>JASAUF010000445.1:4491071-5142500 GCA_030180095.1 Magnolia changhungtana | reverse complement strand
GAGGTCCCGTGTTCGGATGCGGATTGCGTGGTGAGTAACTCGCTACGCTTAGCGTGCTGAGTAAACTCTGTGAGGTCCACCATGGTTTATTTATTTTATCCACTCCGTTCATACATTTTAATAGATAATTTTAATACTTAAACCAAAAAATGAGGTATATCTAATGTTCAAATGGACCACACCATAGGAAACAATTGAATTGAATGCCTACCGTTGATAAATACTTGGAGGGCCACATGAGTTTTGGATCAAGCTTATATTTGGTTTTTTCCTTCATCCATGTTTGTATGATCTTATGAACAGGTTGGATGAAAAATAAACATTAATGTGGGGCCTAGAAAGGTTTCAACGGTGGAAATCATTATCCCCACTGTTTCTAGTGGTATGAACCACTTGATCTTTGGATATGTATCAATTTTGGGCTCAACCCCTTAAATTAGAAGGAAAAATGGATGGACGGTCTAGATAGACCACATACATTCAACGTGGCTCAACTCTGTTTACACAGTATGAAAAAAGCGTCTTGAGTAACTCAGTACGCAATATGATTTCCCCGTACAGATTGGCATGGCTGGTAGCGGTGCTCTATGGACCCACCATGATGTATGTGTTTCATCCACTCCGTTCATCCATTTTTAAAGAAGGGAAAAATATAAATATAATCTTGATCAAAAACTTTTTATGGTTTTTAGAAGTTTTTAACGGCGGCGTCACTCTCCTCACTGCTTTTTGTAGTGGGGTCCACTGGAGCTTTGGATGTCACTCATTCTTTGTATTTCACCCTAAAATGATCTCTCCATATGGATGGATGGCATGGATACAAAACATATATCATAGTGGGGCCACAAATTCAACATTAGCTAGCCAATGTGCGCCCTTACATGGGTCTCTTGCGGTGGGTGTTGGACCGCAACAAGGTATCCTGCGAGATGGTTCGTGGGAGACCGGGACTCTCTCTCTCTCTCTCTCTCTCTCTCTCTCTATATATATATATATATATATATATATATATATATATATATAAAGCTGCGTATAACTTCTTGTAAATTCTTGTGAGAACTTTTTGAAAGCATATTACACATGCGAGCCCAAAATCGGAATGGTATACATGATCCAACACTCAATGAAACCCTAACTTTGGAGGGCCATGGCAAAAGAAAACAGTTTCCTCCTTGATTTGCATCTCTCTTTGCTATAGCCCACCAAAGTTTTGGATCAAGGTGAAAATTGGTGGCATAAGGTTTCATTGGGTGCCGCATCACATGGACCATTCGGATTTTCAGCAAATGAGAAGTGTGCAATATATATAGAAATGGTATACAGTCCACCTCATGGGAACTTCCCATGAGGTCGAACCGTGTGGGCCCACTATGATGTGTGTCGAACATTTAAACTATCCATGTGATGCAGCACTTATACCATGTTAGGGTTTCATTAAGTGCTGGATCACGTATACCATTCAGATTTTGGGCTCACATGTGTAATATGTTTTCAAAAAGTTCTCACAATTTACTGAGAATTTATCAAAAATATATATATATATATATATTATATATAATAATTATATATATATATATATATATATATATATATATATATATATATATATATATATGGAAAATGTTCTATGCTGCCGAGGTCATAGGGACTTCCCATGAGGTCGAGTTGTGTAGGCCCCATCATGATGCGTATTGAACATTGACACCGTGCATTTGATGGGCCCCCTTTAAATTATGGGATATCTCAAAAATAAGCCGTATATGGAACTCAGGTGGGCCATACCATCTAAAATCATGTGAAGACATACCTAAAACATATAAAAGCACTTGGCGGGGCCAACCTAAAATTTGGATGTATCTGAAACTTGGTCTGACACCTCATCCAAGTGGGACACACATAATGGATGGGCTAGATTTGTGAACCACATCTTGGTGGGCCCAACAAATGATTATGAATGTTTTAATAGAAGGATAACCCTTCTCAACTTTTGTATGTGGTGTGGCCCACACAAATCATGGATTGACTTGATTTTTAAGCTCAAGCCCCCCCAAACTGTGCAGGATCTTCCACTCTAAGAGATTTTTGGGCCATAGGTAGGTATGGAAATGAGTCAATGTCTTACGATGTGTCCGTGGCTTTGAGCTACTTCCTCTCTAAGAGTTGTTGGTGGTCCTTGAGGCTTGAAATAGCCAAATCTTAGATTTTTTTTTTTCCCTTTTAAATCCTCTTCTTACGATGTGTCCCATCGTATAAAAATTTCTATCACTTACAGTTGACCCAGAGCCATCGAGCAGCTTCCTACAACGCATGCATTAAGAATGGGAACTGCTCCAAGCCATCCATCCGTTTTTCCGGCTTATTTTAGGGCATGATTCAAAAACATGAAGGAGATAAAATCTTAGCTGGACCACCCCACAGGAAACAGTGGTCATTGAACACCCACGATTCAAAACTTATTAACGTTCACACGTCTACTCGTAATGATTATTTTCCATCCATCCTTTTGATAAGATCACAAAGACCTGGATGAAGGGAAAACACAAATATCAGCTTGATCAAAAACTTTTGTGCCCCACATTTTTTTTAATGGTCAATGAACACTGTTTCTTCTAATGTGGTCCACCTGAAATGTAGACCTACTTAATTTTTGGGACTATAATCTAAATTAAGCTGGAAAAATGGATGGATGGCATGGATATACAATGCATACATTGAGGTGGGTCCCATGGTCAGGGTCCCGTCCAATCGCTTGTTCCGGGTTGCAGCTAAGCAGCGTCCGCTCCTCACAGGTGTCCTTCGACAATCCATTCTGTTTGTATAATGGTGGACCGCTTGTGATGATTGAATCAGGCCAACAGGCCAATCTGGACCATTCATCGTTGTCCCAGCCCAGGGGCTAAATTTTAAACAAAAGAGTTCATCTGATTGGATCTATAGATGATGGTAACCGATCAACATGCCTCTTGCACTATGGGATGCTTGGATCTACGTCATCCAGCCAACAATGAGACATATCGACAGATCTGAACAGTTCACTTGTTGGAGAGCAATGGTCACATCTAATTAAGAGACTCTTTCTAGGATGATGACTAATGGATAGACTAGTAGATCTGAGCCGTCTGTGAACGGATCAAAACGGTGTAGATCTCTGCCAATTTTTGGTGAATTATGATATACCAGATTTAGGCCTTTCATCTAGGTTCTTTAACGGACAGATCTGACTCAATTACTATGGGCCTTAAATCTCTGCTTAGTTGGATTGGCCATGAAAATCATGGTGTGACCAACCTGATGATTGGATTGGTATTTATCTTGGGACATCCAATTTTCATAGTGAGGTGCACCTTTTGGACGGGTTGGATGTCACACACATGATTCACTATAATAGACTATATACGATGGTAGATTCCTCGCCATAGCTTGGACTAACCTGCTGGTGATGAAATTATCCAATGAGAAAGATCTATACTATCACTCCTTATTTTTCCAACTATGATGCAACCTTGTATCAATCTAAGCTTGCCATGGTCCAGAATCATAGGACCCATCTCCAACTTGGCTCGAAAA
Organism: Magnolia changhungtana; assembly: GCA_030180095.1. Taxonomy (NCBI): domain Eukaryota; kingdom Viridiplantae; phylum Streptophyta; class Magnoliopsida; order Magnoliales; family Magnoliaceae; genus Magnolia; species Magnolia changhungtana. The sequence continues at coordinate 5,138,933 of JASAUF010000445.1, read as the reverse complement.
AGCTACGAAAGTCAGCCCAACTAGGCCTTAGCAATTGGGCTTAAAAATCAACACCCGAGCCCAGACCAAACCTAGACTACTCCTGGGTGGGTTGGAAATCAAAAGCCGTTTGGGACCTGCTCCTGCCTCGATGGAAATTGGTCCACGAAGGGGCTGTGGGACCGATCCAAATGGAAAACAAAAACGTCAGCTTGATCCAAAACTTCTGTGGCCCCCAATAAGTTTTTAATGGTGGGCATTCAATCCCCACTTTGTGGTCCACTTGAGCCTTGGATCTGCCTCATATTTGGGCTCGTATCTTAAAACGATCTGAAAAAAATGGATGAACAGCGTGGATAAAACCCATACGTTACAGTGGGCCCCACATAGGCCCTTCCTAGACTGATTCCATCCAGCGGGGACAGGACTGATATAATCAGCGCTATTAAGATTTTTTATGTGTAATCTGTAATGCAGCATGACGATGGAGTCGAGTAATGTTAATGTTGATACCGTAAGAGCAACCAATTCTTTATTTTTATTTATTTATTTTTCTAGCTCTCGTCCACGTGGAACGGAAATTAATGGAAGTGGGTTGCACCTCCGGGGTGTGTTGATATCACCAAGTTATGTGGGCCCCACCATGATTTATATGTTATATCCACGCCGTTCATTCACTTGGAAAGATCATTTTAGGGCGTGTCCCCAAAAAGTAGGTAGATTCAAAGCTCAAGTGGGCCACACCACAAAAACAGTGAGGGATTGAACATCTACCATTGAAAACTTATTGAGGGTTATGGAAGTTTTGGATCAACTTGATATTTATTTTTATTTTCCCTTCATTTGGGTCTGTGTGACATCATGAACAGTTTGGATTGCAAATAAGCATTATGGTGGGCTCAAGAAAGGTTTCAATTGGCAGTCCCGCTTCTTTCTATGGTGTGGTCCATTTGAGCTTTGGATCTGCCTCAATTTTTCTCACATATCTTAAAATATCTCAAAAAAATGGATGGACGGTGTGGATATAACATATAAATTATGGTGTTACCCACAGGACTTAATGACGTCAACACACCATAGGTCACACCCGTTATAGGAAGCAGATCCAAAGCTCAAGTGGGCCCAAAAATCTTATCGTTTTGAGTTGTGGACAATGGAGACGATGAATAAACGAAATACCCCAACACTCCAGTCCATGTTCGACTTTAAAGCGTCTATTATCAGTCACTAGAATCTTCCAATCTGGGAGCATTTTGAGGTTATGATCAGCCAATGGGCCCCACACAGGGACAAAGGAATCCCATTTTGAGGTTATGATCAGCTCATTCGTTAACAATTCTCCCAGCCTCCGGTTCTCATTTTGGCTTTTGATCGCATTCGACCTCCACCTCATCTCCTTCCCACCACGTGTGACTCATCCTACAATTCAGCTTACCTCTCATATCACAAATCGCAATTAGCATGTACCAAATGTTCCAGGGGCCACCTTCATGGGTAGAGGATACAGTTTCGCAAAATAGAAGCCCATCTACCATAGCTTGGGCTTCCGCCACATTGTTGGAAACAGAGCCGTAGCAGTTGTTGAAGGCAAAAACCATCTTTCCTGTGTGGTCTCTGTAGACACCACCACCACCATTAATACCTGGATTCTCTCCGGAGGAGCCATTCTTAGCTTCAGTCAGCCCGTAGGCGATTTGCTCTAAATTCATCTTAGCTGTCCCAAAGTTTCCTTTTATCCCAAGCTTTTTCAGAGTTGCCAATTCTAAAAGGGATCCTCTGCCTTCAATCTGCTAGAATGTTTGATTTGATTTAAACTTTGATGTTTTAATTAATGTAAATTAGTAATAACCCTTGATCATTTGAAAATATTGGGATGATTAGATTACTTTGGTTACTCAAATGAACCCCACATGGAGAGAGAACTATTTATGTGTTGTGGGTACAATCTAACGGTTGGATTCTCAAGGAATTTATTAACGAAACCTGAACTAATCATATAAGTTTAGATAGACACAACCAATGAGCTAATCAGGCTATGTAATTAGGTGATTGTAAATTGATTAATCTCAGAATAACATCTTAGAATCCACATCATCAAATTTCAAGTAAGTGATTACAATATGTTTTCTCTCCATTGTGATTAAAATAATTGATTGATTGGTTGTTTTGTTGATTGTGATTATTTGTATTGAGTAGAGGTGTACATGAACTGATGTAGAGTGGGTCGTGGACAGTTTCATGGCCAAGATGAGAAAAGGCCTGGTCGACGACAGAAGTGATCTGGACCGTCGGACCTTAGATCGGGCGTATCTCGCAATCCAGAATGAGTTACCTGACGTAAAATATATGATTTTGGGGGTAGAACGAGCTACTTTAGCCAACCAACCCTGCTATACTGGGGTGCGCAGCCCGAAATTGCGAAAAACCCTTGAATCGACGGTCGTTTCCCTGTTTTAATTTCGTTTTTACTATAAATAGTAAGTTTTAGTTTGATTATAACTCTTCATTCATCGGGCTCTAGGAGTTGCACCCAATGTGAAAAGAGCTTAGAATAATTAGGAGAACGGTTTGGTGAAGCCAAATAGGACACTTACTATTTTTTGCCGAAAACCTTGCGCACTAGTAGACATCACAACTGTCTATAAATAGTAAGTATACTATTTATAGTAAGTTGCAGATTTTAGGAGTTTTAGTTGTAGTTTGATTCTGATTTCTTTCCCATTGCTTGGTACCCCTATTTAAAGGTTTGTGAACTCATTTTTAGTAATCAACTAATCAATTTTGAATTTCTTAGAATTTATTTCTATTTTCTACTTTCTTTCCTCGTGGATTCGAAAAGTCTCTATGAGGAGTCCAGAGAAGCTCCATGGATTCGGAGTAGTTATCTTCATCACGTTCATCCCTGCGTCAATTGGTATCAGAGCGAGGATTCCCCTAGGGCCGATGGCAAACAATGACAGTATGAATCAAAATCCTATGGACGGTGATCCAGGTATTTGTTATCTTTCGGAAAGAATGAAAGCTTTCCACTGAGAGAGTCAGTTGGCCATGCAAGGGCTATAGGCAACCTTCCACCGTCTTGCGGATGCGCTACTTCCGCCCCGAGCCCTAAGCGGTGCTCCACCACTTATGATTGCTCCACCACCCATGGTGGCTATACGACGCAACCCCAATTTTCGTAGAGCACTACCAGTGGCAAACCGTAGGGCTACACCAGATGATTTAAGTTCTAGCGACGAGGACCTTAATGAGAGTTTTGCCCAACGACCAATCCATGGAGGCCATCACCTAGATCGTGCTGAAAGAGACTATCAAGGTAAGGCTAAACTTCCTAGTTTTAATGGTTTATTACGTATAGAAGATTTCCTCAATTGGCTAGCCGAAGTAGAGATATATTTTGATTATATGGACGTGCCAGATCATAAAAGGGTAAAATTGGTAGCGTTTAAGTTAAAATCTGGTGCTTCTGTATGGTGGGAACAATTACAACTCTCACGAGCCTGCCAGAACAAGGCACTCATCTCATCATGGCCATGGATGAGACGTCTTCTTCGATCACGATTTCTCTCCAGTGATTATGAGCGGATATTATTCCAACAATACCAAAATTGCCGACAAGGAAACCGAACTGTCACAGATTACACTGAAGAATTCCAACGGTTGGCTACACGAAACAATCTGTCAGAATCTGAGTCACAGAAGGTGGCACGATTTATAGGTGGGTTGCGCCGATAATTCAGGACCAAGTTCAGATGTACTTAGTCGGGACCGTGGATGAAGCAGTTCAATTGGCGGGTAAGGCAGAAACACAACTTGCAAGAGTTCCTGCTCGTCCCTATCCTTCAACTCGACCCCCCATGATGGGTCCCACGCAGGATCCAGTGCTAGTATGAGAAAAAGATCCAGTAGGAGAACGTCCTCAACCTCCTACAATCACAAACCGTGACACGGGGTGCTGCTCATCCAGACCTTATGCTTAGCCAAGGTCGAACAATTGTTACTGCTGTGGCCAGCCAGGCCACTTATCAAACACCTATCTTCAACGTCCCACAACATACTTGACTATAAACGAAGGGGGCACTGAAGATGTGGCCGCAGAAGAAGACCATGGCTATGACGAACATAAACAAACCACTGAAGAAATAGCTGGTGGCGATGAAATGACGGGCGAGGATCGTGGCGAATTTCTAGTTGTGAGGCGATTACTATATACCCTACGAAAGGAATTACATCCACAGCGACACAATATATTTCGTACTCGATGCACTGTCAACGAAAAAGTCGTGATATGATCATAGACAGTGGTAGTAGTGAGAACATAGTCTCAAGAGTGATGGTAGACAAGTTGCGGCTACCAACGATGAAACAACCTTCCCCGTACTCAATTGGCTGGATAAAAAAAGTGAATGAGACCTAGGTAACTGAACAATGCACTATTTCATTTTCAATTGGTAGAAATTATAAGGATCAGATACTTTGTGACGTGGTCGATATGGAAGCTTGCCACATGCTACTCGGTGGACCCTGACAGTCAGACCGTGATGCGACCCATCAGAGACGAGACAATGTCTACGTATTCGATAAGGATAGTTGAAAAATAATCATTGCCCCTATGACACCGGAGAACCACCCTGAAGCTTCTAAAGTGGAGGGGAGTTTCCTCTTGACCATTCGGGATTTCATGAAGGAATCCAAGGAAACCGGCGAGGTATACGCCGTAGTGGTGAAGGGCGAAGAAGATGAACCCTCAAACATCCCTCCAAGTTTAAGACTGTTGCTAAACGAATTCAAAGAAGTCTAGCCTGAGGATTTACCTAATGGATTGCCCCCATGAGGGACATCCAACATCACATATACCTCGTCCTTAGGGCTAGCCTGCCCAACCGCCCTCATTATCGGATGAGTTCGAAGGAGTGCGAGATACTTCAGGGGCAAGTGGAAGAATTGATCTGTAAGGGTCTCTTGAGAGAGCATGAGCCCATGTGCCGTACCAGCATTATTAATGCCAAAAAAAGATGGAAGTTGGCGCATGTGTGTCGACAGCCAGGCAATCAATAAAATTACCATCAAATGTTGGTTCCCAATACCACGATTGGACGACATGCTCGATATGCTAGAAGGGGCCAAGGTGTTCTCTAGACTAGATCTAAGGAGCGAGTACCATCAGATTCGTATCCGACCTGGTGATGAGTGAAAAACGGCATTCAAGACTAAGGGTTGTATAAGTGGCTGGTCATGCCCTTCGGCCTATCGAATGCACCAAGTACTTTTATGCGTTTGATGAATCAAGTTCTAAAACCGTTCACTGGCTGATTTGTGGTAGTTTATTTTGATGACATATTGATATATAGCCAGGATGAGGTGGAGCACAGGAAACATCTCAGGCAGGTACTGCAGATCCTACAAATTAATATGTTGTATCTCAACTTGAAGAAGTGTAGTTTTTTAACTGACGGCCTGTTGTTTCTAGGATTTGTTGTAACGTCCACAGGCATTCGTGTGGACGATGAAAATGTGCTTAGGGAATGACCGATCCCGACAAACATTCATGAGGTGAGGAGTTTTCACGGGTTGGTGACTTTCTATCGTCGATTTGTGCGAGATTTTAGCACTATAGTCGCGCCTATAATAGATTACATGAAAAAAGGACCGTTCCAGTGGACCGATAAAGCTGACAAGAGCTTTCATGAGATCAAGCATCGTTTGTCTACAACACCGGTCTTGGTGCTTCCTAATTTCGACAAATTGTTTGAGGTTGAGTGTGACGCTTCATACGTCAGAATTGGGAGAGTATAATCAAAGGAAGGCAGGCCAGTAGCCTTCTACAAACCGAAAGCTCAAATGGAAGCCCGAAAGAAGTGGTCGACTTATGAGCTTGAGTTGTACACAGAATTGTTCGGCGCTATTTGTGACATTGGCGGCATTATCCGATTCAAAGAGGGTTTGTTACGTATTAATCGACCATCAAGCATTAAAGTTTATTAATAGTCAGACTAACGTGAATCATGTGCATGCTAGATGGGTTGCATTTTTATAGGAATTCACATTCGTTTTAAAGCACAAGTCAGGGTAGCAGAATAAGGTGGCTGATGCACTTAGCTGTTGTGCATCACTACTTGTTACGATGAGCAACAAGGTGGTCGGCTTTGATTGTCTCAAGGAGCTGTATACCGAGGATGAAGACTTCAAAGATTCTTAGGTGAAGTGTCAAGAAGGTCACCCAAGTGACCTTCATATACAAGACGATTTTCTCTTCAAGGGGAATCGATTGTGCATCCCTCAAAGTTCTCTGAGGGAGCAGATTATTCAGAAGCTATATGGAGGTGGCCTCGGTGGATACCTTGGGTGAGACAAGACTCGAGCTCTTGTGGAAGAGCAGTATTATTGGCCGCAATTAGTACGTGATGTGGAAAAAGCCGTACAACATTGTCATGTTTGTCAGACCTCCAAGGGGTAATCTTAGAATACGGGTTTCTACACCCCGTTACCTGTGCCCGACGGTTCTTGGGAAGATTTATCAATGGACTTCGTGCTTGGTCTCCCACGAACACAACGCGGTATGGATTCAGTGTTCGTAGTGGTAGATCGTTTTTCCAAGATGATACATTTTATCCCATGCAAGAAGACCCTCGATGCAACACACGTAGCGAATTTATTCTTCAGGGAGGTCGTACGGCTACATGGGGTCCCCAAGACCATCACTTCTGATCATGACACGAAGTTCATTAGCCACTTTTGGCAGACTTTGTGGACTCGATTCGATACACGACTTCAATTCAGCAGTGCTTACCACCCACAGACCGATGGGGAGACTGAAGTTGTGAATCGCACGTTGGGAAACATCCTTCGCTGTATTTCAGGAGAAAAATTGAAGCAGTGGGATTTGTCTTATCTGAAGCAGAGTTTGCATTCAACAATATGGTGAAACACTTGACAGGGAAATCACCATTCCAGATTATCTATGGACGAGTGTCTCGGCACACGCTTGACTTGGTCCCTCTGCCCAAGCACCCAGGCACGAGCATTGCAGTAAAACATATGACAGACAAGATCATGGGCATTCATGCGGAAGTGCAGACCAAGCTATATGCCTCGAACGAGAAGTACAAGAAACAAGCGGACAAGCACCGGTAACAAAAAGTGTTCGAGATGGGCGACCGCGTTATGGTCCATCTGCGCAAAGAGAGATTTTCAACTGGGATGTACAACAAGTTGAAAAATAAGAAGATTGGACCTGTCCCAATGATTCGAAAGATCAATGACAACGCGTATGTTATTGATCTTCCAGATGACATGGCGATCTCACGGACTTTCAATGTCGCGGACCTGACCGAGTATCATGAACCAACCACAGAGATGAGAACTCAAGACGAGTTCTTTTGAAGTGGGGGGACTGATGTAGAGCGGTCGCGGACCATTTCATGGCCAAGATGGATCGAAAAGGCCCTCGACGACGAAAGTGATCCGGACCGTCGGACCTTAGATCGGGCGTATCTCGCAATCCGACGTAAAATATATGATTTTGGGGTAGAACAGCTACTTTAGCCAACCAACCCTGCTATGCAGGTTGTTGTGTAGAATCTTCGAAAAAACCCTGGATCGGCGGTCGTTTCCTCTACTTTAATTTCGTTTTTACTATAAATAGTAAGTTTTATTTGATTATAACTCTTCATCCGTCGGGCTTTAGGAGTTGCGCCAATGTGAAAAGAGCTTAGAATAATTAGGAGAACGGTTTGGTGAAGCCAAATAGGATTCTCCAGACTTACTATTTTTGGCCAAAAAAGAGCACTAGTAGACATCACGACCATCTATAAATAAATAGTAAGTTTACTATTTATAGTAAGTCATGATCTAGGAGTTTTAGTTGTAGTTTGATTCTGATTTCTTTCCCATTGCTTGGTACCCCTATTTAAAGGGTTGTGAACTCGTTTTTAGTAATTAATTAATCAAGTTCGAATTTATTAGAATTTATGTCTATTTCTGGCTTTCTTTCCTCGTGGATTCGAGAAGTCTCTGTAAGGAGTCCAGAGAAGCTTCGTGGATTCGGAGTAGTTATCCTCATCACGTTCATCCTTGCATCACGAACCGAGCTAGCTTGGTTAGCTCGCTCGACTCAACTTGAAAAGGCTCGATTCAACTCTACTCGAAGCTGAGTTCAATCCGAGTCGAGCTGATTTTTTTAGCTCGAAAATGAGTTCTGAGCCGAGTTCGAGTTCGAGCCGGCCCCAACTCGACTCAACTTAGATCGAACCCAACTTGAATCAAACTCGGATCGCACCAGTTCGATGACTCGGTTACTTTGATATAGATGTTGCTCACCATGTGTTTGATGAAATGACTCAACGAAGTGTGGTCTGGTGGAAAGGAAGGTATATATATGAAATAAATACTATTTTTTCTTGATTTTTATGTTGTTTAGAAGGTGTTTGATGAAATACACAGAAACCACCATTGTTCTTTTTATATATGAGATTTTGAAGGTGCAGTTCATGTGTTTGTGAAAATGCTGCACAGGTGAACTCGGCTCAATCTCGGCTCGAACTAGCTCGAGCTGTTGACCAAACCGAGCCGAGCTGGCCAGTTAGGCTTGAGGATCGAGCCGAGCCGAGTTCGAGCTCGGTGTACACCCCTAGTATTGAGTGCTTTATTCAATTTGCTTTGAATCGAAATGTCATATACTACTATATATGTGATAATTGTTAATACGATGCACCGGTCATTCTCATGCATCCATATTATGCATCATGTCATGCATCACATAACTGTGCTGAATACCTGGGGACACTCTCTAAATGACATGTAAGTATTTATAATACTAGGTGACCTAGGGGACCATCCCATGATGCCCACAAAATGTGGAAGCTTACTAAAATGGTGGAAGCCTACTCCAAAAGGGGATATGCGGGTTGATGGAATCTAACTCAAGCAAGTGGACTGATCAACCCACTTGATGCATTCATGTATCCATGCATCTCATAACATTCATGCATTATAATGTGTATGAATCATGATGAGTTTACTCATTGGGCCTGACCAATTGACATTATATTAATGGAAAAATCGTATAGATTTAGTAGACGATGAAATAGTCGCTCAAGTTTCAGAGTAGGAAGGTGAATCACCGGATGATCCACAAGGATAGTGACCCTATCTTGAAGAAGACAAACTAAACATGTTAAATTACTAGCATATCTAGCTAAAACTTATGTTATTTATTTAGTTATGTTTTTGAACTGATTTTAGTTGAGTAGCTGGAAATTTTTGAATATTTTGAGGTATTTGTTAATCAATGTTTTAATAAAGCCCTAAATGAGTGGGCTGTAGTATAATGATTAATTTTTGTGAATGATATAAACATGTGAACTGAATTCCTATAAATTATCTTGGTGGTAGATATATGTGCGTGATTGGAATAATTGAATGTGAGATGTCTTGCTGAATGTTTGTGATTGTGAACTTAGTGTACATTTTAACTAGGTCTCTAAAAAACGGTACGAATATATAATTTTAGTACACTGGGGGTACGAGTCATGGTCCATAACTCGGGTATGAGGGTGCACACTTTGTATCCGAATTGCAGAACGTGACAGAAGATATAAAGAAAAGATGAGATATTGATGGTCATCTTGAGGAGGATCTTGGGAGACCTGGAGTCCCTAGAGTATGTGGACCACAACCCCAACAAACTATCTCAACCAGTCACCGAGTAGAGATAGAAGATGTAACTATTCCCATTTCACCTTTTCTTTCTTTTCTAACTTGATTGCGATTGCTCTTGAGACCCACATTTGGTGGAAGTGGGGCCACTTAGTTGCCCCAGATGATGGATTTAGAATCCCCTAGAAGTGGAGAAAAGTTAGGTTCAAGTGGACCCCACACTTGATGAAAAAACTCCTTGTAAATTTTTGTAAATGGGTAACTTTGCAACCTCGGGATGGGTCCCACACACATCAAAATTGGGATTTTCCACATGGGACTTGTAGACCACCCATGAGAGTCCAAGAATGGTCTCTTGGACCTCCTGACACGGGCCCCACATGATCCCTGTACAACGTCCAAAAGTGGACAAGAACAACTTACACAGTCGTTTTCTGCGCAGGTTTTGCAAGTAGCCTACTTTGGGCCCTCACTTTAATTTGTACACATATAGTTAGTAAGCCTTGCCTTAGGTTTTTTGACGCCCGTACATGGGTCTACTAGGAGAACCCGGACCCTCTCCAAAAAGTGCCCCTGCACGATCACAAGTGGAGCCCGAAGTGGGGCCAAACCCTAATCTGATGCAGATTAAGCTTTGCTTTCCCTCATTTTCTCGACATTTCTGGTGGACCCACTGCCTGTGTTATACCTATGCCTTGCTGGCCATGTAATTGAGAGTCTGGGGCTCATTGATCATGGACCCCACTCTTGTACCATGGACAATCCACACCGTCCATTCTTATGTTAGGTGGGATGAATGCTGCAGCCCATCATATAGTATGTGTTTTATCCAGGCTAACTAGCTGGTCAGCAAGGTGAGCCCACTGCTGTGGGACCCACGCTGTCCTTATGGTCAAATCGGTGGGCCCACTTAACCTAGAAATGAAGTAGATCCAAACTTAAGTGGGGCGCAGCATGTGAAATAGTGGAAGTGAATGTCTACTGTGGAAACTCCTTGGGTCCACCATGGGCAGGCCCACTGTAATGTATATGTTGTATATCTATGTCTTCCATCTATCTTGATGAAACCATTCAGGACTTGAGCCTCAAATTATGGTAAATCCAAATCTAAGTAGACCCCACCTTTGAGAAACCATGTTGAATGAACAATGGCTATTGATATCTTACATGGCCATTGAAACCTTACATGGCCTACCATGATGTTTTTGTGTCATACAAGTGGTTGATAACCGAAGCCCACATGGCCAGGCCCACTTTCAGATTTAGACATGGAAATTTGTGGCCCACCCTGGATGTACTTAGGACCACTTGTTGTATGTGCTTTATTTCCATGATGTTCATCCACCTCATACCTCATTTTAGTACTTGGGCCCAATTAGAACGAGGCCCAAACTCAAGCGGACCACATGAATGAAAAATTCATACTTTTTACATATGAGCCTTTTATGATGCGGGATACCCTTGGGCCCACTTGAGCATGGACTTGGCAGGCCTTGTTTAGGTTCGATTGTTGTGACGTGGATGTTGGGCCATCTAGGCCCACTTGATCATTGTTATAATTATTTTATAGATTATTATACTTGTTTTATTTGGCCCCATTGCCAGTGTATATAATAAGCCTGTTGGGCCCGAGTAAATGTAGAGGCACATTACTACATACTTGTTTACATTTTGGCTAAGTTGTTATAGATGGATTGTCATATATACATGCCATATATATATATATATATATATATATATATATATATATATATATATATATATATAGATATCCACTATCAGTCTTTTACACTGAGCGCATAGTACCTTTTCCTATATATATATATATATATATATATATATATATATATATAGGAAAAGGTACTATGCGCTCAGCACACACACATGGGGTGTATCCACCGTGATGTGTTCAACATCTATCCCCTCGGTTAGATGCATCATCCCCAGACGGGCCCACACGGTTGAAAATCACGTCCATTCGAGACTTTTATGGGCCACACCAAAATAGAAGTGGAGAGGGGCCGTGCACACATTCAAACATTCAAAACCACTTGTGGCCCCCTTTGAGACGTTTTTGATGATCAACACCATCCATCATGTGTATCCCATGGATGTAATTTTAGACCAATTTTCGGTGGTATCCACATCTCGGATGGGCCCCACCAAGTGATTTTACATGTTTTCGCCCACTTTCTTATGTTTTCAAGGTATGGCCCACCGAGTTCCGTGGACGGTCAATTTCAGCTGTGGGTCCCACTTGGAACGGTACATCCATGGTGGACGGTGTGGATCTTCGAAAGGAATCACGGTGGGGCCCACCCCACTCAACCTCATGCACGACCGCTTTCACACACACACACACACACACACACCCCATTGGTCTTGGACCCAGGTTAAGGCCCACTAGAGGCCCACTTCTCACGGGCATGTGTTGTGTTTCCCTGCCACTTTTGGATAAGCTAAGGAACTAGGTAGAGCCGTCCACATGGACATCGAGCCGTGATATAGGGGTATGCCCTAAGGGTCCAAGGCACTCGTAAATTTCAAGTGTGATAATAAATGGTCTTTGCATATTTTTTAAAGCATAATAGATTGTCATTGCATTGATGCATGCATGACCAAGCATGATTGCACTACTATGGTTTAGGGCCCTCATGTTGGTCTAGATTCTTGACTACAGACCATATGATTCAGAGAATAATGTGTGCCTAGAATAGGCTGTGCCCAAAATGGGTTTTACCTAGCGTTGATCAGAAGAGAGACGAGAATGCACTTAGATAGGAAGAGGGACATTCCTCCCTTTGAGCCCATTAACAAGTACCGGTTGGGTACTCCTCCGTTGACGGAGTGGGAGGTGAGGACCACATCTTGGTGGGCTCAACAAATGATTATGAATGTTTTAATGGGAGGGTAACCCCCCTCAACTTTCGTATCTGGTGTGGCCCACATAAGTTTCATGGTGACTTGGCTCCATTTCTTGATGAGTCAAGTTGAGCTGGCTGAGATTCGAGTCAGATCATCGAGTTTTAGAACCATGATATTTTTCTTTTTACTTACCCATTTATTAGTGGGCCACTGATCAGACCTTAGGATCTTCCAATCTAAGAGATCCCAAATCAATAACGGTGCCCATTCAATTAATAGTTTGCCAGCTCAACTTGTATGGATGGGCCCATCTCTCCTGAGCGTGCATCCCTCAGGGCCTACACAAACAGTTAAAACAGTAACAACAGGCCCATGTGCATGATCAACTGACCAAAAAAAAGGCCCATGTCTATGATCAACTGAAACAATAATGATGGCCCTCTAGTATTCATTAATGTAGGCCCCACATGAACCCTCTATTAATCTACTTTTTGGACTTCTAAATCTCCCAAATTTACTATTACAAAAGCAGATTAAGGTACCTAACCTTGCAGTGCACGTCTTATTTCTTGATTCAGATGGGCCCCACATGAGACATGTGGGCCATCTTTATAAAGGTGAGGTGGAAAGGGTCAGTCATACCCAAACCATTGATGCCAACTTATAACTCTCCAATCTGACTTTAGAAGCAAGTCATGAAGTTCCCAAATATGGACATCAACTTGCATTTCAAGATTGCTGAAAGATCACATCCAAAGGAGTTATGGCCCACCAAACTGTCAAAGCCATCACTACGAATGTCTTACCTATGTCGAATGCTAATATTAAATAATAACTATATTTCCCATTCCACACTCTAGTACAAAAATTGGTGACACCTATGAATAAACATAGTACATCTTGTGTCAAAAGAGGAATTATAGGATCCAGGGTCCCCGGCATTGTGCAATGTACGCTGGTTTTTTCAGTTCTCGCAAGTGGGGTCCATGGTTTCTTGATATTCACCACCGGCTTGTTTGGTCCCACTGTTAGTGGACCAAGCTTCGGAGATCTCCTCTGTAGGAATTGTGTGTGCATATATATATATATATATATATATATATATATATATATATATATATATATATATATATATATATATATAACACTCAAGCAGGTCCCATCAAATGCTTTTGTATGTATTAACATGTCTTCACACGGTTTTAGAGGGTATGGATCACTTGGGTTCGGTATAGGACCAATATTTAGAATATCCCATAACCTAAAGGGGACCTATCAAATGCATATATAAGGCCCACATAGCTCGACCTCATGGGAAGACATGCAATGGTGACGGGAGTTATCCTCGCATTAAAACATTCATAATCATTTATCGGGCCCACCTAGATGTGTTTCAAAAAATTCAGCCCATCCATTGTGTGCCCCACTTGGATGAGGGGTCGGACCAAGTTTTAGTGGCATCCAAAACTCAAGTGGGCCCCACCAAGAACTTTTATATGTTTTAGTCGTGTCTTTATATGGTTTTAAATGGTATGGCTCACCTGCCAGCACGACACCAAAATCGCCATTTAGGAACGGTTTAAAACCGTTCTTAAATAAGGCGTCGCAAAAAAACAGGAACGGTTCAGAACCGTTTTGGGTACCGTTTCAAATTTTAGAGACAATGTTAGGAACGGTTTTAAACCGTTCTCGTGCCAATGGTCATATTTGAGAACGGAATTTTTCTTATTTCAGAACAATTTTAAACCAAAAAAACCTGCTGTAAAAATAAAATAAAATAAAATAGATAAAGAAATAAATATATTTAAGCCATATTCATTTAAGAATAAAAAGATAGTAAAAACAACCATGATGTAATTTGAAACATTATTTATCTGACTTGCAAACTTGACAGTAAAAACTAAAATCTACAATGGAAGACTTCAAAATAAAAAGACAATTCAATGAAAGTCCGTCAAGCAGATCAAGTGCTCCACAATGTGATGGCCTTTTATGTACCTAACAAGCAACGAGTAAAAAATAAGAACAAAAAACAAATAAAATAAAGCAATGTCTAGCCGAATCATGTGAAGAGGCAATCCAAGGAAAACATGCCAGCATGGCATGCTCGAAAAAAGATCTGATTTCTAAAATGCCCCCACCACCAATTATTAGATTGCAAATTCGCAGCCCTGCTTATATAATTTGTATCAACATCAGGACACCCTACAGGACCTTTACAACGGTAAATTGAAAAAACACAAGGTCTGTGTAAATGCTGGTATTTGGGTTTTTTTTTCCAAAACAAAACTCAGGTGGCGAAATTATAGTACTTGGTGCTCACCACCCAAAGGCTCTTCATTTCTTTTATGCTAAATGCAATTTCAATTCTTCCAAAACCAGAAGAACATACTAAAAATAACTATGAAATGAAGAAAGTCTTCAACAAACTTGGTGCGTAAATGCCACATGGCTGCTGCATGACGTGCCGAAGGACCACACACGTCACTATATGCACCACACTTGAAGAATATCCTCATCAGTGTTTCCGTTTGGCAATATCCCACCATTCCAATTGGCTATTCCCAGCTAGGAAAGTTGATGCAACAAATCGGTAGCTTAAACAAATTCCAATAATTGTGAACTGCAACAATAACAAAAGATAGAAGCTCACAAAACCAGAAATATAACCTTCATTAGCAAGACCTTGAACTAAAGAATACAAGAATGATAAGCAGCCATCTATTTCATTGCTGACACCCAACTGAAATAATTGTAGTAAAATCTGCCATAGTGTACTTTCTTATGTTACAGGGTAACATGGGTTAAGAGACCTAAAGCCATTAATTAGCAAGGATGGCTAGTACTTTCTTATGTTACATGGTAACATGGGTTAAGAGACACCTAAAGCCTTTAATTAGAGAGGATGGCTATCTTTGACTTGCTTTTGCAGCTCCTTTCACGTTGCTACAAAACCCCCTCAAATTTCCCCATAATGAATGAAACTGTGCAGCATGCAGATCGAAACATTTGCAAATAGCCGTCTAGGATTCTAGGTCCGACTACCTGCAAATACCTGTCTTCTAATTGTTTGTTTTACAAATTATTGTTGTTCAGAATTAGATCAGTGATAGTTCCAATACGTGACATGAAGCATGAGCAGGTGTGGTGCAGGGCTGGAGTAGCGGAGTAGATAATATGGATCAGGAAAGTAGATAACAAGCTATTCACGGACCTGAAGCATCCATGAATACAACATTTCCAAGAAAGAGAAATGCTCTAGTAGAAGATTCGTTGAATTATGGGGCGATCACTTTTTCTCTGAATTTGTACTCCGTCAACCATTTGACATCAAAGAGATAACTGGCACTGCATTTTGATGCACAAGTAAATACAACCATGAACATTCAGCTTGGTTAAGAGGAAATGGCAGAACTCTTTCAAGTACAATTAGTACTCAATTCCAATATCTGCTGTATATAATGCGAGCGCACACTTCCATCTCCATATCATCTAATTTCTAGGCCAGCTATTTCCATATACACCAAACATATATAAAATATATATTGCATTAAACACAAATTTGCAATAAAGATTGAAATTTGTAGGCAAAGATTTGAAGGAAAAAGATTTTAGGAAATATAGTGACTTTGCAGGTTGAGTTGCCTTCTACTAACCTTCAAGAACGGACCCTCAGCTTCAATGTCATTATGCCAGCTGACATGATGCCCACAGATGGCAAGTCAAGGAAGCATATTTTTAACAAATATTTTCACAACACAACGGAAGAAAATGCAGCAAATAACAGGGTGATATGCACATCACACAATAGCTGGAGAAACTCGGGAAGTAAAAATCGCAAAGCATGATTCTTCAAGGAAATAGAAAGATACTGGCTTTGCTTTGGTGCAGACGGACATCCATCACTTTATAAAGCCCCACTATAGTTGTTTCCTGTCACAAAATCATTTTCATGTTAGGGAAACTACTACAATCTAATTGTTTGCATAGTCCAAAATCAAACAACTTCATGTGACCATATCTATCAAATAACAAATTGTCGGGCCTGATATCCCTGTCAAATGTCAAAGAAAGGTTTAATCCTTCAGATCGAGGATAACCAGAAAACGTTTTCAATATATTGACATTCTATGAACACAATCAATTAATAATATATGCAAACCTGTGGAGTTTGTGGATAGATTCAAAGGCCAGAACTGTTTGCCCAACATAAAATCAGGCCTCATCTTCTGTCAAAGTATCCTTTTACATGAGTAAAGTCATCATATTACCTCCAGGTAGATACTCAATGAGAATTCATCATCTTGGAAAGAACAATAAAGCTTGATAATGCAATTGTTGTTAACCTCCGCAAGAAGATTTCTTTCAGCTTTAACATACTCAACCAGAGATGCGTCCGTATGATTACGTTCTAAGCAAACAAATGAAGTGGCAATTAGAGTAGCAATGACATGAAAAATCACCCACCTGATGAATGATCTCTGGAGTCAAGATGAATGTGACTTTATTGGACTGGCAACACCACATCACCATGAGTACCTCATCATCTTGAGCAACTTCAATAAATCTCTTCAAATCTATAGAAAGGAAAATGCATCACATGATAAAATGATCAGAGACTAGTGTTTGTTCATGGAAAGAAGCATTGAGAATGCAGTTCACCTAAATCATGAGTCAACTGTCATGTGCGTTTAAGTCCAGGTTATGAATTTCTCAAAAGTAACATGTAACCCATAAATGAGGGGCTAAAAGTGGATGCTAGGAAAACTAGTCAAACTAACAACTGTAGAATCAACATCTCCATGAAATTCCTAGAGTTTAGCCTCAAATCAATATAGGAAAAAAAGAGGGTTAAAGCACGCTCCATTTTTTACAAGAAGCGATTATGGCAACGGCAACGCTGGATGATGATAGTAAAGGCCTATGATGAAGTTAATTAATCAAAAAATAGTTGGTGCTTGTACAAGAATGCCTTGTTTGGGATCAAGGAAATGAGAATTGGAATTTTGTATATCCATTAACTAGTCAATTCATGTATTTGGATTTAGCAAATTCCAAAGTCCACTGTTTGGGATTCAAACTACAAATCCATGGATTTGGGAGCATTTATTGCAATGGCAGGGCATTCATTGCAAGGAAATATCATAATTGGAAGGTCCCACACGAAATTGAAATAATAGAACTGATGCAAACAATATAAAATTTATTTATACCAAAATAAATGTACCAATAAACCCAATTCAAATTAATGAAAGCAAAAAAAAAAAAAAAAACACGAACTGTCAACCTGAACGCATGAGAGCATTGTTGGAGTCGGCCATATGAGAGTAAATCTGTAGCTATATGAACAGGGTTGGCATGTTTGTCAGCAAATGACCTGAACTTCCGATGGGTCAGCCATCATGTCAATAGAAATCATGGTTTCACTGTTCTACAATTTAAAGAACAGTACAAGGTATCAACAATTTAAAGACCACTATTTCAAATTCGAATAAAATTATCATACTATAGAAATATTACATTCGGATCCTGTGGAACCCCATCAAACCTGATTGCAGCCTGTACGTAACCTGTTGTTTCAGTATCATGTGATTCACTATGTTATCGTCAAAATAAAAGCAAGCAGTCTAGCATTTGACTAATAAAAAAAAGGCCCAATAAAAGAGCCATGCCTGAAACCATGCCTAAGTGTTCCCGTGATTTGTGATCTAGCATTGACCTGATGAACCCACCATGTCCCAGACTCAAGATCTAATCCTTTGATAAAAAGACCCATAAGAAAAGAGAGACAACAACAGTCCAAATTCAATAGAAAATAGGCTGAAGATCATACCTTTAGGACCATTTGCTCTGGGAAAACAGTCCCCGCACATATGAAATTGTGTAGCTTAGCAAACCATTTCAGACAGTTTCATAGGGTTAGAGAGCATGGGGAAAGAATAAGAAAAAAACATCGATCGCCTTTCAAAAAAAAACAAGAGAAAATATCGATCAATAGTTTAAAGAAACGACCCTTATAAAGGTGAACAAAAGATCTTAACAGAAATAGAGATGCAATCATAACACAATCATGGAAGGGAATCATTCAAGAGGGTATAACTTATTCAACCACTACAATGAACCAGATAAAACCAAAAGAACTGATTTTTGGCTCAAGCTCAAATAGCCACCAATGGTTCATCATGCACTTATTAAATAAAGACCCACTAGAAATTTCTAAAATGAGCTAAGACGGCCACTAACTTTTACATTCAAGTGGCTTCTTAGTCCACTCTTCAATAAGTTCTTTCTTGTAAATTAGGTGGCAAACTGGTAATAGGAAAGTTATGCCCTGCTTAACTATCTGAAGGGGGCTGAAAATGGCAGAATTTTCAATGTTAGGGAACATAATACTTGCCAACAAGATGCCTTTCAAAATCCTACCTATCCCCTGCAATCAACTAAAATGGACATTTCAGCTAAATGAACTAAAGAAACTGACATCACCGCTATAGATCATAGACAGTGTGGCTCAGGAAAAAAGAAAAGAAAAATTAAGAAAATACAACAATATTTAACAAGTTTGTGTAAGTCAGTGGAATAAAGTCAAAATAACAATATTGGTTGTCAGTCCAGAGTAACCTAATAGGGCATTTGAATTATTTATTTATTATTGTTATTATGATTTTTATTTTTTTATATACAAAAGCTTATACATCCATAGTTTTTTGTATGGAACCATTCATTCTGATATTGCAAAATTGTTGAGGCCTATATAAAATAAAATAAAATCAATCAATGATTATTCATGGTTTCAGCGTAAAATGCTGAATTGACTATTTAGGTAGTTTCAAAGCTGATCTAATGCCATGTATAATGTATGTAATGGAACCAGTTGTGTAATGCAAGTCAAAATCCAATCAAAATATGCTTTAGTTCTGGTATTTCAAAAAACAAAAGAAAGATAGACGCTTTACTTCCTATCAAGTGAGTTAAAAAAGTGTAAGATAGGCCAGAGAGGCCCAATTAACAACAGGCCAAAGCTAAGCTAGATATGATAGAAGATAATGAAAAGTGAGCAGCCTAGCGGATAGAAAGGGCCCAGGAACCTGGCCGAGCTTTCTGATTTCTATGGTGACTAGATTAGGTTTCAGCATCTGACTGGGAAACCACAGAATTTCTCAAATAGCCACCAGCTACCAATTTGGGTGAGGATTGGTCAAGATCTAACATGGGGCCCACTCCCAGCATCAAATAATATCCTCCGGACATGGATGTTCGACGAAGACATTTACAGAAGTTTTAATCAAATCATGATGCGATGATTTCATATCATAATCATGTAAGAACCCGCACCTCTGTGATAAACTAGCTGATAACCAGAGAGCTAACAAGAAAGTGTGTTCGAGTCTACAAACGAAATGTCATTTTGTTAGTACAATTCTTTACTTTAAATATAAGTATTAATAATAAATGTTACATTAAATATAAGTCCAGACATATCATATTGCAGTACATCAGGATGCATTCAAGCAAACCTCCACAATAAGATACTCAAAACCATTATCATCTTTAAAAACCAAGGAGCTTTGAGTTCACTTCTTGATAAAATATTACTGCAAAATGGTAACAATAGGACAGAGAAAGGAAGTCCATTCGAATTCCTCCATAACTTAATATGGATTCCATAAGCTACAAAAGGAAGAAGAACAACAATTCAGCTCAAGTTCAACATCAAAGACAACAATACCAAAACCATAATCACAAAAACAAACCTCAGAACTTGCTTATTAGATAGGAGAATCAATTCCATGTGTGTTTTAGTTCAACAGTAAAGAAAATAATACCAAAACCATAACCAGAAAAACGACCATTTCTCCAACTCATTTAAGGTTATTACATGATGGATTTTGGAAAGCATATTCAACAGTTTGTCATATAATAAATTTCCTGGAAAAACAAAACCCAAATTGAGCAATATAGTAATAAAAGATATCTTGGGACATATTGCCAAGTTTTGCTCCCACGCCAAGATATTGAGCTGGCACAACTGATGGACAGACTAGATGTCACATGTGTACCATTTTTTTTTTAAATTATTTTTTTATTGCATGAGCTACTACAAAATGGGAAATTTGCATTGGACCAAGAGGATCGTAATCATCTGAAACACCTGTTTTACACATACCATTTATAACAGGATCTTTGGGGCCACCATCTTATATGTGTGAAATCCACTTCATTCATCAAGTGAGGAACATGCTTCGATAAATAAAGATGCAACCTGTTTAGGATTCCAGCGATTGGATTCTTTGGGGTGACAATTCCAACATTATTGGTCTGACTCACTGTAGACCTTGGAATTGGTGACTCTCATTCGATTTCAACCAGAACATATACTACTGCTGCATTTTCTAAATGATTCTCTTTACACTACTGATTCTTTTTATTTGGTAAGACATTAAGGTAACTTTTATCTGGAATTGGTGAGACTCCTATTTTTTCTGCTTGGACCTTCTACAAATGGTAAAGACTGCATATTCTTGCTGCCCTGCACCAATCCAATTTTGAAGGTGTATTTTTTTTCTTCTGGTTATTTTGCTAGGTAATATAAGCTTTTATTGCAAAAAAACAAAAACAAAAACAAAAAAATAAAAACAAAAACAAAAAAACCACAATACAAGGGGACCCAAGAAGCAAACCCTCACGAGACAAGTCTAATAATCAAGAGGACCACAAGCAACCGACGCCATGGCTAGACCTTGTAAACTGTGGAATCCAAAAGACACAAAGGGAGACTTAATTAAAACAGAGAATAGTCAAGGGAGAGTCCTGCCTTCAAGTTTTACCATTCTGACAGGGCTCTTGAACAACAATGCAGCAGCATGAACCAGCATACCTGACAGTGAAACTCTTCCTCCTGCAAGAAAGAGAAAACAATTCTTCCTACATTCTTTAAGGCAGAATCCAAGATGGCAAAACGAGGCTAGATGCTACTAAGCAAGATGCTTGGTAGCTCCCAAACGACCTAATTTTTAGCCTGACCCTTCATCCAAGCTAGGTGAACTGTCTGGATGGTCTGGATTGCATATACACTCAGGTGGGCCCATAGTCAAATCGGCAGTAGTTATCCACTCTCGAATAAATATTTACAATAAGGTAAAATATATAAATTTACAATAAATATCCTCTCAAGAATTTCATCAAACACCCCACGTGCACATGCAATCTCTTTGTATTTCACATAGAAATTCAACAGCCTAGTCTGCACAAACGGGCTTAAGTCCGGCCCATGGAGATTTGAAAAGAACCTAAGCAAAAAATATAGACAGTAGCACATCCAAATCTACTGATTTGAAAAGAACCTCCAATAAAAACACTCAGAAATCCCAAGCAAGAAACAAAGTCATTAGAAAATAAACAAAATCCATGTTAGATTTCCCAAATTAGAACGAAATCCTCTCCTCAAATCATTGTAAACAGAGATCAAAGAAATTAGGGCCGGAAAAGATAGAATAATGAAAGAGAAAACAAAAATAACCTTTCTAGATCTACTACAGAGATAGAGATAGAGAGATGCTTCACTTCTCAGTGTCGACGCCACGCCATATCTAACATCCAATGCCGCGCACGCAGGGTTTTTTTGTTTTGAATTTATATGGATCTTTGTGTCAGCTATGCTATGTTGTCTTGTAGTGAGGGAGAAAGATCGAGAGGGAGGAAGATCTGGAGTGAGAGAGAGAGAGAGAGAGAGAGAGAGAGGAGAAGAGAGGAAATCAAGCGTGAGGGAGCAGGAGAGAGACGGATAGAGATTGAGAGATCAGGGAGTGAGGGAGCAGGGAGGGAGAGAGAGAGAGAGAGAGAGAGAGAGAGAGATCCAGAGGGAGGGAGCGAGAGAGAGGGACGGAGGGGTGAGGGAACGGGAGAGAGAGTATGACTGGGCTGGGAATATTCTTTTATTCTTATTTTTATTCCGTACGGTTTGAAATCTGAGACGGCAACGTTAAGCCGTTCCTGAACCAAAATCATGTTCCGTTTCAGAATTGACATTTTGGTGTAGTACGCATACGGCCGATTTTTTGGATATCCGATAACATAAAGGAGGGACCCATCAAATGCACAGTGCTGATTTTAGACACATCATGGTGGGCCCCACACAACAAAACATCAATGTATGCATTGTATATCCACTCTGTCCATCCGTTTTTACTACTTATTTTAGGGCAAGATTCAAAAACGAATTAAGGAAATAAAAATCCTAGGTGGACCACGCCACAATAAACAGTGGTCATTGAATGCCCACCATTAAAAACTTGTTAACACCCACTATTAATGATTATTTGCCATCCATCCTGTTGGTAAGGTCACACAGACTTGAATGAAGGGAAAACACAAATATCAGCTTGATCAAAAACTTTTGTGGCCCACAAAAAAGTTCTAATCATCAATGAACACTGTTTCTTCTAATGTGGTCCACCTGAAATTTATACCTACTTAATTTTTGGGAGTATGACCTAAAATAAGCTGGAAAAAAGGATGGATGGCATAGGTATACAATGCATATATCGAGGTGGGTTCCATGGTTAGGGTCCGTCCAATTACTGGTTCCGGGCTGCAGCTAAGCAGCGTCCGCTCACAAATATCCTTGAACCATCCATTCTTTTTGTGTAATGGTGGCCCACTTGTGATGATTGAATTAGGCCAACAGGCCAATCTGGACCATTCATCATTGTCCCAGCCCATATAACGGGCTAAAATTTCAATCCCAGGCCCGCCCATCGGATTAAAAAAACACAAACAAACAAAAGAGTTCATCTGATTGGATCTATAGATGATGGTAACCGATCAACATGCCTCTTGCACTATGGGATGCTTGGATCTACGTCATCCAGCCAACAATGAGACATATCTACCGATCTGAACAGTTCACTTGTTGGAGAGCAATGGTCACATCTAAGAGACTCTTTCCAGGATGATAACTAATGGATACACTAGTAGATCTGAGCCATTTGTGAACGGATCAAAATGGTGTAGATCTCTGCCAATTTTTGGTGAATTAGGATATAACGGATTTGGGCCTTTCATCTAGGTGCTTTAACGGACAGATCTGACTCCATTGCTATGGACCTTTCATCTGTGCTTAGTTAGATTAAAATCATGGTGTGACTCACCTGATGATTGGATTGTCCTTATCTTGGGATATCCAATTTTCATAGTGGGGTGCAATTTTTGGACAGGTTGGATGTCACACATATGATACAATATAATAGACTGAATATGATAGTAGATTCCTCTCCATAGCTTTGGCCAATCTGCTGATGATGAAATTAATCAATGAGAAAGATCTGTGCACCTTTGGAAGCATCCCAGAGTTACATGCTGCCACTCCTCAATTTTCCAACTAAGACCCAACCTTGTATCAATTTAAGCTTGCTATGGTCCAAAATCATAGGGCCCATCTCCAAATTGGCTCGAAAAAGCTACAAAAGTCGGCCCAACTAGGCCTTAGCAATTGGGCTTAAAAATCTACGCCCAAGCCCAAAACAAACCTAGACTACTTCCTAAGTGGGTTGGAAATCAAAAGCCGATTGGGTCCTGCTCCTGCCTCCATGGAAATCGGTCCACACGAAGGGGCTTTGTGGGACCGACCATGATGTATATGTTTTATCCACGCTTTTCATTTGGATGAAGGGAAAACAAAAAAGTCAGCTTGATCCAAAACTTCTGTGGAACACAGTAAGTTTTTAATGGTGGGAATTCAATCCCCACTTTGTGGTCTACTTGAGCCTTGGATCTGCTCATATTTGGGTTCGTATCTTAAAATGATCTGAAAAAATGGATGAACGGCGTGGATAAAACCCATACCTTACAGTGGGCCTCACGTAGCCCCTTTCTAGACTGATTCCGTCCAGCAGGGACAGGGCAGATATAATCAGCGCCACTAAGAGTCGATGTGTAGCATGGTTTTTATGTGTAATCTGATTCTGTAATGCAGCATGAAGATGTTAATGTTGGTACCATAAGAGCAACTAATTCCTTATTTATTTATTCATTTTTTCTTAGTCTCATGCATGTGAAATGGAAATTAATGGTAGTGGATTGCACCTTGGTAGCGTGTTGATGTCACCAAGTTCTATGGGCCACATCATGATGTATCTGTTTATATCCACACTGTCTATCCATTTGGAGAGATCATTTTAGGGTATGGCCCCAAAAAAGAATCAGATCCAAAGCTCAAGTGGGCCACACTACAAAAAGCAGTGGAGATTAAATGTCTATCATTCAAAACTCTTGGGGGGTTTCAGAAGTTTTAGAACAATTTATTTTATTTTATTTTTTATCCTTCATCTAGTTCTGTGTGACCTTATGAACAATTTAATTGCAAGTAAACATTGTGGTAGGCTCGGTTTCAAGGGCCGGTGTCATTGTCCCCTTGCTTTATGTGGTGTGGTCCACTTGAGCTTTAGATCTACCTCAATTTTGGTTTGAAACTTAAATGATCTCAAAAAATTGATGGACAATATGGATATAACATATAAATCATGATGGTGCCCACAGGACTTAGTGACGTCAACACACCCCGAGGTCACACCCGTAAAAGAGACCGATCGAAAGCTCAAGTGGGCACAAAAATCTTATCGTTTTGATTCGTGGACTATGGAGAGGACGAAGTAACGAAATACCCCAACGCTCTGTCCATGTTCGACTTAAAAACGTCTATTATCAGTCACTAGAATCTTCCAATCTGGGAGCATTTTGAGGTTTTGATCAGCCAATGGGCCCCACACAGGGATAAAGGAATCCCATTTTAAGGCACATGCAACCCTTGTAGAATAGGCTTATGCTATAAGGAATTGTAGATGAACCGGCCTCCCCTATCCTATAGTGTTAATCAGCCAATGGGCCCCACACATCAATATTCAATGATCATTGAATCAAGCAGTTGAAAAAAAAAAAAACGATCATAGCCCACATTCAATGTGAAGAAATGAGGAATCGAGTAGTTGGCACATTTTTCAGACCATAGCCAAATCAAGGTGGTGCCCACCACGTACGTTGACGGTGCTGATCACTGTATGGGAGAGTTACTCATTAGATGTTCACACATGCATGTGAGACAACACATCATCATTTTGGAGTCGAACTCTACAAGAATGTTGGCTTAGGCCTAAATTTTCGAAAACCGAAGCCCATCTATCATAAGCTTGGGCTTCCGCAGGAAATGGAGTCACAGCAGTTGTGGAAGGCAAAAACCATCTTTCCTGTATGATCTCTGAAGACACCACCACCTCCACTAATACCCTACAGACACCACCAGCTCTAAGTTCATCTTAGCTATCCCAAAGTTTCCTTTTATCCTTAGCTTTTCCAGAGTTGCCAATTCTAAAAAGGATCCTTGGCCTTCACGCTGCAAATTCATACCAGCCTCCTTTAGCTAATGCGGAGAATTTCTTTTCCTCATACCTACAAGCATTTCGCCTCAGCCATATCTCCCAGACAACAAAACTGGAAGCTGGACCTCTGAGAGCCCGGAAAATGATAGGGTTTTTCGCTCTAGATGTCCAGCATATCATTCTCTGAGGGATGGACTAGTTCCTTTGCAAATGCACATCGAATAATTTGAAAAATAAATCCGAAACCTAAGAGGCAATGAGCCCACTACAGAACAGATGGTCCACATCTTCTTCTGCATATTGAGGATTGAAACCCTGACTAGGCAGAGGAATCAGCAGCTGTAGGAGAGGGGAGTGCAGGCTCCTGCCATGGCCATGCTCGGCAGCTGGAAGAGGCAGCAGGTTGGTCACCCTGCTACTCGCTCCTCGGACAGAGATTGCGAACGACTGGATCATTTTATTTTTAACCGTCCATTGATCAATCATGTCAAGATATCGGAACCAAGATCATTAGCCACTTCAATTTTCAATTTTCTACTCCAAGCATCTCTAAGTGATGAGGAATGCAAAGGTGAAAAACTAAATAAATCTCATAGTGCAATACTAAGTATTTTCTCTTCTTCTTTTTCTTTTCCCTGAAAGGTGGGAGTAGGAGCACGCTACTTGTAATTTTATTGATGTGAAAAAAAGAAACCATTTACGTCTATGAAGGGGTGCCAAACCAACTAAACCCTCCACTACAAAACCACTAAACAAAGCAAACACATACCAAAAACCACAGAGAAGATCAAAACATAGAAAAGAACTGACTTAACCCCACCCAACAGCCACTGGATGCATACAAACTTCACTTAACCATTAGTGGGATGAGCATCTTAATCCACACCTATTGTATCCTCCATTCCATGACTAGCCACATCTTGTTAATAATGACTAAGATACGACGAACCTTCGCCCAACAATCATTCCCCATTTTGCTGATCTGGGTGAATCCCATCCCCAAGATATAAGTCCCTTATTGCATGCATTTCTTTGACAATCTCTCTCATTTGCATCCGCTCGTTTGGAGATTCTACAGAACATGCGATGCCAATTTTGGCCACAGAAGCCAAAGACTCTCTCATTTTGGTCCTCGCAATGTGTTGTCGTTCTCCATTGTTCAGTGCTTGAACGTCTTCGAGCAGTCGCGGGTCTACAATCTCCATCACCTGATCAGGTAAAGCCATCTTAACAAATTGATGGAGGCTTAGATCGTCTTTAAACATGTCATCGGTTGGTATTTTTCCTGTGAAGATCTCTAAAAGAAGGATACCATAACTGTAGACATCTCCATTTGTAGACGCCTTTCCGCCCATTCCATACTCTGTCATTTACACATCTCGAATTTTCGAGATATCAAGGTTTCATTAATTCCAACAATTAAATAAAAATAGGGATTAATTTTTGACCTAAAACAAGTGACAATCAGTATAAGCATAGGAAACAATCATCCTATTAATTTTAAACATTTGAAGCATGATGTTATCCAGGTATAACTAACGACTGAGTCCTACTACAAACAATTAGTACTAATTACTTATCCATTGACCTTGTATGCAAAACTGTTCAATGCACCGTTAGTTGAAAATTATCTTAACTAAAATTAGAAAAAAACAAAATACTAAAATGAATTTTCCATCCTCCAATGCTTCATTCTTACTAGGAGTTTCATACAAATGATTTATTTTGAGAGTTTTAGGGTGTGTTTGGTATCCACTGAAAAGTTGAGTCCAACTCAATTTATATAATCAGGGATTTTCACAGGGATTAAAAATAGTCATGATAGCCAACAATTTATACAATCTCCAGCACCTAATTAATATTAACTAAAATAAGATGAACTCATTTTTCAGTGGCTCCCAAACAGGCCGACATTGCTGTTGTTGTTATTGATGAGAAATGATTCATTTCTTACTTTGTATTCTTACTATAGCAACTATAACAACATTAGCTACACCACAAGCAATAAAAAGAAGTGACAATTCAAGCTTCATATTTAAGAATATTTGGAAAGCATTTAAAAATGATCAAAGAATAAAGAAAAAGCATGAAATTGTTACCTGGAGGAATATAACCAACAGATCCCTTGATACCAGTTGTGCTAGTTTGATCTTGAGAGGTATTACTGGCAGCATCAGAAAGGAACCTTGCTAATCCAAAATCACCCACATGGGCGCACATGTCATTGTCCAGTAGAACATTGCTTGGTTTTAGATCGTGATGAACGACTGGTGTCCCGCAATGGTGATGAAGATACTCCAATGCAGAGGCGACATCAATGGCTATATCCAATCTTTGAATAAGGTTCAAGCTCTGCATTTCATACTGCCCATGTACATTTGGATGCAACCATTTCTCTAGACTCCCATTAGGCATGTACTCAAACAGTAGAGCTTTGAAATCATTGCCTTTAAAATCGATGCTTGAGCAAGCAGTTATGATTTTAACTAGATTCCGGTGCCGGATATTTCTCAAGGCTTCACATTCAGCAAGGAAACTCCTTGAAGCTCCTCGTTGATGAAGATTGAGAACTTTCACTGCAACAACTGTTTCATCTCGATCTAGAATTCCTTTATATACAGAACCATAACTTCCCTTGCCAATCAAATTATCTGAAGAGAACTCACCTGTTGCTTTAAAGAGATCCGCGTAAGAAACATTTAAGTATTTACTCTCTAGGAAAGATGCAGGCAAAGGATTCTTGCTGGCCTTTCTTCTCGCCCGATAAAGAGTGACAAAGAGAGATGATAAAAGAATCAAACCTAAAACTGCACCGATCACTGAGAATATTACGGCAAGAGAAATAGACCTTCCATGTTTCTTAGAATCTTTCTTCAGGCACGCAGGCAGCTGTAATTGTGGGATGCCTCCACAAAGCCTCTTGTTTCCAAGAACTGAAAATGCACTGGAATTTTTGAAAATCCCTTGCTGTGGGACTTCACCATCAAAATCATTGGATGACAAATCCAAGTATTCCAGGATCGGAAGTTTCTCTAGAGCAACTGGAATATGCCCAGACAAGTTATTATGAGAAAGATCTAGCAGTTTAATACTTTTTAAGTTCTTCAAACCCAGAGGAATGGCTCCTTGAAAGAAATTATTTCTCAAATTAAGGATTTCCAGTTTCAGACAATTTCCTAGCTCGCTAGGAATTTCACCCATCAATTTGTTGTTAGCAGCTTGTAGTTCTTGAAGTTGTTCCATATTACGAACTTCCAACGGTAAAGATCCAACTAAAAAATTATCATCTATACGAAGGTTGATCAGGGAAGGAATACTTAGAACCTCTTTTGGAATGGTACCGTTGAGCTCATTTGCAAAGAGGCCTAATTGTTCAAGATGACGGCAGTTTCCAAGACTCGAAGGGATTCTTCCATGCAAACGATTT
The DNA here is from genome assembly GCA_030180095.1 of Magnolia changhungtana. Classification (NCBI taxonomy): domain Eukaryota; kingdom Viridiplantae; phylum Streptophyta; class Magnoliopsida; order Magnoliales; family Magnoliaceae; genus Magnolia; species Magnolia changhungtana. The sequence continues at coordinate 5,109,632 of JASAUF010000445.1, read as the reverse complement.
CCATATAAAGAGAGTATAACCAATCCAGTGATGTTGCCAATGGAGGATGGAATTCGTCCAGAAAGTCTGTTGCTGTACAAATACAAACCTTGCAAATTTTGAAGCTTCCCAACACCAATAGGAATGGTACCCATGACAAAGCTGCTAAATATACCTAGACGATTTAAGTTGAAGAGATTGCTAATATCTGTTGGGATGCTTCCGTATATCGGGTTTCCTCCTAACCCTAATGTTGTTAGGTGGGTAGAGAGATTGACGATGGTGTCTGGTAGTGTTCCTCTTAGCTGATTGCCAGATGCATCTAAAAATTCCAAACGGCTACAATTAGTTAAAGAAGTGAGGAAACTCAAGTCATTGTCACCTTCTCCACCTCCAAACTTATTATTACCTAAATTTAGAATACGAAGATCACGTAGTCTTCCCAAATTTTCAGGCAAGGGTCCACTAAAAGAACTAGAAGAAAAACTAACACTAACAAGTCCTGAAGCATTGGGTAATGAAACTGGCATCGATCCTGTAAATGCATTTGTTCCTAGTAAAAGAGATTTGAGATTAGGAAGGGTGAGACCCAAACTGGCTGGAATGTTTCCATAAAGTTGGTTAGCTGCCACTGAGAAACTAAGGATGGATGAGAGGTTGTAAAGCGATGGTGGGATTAGACCAGACAGTTTATTTAAGGAGATTTGAAGAGATTGTAAATTCATTAGCTGGCCTAACTCATTTGGAATGCTTCCTTCTAAAATATTATTATCTAAGCTGACAGAAACAAGAGACGAGAGGTTCCCGATTGGTGGTGGAATGTTGCTGGTGAGATTGTTACGACCAAGATTCAACGACATGAGCTTTGACAGAGAGCAAAGCTTGACAGGAATACTCCCCTCGAGCTTGTTATACTGTAAAAGGATGGATCTGATTTCTGTGCAGTTGGACAGGTTCTCAGGGATTTCTCCTTGCAGCCCATTATTACTAAGATCAAGATGCCGAAGCCGGAAGAGAAGGCCGATTTCAGGTGGGATTTCGCCTTGGAAGCTGTTGCTCGAGAAGTTGATACTCCTGAGGAAGGTGAGGTTTGATACGCGAGGTGATATGTGCCCCACCAATCTGGTGGACACAAGATTCAAGGAGGTGACCCTTTGAGGATGACGTCGACTGCATGTGACTCCTTCCCAGTTGCAGAAATGGATGGAATTGTTCCATGAGTTCAAGACCCCGATTGGATCTTCAGATATCAAATCCTTGAATGAGACCAAGGCCAGTCTATCCGTCTCGTTTCTTAAGACGGGGGATCCGATTCCGATGCAGTTCATGCATAGGAGAAGGAAGGCTAAGAGGATTAATGACCAAAATGGCCTTGAACGTAAATGTCCAAGCTCCATCCTCTTACTGTTGGGAGTTACAGTAAAAAGAAACAAAAACAAAGGGCAATAAGCTTACGGTGGGGTGTTTTGAGTTGTAACCTTTGTATATTTATCATGAGTGCGGATCCTCTGCATCCTGCGTTTTCATTGGTCAACGTCACTATAAGTGACACGTCATCAGATTTTTTAAATGAATGCGGATCCTCTGCCTCCCTGAGCAGGAACTCGGACGCGGATTTCCTGCGAAAGCCTTTGGCACAAAGTGCCTGCGCTGGGAACTCAGGTGGGGCCCACTGTGATGATTTTGATAAATCCTCTCCGTTCATCCGTTTTGTGAGTTCATTTTAGGATATTATGCAAAAAATAAACCATACCCAATTCTCAAGTGGGCCGAAAATATGAGAATTGAATTTCGACAGTTGAAATATCCATGGGTCACAGAAGTTTTGAGTCATTCTAATATTTGTTTTTTCAGTTCATCCCAGTAGGAATGACGTTATTAACAGTATGGATGACATGTAAACATGTAGAACCTAGGGAGGTTTCAACGGCAGGAGTTTCCCTGACAACCTTTTTCCTTTAGTACAGCACACTTGAATTGTAGATCTTATTCAATTTTGGTCTCATATCCTAAAATGATCTCACAAAAAGGAAGGACAGGGTGGATTCCATACAAACACCACAGTGGGCCCCACCTGGTTCCAGCGCAGGAACTTCCTGTGGAAGGCTATCGCAGGAAATCCGCGTCCCAGGAACTCCCTGCCTACAGCGTTTTCATTGGTCAACGTCACTATAAATAACACGTCATCAGAATTTTTAAATATATTAAAAAAAGTAAATTTAATAAGAAGTATAACGGTGACTTTAAACGGAAGCGGTGGTTTGCGTGCTGAGTAAATCAACATGGTAAGCGTACTGAGTAAAGTCTGTGGAGCCCACCGGCATTGGTTCATTTTATGAGCTCCATCCATCTCTTTTATCATCTAATTTTAGATTTTACAACAAAAATTAATCATATCCAAAGATCAAGTGAACCACACCACCTAAAACGGTGTGAATTGAATTCTACCATTGAAAAGTTGTTGGGGCCCACAGAAGTTTTATATCAAGATGATATTTGTTTTTTCCATTCATCCATGTCTTTGTGATCTTATGAACAATTTGGATGAAAAATAAACATCATTGGGGGCTTAGAAACATTTCAATGGTGAAAATCAATACTTCCACTGTTTCTTTTGGTATGGTCTACTTGAGCTTTTGATATACTTCAGTTTTGGGCTCAACCCCTAAAATGATCTGAAAAAACGGATGGACGGCGTGGATAAACCACATGAATTCACAGTGGGCCCAATAGAGTTTACTCAGTACGATAAGACTTGGTACGCAATTCGATTTCACGTGTCTAACGGGGACACAGATTGCCAAAGCCTTATGCAGTAAGGTCCTGTGCAAGGATTCCGGATATAGTCCACTGCGACGTTTGTGCTAAATCCAACCCGTTCATCCATTTTTAGATATCATTTTAGGACATAATACCAAAACTAAGGTGTATACAAAACTCAAATGGGCCACACGAGAGGAAACAGTGGGGATTTAGTGTCCACCATTGAAATATTTATATGGCCACAAAAGTTTTGCATCGGTCTAATATTTTGGTGTTTTCACTTCATCCTAGTAAAAATGACCTTATAAGCAGTTTGGATGGCATATAAACATCAAGACGCCTAGGAAGGTTCCAACCGTAGGAATTTCTTTCTCCACTGTTTCATCTTGTATGGCCCAATTGAGTTTTTGATCATCTTAATTTTTGGTTACATGTCTTAAAATGAGCTCTAAAAATGGATGAATGGACTGAAATTCTTATAAACATCATGGTGGACCCCACCATACATCCCAGCGCTGGAACTTCATGCAAAAGGCCTTCCCCGGTGAATCCGCGTCCACAGTTTCCATTGGAAACGGACTGGCTACTCCCCTGCCACTAGGTGCTATGTGGGCCCACCATGATGTATGTGTTTCATCCATGCCGTCCATTTATTTTTCTAGATCATTTTATAGTCTGAGACAAAAAAATGAGGTATAACCCAATCTCAAGTGGACCACATTACATGAAACAGTGTTGAATGAAAGTTGACCATTAAAAACTTTTTAGGGGCCATAAAAGTTTTGGATCAAGATGATCTTTGTTTTTTCCCTTCATCTGGGTCTTTATGACCAAACCAACAGATTGGATGTCAAATAAATAGTACGGTGGGCCTTAGGAGGACTTTAACGATGGATATCCAATCACCATTGTTTTCCCGTGGTGTGGTCCATATGAGATTTATATCCCTCTCATTTTTGGGATCAACCCCTAAAATTATATGTAAAAATATATTAACGGAATGGATGCAACAAATACATCATGGTGGGGCCCACAGAGTACCGACCACCACCATCACCGGGCTAGTGGTGGGGAGAGTAACCAATCCGCTTTCATTTCCATTTGGAATTCAGTACCACATTGAGCAGTGAGACTCGCTACTTAAGTGATATCACCTATTTATATGGGTCCCACTATGATGTATGTTTTGTATCCACACCGTCCATCCATTTGGAGAGATCATTTTAGGGCATGAGCCAAATAATGAATCAGATCCAAAACTCGAGTGGACTCCACTACAGAAAATAGTGGAGAGAGTCACGCTCACCATTTATTACGACTGAATCTAATCCAAACCTCGTCACTTTGTCTACTAAACCCCGTTACTTTGTACTGCAACCCCGTCACTCTATCTACTGAACCTTGTCACTTTGTACTGCAACCTTGTCACATTGTCTAGTGAACCCCGTCACTTTGTCTACTGAACCCCGTCACTTTGTACTACAACCTCATCACTTTGTCTACTGAACTCGGTCACTTTGTACTGCAACATCGTCACTTTGTCTACTGTACCCCGTCACTTTGTGCTACAACCTCGTCACTTTGTCTACTGTACCCCGTCACTTTGTGCTACAACCCCGTCATTTTGTCTAGTGAACCCCATCGCTTTGTACTGCAATCTTGTCACTTTGTTTACTGAACCCCGTCACTTTGTATTGCAATCCCGTCACTTTGTCTACTGAACCCCGTCACTTTGTACTGCAACCTCGTCACTTTGTCTACTGAACCCCATCACTTTGTACTGATCCCTGTTACTTTGTACTAAACCCCGTCTACTTTGTCTAATAATCACGTCACTTTGTCTAGTAGAACCTTGTCACTTTGTCTAGCACCTCTTTCACTTTATTTAGTGAAATCCCGTCACTTTGTCTAGCAACCTCGTCACTCTCTGTCTAGTAGAACTTCGTCACTTGATATAGTAGACCTTTGTCACTTTGTCTTACTACATAGTTTCTTTGTCTAGTAAAACTCCATCACTTTGTCCAGTAACCCAATCACTTTGTCTAGTGAACCTCGTCACTTTGTCCAACAGCCTCGTCACTTTGTCCAGCAACCTCACAACTTTGTATAGTAAAACCCAATCACTTTGTCTTCCAGTCTCGTCACTTCGTTTAGTGGAACCGGGTAACTTTGTCTGGTAACGTCCATCACTTTTTCCGAGAATCTATAACTTTATCTAATGGAACCCTATTTTCTTTGTCTCGTTTAACCTTATTACTTTGTTTAGTGGAATCATGTTGCTTTGTCGAGCAACCTTGTCACTTTATTTAATATAACTCTGTCACTTCGTCTAATAACCTCGTCACTTTGTCCAATGAATTCTATCAAAGGTTGCTAGACAAAGTGACAAGATTTCACTAAATAAAGTGAAAGAGGTGCTAGACAAAGTGCCAGGATTTTACTAAATAAAGTGAAAGAGGTACTAGACAAAGTGACAAGGTTCTACTAGACACAGTGACGTGATTAATGGACAAAGTAGACGGGGTTCAGTACAAAGTGACGGGGTTTAGTACAAAGTGACGGGGTTCAGTAGACAAAGTGACGAGGTTGCAAAGACAAAGTGACTCGGTTCGTGAGACAAAGTGATTTACGGTTACAAAGACAAAGTGACTGGGTACAGAGACAAAGTGATTGGGGTCAGAAAGACAAAGTGACGAGGTACAATGACAAAGTGATGATGTTGCAAAGATAAAGTGATGGGGTTCAATAGACAAAGTGACGGGGTTAGTACAAAGTGACTTTAGAAAAAAAGTGACGGGTAGTACAAAGTGATGGGGTTCAAGAGACAAAGTGACGACATTCGATAGATAAAGTGACGGGAAGTCAAAAGATAAAGTGACGGGGTTCACTAGACAAAGTGACGGAGACTTTGACAAAGTGACGAGGTTTGGATTGGATTCAGTCGTAATAAATGGTGGGCATGACTCTCTCCATTATTTTCTGTGGTGGGGTATACTCGAGTTTTGGATCTAATTCATTCTTTAGCTCATGCCTTAAAACGATCTCTCCAAATGGATGCACGGTGTGGATACAAAACATACATCATAGTGGGACCTATATAAATAGGTAACATTACTTCAGTAGCGAGTCTCACTGCTTAATGTTACACTAAATCCCAAATGGAAATGAAAGCGGATTGGCTACTCCTCCTACCACCAGCCCAGTGGTGGTGGTGGTGGTCGGTACTCTGTGGGCCTCACCATGATGTATGTACGTTTCATCCATTCCGTTAATATATTTTTACATATAATTTTAATAGACAAAGTGATGATGTTGTATTACAAAGTGACGGGGTTCAATAGATAAAGTGATGGGGTTACAGTACAAAGTGACGGGGTTTAGTAGACAAAGTGACGGGGTTGTAGTACAAAGTAACGGGGTCCAGTAGACAAAGTGACTGCAACACCCCAGATTTTTTCCAACCTGGAGTTAGACGTCCTTAGGCGATGGGTTGATCCTAACACCTGATTAACTTCTCAAACACTCAATTCAAAAGTCTCAAATCCCTTTTCAAACCATTTTCTTCAAAACCTTACATTTCCTTAAAAAATATCACCTTTCACTACCTTATCCTTCAAAATTTTCTAAGTGCTTTCATATTAGACACAAATCTTAAAGTTTAGGTGATGTTGATCAATACTTAACCTAAAAATTACTATGAATAGTAAATAAATAAATAAATAAAAGGAGTTTTTAACCATTAACCTTTTGAAATCTCACGAAATAAGTAGGTTATTTGGATAAATCAGCTTCTCCTATCCCAAAAACATGTATTACACGTCAAATAACTCATCTTGGGTTATAAAGTACACCTATTTCGAATACCGGACGGTGAAATCACCCAAAACAGCAGACCAATGAATGCGAGGGCCTCATCAAAATGCTGGTTTGGCGAAAGCCATGACAAAGCCGGCCCTTTTTCACGTAAAAATTATGCACTATTTGTCCAAATTTGAAAATTATATCTCCCTCGTTATAACTCCGATTTAAGTGATTCAAAAACCAGATTGAAGCTTAATAAGTATAGTTTTATATAAAAATATAATAAAAATTTTAATATAATTAAATATAGGTTATTGTGACAACTGTCCAGAAAGCATTAGTTTGGATAGCTGCCGCTTCTAGAATTTTTAGAGTTTTTCTACATCACGAAACTTAATGAAATTTGGTAGAGATGAAGTAGACGTGATGAAAAAATACTAGAAAAATAATTAAAATGATATACTACCTAAAAGCGCCAGAAAGGGGCGTAGAACTGCCTTAAGATCATATTCTTTTGTGATTATGGCATAATTAAGTTAAGTATTAAACTGAATGCTCAGTAGAATTAGCTTGAATCACTTTAAACACGATCTACAAGACCCAAAACTTGTGAAATCATTGACGCTACGTTACCCTATAATTTAGGATCAATCTCATTACCCGATTGCTCTCGGGAGCATCACGAAACTCTGCATCGGACCTGAACCGCACATCGAAAGTCCGATTAACGCGAAGCTAAACGATTAGGACCACCTTGCTGGGCTTGACAACCATCTCAGAAATCAAATCCAGATAGTGTCCCGGGGCTATTCGCTTGAGCCCTGAGCGAAGAGTGTGAGAAACATGAAAATAATTAGAAATAAATTCTAAATTTAAGTAATCTGAGACTTGTCGCTTGCGGGCCAAATATAAGGTTTCAGACCGTTAGATTCTGACCCAAATACACCCTCTGATCAGGGGAAATTTCCTACACAGGCCAGTGTACTTGTGGCCCTGATCGGTAATCGTGGAGTACCATTGAATTAAAACTGGTCCGCCACAGGCGATCTGTAAACCCGATCGAACTGAAAACCTAACTTGGCCTAGATCCATAGTCAGGGAGCTTAAGTCCGACCTTTGGCTACGAGGGGGCTCCGGAAATGCTCCGTTGAGACGGAACAGTCTCCCTTTGGACATAACCTAAGTATACCATGGCCCTGAGTCTATTTTTGTGAGTTTTGGGCCTATATAAGGACCGTAAACCCTCTCTCATTCAGCCCATATGAATTTGAGAAAACTTAGGAGAGAGAAGAGAGGGAAAGTGTGAGAATAGTGAGAGAAGCTTCCTGATACTCTATCTTGCCGATCTACGTGCTTAGCCATCATCTTCTAATCGCTATTCCGGTGATTCTATCGACGTACTTAGGTAAGAAAAACCTAATCCTAATCTATTATAGGGTTTCAATTGCTACAAGTAGCGAAGTAGCCGACTTAAATCGTGCTATAGGTTGATAGACCGTCGTAGACAAAGGCTTAGAGATTCTAGCATATTTGTGACGCTTCTACGGCGTAAGGTGCGGACTATAGACGTATAGGTTATGGTTTTAAAAGCTTTCAATGTCGGTTAATGATTTATAACTAACAAGGGTACTATTACACATGCAAAATGCGTCGTCTGTTTCGTTATACGAGTTTACATGAACTATGTAGAATATAGTGTATTCTATGCATATGTTGGAATGTTTGAATATGTTTGGAATTTGGATTTGTGGTTAACATGTTTATTTGTCATGAATATATGCCTAATACATGTGCGACAACTCCTTAGCGAAAGAACTTGCCCAAAATCACGTCATGACAAATATACGTTATATGTGACTAAGTGTGTAGCCCAAGTGTTTATAGAAATGTTTGAATGAATATGGAGCTCGGATTCATGCACACCATGGTTATCCGTCGTGGGTATATGCACATGGTATGCGGGGCAACTCCCTAGTGAAAGGATTTGGCCTAGCACATGTGTAATCCCCATACATCATGTAAGGTGATGTATGTAGTCTATGTGTTTGTGAAAATGTCTGAATGTGCTAGTGATCACCTAGAATACTTTGTAGGAGGATCGAGATACGAATCTCGGTTACCTCAATTATATGTATGATTTTCTACATGTACGTTACATTGTAATGTCTATTTTATTTCATGAAGTGAATGTGTATGAAATCTTGTTTGTGTTGTATTTCATAACATGCTTCTTTGATTGTAAGAATTGAATTACTTGTTTATTCATGCTTTAACTATCTCATATGATTCTTGATGAAATAAAATGAAGTTGGGACTATGATTTAGTCCAGGCAGTCGGTAACGGGATTGAATTCGTAGTTGAGATTCATTTGCCACGTAAGACGTATTTGACGAACCCGAGCCGTACTTCGGTTGGCGACAGTGGTTAGGCCACGCGAAGGGCTTATGCACTTCATGTCATTCAACTTGTCGTGTGCTCGTGCTAGCCAAGCTCGTCAAGTAACCCGATCTGTCTAATGTATGTTCACCATGTTTGGACACTACTGCTTGAACCTAAGGTACTAAACTTACTAGTGTAACCCCATTAACCTTATTACCTCAATCTGCTAAGACTCATGAGCCAGGCATGGTGGTATGGGACACCGTGGTCGAGCTGTCGACCTACGCTGGGGCCACGAGCCTCCCCGTAGTAACCAGTGAACAACCCAGACTTGTGAGCCGAATGTGGTGGTATGGGACGCTGTATTTGAGCTGTCGGCCTACACTGATAAAGTGATGGGAGAGTGGTGTAACGATTACGTGTAACAGCCCTGGCCGCCCTTTGTAGTGACCTCGAGCATACTCTGAATCTGCGGAGAGGCGACGAGCCTTCTCGTAGTAAACAGAGTATAAACTAGGCCTGTATTGATAAGGTGATGGGGGAGCGGTGTAATGAGTGCGTGTAACAGCCCTGACAGCCCTTTACAATGACCTAGAGCCGCATTATCGTATGAGATTATCTAGGACTGACGACCCTAGAATGGATCATTATTTGGGAATGATATAAGGGAGGTACCTTAGTTTTCTAATATTGCTGTATGAAAAGGACTAATAACAACTGGGTATCACGTTCATAACATAGCACTGCATATGCCTGGCGTTGTGGAGCACTGAAGGATGAACGCATGTCGCGGACGTAAGATGGTGTCGCATGAGGGAGGTTTGGCAAGGGCATGCATCATAACTACATTACATACTTACATTAATAAGAGTATTTAGGAGTATTGATTGTACTGCTTTATCGTTACTGCTTGACTGAATTGATAACATGTTAACCTATACTTTATAGTTTCACCGAGTTAGCTACTCAGTCCCACGTTACAGGACGGTGTTCTGGACACCCACCAGACTCTGTCTTAAATGCAGGTATCGACAAGACGCAGGAAGCTGAGCCTGATTACTATGATGATCAGGATGAGTTCTCCTACATGCAGTTCTTTGGAGGCTTCGCTTAGGCCATTCAGATGACGGAACTACAGGGTTTACCATTATAGTTGTACCATTTTTGGCATTTTGATTTTGAAACTAATATATGTATATGGTGACTCAGTAGGGTGTTCATACTCTGGAGACTGATTGTGATGTTTTGGGCTTTATATACATTTATATACATCTTTCAGTCTTCCGCTTGCATTTTATAACTTGATCTGGAGTATGAATTATTGTTTTGGTCTAATCCCACTCATGATTATTGCACTAACACAGACAACATTCAATCATAAGCATTTATGTTGCAAAAGTGATGTTTTGGAACTTGGGTGTTGAGTTGTTACTCAACCCCCGATTTTCAGGGTATTACAATGATAGGGTTGTAGTACAAAGTGATGGGGTATAATAGACAAAGTGACGGGGTTACAGTACAAAGTGACGGGGTTCAGTAGATAAAGTGACAGGGTTCACCAGACAAAGTGACGAGGTTGCAGCACAAAGTGACGGGGTACAATAGACAAAGTGACGAGGTTGTAGCACAAAGTGACGGGGTATATTAGACAAAGTGACGATGTTGCAATACAAAGTGACAGAGTTCAGTAGACAAAGTAACGGGGTTGCAGTACAAAGTGACAGGGTTCAGTAGACTAAGTGACGGGGTTGCAATATAAAGTGACGGGGTTTACTAGACAAAGTGACGAGGTTGCAACACAAAGTAATAGAGTTCAGTAGATAAAGTGACAGGGTTACAATATAAAGTGACGAGGTTTAGTAGACATAGTGACGAGGTTTGGATTGGATTTAGTCATAATAAATAGTGGGCGTGACTCTCTCCATTATTTTCTATGGTGGGGTCCACTCGAGTTTTGATCTGATTCATTCTTTAGCTCATTCCCTAAAATGATCTCTCCAAATGGATGGACAGTGTGGATACAAAACATACATCATAGTGGGACCCATATAAATAGGTGACAACACTTCAGTAACAAGTCTCACTTCTCAATGTGGCGCCACTGAATCCCAAATAGAAATGAAAGCGGATTGGCTACTCCCCTCACCACCAGCCCAGTGGTGGTGGTGGTCAATACTCTGTGGGCCCCACCATGATGTATGTGTTTCATCCATTCTGTTAATCTATTTTTACATGTAATTTTAGGGGTTGATCCCAAAAATGAGAGGGATATAAATCTCATATGGACTACACCACAGGAAAACAATGGTGATTGGATATCCATCATTACAGTCCTCCTAAGGCCCATTGTACTGTTTATTTGACATCCAATCTGTTGGTTTTGTCATAAAGACCTAGATGAAGGGAAAAAAACAAAGATTAGCTTGATCTAAAACTTTTATGGCCCCCAAAAAGTTTTTAATGGTCAATGTTCATTCAACACTGTTTCATGTAATGTGGTCCACTTGAGATTGGGTTATACCTCATTTTTGGTCTCAAACGATAAAATGATCTAAAAAATAAATGGATGGCATGGATGAAACATATACATCATGGTGGGCCCACATAGCACTGAGTGGCAGGGGAGTAGCCAGTCCGTTTCAAATGGAAACCATGGACACGGATTCACCGGGGAAAGCCTTTTACATGAAGTTTCAGCGCTGGGATGTATGGTGGGGTCCACCATGATGCTTATAAGAATTCCAATCCATTTATCCATTTCTTTTAAGACATGTAACCAAAAATTATGATGATCAAAAACTCAACTGGGCCATACAAGATGAAACAGTGGAGAAAGAAATTCCTATAGTTGAAACCTTCCTAGGCGTCTTAATGTTTATATGCCATCCAAACTGTTTATAAGGTCATTTTTATTAGGATGAAGTGAAAACATCAAAATATTAGACCGATGCAAAACTTTTGTCACCATATAAATATTTCAACGGTGGACACTAAATCCCCATTGTTTCCTCTCGTGTGGCCCATTTGAGTCTGGTATAAACCTTAGTTTTGGTATTATCTCCTAAAATGATATCTAAAAATGGATGAACGGGTTGGATTTATCACAAACGTCGAAGTGGGCACATCCGAAATCCTTGCGCAGGATCTTACTGCAAAAAGCTTTGGCAGGAAATCCGTGTCCCGTTATACATGTGAAATAGGATTGTGTACCAAGTCTTATTGTACTGAGTAAACTTTGTTGGGCCCACTGTGAATTCATGTGGTTTATCCACGCCGTCCATCTATTTTTTTAGATCATTTTAGGGGTTGAGCCCAAAACTGAAGTATATCAAAAGCTCAAGTAGACCATACCAAAGGAAACAGTGGAAGTATTGATTTTCACCATTGAAATGTTGATAAGCCCCTAATGATATTTATTTTTCATCCAAACTGATCATAAGATCACAAAGGCATGGATGAATGGAAAAAACAAATATCATCTTGATATAAAACTTCCGTGGGCCCCCAACAACTTTTTAACGGTAGAATTCAATTCACATTGTTTCAGGTGGTGTGGTCCACTTGATCTTTGGATATGATTAATTTTTGTTGTAAAACCCTAAAATTAGATGATAAAAGAGATGGATGGAGTTGATACAATGCACGAATGACGGTGGGCTCCACATACTTTATTCAGTACGCTTACCATATTGATTTACTCAGCATGCAAACCGCTTTCCGTTTAACGTCTTATTAAATGTAATTTTTTAATATATTTAAAAATCTGATGACGTGGTACTTATAGTGACGTTGACCAATGAAAACGCTGGAGGCAGGGAGTTCCTGCCTCCGGGAGGCAGAGGATCCGCACTCATTTATGATGCGAGTTGGTACTGCATCCGTCGTGCGACTAAGAATTCACCGTGTGTTGCCACACTCAAGGACTCGTTCAAACCATATACATGTGGTCTCTTCACAACGCGTGAGGTCAGTGCCAATACGGGAGTGGATTAGGTGAGACCTCCGAATCACCCAAGACGGTGTGGCCCTTACCGTGGGGCCTACCTTGATGTATCCATCCACGCCGTTCATCCTTTTTTTTTCCGATCATTTTAAAGTGTTATCGCAAATATATATATATATATATATATAGAGAGAGAGAGAGAGAGAGAGAGAGATATGCTCACACACAACTATCTGAACAGTGCATTTTGGTCCAACTAGTTGATTAATTCAAGGACTACCAAGACAAAAAAGTTATTCTAAGAGGAAAAGTAGCCAGCTGTGGTGGCCCCATTATAGAGTTAAAGTGAAATCCAACCCAACCATCATGTGAGTCACCCTATATTAGAACCGTGGATTAAAAAATCAGCCCCATCTATGTTTTATGTGCAGTCTACAAGGAAAACTCACCCTCCAAACTATTTTCATTGGTTTGGCCCACATGAATCATGTATGCCCTTGATTTTTGGACATTAGGCATAGATTTGTAGTGTGTCATCTTAATGGTTGGAGTGGATTTCACATGCTTGTCATGTTGAGCTTGGTAAAAATCAAGGGTGGACATCTCTCCCAATGTTTCCATTGCTGTGGCTGAATTGAATCAAAGGTTAGCGTGATTTTTTGGCTCTGGCTCATAATGGGATTACACATCTAATGATTGGAGTAAATCTTACTTACACATCATGGTGGGCTTGTAAAAATAGGAGGGTGGTTGTCCACGCTGTGGCACCGGTTGGTTATTTAGATGGATCACCCAATGTTAGATCAAGGGACTTAAAATCAGTCCCAACATGATTTATACATTTTATCAATGTCATCCGTACATATTTTCAAATCATTTTAGATATGATCCAAAAAATGAGGTAGATCCAACGCTCAAGTGGAACACACCACGAGAAAAAGTAGAGATTGAAGGCATACCTTCAAAAACTTCTTGGGTTTCACGGAAGTTTTGGATCAAGCTGATATTTGTATTTTCCCTTCTTCATCCAGGTCTGTTTGACTTTATGAATAGGTTGGATGGCAAATAAACATCATGGTGGGCCTTAGGAAAGTGTCAACGCAGAGTATCATTGTTCCCACTGTTTCTTTTGGTGCGGGTTTCACTTGAGCTTTGGATCAGCCTCAGTTTTGGGGCATGCCTTCAAGTACTATGAGAAAATGGGTGGATGGTGTAGATAAAACAAATACATCAGTGAGGCACACGGATCTTTGCCATCTATAGACGCACATGCCGTGTGGTACGCTACACAATCTAAGGGCCTGTTTGTTAACTCTTAAAATTAACACTTAACACGGAATTGAGAAAATGCCTCATGTTAAGAGTTGTTTGTCTGAAATCGGAAAGTGCTAAGTGATTTCCCGCGATATTTCGCTGAATTCTTTCGGTGATGGGAGTTTGGCTTAAAGATGAATACTGAATGCGCTCCGTGGAATTTTCTAGTAAAAGAAATTTTTGATTCCAAAATTGCCCTTACTAATGTGGATATTTTTTTTTCTTAGAAAACTATCTTTTAACATGTGAAATTTATTTATGCCCTACCATAATTTATGTGTTTGATCCACACCATCCATCAACTTTTTCAAATTATTCTTGATCATGTGCCCAAAAATAAGGTACTTGTAAAACTCAAGTGGGCCACACCACATGAAAACAATAGCGATTGGATATCCACCATTAAAATCCTTATAAGGCCCATTGTACTGTTTATTTGACATCCAAACTGTTGATTAGGTCATATACACCCAAATGAAGGGAAAAAACAAAAATCAGCTTGATCCAAAACTTTTATGGCCCCTAAAATGTTTTTAATGGTCGACACTCATTCAACACTGTTTCCTGTAATATGGTCCAATTGAGATTGGGATATACCTCATTTTTGGTCTAATATGGTAAAATGATATGTAAAAATAAATGGACGGAATGGATGAAACACATACATCATGGTGGGCCCCACCGAGCATCAACCACAAGCCATTGGCAGGTGTAAGGGGAGTAGCCAATCCATTTCCCGGATTTTCGGCGAAGGACGCGGATTAGCTATGACAGGTTGATCAGCCAGAATGGCTACTGAAGTGACGTCACCAAGTTATGTTATGTGAGACCAACCATGATGTATGTATTGTTTCACCGCATGTCTAACCATTTAGTGATATAAATATAGGGTATGAGCCAAATAACGTGTGAATCTTAAAGCTCGAGTGGACCCCACATGCTTGTCAGTTGAAGCTTGCTTGATTGAGTGCCATCTACCCTTAAAATTTTCTAATGGCCACAAAAGTTTTAAATCAAGTTGAAATTTATTTTTTACCTTATTTCATGTCTGTCTTAACTTATGAACACGTTAGATCTTAGATAAACATCATAGTAGACGTTAGGAAGGTTTCAACAGTGGGCGTCACTCTTCCCACTGTTTTATGTGGTGGAGTCCACTCCAGATTTGAATTTGACTCATTCTTTGTCTCATGCCTTAAAATGATATCTCCAAATGAATTGATGGTGTGGATACAACACATATATCTTGGTGGGTCCCACAAATCTTGGTGATGTCACTTTAGTAGCCCGTCTCCTACTCAACCTATCAGTATCTAATCCACCTCCTCCTGTGAAAGACTCCAGCAGGAACTTCCTGCGAAAGATTCTATTTGGGCCCTACTGCGATGTTTGTGAGAAAATCAGTCCATCCATCCATTTTTTGATCTTATTTTACGGCATGCAACAAAAAATAAGATGTATCCAAAACTTAAATGGGCCACACAACGACCACAAAAGTTTTGTATCAGTTTAAGTTCATGATGTTTTCACTTCATCTCGTCTAGGAAGGTTCTAAATGGTAGGCATTCCTTTCTCATTGTTTCATCTTGTATGGCCTACTTGAGTTTTGGATACTCCTCATTCTGCGTGAATGTCCTAAAATGAGTTTTGGATACTCCTCATAAGGAATTTATTTGTTTTTTATTTTATTATTATTTTTTTATGAATAATGATATTTCAATTTCCTCTTAATTACTATAGTTTATTTGAATTAAATAGAATATTTTTATTTTTATTTTATAAAAAATAATTTCTTTATAACGTAAAACATTTCCAAACAGGAGATAGGGACAAATGCATCAAATTATCATATTTCAGACATTTCATATGTTTGTTAACAAATATATTGTCTCAAATTCGGTACTTAATTTTCAGATTTCTATAATTACCAAAAATGTTTTTGGACTTGATTTCAAATTCAAATTGATTTCATATTCGGGCTTGATTTTATCATCGGACTTTAGATTTGGTTAACAAACGGGACCTAAGTCCGTTTCGGAAGGTATCGGTCTGGGAACTAGTCTATTATCTGGAACCGGTGGGGGAGGGACGCGCGCCGGGAGTGATATTTTACGAGGCCACACGTTGATGTGTATGTGAGATCAAATCCGACCATTATATATGTAATCAAATCCAACCATTAGATGTGTAATCCTATGGTAAGTTAGTAGTCAAAAACTTAGGATAATATGTTATTAATTTTAGTCACACAAAGGAAAATAGTTGGGAGAGAGGGTCCACCCTCGATTTTTACAGGGCCCACTAAAATGTGTATGTAAAATCGATTACACCCATTAGATGCGAAACCAAAAGATTGGCTTAAAGGCTAAAAAATGAAGCTTACATGTGATTCAAGTGGGTGACATTTAGGGAACAGTCTAGAGGGTCAGATTTTTCGGTAAAAATTTTCCAGTAAGTGTGGCCCATCTGAAATAAAGATGGGCATATTTTTTGGCCCTGGGTCAAACAGAGGGTGACCCACCTGATGGTTGGGGTGGATTTCACTTTAACATCACATTGAGGCCCACCCAAGCTGGGTACTCCTTTTGCAAGGTAACCTAGTGCAGCTCCTTTCCACACGAGAGCATTTATTAACATTAGTTAATATGTAAATTAGGCGATGGATGTTAGGAGAAAATGGGTTGAATTAGGAAGCTGCACACATGTGATGTATTTATGCGGTGCGGTAAATGTATAAGAAATCCGGTCCATTAATTAGGTAGGATTTTTTTTATTTTTTTTTTAACATGTGAAGGACATAAATTATTATTTTTAATGATTGATGGTATGATATTTATTTACAAGAAAATGGGGCTATTAGAAATTCATTTTAGCCGTACATATTCAACTTGTATGCGTGGCTTCAATGATGATGATAGTATATTAAATTTTAGCAGATAAAATATAATTAGTAGGCCTATTTAATGGATAGGCCAGATCTTTGACATATAATTTCTATCATACTTATGTAAAACTTGATATTACGGATCCTCACATGTAGTATATTACTTGGATAGAAAAATAAATTTTTTGCTATTTAATACCCAGCTAGTTGCATCAATTTGATTTGTCCAACTAGCTCTCTCTCTCTCTCTCTCTCTCTCTCTCTCTCTCTCTCTCTCTCTCTCTCTCTCTCTCTCTCTCTCTCTCTCTCTCTCTCTCTCTCTCTCTATATATATATATATATATATATATGAGAAATGGTTTTATGCGGTCGAGCTATGTGGGCCCCACACTATGATGTGTGTCGAACATCAAAACCGTGCATTTGATGGGTCAGCCGTATACAGAACTCAGGTGGGCCATACCATCTAAAATCGTGTGAAGACATGCTTAAAACATATAAAACCACTTGGTGGGGCTACCTAAAATTTGGATGCATCTGAAACTTAGTATGTTCCCTCATCCAAGCAGAACACACGTAATTGATGGGCTGAATTTGTGAACCACATATTGGTGGGCCCAACAAATGATTATGAATGTTTTAATGGGAGGGTAACAACTCTCAACTTTTGTATGTGGTGTGGCCTACACAAGTCATGTATTGAATTGATTTTAAGCCCCAGGCCAACTATGGAATGATGCATTTGACTGATGGAGTAGATGTTCAACACGCTTCATGGTAGGCCACACAGCTCGACATCATGGGAAGTTTCCATTAGGTCGGCCCAAAACCATTTCACACACACACTTGCACATATATATATATATATATATATATATATATATATATATATATATATATATATATATATATATATATATATAACTTCATCCCGGCTTTCCTGACCTTATCAATAGATTGGATGGCTAATAAACACTATGTAAAAATTAAGATTTTCCCTAAGAATTTTTTAATGGTGGGGATCTTAATCACCACTATTTCCTATGGTATGGTACCTGATAATTGAATCTGCTTCATTCTTGGGATAATGCACAAAAAGGTTCTAGAATTACAGATAGACTGCATAGATACACAATACATACATCCAGGTAAGCCCCATAATAAGGGCAGCACTGGCAGCACTTAATCCATATATAATTAATCTACCATAAGGGCCACATCTAGTCTTAGGGTCATACCTAATTCACTCTTTTGTAAACAAGGACTCGTTGGGTGGTTGCTTATGCCTCAACGACATCCATTGTGATATAAAAAACCACTGTGGTGTTAGCGCACGGGTGTGTTAGTATGTATGTAATTAAAAAAAAAAAAAAAAAAAAGCTGGTGGAAGCAGCTTAATCATGATATATCTACACCATCTGTCCATTTTCCATATCATTTTATGGCTTGATCCAAAAAATAGACAGTTATAAATATCGGGTGGAGCACATCATGGAAAACAATAGTGTTTATTTAACATCCAACCTGTTGATTAGGTCATACGGACTTGGATGAAGGGAAAAGACAAATATAAGCTTGATCCAAAACTTTCGTAGTCTCAAGAATTTTTTAATTAATGGTAGCCATTCAATCAAGGCTATTTCTGTAATGTGATCCACTTGATGTTTGGACTCATCTGATTTTTTTGAATAGTGCCATAAAATGATCTCTAAAAATGGATGGACGGTATGGATGATACAAATACATCATGGTAGGGCCCACAGGGCACCAACCATTACCCATTGGCTAGTGGGAGGGTCCCTAGCCAACCCGCATTTAGCTTATAATAAATTCACCTGCTTGTTAACACTTAAATAAATAAATAAATAAATAAATAAATAAAAAAAAAAAAAAAAAATTGTAATTTTTTTAAAATATTCTATAATAATAAGACTTGACTCATGACCGCCTATACCCGGAGGCCGTAGAAGATAGTCCGCCTCTTAGGGAGTGGATTTAGGGTTAACAGGGTAACACACGAGTGGGCGTTTCCCTGTGGGGGACGTCTTTATATTTTTGTTGTATGTCCATGCAATCCATCAGTATTTTTAGACCATTTTATGGGCATGTTGATAAAAATGAAGCCGATCTAAATCTCAGGTAGGCCACGAGTTGGTATTGAAAGGTACACTGTTAAAAACTTCTTGTGGTCCACAAAAGTTTTGGATCAAGCTGATATTTGTGTTTTCCCTTGGTAAATATCCCTGCCACCTTATCAATAAGTTGGATGGAAAATAAACATTATGATTGGGTCTATGAAGTTTTTAACGGTGGTATTCACTTATCAATCTTTCATTTGAGGTGGTCCACTTGAGATTTAGATCTGCTTCATTTTTTATTCTATGCTCTAAAATGATCTGAAAATATTGATAGACGGTGTGTATATCCAAAACATACATCGATCCATGTGGGCCCCACGGTAACTGAAAAACCCACCAACGTGTTACCCGGGTAACACCTGATCCCCTCCCGGCCTTCAAGCGGCTGTTTACATTGTCATGTCCTGTAAGCGTACGTTCTTATATCGATTTTGAATGCGTGTTACTTCCGCTGTGTCTAGCCACGAACGGACGGTTCCGTGGGCAGGCCTACCATGATATACCGGTTTATCGACGCCTTTCATCTCTTTTCTCATATCACTTGAAGTCATGAGCATAAAAATTAGATAGATTCGGAGCACAAGTGAACCACACGTATGACTCTTGCATTTAATGATTTATGCATTTAATACAACCCAAGCATATCATTTGGTGTGATGCACTTGAGAGCGGTTGATCTGACTTTTTTTTTTTAATATACCTTAAAATGATCTTAGAGAAGGGATGGATGGCATGGATATACTGATACAACACAGTGGGCCCGCCACATAACTGCCCGTTTATGGCGGGAAGGACGCAATACGTGTCCAAATAACAAGCTTGGGTTGTATTAAATGCGCATATCATTGATCATTAACTGCAAGAGTGGTTCACTTTGAGCGTTGGATCTGCCTCAATTTTTGTGCTCATACCTTAAGATGATACGAGAAAAGAGATGAACAGGATAGATAAACTGACACATCACGGCGGGCCCACCCACAGAACTGATAGAGATGGGTAGGTAGGACACAATCGACATCCTTTTATTCGTGCATGATCTGAAACGGAGGAATTGGCATCCAATGTGTAGAATTATGACAAGCTTGCCCCCATCCATTGGTTTGTTTTACAACTTGACGATAGTCCAGTAAGCTGATGTGGCTGATTTCATAGTACATTGGTTTTTATGATAGGAAATTCGTGATGTATAGCTCTCATCACAGTCTTTCTATCATTTTTGCTACCTGCACGGTGTATATATCAATTCAGGAAAATTGGCCTTTAGCCACAATTTTTAAACCTCGGTTCAAAAAATTGAGGCTAATGTGTTTTTTAGTCTCGATTGCTAAGGAGTTGAGGCTAAAAGTTCGTTTTCACCTTGATGAGGCTAAAAGTCTATCATTTTTAGTTTAGTCTATCATTGAAGCTAATGTGTTTTTTAGTCTTGATTGCTAAGGAGTTGAGGCTAAAAGTTTGTTTTCACCTTGATGAGGCTAAAAGTCTATCATTTTGCTTCAATTAGTAAGAAACTGAGGTTAAAAGTTCACTTTTTAGTTTAAGCTGTCAAAAAATCAAAGCTAAAAATTTAATTTTTCACATCGGTTGCAAAGTAACCGAGACTAAAAGTTCGCTATTTTACCTCTGTTGTTATGAAACCGAAGTTAAAAGTCTACTATTTCGCATCAGTTGGTGAGAAACCGGGACTAAAAGTTTATAATATTGCCTTGGTGAGCAACTACGGCTAAAAGTCCACTATTTTTCCTCAATTAGTAAGAAACCAAGGTTAAAAGTTTACCTTTTAACCTCAATTATTAGAAAACTGGGGCTAAAAGTCCACTTTTTTCCCTTGGTTAGAAAAGAATCAAGGTTAAAAGTCTACTATTTCGCCTATGTTGTTGAGAAACTGAGGCTAAAAGTCTATCATTTTGTCTTAGTTGGTGAGAAACTGATGTTAAAAGTCTATTATTTTGCCTTAGTAAGAAACTGAGGTTAAAAATTCACTTTTTAGCTACAGTTGTTAGGAAATCGAGGTTAAAAGTCCACTTAACCTTATTCTCTTCAGAGATGTTCATGTAATAGAAAAAACGTTCGACTTTAAGCAACCAATCGAGGATATGGAGTTGACCGTTGAAACTAGGAAGATTAACTTTCATCCTGAATTCCTAATCCATTTGATCCACCCGATCACCACCTCGTCTGGGATAATGGAAGATCATGTTATCAATCTCCTCGTCAATATGTCTCACAACCTTAGGTGTGGTTCTGCGATTCACCGCCGGCATATTATCTTGCGATTAGCACACTTGCAAATTCCAGCGCCCACCGAATGCAGATTATCACCTCGAACATGGATCTATCATATGGCTTCATCAAGCGATTAATGTCAGTCTGCAACCTTTGCATGACTTGCCAATAGAGGTGTACACGAGTCGAGTTAGCTCATTAACTCACTTGGATCGACTCGGAAAAGCTCGACTCAACTCAGATCGAAACTGTGTTCAATCCGAGTTGAGCTAGTTTTAATGAGCTCGAAACATTTCTAGTCGAGTCTAAGTTGGACCTAGCTCGAAGCGACTCGACTCGGTATTGAGCTCGACTCGACTCGGTTAGGCCTAGATCGACTCGGATTGATTTTTAAGTCGAGTATATATAGGTTTTTTTAAAAAAGAACCTTTACCCATTCGCTTTCTGAGACACTCGTCCTTTGGCTCAAGTTGAGCGGTTCTAGACAGTACCTAGGTCCGACTCCCAAGATGGATGTCAAACCCAGTAAGACGGACATTATCTTGTAGTTTTGGAACTAGTGGCCCACCAACGAGCGGTCTAGAGCTTGTTCGGGAAATTGGGGCATTTTTGGAATGAATTACGTATTGAGATTTCTCGTGGGCAATGATTAGGATTAGGATTAACTATGTTCATAATGTGGCCTATTTATAAGTAGTGAAAGTAGAGATTTGGTCATGTTTATTCTAAACCGTCGATTTTAAGCTAAAAGAGCAATAGGGTTGATTTGATCTATTAGTCAAGATCCGGGCCTTATCTGACTCGGCCTCGGTTAAATCTTTAATTTAGTCATGATTGTCTTGATTAGTTAGCGATAGGTCGGTTATATTTAGGTCCTATGTGAGTAAATCATGGGGCTACACCTAATGTTCAAGTGATCAGGCGGATTCGTTAGCTTCCTATGGTTGATTAATTGGACTTGTGTAGTTCTTTACTAATACCACCCTTGTATAAACTAACATTGAGTACTAATGGTCATTAAGTAATATGATAAGTTAATTAATAAAAAAAAATTTTAAGGATTTTTGAAAATTCAAAATAGTGAAAATTTAGGACGTTACAATGGTATAGCTTATCTATCTTAACTGATGGTACGTGAGAGTAAGCATCACAACCAAATATGCGTAAAATGTTGTATGTGCCAGAAACCATTTCTGACCAACTATTTCGGTGTAGACATGTGGTCCATGGTTAACGAAAGGATGGTTGAAATGGAATCCGACCGATTGTCCCCATTTTACATACAATAGCCCATATTTTTCGGAAATGGGCTGTTGGGTTGAATGAACTGTTCATTCCCTTCTTCTTCTTTTTTTTTTCTCGTTTTTCTTTTCACGCACACCCACACCCACACGCTGTTGTGGGATTTCACCTATGGGTTGGAACCTTTGACTTGGTGTTGAAACTCTTATGAGTCTACCACCAGGGTAAGAGTTTGCTGACGAGTTAGATTTCATGCATGTGGATCGGCAAAATCCAGTGTTGCAAAATATTGATTTTTAATAAAATTATTAAATAATAATATAAAATATATAAAAAGTTGTTTTGAAAAAGCATCGTTTTGTGGGTTTTTGGGAATAGTCCCACATGGGAAAGGGAAGAGAAAAATCTTTGGTTTAAATGATAATAGTGGAGTATTATAATATTTGCCTACCTAGTCCGTGGACTATGGACCTTGTGTGTTCCAGTGCGCGCGCGCGCTCCCGCTCGCGCTCGGGCACGGGCACGGGCTCGGGCACGGTCTCGGGCACGGTCTCGGTCTTGGTCTCGGTCTTGGTCTTGGGCTAGGGCTTGGTGCAAGTGCGTGGGCATGTGAGGCAGTGTTGCTGTAGAGGTGCTAGTGGCGCACTTTGCACTTCGCACGTGCGCATCGTGTCGCAGAGGGTCGCTCCCTTCGCGAACCGGAGCGAAACGTGTGCGAGTCGCGGTGCGACTAGTGGCTAAGGCAGATGGTTGGCTGGACGAAAATCTAGAGGATTGAATGAGAGTCTCTCTGATTATATAGAGGCTGAAAAAATAGCTGCTGCACAAATGTGAAACAACTATGGACTTTATTACAAGAAACTGTTGCTAACAACTATAAAACGGCTAGTTAGCTCTCTTACAATAGCCATATAACAGCTAGTTTTCTCCAACAGATAGAAAACGGTTATGGGATTTATTTCCCTGGACTATAACCCCCAGCCACCATAGCCAATAAAAGGAGGACGTAGATGGGTTTCCAATCCATCTCAAAACCCACTCCAGCAGACCCATACGAACTGAGACAACCTACTACTCCTCTTCTATACTCCAGTAGTTCCAGCAAGACAGTAAGGGTTAAACCTTTACTAGAAGAATAGACCAACGTTGTGGTCTAGAACGGTTCAACTGAACCAATGGCTGAAGTACTGACCAGTGCAGTGGTCTTAATCCAAAGAAACTTTTTTCTCTTTCTTTTTCTTTCTTTTGGGATTTTTCTCTGTGTTGTAATACTGCCAGAAATTGTGAATTGAGTTCCAATAGGTGGGCCTTCATGTTTGCTGAACGCAGACCCACACCAGGCTCGTCGTATCCTAGAAGCAATTTGCCTGTAACCTATCAGCTTACTCAATTCACTTGAGTAGGCAAATAACGGTTTAAGGACAGCGTTTTCAGACGTGCTTCAGCCTGTCCTTGGTTTTAATCATCGTGATTTTTTAGTTTCCATATTATACAGAAATTACATTAATTTGTATAATTTACAACAATCTTAAAGCATTATTTGATGGAAGCCGATAGTATTTCATCCATCAAGTTGATGAATCAGGACTTGATACGTCTTGATCGGTTCGATGGAACCAATTTTACAAGATGGCAAGACAAGCTGAAATTTCTCCTAACGGCGATGAAGATCTACTATGTATTAGATCCAAATCTGCAAGCGCTACTTGAAGCAACCGACGACGACACACCTGAACAGGTGGCAGCCCGTACCAAACGAGCTGAAGACGAATTCTTGTGTCGAGGACACATTCTGAACGCTCTCTCCGACCGTCTGTATGATTTGTACCAACAGACTTCATTAGCAAAGGAGATCTGGGCCGCTCTGGAATTCAAATACAAAGCTGAAGAAGAAGGTACCAACAAGTTTCTCATCACCAGGTATTTTGACTTCAACATGGTAGATAGCAAACCGCTGCTACCCCAAATTTAAGAATTGCAGCTAATAGTAAACAAAATCAAAGTGGTAAAGATAGATCTTCCTGAATCATTCCAAGTCAGGGATATAATTGCCAAATTGCCACCAATGTGGAAATACTATAGAAAGAAGTTGCTGCATAAAATTGAGGACTACACACTGGAACAAATCCAAAAACACCTCAGAATTGAGGAAGAATCCCGTAACCGCGATAAAAAGAATGATAATGGGAATACCTTGTCCCAAGTACATGCAGTAGAGAACTTTAGTAACAAACATCCCGAGAAGGACAATTCCTTGAAACCCAATAAAGGGAAATTCAAGAAAAATGCCCAAAATAAGAACGGAAGTTCGAAGGCCCATGCCATGTCTATGGGAAAACCGGGCACTATGCTCGAGTATGCCGATATCGCAAGTCTAAACAAGAGGCAAGTGTAGTAGAAGAAGGCGATATAGTGGCCATGATCACTGAGGTGAATACCATCCATGACAAAGTTCCAGGATGGTGGTATGATACTGCCGCTACAGTACATATGTGCTACGACAAATCAGCCTTCAAAACCTATGAGGAATTGACCGATGGTCAAGAAGTCAAAATGGATAATGAAGTCCGATCGAAGGTCGTCGACAAAGGAGCTGTCGAACTGATATTCACCTCTGGAAAGAAAGTGATTCTGATTAATGTACTGCACGTCCCAGACATGAGGCGAAACTTAGTTTCTGGGGATCTTCTGGGAAAACCAGGGATAAGGGTGGTGTACGAGTCAAGTAAATTGATTCTGTCTAAGAATGAGAATTTTGTCGGAAAGGGATATGCTTGTAATGGGATGGTCAAGTTTTCTCTGAATGAAAGTAGCACTTTTGCATATATGGTTGAATCCGCTGGACTGTGGTATGATAGACTAGCCCAAATAGGGTATAGTATAGTACCTTGAAGTTCATGGCTAAGAATGGTTTAATCTCATACACAGATAATGAAACCGAAAAAAGTGAAGTGTGCATACGATCCAAAATGACAAAGAAACCTTTTCCAAGTGTTGAAAGATCATCTCAAGTGTTGGATTTTGTGCACAGTGATATCTGTGAGTTAAACGGCATTCTTACTCGTGGAGGTAAACGGTACTTCATAACCTTTATAGATGATTGCTATAGATATGTGTATGTGTACCTATTAAAAGATAAAGATGAAACATTGAACATGTTTAAAGTATATAAAGCAGAAGTAGAGAATCAACTAAATAAGAAGATAAAAATTCTCCGTAGCAATAGAGGAGGAGAATACTTCTTAAATGAATTCGATAACTTCTGTGAACAACATGGATTGATACATCAATGTACTGCTCCATACACACCTCAACAAAATGGAATAGCTGAAAGGAAGAATAGGACATTAGTAAAAATGGTCAACTCAATGCTGATAATAGCAAAGTTATCACTAAGTCTATGGGGTGAGGCACTGCTTACAGCATGCCATATTCTAAATAGAATACCGTCTAAAAAGTATAAAATATCTCTATATGAAACATGGAAAGGTAGAAAACCTAACCTAGGATATCTAAAAGTGTGGAGGTGTCTTGCATACTGCAGAACCCCTGACCCAAAAAGAACTAAGTTAGGACCAAGAGCTATTAAGTGCGCCTTCGTAGGGTATGCATAAAATAGTAAAGCTTATAGACTTCTAGACATGGAGTCTAATATAATAATAGAATCAAGAGACGTTGAGTTCTTTGAGAACTCACTATCCTTGGAGTCAAAGGATAATGAAAATCAAACTCCTAATAGAGAACCAGATAGCACAGCTCCACAAATAGTGGAAGCTCCTATTGAACCTCGTATGAGTCAAAGAACAAGAATAGAGAAGAGTCTAGGAGATGACTACATAGACTCACAACGCATCATTTTCCATCTTGTAGATGCAGATAGAGAAAATGTTATAAGACAAATACCTATAGTTATGAATAAAGAAGATGATCCTAAATCATATAAAGAGGCTATATCCTCTAGAGACTCAGCTTTTTGGAAAGAAGCTATAAACGATGAAATGGAATCCATACTATCAAATCAAATATGGGAACTAGTAAACTTACCTCCAGGTTCTAGACCTATAGGTTGCAAGTGGGTATTTAGGAAGAAATATCACACTAATGGGACTATCCAAACCTTTAAAGCTCGACTAGTAGCTAAGGGTTTTAGACAAAAAGAAGGGATGGATGATTTTGACACACACTCACCTGTAGCTAGGATAACATCCATTAGGATATTATTTGCGCTAGCTTCCATACATCATCTTCACATCTATCAAATGGATGTAAAGACCGCTTTCCTGAATGGTGACCTCAATGAAGAGGTATACATGGAACAACCTGAAGGGTTCATTCTACTAGGAAATAAAAACAAAGTATGTAGATTAGTCAAATCATTATATGGATTAAAACAAACTCCAAAACAATGGCATGAGAAGTTTGATTCCAAAATACTATCTCATGGTTTCGTGCATAATGTAGCTGACAAATGCATATATTCTAAAGTAAATGGTAGTTGTATCGTTATTATTTATCTATATGTTGATGACATGTTAATAATAAGTAATAAAATGGAAGGTGTGATTGAAAGAAATAGGTTTCTATCTTTAGTATTTAAAATGAAGGATCTTGGACAAGTTGATACCATCTTAGGTATCAAAGTTAAACAACATTGTGGGGGTTATGCTTTGTGTCAATCTCATTATATTGAGAAGATACTAAACAAGTTTAACCATCTAAATATAAAAGAAGCAAAGACCCCATTTGATCCAAGTATTAAGCTAAAAGAAAATACTGGAAGAACTGTTGCACAATTAGAATATGCGAGTGCTATCGGAAGTCTTATGTATGCTATGCAATGCACTAGACCTGACATCGCATATGCTGTGAGTAAACTTAGTAGGTTTACTAATAATCCCAGTACTGAACACTGGAATGCAATTAGTAGAGTCTTTGGTTACTTAAAAGCAACAAAAGACTTATGACTATTTTATTCAGAGTTTCCGGCCGTATTGGAAGGATATACCGACTCGAGCTGGATATCGAGTGCAGGGGACAACAAGTCTACTACAGGGTGGGTATTCACCCTAGGAGGTGCAGCTGTATCTTGAGGATCCAAGAAACAAACCTGCATAATGCACTCGACTATGGAGTCTGAATTTATAGCCCTGGCTGCAACAGGCAAAGAGGCTGAGTGGCTAAGGGATCTTTTAATAGAAATTCCTTTCTGTGTAAAGCCTATATCGGCTGTGTCACTACATTGTGATAGTGAAGCCACATTAGCTAGAGCCTATAGCAGCACTTATAATGGTAAATCTAGACATAAAAGTCTTCGACATGATTATGTCAGACAGTTGATTCGAGATGGAATCATTACTATTTCCTATGTGAAATCAAGCAACAACATGGCAGACCCTTTAACTAAACCTCTACCAAGAGAGGTAGTAAAGGTTATATCTAGAGGGATGGGTTTGAAACTCTTCAACCAAAATTCCGCCAGTGATAGTAACCCAACCTGAAGTTAGAATATCTCTAAATTTGGGTTTAATGGGTAAAACAAGTCACTGATATGTGGAAAGTTTTTCAGCACTAAATTATAAAACCCCATCCATAATAGATAAGTGTTAAGCGTTACGAAAGAAGGTTGAGTCTGAGAACTCTTAATGAAATCCAATCTATAGGACAAGTGTCTTATAGTAACGGAGACACTGGAAGGATTTCACCTATATGAACGTAGAGATGGTGTCGTCTCTCATGAGAGTTAGGAGTTTTCTCTCGGGATCGTTCACAAATTAGGATAAGCGCATGACCATTAAATGTGTTGAGTAAGATTGTGGGAACTCTAACAAACACGTAGCGAATATGTGTGTGGTTTTTCCGACTTTGTTATCTAGGAATAACTGGTTCAACGCTACAGCTACCAGTCATTTCGACAGAGTTTTGAGATACTTACACTAAGGAAAGATTAAAATCAAAAGATATCTTTCTTTATACATATAAGTTGATTATTCTGGTAGAAATGTTTAACCGAGAAAATATATTTTTATAAAAAATCAAGTGGGGGATTGATGCAAAATATTGATTTTTAATAAAATATATTAAATAATAATATAAAATATATAAAAAGTTATTTTGAAAAAGTACCATTTTGTGGGTTTTTGGGAATAGTCCCACATGGGAAAGGGAAGAGAAAAATCTTTGGTTTAAATGATAATAGTTGAGTATTATAATATTTGCCTACCTAGTCCGTGGACTATGGACCTTACGTGTTCCAGTGCGTAGCACTGGAACACCCGCGCGCGCTCGCGCTCAGGCTCGGGCTCGGGCACGGGCACGGGCTCAGGCTCAGTTTTAGTCTCGGTCTCGATCTCGGTCTTGGTCTTGGGCTAGGGCTCGGTGTGAGGGCGTGGGCATGGTAGGCAGTGTGGCTGTAGAGGTGCTAGTGGTGCACTTTGCACTTCGCACGTGCGCATCGTGTTGCAGAGGGTCGCTCCCTTCGCGAACCAGAGCGAGACGTGTGTGAGTCGCGGTGCGACTAGTGGCTAAGGCAGATGGTTGGCTAGACGAAAATCTAGAAGACTGAATGAGAGTCTCTCTAATTATATAGAGAAATTTGAAAAAAAGTAGTTGCACAGAAATGTGTAACTATATGGACTTAGTTGTAAGAAATCATGCTTGTAGCCTATAAAACGGCTAGCTTTCTCTCTCACACAGTCATATAACGGCTAGTTTCCAACAGCCATATAATGGCTAGTTTTCTCCAACAGTTAGAAAACGGTCATGGGATTTATTTCCCTGGACCATAACCCCCAGCCACCATAGCCAATAAAAGGAGGACCTGGATGGATTTCCAATCCATCTCAAAACCCACTCCAGCAGACCCATACGAACTGAGACAACCTACTACTCCTCTTCTATACTCCAGTAGTTCTAGCAAGACAGTAAGGGTTAAACCTTTACTAGAATAACAGACCAACGGTATGGTCTAGAACGGTTCAACTGAACCAGTGGCTGAAGTATTGACTAGTGCAGTGGTCTTAATCTAAAGAAACTTTTTTCTCTTTCTTTTTCTTTCTTTTGGGATTTTTCTTTGTGTTGTAATACTGCCAGAAATTGTGTAATTGAGTTCCAATAGGTGAGCCTTCATGTTTGCTGAACGCAGACCCACACCAGGCTCATCGTATCCTAGAAGCAATTTGCTTGTAACCTATTAGCTTACTCAATTCACTTGAGTAGGGGCAAATAACGCTTTAAGGATAGCGTTTTCAGACATGCTTCAGCCTGTTCTTGGTTTTGATCATCGTGATTTTTTGGTTTCCATATTATACAGAAATTACATTAATTTGTATAATTTACAACATCCAGAGCATTGATTTTTCCTGGATTTGAATAATCCTCTCATTAAGAAGTAGATAATTGAAAGAAAAATACTGCGGCTGAGGGTTTATAGTATTTTAATCTGACAAATTCAGTTGTGGCAATATAGCCGGGAGTTCACCAAATGGGGAATGCTTGGATTGCGAGTTGCTTTGTGTAGGCTACTTGTGCCTCAAGTAATTTATATTGGTTTCTAAGTGGATAAATGTGTTTGGTAAACAATACACTAATTAGCCTTAAAGTGAAAAGGTATGTTTGGTTTTCCATATCACGTAATGAATTATCCCTTTGTTTGTTGGGTCCACCCTTAATATTCATTATCCATCATGTGGTCCCAACCTTGGCCCGGTCTTCAATGTAAACTGTCCAACTTGTGGGGCCTACCTTCAATGTGGACCATCCATCTTGTGAGGCCCTTCTTCGTTGTGGGTCATGCATCATTCGGGGCCGACCTTTGTTGTGGACCCTCCATTATGAGGTGTTCACCTTGATGTTGGTCATCCATCATGTGAGGCCCACCTTTAATGTTATTGTCCATCATGTGGGGCCACCTTCCATATCCATCGCCCTTCATGTGGAGCTCACCTTTGATATGAACCGTCCATCATGTGGGGCCACACCTATGGGTACTCGAACCCTTGACCAGGTGTTGAAACTCCTTAGAGTCTACCATCGGAGCAAGAGTAAGGACCCAAATGTACACCTTTACTTGCCGATACTCTGGCTGAGCCGTGTCAAAAGCCAACATTGTTAAAGAATAATTTTCTGAAGCAAGGTCCATGAGATTGTTCCCGACTCATCATTAGAAGCTACATAACCAAGGAAAAACCTCACTCTAATATCAACTGATATAGGAGGGGATGTGATGAGGTCGATTACCATTTTCCTTGATTATAAATACCTTGTAAATCTATGGAAATTTTCGCAAATCCATGGGAGAAAATATATATATATATATATATATATATATATATATATATATATATATATATATATATATATATATATATATATATATATATAAGAAGTTTATTGATTTCCACCATTAAAACCTTGCCAGGGCCTACAGTAATGTTTATTTGTCATCCAACATATTCATAAGATCACACGGACATGGATGAAGCGAAGACAAAAAGCTCGTCTCGATCAAAACTTCTCTGTCACCCAAGAATTTTTCATCGGTAGAATTCAATGCATACTATTTCCTGTGATGTGATCCACTTGAAATTTGGATATACTTCTTTTTTTAGGCTCAAGCCCTAAAATTATCTAGTAAAATGAATGGACGGAGTGGATGAAGTACATAAATCACGGTGGACTCAACCCAATCTGCTTACTACCCGAATGCCTTGCGTCAAACGGGATCGTCCAATATCATACTACTACCGTGCGGCGTTTTTCTGTGTGTGCTCCATCAGCCTACATCTGTGCGTGATCTGAAACGTAAAATCCGTGGGTAGCACTTTAAGCATGCCATGCCGAAGAAACGGGGCGGATAGGCCGGCAATATGCGTGGAATTATGATAACCATTGGTTTGTTTTACAACTTGACACAATCCAGCAAGCTGATGTGGCTGATTTTTTAGGTTTGTACCATAAGACAAACCAATACGACCTGAGTCATGGTCAATATGGATTCTGTAATATTTTATGATAAACTCATTTTCAAGGCTAGTATTAATTAAACTATATGAAGTATATAAAGATTAAAGAAATAATAAGAATAATAATAATAATAAAAGTCAGGAACCCGCCTATCCATCTGTGGGAGACCTACCATGAGGGTCGTGAGAAATCCACTCTATCAAACTATTTGGCCGGCTCATGTAGGACATTTGCTAAAAAATGAGAGGCAGATCCAGGATCCAAAACTCAACTAAGTCACACGGCTGAAAACAGTAGAGAAAGAGACGTGAACTATTGAATTTTTTACAGGGCCCACCATGATAATTATGTGAAATCCATTCACACCATTACATATGACGGTCATGTGCTTTTGAACTCATGTGCATTACAATAGATGACCTGGATTGACTCGTGATGGTAGAAAGACTAAATCTATGATGACCCCTTCACACAGTCTGATGAAATCCATGGTCATTCAATCACCTAGTGGAGAAAAAAAGGTTATGACAGAAATTTATAAGTGTGAAAATTAAATGGGTGGAGTGGATCTTATGCCTGCGGCCTGAGGTGGGGTCTACCATATGGGTAGCTTCAAACAACCTCCTGTGAGAGCCTTTTTCACACTGGAAACCTAGGTGGGGCCCACCATATTGTTTTTGAGAAATCTACCCTGTCCATCAATATGGATTCTGTAATATTTTATGATAAACTCATTTTCAAGGCTAGTATTAATTAAACTATATGAAGTATATAAAGATTAAAGAAATAATAATAATAATAATAAAAGTCAGGAACCCGCCAATCCATTTGTGGGACCTACCATGAGGGTCGTGAGAAATCCACTCTAGCAAACTATTTGGCCGGCTCATGTAGGACATTTGCTAAAAAAATGAGGCAAATCCAAAACTCTACTAAGTCACACGGCTGAAAACAGTAGAGAAAGAGACGTGAACTATTGAATATTTTTACAGGGCCAACCGTGATAATTACGTGAAATCCATTCACACCATTACATGTGACGGTCATGTGCTTTTGAACTCATGTGCATTATAATAGATGACCTGGATTGAATCATGATGGTAGAAAGACTAAATCTATGATGACCCCTTCACACAGTCTGATGAAATCCATGGTCATTCAATCACCTAGTGGATCAAAAAAGGTTATACAGAGAAATTTATAAGTATGAAAATTAAATGGGTGGAGTGGATCTTATGCCTGCGGCCTAAGGTGGGGTCTACCATATGGGTAACTTCACACAACCTCCTGCGAAAGCCTTTTTCGTGTTGGAAACCTAGGTGGGGCCCACCATAATGTTTTTGAGAAATCTACCCCATCCCTCCATTTTTCCTTATCACTTCAGGGCATTATCCCAAAGCTGAGGCAGATCCAAGTCTTAAGTGGACCACACTACAGGAAGTAACTGTGATAATGATTCTCACCGTTAAATATTTTTTATGGCCCACCGTGATATTTATTTGACATCTAACCTATAGATTAGGTCATACAGACCTAGATGATGGAAAAAAACAAATACCAGCTTGATCCAAAATTTTGGTAGCCCCAGGAAGTTTTTAATGGTGAGAGTTCAATTAACACTGTGTGGCCCACTTGAGATTTTGATCTACCTCAGTTTTACGTTCATACCATAATTATTTTTTAAAATGTATGGATGACGTGGATTTATCACTAACATCTTGGTGGGACCCACCTAGCATCCCAACAGAAGAATTTCATGTGAAAGGCAATCGCCACGTCCTTCAGAGAGTTAGAGAATACAGTGAAGAGGCGTGTCAGAGAAGGAAACTCGCTCTTTCAAACTCATGCATAAGAGCACCTTCATCCAGACCGTCTGCCTTATCCAACAGTTGATAGCAAGGTTCGCACATAATGAAGTGCAAACTAGTGCCTAGCCAAGCGTCTCTCTCTCTCTCTCTCTCTCTCTCTCTCTCTCTCTCTCTCTCTCTCTCTATATATATATATATATATATATATATATATATGTGTGTGTGTGTGTGTGTGTGTGTGTGTGTGTGTGTGTGTGCGCGCGTGTGTGTGTGTGTGGGAAAAGGTACTATACGCCGAGCTCTTGGGTTTGTCCCATGAGGTCGAGGCCGTGTAGGCCCCACCGTGATGCGTTTCGAACATCTCCCCATCAGTCAGATGCACCATTCCATCGTGGGCTTAGGTCCCAAAAATCAAGTCAATCCGTGACTTGTGTGGGCCACACCACATACGAAGTGGAGAGGGGTAGTAAACCATTAAAACATTCATAACCATTTTTGAGGGCCCACCGAGATGTGGTTTGCAAATCCAGCCCATCCATTATGTGTGTGTCCCACTTGAATGAGGGTTCGGACCAAGTTTCGGGCACATGCAAAACTCGGTGGGCCCCACCAAGTGCTTTTATATATTTTAAAGGTGTCTTCACATAATTTTAGATGGTATGGCCCACCCGAGTTCAGTATAATGGCTGATTTTTTGGGATATCCCATAATTTAAAGGGTACCCATCAAAAGCACGGTGTTGATGGTCGACACGCATCACAATGGGGCCCACATTAAGCTCGACCTCACGATAAGCTTATCGTGAGCTCGAGCGCATAGTACCTTTTCCCTATATATATATATATATATATATATATATATATATATATATATATATATATATATATATATATGAGTCACGTTCGCCTGCACACCTTAGCACACGACGTCATGGTTGTCAAATCTGAAAGGTTCATGTGATGTGGAATCTCATGAAATCCCAAGAGACAAATTTTCACCATGATATAAAATTTTGGTGTGCCATAACAAAAAGAAATCCAAATCAAGGGAGAAAATTGTTTTCATTTTCATGGCCCACTAAAGTTTTGGATCAAAGCAAAAATTGAGCTTGGGGGGATTCATGAGGTGCAGCTTCACATGGACCGTTCAGATTTTGGAGTCACATCATGTTTGATGAGTTCTTAAAAAGTCCGCACGAGTTCCGCATGAAGTGGTGCACAACTGAGCATTGGAATATACGTAGAGAGAGTAATGCTCACCTGGGCACCTTACCACATGAGCACCTATGCGCACCTATGCACACGTGTCATGAGCACAAAATTTGAATAGTTCACGTGAGATGCAGCACCCCTTGAAACCTTACAAGCCCAATTTTCAGCCAGATACAAAACTCTGGTGGTCTATGGAAAAAGGAAACAGTTTCGTCCCGTGATTTACATTATTCTTTGCTATGGCCTACTAGAGTTTTGGATTAGGCTGAAAATTAGGCTCACAGAGTTTAAAGGGGTGCTCATAATATATGCTCATGACACATGTGCAAGGGTGTGCGCCGGTGCTTATGTAAGAAGGTGTCTAGTTGAGCATTCCTCTCTCTCTCTCTCTCTCTCTCTCTCTCTCTCTCTCTCTCTCTCTCTCTCTCTCTCTCTCTCTCTCTCTCTCTCTCTCTCTATATATATATATATATATATATATATATATATATATGACAAAAGGTTCTATGCGGTCGAGCTAGCTCATGGGAACTTCCCATGAGGTCGAGCTGTGTGGACCCCACCATGATGTATGTCGAACATCAACACCATTCATTTGATGGTTCCCCTTAAAATTATCAGATATCCCAAAAATCAACTATATACGGAACTCAGGTGGGCCATACAATCTAAAATCATGTGAATACATGCATAAAACATATAAAAGAACTTGGTGGGGTCCACCTGAAATTTAGATGTGTCTAAAACTTGGTCGAACCCCTCATCCAAGTGGGACACATATAATGGATGGACTGGAATTATGAACCACATCTCAGTAGACCCAACAAATGATTATGAATGTTTTAATGGAGGGTAACCCCTCTCAACTTTTGTATATGGTGTGGCTCACACAAAATCACGGATTGAATTGATTTTCAAGCGCTAGGCCCACCATGGAATGGTGCATCTGACTAATGGGGTAGATGTTCGACACACATCACAGTGGGCCCACACAACTCGACCTCATGGGAAGTTCCCATGAGCTCGACCGCATAGAACCTTTTCCATATATATGGAAAAAGTACTATACGCTCGACCGTATTATACCTTCTATAAGGTCAAGTGCTGGCAGCACGTTATTCGTCGAATGATGAAAATTTTAAACAAACTGGGAAATTTTATAGGGCCGCAAGGAATTTATGTGCGAGCTTTTCAGTGTTGGAAGATCATGTGCTAGGATTTTGTGTAGGGCCCACTATGATGTTTGTGATAAATCCAATCCGTCCATCCATTTTTTAAAATCATTTTAGGACATGCAACCAAAAATGAGGAGGATCCAAATATTAAATGGGCCACAGGAGAGGAAACAGTAGAGATTTAGTGACCACCGTTGAAACATTCATATGACTACAAAAGTTTTGTATTGGTTTATGTTCATGGTGTTTTCATTTCATATCAGTGAAAATGATCTTATAAACAGTTTGGATGGAATATGAACACCGAGGTGGAGCCTAAGAAGGTTTCAATGGTAAGCATTCCTTTTTGCATGTTTCATCTCGTATGGCCCACTTGAATTTTGGATCCTCCTCATTTTGTCCTAAAATGATATCTAAAAATGAATGCACGGGTTGGATTTCACATAAAGATCACAGTGGGCCCCACACAGAATCCTTTCCCGAATCTCCATGGGAAAGGCTCTAGTAGGAAATCCTCATCACTGGGTTTGGGAAACGGACTGACTACTCCCCCGCAACCGGCCAATGGCAGGGGGTCGGTGTTACATGGGCCCCACCATACTATATGTGTTTCATCTATGCTGTCTATATGTTTTTCTAGATCATTTTATGGTAATGAGACAAAAAATGGGGTATATCTCAATCTCAAATGGACCACATTACAGGAAACAGTGTTGAATGGGCGTCGACCATTAAATTTTTTTGGGGGGCCATAAAAGTTTGGATCAAGTTGATCTTTGTTTTTTTCCCTCCATATGGGTCTGTATGACCTAATCGACAGATTGGATGTCAAATAAACAATACAGTGGGCCTTAGGATGATTTTAACCGTGAGCATCACTCTCCACACTTTTTTCTATGTTGGGGTCCACTAGAGCTTTTGATCTGGCTCATTTTTTGGATAATGCCATAATATAATCTCTCAAAATGGATGAACGGTGTGGATATAACACATACATCATGCTAGGACCCACAGAACTTCGTGACGTGACTTCAGCAACTTAACCTCTCGTTGGTAATCCGCGTCCCACTCCGAGACGGAAGCAGATTAGCTGGTGTACCACACACCATCTATATAGTTGGTATATTAATGTCAACAAGTTTTGTGGGTCCTATCATGAGGTATGAGGTATGTGTTATATCCAAAACGTCCATTCATTTGGCAAGCTCGTCTTAAGGCTTGAGCCTAAAGATAAGACAGATACAAGGTTCAAGTGGACCACACTGCAAAAAGCAGTTGAGGATTGAATGTCTACCATTGAAACCCTTTTGGGGTCACAGAAGCTTCCGATCAATATGAAATTTTTTTTTACTCTTCATCTATGTATTTGTAATCTTATTAACAGATTGGATGGAAAATAAAAGTTATGTAGGCCCTACGAAATTTTTAACGATGAATATCATGGTCCTAGCTGCTATTTTTGGTGTGGTCCATTTGAGCTTTGGATATGATTCATTTTTTGTTTAATGGTCTAAATTGATCTCGAAAAATGGATGAAGGGTGTGGATATAATAAATAAATCATTGTGGGGCCATGTAACTTTGATCTCCTTTGAACCATTCGTGCAACTCGAGCTATATAAATAGTGTGTAGTACACCAGCCAATCCGCTTCCCTCTTAGACGGAAGGGGATTGCTCAGCTTACTGAGTAAACTGTGTGAGGTCTACCATGATTTATGTATTTTATCTTCTTCGTCCATCCATTTTCCCAGATAATTTTATGGCTTCATCCCAAAAATGAAGTATTACAATGTTCAAATGGACCACACCACATGAAACAGTTGAATTGAAGTTCTACTATTGAAAATTTCTTGGGGGCCATATAAGTTTTGGATCCAACTTATATTTATGTTTCCGTTCATCCAGTTTCCGTTCATCCATGAATGTATGATCTTATGAACAGGTTGGATGACAAATAAACATCACTATGGGGCCTAACGAGGTTTCAACGGTGGAAATCATTATCCCCACTTTTTCCCAAGCATGATGTTGAGGGTCAAATATTGTATATCAGACCCCAGTTATTGCCTAGATTTATGAATATGGTACTGTTTAACGGCCCAATTTAATTGTGTTTGTGATGCAGGGTGTATTTACGAGCTTGGACAGAAAAAGGGTACTAAAAGCATGGATTAAATGTTCGAATGTCACCAAGGAACGGACCCCAGGGGACCAAGATCAAAGGAATCACATGCTAGAGATCTGAGAAAATCACACCACTCATGTTAAACGGGCCCGAAAATTGTCCAGAATGCAAGATCACAGGGTTTTCACGATCCGTTCGGCTTGAAACTTAATATATGGTCTGAGGACCATAAATTAACCGTACGCGTCAAATTTCAGCTCTTGGATCCCTGTGAACGTGTCCCAACGGATAGATCAGCCCATAAATCGACAATTTTGGGCCCACCTGACCTCTGGATATGGCTCAATTTTGGACTCAACGCCTTGAATTAGATGGGAAGATAGATGGACGTTGTAGATTTCTCATGCACATCACTGTTGGCCACACACCAGTGTCGTGAGTACACATGAGGTATGCATGACCGCTGTATACCGTGACAGCACAGACGGTCAAACCGTCTTTGACCCAAAAAAAAAAAGGAAACTCCATTCCCGCTACAAAACTTGAAACAGGGAGTTACGGATGAATTTGGGTGGGCCACCATCACTATTCAAGGGTCCGATCTGAACTGTCCAGTAGACTCCAAAGGTCCCTATGACCATCTCCTATGTGGCAGAATCTTAGAAGACAGTAAAGATCGGTTCTCAACCGTCCAAACGGAAGACCGACGGTGGAGTGAAAGATCAGGGGGACCACAATGAATGTGAATGTAATTACGTCATTCCCGACTGAAATTTCGATGGGAATGCAATTAACGGACTGGATTGTTTATCGAAACCCGATCATGGACCCCACCATCAGTCCAGCGCAGAAACTGCATTGGTTCTGCATCCGAGAAAACTGGCCGATGAAGGCCGGTTGCTTGACTGTGATCATGGACGGATCATTGATCCAAACCGTCCATTTGATCAGGCAAGGGGTTCTTACCCTCACCACGCTGGCAGACTTCAAAGAGGGGAAGATTCCTCCTCTCAAACTCATTCCAAATGCAATCAGTCTCTGCGTTTTCTTGCGCAAAAGCAGAGTTCTGCGAGGAGTCTGCTACGAGCGATTTCGCACTCGAACAGGGTCGATTCTCCAAACCGACAGCATTCCACCGCTTCATGCTACTATAAAGGAAAGAAGACGAAAGAGAGAGGAGGATCGAATTGTGGACGTGAGTGCAAGAGAGTTTTTTTTTCTAGTTTTTTTTTTTATCTGCTTTAGTTTCTCTTTTCTTTTCTTTTAGGAATTAGTTAATCATGTTCGTGATCGGCTGAACCTCTTAGCCCCTGAACCTCTTAGCTAGGGCTAATAGGTGAAGCTGTAGCATGATGGGTAGTTTCCTATTGCTTTAATTCATGTGGTGAATTAACTTTGATTCTAGTTTGATTATATGGAATGCTTTTAGTCTTTAATGGTTTGTTGTGATTGAAATTACAATAGATCTGCGATGGCTTTATGTATTCCTGTTCCATTATTCTGATTATGTAGTTAGGAAGCCCTGTTGTTTACCATTGCTCCTTAGATATGGTTAGATGATGGAATCCTTCCTAACTTTCATACATCTCTCAGATTGGTTGTGGATTGGTTTAATTCTGTTGTTTGCTTTGTCTCATGGGCATGGTTTGGTGATGGAATCCATTCTAATTTACACCCGTCTTATCTCTTGAAAACTATATTAAAGAAAGTTCAGATCGATTTTCAGGTTATATCTTCCAACTGGATGAAGATGGGCCTCGAAGTTCAGTTGAGTTCATGAATCAAGCGTAGATCTCCTTGATCTCTATAAGTGGATCCTTGGAACCATAGTTTCCCACCTTTAATTTCATTAGTTTTACTCATTTTAATCACAATTATTTCCTCAATTATTTCAGATTTAGATTTCATCTTATTCTAGCTCTAGTTCTGGTTACTTTCAGAATACGTACAGGTTTTAGTCTCTATGGATTCGACCTTGGTCTTACTGAGATTATTACTATATCACAACCCTATACTTGGGGTGTGAACTCATGATGGACTTAATTTTTGGATATGCTTCAATTTTGGGCTCAACCCCTTAAATTAGATGGAAAAAATGGATGGACGACATAGATGAAACACATACATCATGGTGGGGCCCACATAGCATTGGCCACCTGCCATTGACCCGGGGGGGAACTCAAAACCCATGGACGCGGATTTCTTGCTAAAGCCTTTCCCATGAAGATCAGTGGAAGAATTCTGTGTGGGGCCCACTATGATCTTTGTGTGAAATTCAATCCGTCCATTTGTTTTTAAATATCATTTTAAGACATTATACCAAAAATGAGGAGGATCCAATATTCTAGTGGACCATACGAGATGAAACAGTGGGGGAAAGGAATGCTTACCATTGAAACCTTCCTAGGCTCCACCTTGGTGTTTATATTCCATCCAAACCGTTTATAAGGTCATTTTCACTAAGATGAAATGAAAACACTATGAATATAAACCGATACAAAACTTTTGTAGCCATATGAATGTTTCAATGGTGGTCACTAAATCTCCACTGTTTCCTCTCATGTGGCTCATTTAATTTTTGGATCCTCCTCATTTTTGGTCTCATGCCCTAAAATGATTTTGAAAAATGGATGGACGGATTAGATTTATCACAAACATCATAGTGGCCCTACACAGAATCCTAGCACATGATCTTCCAACAACGAAACGCTTGCACATAAATTCCATTGCGGCCCTATAAAATTTTTCGGTTTGTTTAAAATTTTCACCATTTGACGAATAACGTGCTGCTAGCACTCGACCTTATAGAAGGTATATATATACACGTTCGATCATATTATACCTTCTATAAGGTCGAGTGAGCGTTTCGTTGTTGGAAGATCATGTGCTAGGATTCTGTGTAGGGCCCACTATGATGTTTGTGATAAATCCAACCCGTCCATCCATTTTTTAAAATCATTTTAGGGCATGAGACCAAAAATGAGGAGGATCCAAAAATTGAATGGGCCACATGAGAGGAAACAATGGAAATTTAGTGACTACCATTGAAACATTCATATGGCTATAAAAGTTTGTATCTGTTTATATTCATAGTGTTTTCATTTCATCTTAGTGAAAATGACCTTATAAACGGTTTGGATGGAATATAAACAAGAAGGTGGAGCCTAGGAAGGTTTCAACTGTAAGCATTCCTTTCCCCACTGTTTCATCTCGTATGGCCCACTTAAATTTTGGATCCTCCTCATTTTTGGTATACTGTCCTAAAATGATATTTAAAAAACAAATGGACGGATTGGATTTCACACAAAGATCACAATGGGCCCCACACAGAATTCTTCCGCTGATCTTCATGGGAAAGGCTTTAGTAGGAAATCCGCGTCCCTGGGTTTTGAGTTTGGGAAATAGATTGGCTACTCCCTTGCCACCGGCCAATGGCAGGTGGTCGATGCTATGTGGGCCCCACTATAATGTATATGTTTCATTTATGCCGACCATCCATTTTTTCATCTAATTTAAGGGGTTGAGCAAAAAATTAAAGCATATCCAAAGATTAAGTCCATCATGCCTGGGAAAAAGTGGGGATAATGATTTCCACCGTCAAAACCTTGTTAGGCCCCATAGTGATGTTTATTTCTCATCCAACCTGTTCATAAGATCATACATACATGGATGAACGGAAAACAAAAATATAAGCTGGATCCAAAACTTATATGGCCCCCAAGAAATTTTCAACAGTAGAAGTTTAATTCAACTGTTTCACGTGGTGTGGTCCATTTGAACATTGTATATACTTCATTTTTGGGATGAAGCCATAAAATTATCTGGGAAAATGGATGGACGGAGAAGATAACATACATAAATCATGGTGGACCTCACACAGTTTACTCAGTAAGCTGAGCAATCCCCTTCCATCTAGGAGGGAAGTGGATTGGCTGGTGTATTACACACCAGTTATATAGCTCAAGTTGCACAAACGGTTCAAAGGAGATCAAAGTTACATGGCCCCACAATGATTTATTTATTATATCCACATCCTTCTTCCATTTTTCGAGATCAATTTAAACCATTAAACAAAAAATGAATCATATCCAAAGCTCAAATGGACTACACCAAAAATAGCAGTGAGGACAATGATTTTCATTGTTAAAATATTCGTAGGGCCTACATAACTTTTATTTTCCATCCAATCTGTTAATAAGATCACAAATACATAGATGAAGAGGAAAATCAAATTTCATATTGATCGGAAGCTTCTGTGACCCTAAAAGGGTTTCAATGGTAGACGTTCAATCCTCAACTGCTTTTTGTAGTGTGGTCCACTTGAACTTTGTATCTGTCTTATCTTTAGGCTTAAACCTTAAGACGAGCTTGCCAAATGGATGGACATTTTGGATA
The DNA here is from genome assembly GCA_030180095.1 of Magnolia changhungtana. Lineage (NCBI taxonomy): Eukaryota > Viridiplantae > Streptophyta > Magnoliopsida > Magnoliales > Magnoliaceae > Magnolia > Magnolia changhungtana. The sequence goes on along the minus strand of JASAUF010000445.1, from coordinate 5,067,290 downwards.
TAACACATACCTCATATTAATACACCAGCTATATAGCTGGTGTGTGGTACACCAGCCAATCTGCTTCCTTCTCAGAGTGGGACGCGGATTACCAAACGAGAGGTTAAGTAGTTGAAGTCATGTCACCAAGTTCTGTGGGTCCTAGCATGATATGTGTGTTATATCCACACCGTTCATCCATTTTGAGAGATCATATTATGGCATTATGCAAAAAATGAGGTAGATCAAAAGCTCTAGTGGACCCCACCATAAAAAAAAGCATGGAGAGTGATGCTCACGGTTAAAATCATCCTAAGGTCCACTGTATTGTTTATTTGACATCCAATCTGTCGATTAGGTCATACAGACCCATATGAAGGAAAAAAAAAAAAAAACAAAGATCAACTTGATCCAAAACTTTTATGGCCCCTAAAAAATTTTTAATGGTCGACGCCCATTCAACACTATTTCCTGTAATGTGGTCCATTTGAGATTGGGATATACCCCATTTTCAGTCTCATTACCATAAAATGATATAGAAAAACATATAAACAACATAGATGAAACACATATAGTATGATGGGTCCCACGTAACACCGACCACCCGCCATTGGCCGGTTGCGGGGGAGTAGCCAGTCCGTTTCCCAAACCCAGCAACGCGGATTTCCTACTAGAGCCTTTCTCATGGAGATTCGGGAAAAGATTCTGTGTGGGGCCCACTATGATCTTTATGTAAAATCTAACCCGTCCATTCATTTTTAGATATCATTTTAGGACAAAACGAGGAGGATCCAAAATTCAAGTGGGCTATACAAGATGAAACACTGTGGAAAGGAATGCTTACCGTTGAAACCTTCCTAGGCTCCACCTTGGTGTTTATATTCCATCCAAACCGTTTATAAGATCATTTTCACTGATATGAAATGAAAACACCACGAACATAAACCAATACAAAACTTTTGTAATCATATAAATGTTTCAACGATGGTCACTAAATCCCCACTGTTTCCTCTCATGTGCCCCATTTAATATTTGGATCCTCCTCATTTTTTGTTGCATGTCCTAAAATGATTATGAAAAATGGATGGACGGGTTGGATTTATCACAAACATTATAGTGGGCCCTACACAGAATTCTAGCACATGATCTTCCAACAACGAAAGGCTCGCACATAAATTCCTTACGGCCCTATAAAATTTCCCAGTTTGTTTAAAATTTTCATCATCCAACGAATAATGTGCACTTGACACTCGACCTTATAGAAGGTATATATATATATATATATATATATATATATATATATATATATATATATATATATATATATATATATATATATGAGAAATGCTCACACACAACTAGTTGGACGTTGCATTTTCGTCCAACTAGCTATGCATTAATGAGAAACTTCCCTCTTCTATATAATACCTATGCTTACATTGAGGGATTTTAGAATGCATGTTATAGTTATATATAGTGACACACTTATCAAAGATCTATGTCATTCATAAGTTAAGACCCACTAAAAAGAAAATACGTACCAAAAATTAAGAAACTAGACTTATAAGGAAAGTACAAATGCATGTTCAATCTGGATAGTTGAACTGTTTTGTTAACAACCAACACTTTTCTTTGACATGATTGATCATAAGATCATCAAATTCTTTTTTGTCCATGGCATGTTGACATGTAATCTATCTAATGCACCGATCTGATTTTGAGTTAGATGGTCCAAATCTATAATAGGCGTGTAGCCCATCCTACATTTACTCTCCCTTCGCACATCTCCTCTTCGCAAATATTTAGGATGAAGTTTGCATGACCTTCCCGAGGGTAACTGGGTATTGCTTCCGCAGACCTAGTAGGAAAGAGTTCATGTGGAGTAGATCCACCCCATCCATCATATGAGCCACCTCGTCTTTGGACAGGGGCTTAAAACTAAGGCCGATTCAACACTCGATTGGGCCACACCATAGTAAATAGTTAAGATAGAAAGTCCCATGCACTATTAAAATCAACCAAATTGTGTTTGGCATACTGACTTTTATATATGGTTGTTATGGTGTTTTACAAAAAGTAATGATTGTGATGGGCCAACCTATTAGATGGGTTGGATGTCATATTTACATAAAAGGTTGGACCATACATACTAGCTGGACATTAAATCGCACTCCAGCCTGCTAAACTTAAAGACTTTTTTTTGTTGGAAAAAAGAATTCAGGGCGCTCAATCTTGATTTTTCACGGGGCTCACCTAGATGTGTATGTTGTATGTGTGATCCAGTACTCCAACCATTAGATGTGTGATCTTATGTGGAATACATAACCTAAAAATCAAGCTTACCTATGATTCAGGTGGGCCACACCAAGGAAAATAATTGGAATAGTTTGCAGGGCCCACCATAGAGATTATACCAAATACACTCCGAACATTGGATGCCACACTAAAACTTAGGCCTAGGGTTCAAAATTTCAAGTCCATCAATCTTTCAAGTAGGCCACCCACACGGACGTAAGTAGTTTGGAAGGTGAGATTTTCTTTATATACTTTTCGTAGTCGCGTGGTCCACCTGAAGCATAGTTGGGCCTGCTTTTTGAGCCTTAGGTGTAAGGTGAGGTGACCCACCTGACGGGTCCTTACTCTTTCTCCGGTTGTAGACTCTCAGGAGTTTCAACACCTGTTTGAGAGTTTGAGTACCATAGGTGGTGAAATTCCACTACGGCGTGAGTGGGTGGTGGTGTGTGTGCGTGTGTTAAAAAAAAAAAAAAAAAAGAAGTGACCCACCTGATGTTTAGGTGGATTTAAAATTAACACTATGGTGGGTTGACCCAAACGGCCCACTCTTTTCCAAAGTTAGTTTAAATCACTCCACTTCTGGCATTATGAGGACGCGGAGCCCACCGTGATGTAAGTATTTTATCCTAAGGTATGAGACAAAAATTGAGGTAGTTTCAGGGCTTTAGTGGACCACAAAGTGGGGATTGAACCTCCACCATTAAAAGCTTCTTGGGAGCTGGAGACGTGTTGTATCAAGCTGAAATTTGTGTTTTCACTTCATCCAAGTTTGCATGACCTTATTAATAGGTTGGGTGGTAAAAAAACATCACGGTGGCACTTAGAAAGGTTTCAACGGTGGGTGTCATTATCATGGCATCTTCCTTTGATGTGGTCTACTGGAGCTATGTATTTGCTTCATTTTTTTAGTATGATAACTTAAAATGATCTAAGAAAAGCGATGAACAGTGTGGATAAAATACTTACGTCACAATGGGCTCCACAGAGCCCTACCCGGACGGATTACCGTCCGGGCGGGGGTAGGACGCAATCCGCGTCCGCATTACCAGGATTAATTACAAAATCACGCAACTTCTCAACCAAGCATTATGAGCATTAATTATCATCTTAAATTATGACAAGCACTAGTGTCTGGGAACAGGTACCACATGACCCACCTCTGAATTTTTTATGGATCCACTCTGACACGTATGTGAGATCCACTCCGACCATTAGATGTATAATATAGTGGTAGGCATAGATCTAAGAAATCAGGCTAACCTGTGATTCAGATGGGCCACACCAATGGGAACAATTGGGAGGGAGACATCCACCCTTGATTTTTATAGAGCCTATCATGACGAAACCGTGAAATCCATTCCATCCATTAGATTTCATTCCAAAAGTAAGCATAGGTCCCAAAAACAAGGTCCATATATGATTCATGTGAGCCACACCAAGAAATAGTTTAGTTGTTGAACCTCTCCATGTACACTGTTTTCAATCGTGTGGTTGACCTGAACTAAGGATGGAGATGAAATTTGAGACCTTGATCTAACATGGGATGACATACTTGATGGTCGGGGTTGATTTTACATTAACACAACAATGGGGACCACCAAAGCCATGACCCCTTTTCCATGCCAAAATGAAATTAGTACGCAGTGGATGCATTTACTTACATTAAGTAATTAAGTAAGAGGCATTGTTTTCATTAAATGCATGGCTAGTTGGACGAAAATGCAATGTCCAACTAGTTGTGATATATATATATATATATATATATATATATATATATATATATATATATATAAAGGCTCACTGCGAACCGTTAAATGCGTAGTACGCATCTGAACTTTTTCGAGAACCCATCATACGTGATGAATCTCGCAAATCTGAACCGTTCATGTGAAGCAAAGACCTAGTGAAACCCCTAGGACCAAGTTTTACTTTTATCTAAAACTTTTATCCATACCGTCCATAGCAAAGAGAAATTCAAATCAAGGAAAGAAACTGCTTGCATTTTCACGGTCCACCAAAGTTTCGGATCAAAGTAAAATTTTATACTATGAGGTTTCATGAGGTTCTCGCTTCATGTGGACGGCCTGGGATTTGCGAGATTTATCACGTATGATGGGTCCTCAAAAAAGTTCGTACGTACTACGTACGAACTGGTTCGCAGGTGAGCGTTTTCCTATATATATATATATATATACACACACACACACGTGGGAACAGGTACCATGCACTCGAGCTGATTTTAACGCCCCATGAGGTCGAGCTGTGTGGGCCCCACCGTGATGCGTTTCGAACATCCACCCCATTTGTCAGATGCACCATTCCATCGTGAGCCTAGGTCTAAAAAATCAAGTCAATGACTTGCGTGGGTCACACCACATACGGAAGTGGGGAGGGGTCGTGCACCATTAAAACATTCATAACCATTTTTTAGGGCCCACCGAGATGTATTTTGAAAATCCAGCCCATCCACTATGTGTGTCCCACTTGAATGAGGGTTCAGACCAAGTTTCAGGCGCATGCAAAACTCAGGTGGGCCCCACCAAGTGCTTTTATATGTTTTAACAGTGTCTTCACATAATTTTAGATGGTATGGCCCACCTGAGTTCCGTATACGGCTGTTTTTTGGAATATCCCATAATTTAAAGGGTACCCATCAAATGCACGGTGTTGATGGTCGAAACACATCACGGTGGGGGCCACACAGCTCGACCTCATGGGAGCTTATCGTAAGCTCGAGAGCATTGTACCTTTTCCCTCCCTCTCTCTATATATATGTATACATTTTCCTCCAACTAGCTATGCATTTAATAAGGAAATTTCCTCTTTTATATAATACATGTGCTTACACGGAGGGATTTTAGAATGCCTATCATAGTTATGTAAAGTGGCACACGTATCGAAGATCTAGGCGATTCATCAGTTAAGACTCATTGAAAAGAAATTATGTACCAAAAACTAAGAAACTATGCTTGTAAGGAAAGTACGAGTAAAAGTATATATGCATGCTAAATCTGGATCGTTGGATTGTTTTATTAACAACCAACACTTTTCGTAAGTACTTGACATGATTGATCATAAGATTATCAAATTCTTTTTTTCCGCTGGCATGTTGACGTGTAATCTATCTAACGCATGAATCTGATTTTGAGATGGATGGTCCAAATCTATAATAGCATACAACACATCCTACATTTACTCTCCCTTCACACGACTCTTCTTCCCAAATATTAGTATAAAGTTTGCATGACATTCATTCCTAAGAGTAACAGGCATTGCTTTCACGGACCTAGAAAGAAAGAATTCATGTGGAGTAGATCCATCCCGTCCATCATGTGGGCCACCTGATGTTTGGACAAGGGCTTAAAACTAAGGTAGATTCAACCCTCGATTGGGCTACACCATGGTTAATACTTAAGATAGAAATTCCCACCATTAAAATAATCAAATTGTGTTTAGCCACTGGTTTACGGTGTTTTACAAAAACTAATGCTTATAATGGACCAACCTATTAGACGGGTTGGATGTCATATTTACATAAAAGGTTGGATGATACGTGCTGACTGGACATTAAATGGTACTACAACGCAGTGTTGATGGTCCCTTGAGGCTTGAAATAGCCAAATCTTAGATTTTTTTTTTTTTTCCTTTTAAACCCTCTTCTTACGATGTGTCCCATCATATAAAAATCTATCACTGACAGTTGACCCAGAGCCATCGAGCAGCTTCCTACAACGCATGCATTGAGAATGGGAACTACTCACAAGGGACGCAAAGGTGAGTGACCATGGGGCCTACCTATGCATTGTATATCCAAGCCGTCCATCCGTTTTTCCAGCTTATTTTAGGGCATTACTCAAAAAATGAAGGAGATAAAACCTTAGCTGGACCACTCTACAGGAAACGGTGGTCATTGAACACCCACTATTAATAACTTGTTAATGTCCACACGTCTACTCGTAATGATTATTTTCCATCCATCTTTTTGATAAGATCACAAAGACCTGGATGAAGGGAAAACACAAATATCAACTTGATTAAAAACTTTTGTGACCCACATTTTTTTAATGGTCAATGAACACTGTTTCTTCTAATGTGGTCCACCTGAAATTTATACCTACTTAATTTTTGGGACTATGACCTAAATTAAGTTGGAAAAATGGATGGATGGCACGGATATACAATGCATACATTGAGGTGGGTCCCATGGTCAGGGTCCCATCCAATCGCTTGTTCCGGGTTGCAGCTAAGCAGCGTCCGCTCACAAGTGTCCTTCGACAATCCATTCTTTTTGTATAATGGTGGACCGCTTGTAATGATTGAATCAGGCCAACAGGCCAATCTGGACCATTCATCGTTGTCCCAGCCCAGGGGCTAAATTTCAATCCCTGCCCCGCCCTACGGATTAAAACAAACAAACAAACAAATAAACAAAAGAGTTCATCTGATTGGATCTATAGATGATGGTAACCGATCAACATGCCTCTTGCACTATGGCCGGATGCTTGGTTCTACGTCATCCAGCCAGCAATGAGACATATCGACAGATCTGAACAGTTCACTTGTTGGAGAGCAATGGTCACATCTAATTAAGAGACTCTTTCCAGGATGATGACTAATGGATAGACTAGTAGATCTGAGCCGTCTGTGAACGGATCAAAACGGTGTAGATCTCTGCCAATTTTTGGTGAATTATGATATACCAGATTTAGGCCTTTCATCTAGGTTCTTTAACGGACAGATCTGACCCGATTACTATGGGCCTTTAATCTCTGCTTAGTTGTATTGGCCATGAAAATCATGGTGTGACCCACCTGATGATTGGATTGGTCTTATCCTGGGACATCCAATTTTCATAGTGAGGTTGGATGTCACACACATGATCCACTAATAGAGTATATACGATGGTAAATTCCTCGCCATAGCTTGGACCAACCTGCAAGTGATGAAATTATCCAATGAGAAAGATCTATACTATCACTCCTCATTTTTCCAACTATAACCTAACCTTGTATCAATCTAAGCTTGCCATGGCTCCATCTCCAACTTGGCTTGAAAAAGCCACGAAAGTCAGCCCAACTAGGCCTTAGCAATTGGGCTTAAAAAATCAACACCCAAGCCCAAACCAAACCTAGACTACTCTGGGTGGGTTGGAAATCAAAAGCCGATTGGGTCCTGCTCCTGCCTCGATGGAAATTGGTCCACGAAGGGGCTGTGGGACCGATCCAAATGGAAAACAAAAACGTCAGCTTGATCCAAAACTTCTGTGGCCCCATGAAGTTTTTAATGGTGGGCATTCAATCCCCACTTTGTGGTCCACTTGAGCCTTGGATCTGCCTCATATTTGGGCTCATATCTTAAAACGATCTGAAAAAATGGATGAACGGCGTGGATAAAACCCATACGTTACGGTGGGCCCCACATAGCCCCTTCCTAGACTGATTCCGTCCAGCGGGGACAGGACTGATATAATCAGCGCCATAAAGAGTTTTTATGTGTAATCTGTAATGCGGCATGACTATGGAGTCAAGTAATGTGTTGATACCGTAAGAGCAACCAATTCTTTATTTTTATTTATTAATTTTTCTAACTCTCGTCCATGTGGAACGGAAATTAATGGAAGTGGATTGCACCTCCGTGGTGTGTTGATATCACTAAGTTCTGTGGGCCCCACCATGATTTATGTGTTATATTCACGCCGTTCATTCACTTGGAAAGATCATTTTAGCGCATGTCCCCAAAAAAGTAGGTAGATTCAAAGCTCAAGTGGGCCACACCACAAAAACAGTGAGGGATTGAACATCTACCATTGAAAACTTATTGAGGGTTATGGAAGTTTTGGATCAATCTGATATTTATTTTTATTTTCCCTTCATTTGGGTCTGTGTGACATCATGAACAGTTTGGATTGCAAATAAGCATTATGGTGGGCTCAAGAAAGGTTTCAATTGGCAGTCCCGCTTCTTTCTATGGTGTGGTCCATTTGAGCTTTGGATCTGCCTCAATTTTTCTCACACATCTTAAAATGATCTCAAAAAAATGGATGGACGGTGTGGATATAACATATAAATCATGGTGTTACCCACAGGACTTAATGACGTCAACACACCATAGGTCACACCCGTTATAGGAAGCAGATCCAAAGCTCAAGTGGGCCCAAAAATCTTATCGTTTTGAGTTGTGGACAATGGAGACGATGAATAAACGAAATACCCCCAACACTCCAGTCCATGTTCGACTTTAAAACGTCTATTATCAGTCACTAGAATCTTCCAATCTGGGAGCATTTTGAGGTTATGATCAGCCAATGGGCCCCACAAAGGGACAAAGGAATCCCATTTTAAGGCACATGCAACCCTTGTAGATAGGAACCAGCCTTCCCTATCCTGTAGTGTTAATCAGCCAATGGGCCCTAAAACAATCATTATTTAAAAAAAAAAAAAAAAAAAAAAAAAAAAAAAAAAAACAAAGGCTTAGAGAAAGACGCAGAAAAGGAGAGCCAACACTAATCCTCCTCAAAACTGCTTCAGCTCGCGGATAGAGGATCTAAGAGAGCCAAGCCCAATCCTGTCTAACACCAAAAGGCCTTTGATACGAGTTGGGAGCTCATCGTTAACAATTCTCCCAGCCTCCGGTTCTCATTTTGGCTGGCGCATCTGCCACCTCATCTCCTTCCCACCACGTGTGACTCATCCTACAATTCAGCTTACCTCTCATGTCACAAATCGCAATCAGCATGTACCAGATGTTCCAGGGGCCACCTTCATGGGTAGAGGATACAGTTTCGCAAAATAGAAGCCCATCTACCATAGCTTGGGCTTCCGCCACATTGTTGGAAACAGAGCCATAGCAGTTGTTGAAGGCAAAAACCATCTTTCTTGTGTGGTCTCTGTAGACACCACCACCTCCACTAATACCTGGATTCTCTCTGGAGGAGCCATTCCAATTTAGCTTCAGTCAGCCGGTAGGCGGTTTGCTCTAAATTCATCTTGGGTGTCCCAAAGTTTCCTTTTATCCCAAGCTTTTTCAGAGTTGCCAATTCCAAAAGGGATCCTCTGCCTTCAATCTGCTAGAATGTTTGATTTGATTTAAACTTTGATGTTTTAATTAATGTAAATTAGTAATAACCCTTGATCATTTGAAAATATTGGGATGATTAGATTACTTTGGTTACTCAAATGAACCCCACATAGAGAGATAACTATTTATGTGTTGTGGGTACAATCTAACGGTTGGATTCTCCAGGAATTGATTAACCAAAGCTGAACTAATCATATAAGTTTAGATAGACACAACCAATGAGCTAATCAGGCTATGTAATTAGGTGATTGTAAATTGATTAATCTCAGAGTAACATCTTAGAATCCACATCATTAGATTTCAAGTAATTGATTTACAATATGTTTTCTCTCCGTTGTGATTAAAATAATTGATTGATTGGTTGTTTTGTTATTTGTGATTATTTGTATTGAGTAGAGGTGTACACGAACCGAGCTAGCTTGGTTAGCTCGCTCGACTCGACTTGAAAAAGATCGATTCAACTTGGTTGGAAGCTAAGTTCGATCCGAGTCGAGCTGATTTTTTTAGCTCGTAAATGAGTTCGAGCCAAGATCGAGCTGGCCCCAACTCGACTCAACTCAGATTGAACCCAACTTGAATCAAACTCGGATCGCAGTAGTTCGATGACTCGGTTACTTTGATATAGATGTTGCTCACCAAGTGTTTGATGAAATGACTCAACGAAGTGTGGCTGGTGGCAAGGAAGGTATATATATGAAACAAATACTATTTTTTTTCTTGATTTTTATGTTGTTTAGAAGGTGTTTGATGAAATACCTGTAAAACCACTGTTGCTGTTTTACATACAGTGAGATTTTGAAGGTGCAATCCATGTGTTTGTGAAAATGCTACACAGGTGAACTCGGCTCAATCTCGGCTCGAACTAGCCCGAGCTGCTGACCGAACTGAGCTGAGCTTGGCAATTAGGCTCGAGGATCGAGCCGAGCCGAGTTCGAGCTCGGTGTACACCCCTAGTATTGAGTGCTTTGTTCAATTTGCTTTGAATCGAAATATCATATACTACGATATATGTGATAATTGTTAATATAATGCATCGGTCATTCTCATGCATCCATATTATGCATCATGTCATGCATCACATAACTGCGCTGAATACCTGGAGACACTCTCTAAATGACCTGTAAGTATTTACAGTACTAGGTGACCTAGGGGACCATCCCTTGATGACCACAAAATGTGGAAGCCTAAAATGGTGGAAGTCTACTCCGAAAGGGGATATGCGGGTTGATGGAATCTAACTCAAGCAAGTGGACTGATCAACTCACATGATGCATTCATGTATCCATGCATCTCATAACATTCATGCATTGCTATTTTAATTATAATGTGTATGAACCATGATGAGTTTACTCACTAGGCCTGACCAATTGACATTATATTGATGGAAAAATTGTATATATTTAGTGGACGATGAAACAGTCACTCGAGTTCCACAAGGATAGTGACCTTATCTTGAAGAAGACAAACTAAACGTGTTAAATTACTAGCATATCTAGTTAAAACTTATGTTATTTATTTAGTTATGTTTTTGAACTAATTTTAGTTGAGTAGCTGGAAATTTTTGAATATTTTGAGGTATTTGTTAATCAATGTTTTAATAAAGCCCTAAATGAGTGGGCTGTAGTACAATGATTAGTTTTCGTGAATGATATAAACATGTAAACTGAATCCCTATAAATTATCTTAGTGATAGATATATGTGCGTGAGTGGAATAATTGAATGTGAGATGTGTTGCCGAATGTTTGTGATTGTGAACTTAGTGTACATTTTAACTAAGCCTCTAAAAAACGGTATGAATATATAATTTTAGTACACTGGGGTACGAGTCATAGTCCATAACTCGGGTTATGGACGTGACAGAAGATATAAAGAAAAGATGAGATATTGATGGTCATCTTGAGGAGGATCTTGGGAGACCTGGAGTCCCTAGAGTATGTGGACCACAACCCCAACAAACTATCTCAACCAGTCACCGAGTAGAGATAGAAGATGTAACTATTCCCATTTCACCTTTCCTTTCTTTTCTAACTTGATTGCGATTGCTCTTGAGACCCACATTTGGTGGAAGTGGGGCCACTTAGTTGCCCCAGATGATGGATTTAGAATCCCCTATAAGTGGAGAAAAGTTAGGTTCAAGTGGACCCCACACTTGATGAAACAACTTGTAAATTTTTTGTAAATGGGTAACTTTGCAACCTCGGGATGGGCCCCACACACATCAAAATTGGGATTTTCCACTTGGGTCTTGTAGAACACACATGAGAGTCCAAGAATGGTCTCTTGGACCTCCTGACACGGGCCCCACATGATCCCTGTACAACGTCCAAAAGTGGACAAGAACAACTTACACAGTCGTTTTCTGCACAGTTTTTGCAAGTAGCCTACTTTGGGCCCTCACTGTAATTCGTACACATATAGTTGGTAAGCCTTGCCTTATGTCTTTTGAAGCCCGTACATGGGTCTACGAGGAGAACCAGGTCCCTCTCCAAAAAGTGTCCCTGCACGATCCCAAGTGGAGCCCGAAGTGGGGCCAAACCCTAATCTGATGCAGATTTAGCTTTGCTTTCCCTCATTTTCTCGACATTTCTGGTGGACCCACTGCCTGTGTTATACCTATGCCTTGCTGGCCATGTAATTGAGGGTCTGGGGCTCACTGATCATGGACCCCACCCTTGTACCATGGACAATCCACACCATCCATTCTTATGTTAGGTGGGATGAATGCTGCAGCCCATCATATGGTATGTGTTTTATCCAGGCTAACTAGCTGGTCAGCAAGGTGAGCCCACTGCTGTGGGACCCACGCTGTCCTTATGGTCGAATCGGTGGGCCCACTTAACCCAGAAATGAAGTAGATCCAAACTTAAGTGCACTTACAGCATGAATTGCAGTGGAAGCTTAGAACTTCCAAAGTAAATTTACAGTCTGGTAACTGCATATTATTGTCCTCAGCCATATAGATTCATTAGTCTTAATAGAAATTGAATGATTTTCTGCCTTTTGCATTCAAAATATATTTGATCTATTTATTCTTAAGTGTAATTCACTGAGGCATGTGTTTTCCATGCGTATGTTTACATTTTACCTTTGTTATGCTTGAAACATGCTAGCATAACATGTAACTGTATCGTGAATGCCTTGTTATTAGAGGCAGCTTGGTCTTTTCTTTATTGTATTTGATCCCTATTGAAAATATGTCATTGACCATGTAAATTTCATATGCCTTGTTATTATGTTAGCATAACATGTAAATTTCTTTTTGGCCATTGACAAAGCATTAGAATGGAGTTGTAAAGAGAAGAAATGCATCTCAATCCTACATGATTTTTGTGCGGTTTGCCCGATGTTGATAGAAATGTGATTTTTGATGTATCTGGTGGGAATGAGTTGATTTTCACAGTAGTTTTTGCTAAAGTTGTGTGTGTGTATGTTTTTTTTTTTTTTTTTTTTAAGTATTTCTGAGAATTTTCTACTTGAAATTTGAGATTTGGATATGTTATAGAGGAAATTCATGTGCAGGCAAGGATTCCCGACATCATTGGTGGAGTTTGCTTTCACATGATTCTTAAATGAGTTTATATTCATTTGTTCACTTCCCCAACTTGTGCAGGTTTTCCGTTCGATTGATTCAAATTCAGTGAAAGGCTTCCCAAAGGACCCAAAAGATGCCACTAGCAGGGTAAGAGAAAACCTTTTAATCGGCTATCTTATTTACTTTTTATGATTTCTACATTTTTCATGTCTTAACTTCTATGTTTAATGATACAGAACTTGGTCTGCGGAAAAAATGTATTGATTGATATGAGCATTCATTCAGCTTTTGTAAAGGCTATCCGAGCAGCGCAACATTTCATCTATATGGAGGATCAGTACTTCCTTGGATCATCAGTACTTCCTTGGATCATCATATAAAAGGACTTAGGTGTGCATTATAACCTATGTGGAGTTGATTTTCTGAGTAGAGAAAACTATCTTTGTATGTTGCATGTGTGACGGATGAATCATAATATTTCAACTTTCAAGTGGTATTTTCTTGTTTTCTCAGTGTTTCTTATTGTTGATTAATGTGATGTTTCTAAATATATGCAGTCCTTGATCAAATCACATAGATTATATCATTTAAGGAGATGCGTAATGCTTGCTCTTGGGAAGGCAAGATAATGCATCTTCTTGAGACTGTAAATCTCATCTTCTTGACAGCCTACAATTGAAATTTGGAATTTGGAATGTTGGTGAATCGTGATATGCGGTTTTGCTGACAATTGTGCAATTGAAAATGCAGAAGTTGTGTTAATTCATCCTGTTGTTGAAGTGTTACTGTCTATTTTGTTTGTGTGTTCCCTTCTAGCATATGCTTTTCTATCGTCTATTTATATGAGGATATCTTCAACTAAAGATTGCTTTTTCCACTATTAGCAACTCGAATTTCTATCGTCTATTTATATGAGGATATCTATTTTGGAACATTTGACTTTCAGCACCATTTAATTTTCTTTTAACCATCTAATGAAGTAACCCACAACCCCCGTTCCCGTCCATCTTTTAACTTGATTTGTGAGCCCCTCGAAAGTTGTTTGATAGTTGTGTTTTGGCATCCGTTGAGGCATCCATTTTGATAATAGAACATGAAAAATCTCTGTATTTAGTTGTTCTAACATGGATGCACAAGGCCTTTATGAAATCAGGCCATGATAAGATCGCTTGCATTTTCTCGTACCATTGATACTATTGCATCTCTTTTCAAGTAAGCATGCTAATAAAATCTTTCAGTCCTCTTGCATGTTCTAAAACTTGAAATTTTCTTCAATATGATAGGATTATCATTAGACTAACTGACAATTTTGGAGGGTTATGATGGACATTTTACTTTTTTCTGAAGATTTCTCCTTTTCTTTTTTCTTGAGACTTGACATTAGATGCATTTGGTAATGGTAGCTATCTTTGATTTTGTACTTTGATTTTGTGTAATGGTAGCTATCTTTGACTTCCAAAAGTTTTGGTAAGATCAATGGTTATTTTCCTGAAACTTGATTTCAGTTTCATACTGAATAATGCTAGTCTGATATGAATTCAATTCTGTAGTTCTTTGAATACTGCAAACCATTTTGTTGGTTAATTTGCTCCACAAAAGCTTATTTTCATAAGCGTAATACGTACTCCTGATTTGGTAGTAGGATTTTTTTTTATTAGACTATTTTTCTTAATCTTTCTTTCTTTCTTTCTTCCTTTTTTTTTTTCCTAAAATAAAAGATTCTGCTTCTTTCAAACTTTGTAGAAGATGTTTTCATAGAAGTCAAGCCAGTTCTCAAATCTGCACTTTTTTTTTTTTTTTTTTTTTTTTTTTTTTTTTTTTTTTAACTGAAACCATTCCATTCATTAATCATAGAAAAATTACAGCCATTCGGGTGGGACCGAACAAAAAAGGATACGGCCCACACCTATCATATAAGACAAGGTAAAGGTAAACAAAAAAAGTCAAGGGCCTAACAAGGCTCCACTACCTTGAAGGTGAAAAAAACCTCTAGCTTACTGGGCAGATCTGATTGACCCAACCTTTTTTGATTTCACATATATTTTCTATAAAAACTGATCAGATCATCTTAATAGATCCTAATCCAACCTTATCAAGGAAAATGGAACCTCTAACCTGTGGAGGAAGCTCCAATAGACGTTCGAACGATGCATTCGCTTGAGTAGCACTTCCTAACCGGGCCATCAAATCCGCAGGCGAGTTCCCTTCCCTTAGAACATGTACAAATCTGATTTGACCTCTGCGTTGCAGCTGATGAATCCTATATAACCACATTTTCCATTTCCAACCCTGTTTCGCCTCTCCAGTGAGCAGATCAACCTTATCAAATCTGCACTTGATGGGCATAATGTATGCATTTTCACATATAGTCAAACTGGCACTGGGAGGACGTTTACTATGGTCAGTGACAGTAACTTGGGCTCTTTTGTATTTGTGTTCTTGAATTTGACACTCATGTAGTACGGATGCCATGACAGGGATCAAACCTTCACTGTTTTATGGTGTGCAGCTGACAGAGGGCATGGCCTGCAACCTTCCATGTAAAGCTTATTGCAATATTTTAAAATGAAGTTCTAGGACTAGTTTTATATGGGCACTCTGTTTTTGTAGCTGGATTGAGGAAATCAATCAACGGCAAGCACTATGGACATATGATGCCACCCATCCTATCTATGGCTCATAAAATGGATGGTTGTAATAAAATATTCACATTAAATGAGTTAGAATCACTGAATCAGTGTGTTTTTTGCATTTTGACCTGCCAACGCTGGTATGGAATGATTGGACATTCCAGATCAATGATTGAACTGCCCCATGTATCACTTGAAGTCTTTGGGCTCAATGCTAACCTGCCCATGAGTGGGCATGTTATATGCATATACACACAGACACATAAACATGCACATGCAGAAGGAAAGGTGGGACAAGGCTGTGATGAATGATGTGAAATGGAAGAATGCACGCGTGGGTAAACAGCTGGGACAACATGCTTTGATACGGATGTTGATGGTGATGAGTGTATTGACTGCTGAATAATCTAATGATTTCTACATATATTATACAATACTACCACTTTGTACTACTGTATAACAAAGAATAGATCGTTTGGGTGTATTTAGCAGATCGTTTGGGTGTTGATAGTTGTCTCCTTCCACACATCCTTATCGATTTGGAAATTGATATCATGTATTCTGGTCCAGTAAGCTCTTTTTGCGCTCAAAATTCTAATAGATGCAGTGACGTGGCTTCTGGTGTATATGTAGGGGTACACTAAGCTGGGGCAGCCGTCCATCTTCAATAGCGATTTTGATGTCTACAGTTGACATGAAGCATGAATCCAAGGGCCGTCTCATTCCAAAAGCGAAGGTTGGCACTGTTAATGCTAGTTTTTAATATTTGTCATGTCAAATTAATCATCCTTACTACCTTCTTCTTCTTCTTCTTCTTCTTCTTTTCTTATTTGAAGTGATCTCAACAACCAGACTCCCGTTTAATTTTTTATTTTTGGGAGGTAGCTGTTTGCATACACTGATGTTTGCAGTTGTAATGTTCATACTCAATCATTCTCTAATTTAATTTTCAATATCTTGCTAACCTTCATTTGTGGATGATCTTGGCTTCTGCTTAGATGATTTTTGTGCATATTCGGTATTCCATCTGGAGCTGGAATGGAATGTGATTGGTGAGTATTTATTTATGTTCTCCATCCTTTTGGCACCAACACATTATGTAAAATTATTCTGTTTCTTTTCTTTTTACAGGTGGTCACTTGGTCATCATATTTGTAGTATAAGAGTTCCTATCATAACTTTTAGTGTTATAAGTCTTAGGCTCCCAACTTTATTTCAAAGAGAGGATCTTTGGTGCGAAGAGAATCAAGGTAGATTTTTACTCATTGTAGTGTTTATGGTTTGGCTTATTTTGTATTAGCATGTGGTTTGTGGCATTAGACATCACACTTCAAGCCGAAAATTGCTTCTGTGATCTTTCTTACAGGAAAAAGGATGACTATAAGGAGGCAATTGTTCCCGCAGGAAAAACTTATGAGGTGTGTTTTATATTAAGAGTTATGTTTTCATGCCAGAAGATAGTAATTTCTATGTTAGGCTCATCCTATCCGATGGTCTTCTCCACTCGACAAGTTAGATGTGTGCCCCACTTGATTAGTGGAGTGGTCCTTTTCCTCAGCAGTGCATATTCATAGTAGGTCTACCAACAAATGAACGGCTTGGATCTACTTCTTTAAAGATAGATCAGAAGAAAACCCGAGGAAAAGACAGAGGACGAGAAGGAAGCAGTAAACGTAAGAAATTTTGGCCATCTCTACCGCAACTATTTTTCGCTATGGGTGAAGGTGTATGGTTTCAGTGATATCTCGCATATTTATACATTAACACGTATAGATTTCTTGCTAGAACAAAAGAAGAAATCTATATGTTTTATTTTTGAGGTATCATGTGATGCTTTGATCGAAAGGCTTGACTTGTTTTTGTTTGACCCTGTAATGCTACTGGTGGTTTCGCCTCTTGATCTGATATTACCCATCATGGTTTTTTTTTTTTTTTTTGCCTTATTATTTTCAGGTTAAAATAACCAATCCAAAGAAACATTATGCATCCTAACACAGGCATTGTTTTGCCTGGGACGACATGCAACGTTATAGGTGATCCTCTAGTTTTTGTTGTTGAATAGTCACTCTTTTGCGTGTTTAGTTTTTGAATCTTTATGTTATTTTTTGGCTAATCAAATTGCTTATGGTCTTTGTTTTGATTTTTATAGTTACAATACAAGCCCAAAAAGTTCTACCTGATATGCAATGCAAAGACAAGTTCCTCTTTCAGAGTGTCATTGCAAGTCATGGTGCAACCACAGAGGACCATGTGTTTTCTCTAGGAGTATAGCACATCATGGAGGATTTTTTATTTTTTTTTTGTATTCATTCAATTGTAAACTTAAATTGTTGTAAATATACATAATTTTTATTATAAAGTTGTAAGCAATTTGTTCAGTATTATTTTTTAATTGTATATAATATTCTTTGGTTTTTAAATATAAAAACAGGTGTACTGCTTTTATTGGCCATTCGAAATAATGAAAAATACAGGTCCAAAAATTTAAAATTTGACCTTTGAGAACGGTTTAGAACCGTTCCTAAAATTTGACCGTTGAGAACGGTTTGAAGCCGTTCCTAAGATTTTGTTCTTAAAATTTGAAACGGCACTTGATACGGTATGGAACCGTTCCATATTATATGCGACGCCTCTTTTAGGAACGGTTTAAAACCGTTCCTAAGGGATGTAGGAACGGTTTAAAACTGTTCCTAAATGACGTTTTTGGTGTAGTGATTACAAAAGCAGATTAGGGTACCTAACCTTTCAGTGCACGTCTTATTTCTTGATTCAGATGGGCCCCACATGAGACATGTGGGCCATCTTTTTAAGGGTGAGGTGGAAAGGGTCAGTCATACCCAAACCATTGATGCCAACTTATAACTCTCCAATCTGACTTTATAAGCTAGTCATGAAGTTTCCAAATATGGACATCAACTTGCATTTCAAGATTGATCAAAGATCACATCCAAAGGAGTTATGGCCCACCAAACTGTCAAATCTATAGCTACGAATGTCTTATGTAGAATGTTAATATTAAACAATAACTATATTTCCCCTTACACACTCTAAGTACAAAAATTGGTGACACCTATGAATAAACATAGTACATCTCGTGTGAAAAGAGGCATTGTGCAATGTACACTGGTTTTTTCAGCCCTGGCAAGTGGGGTCCACGGTTTCTTAATCTTGACCACTAGTTTGTCTTGAACCGAGATCCAATCTCCGATCTCACCCACAAACGATACACAGGAAGAAATATAAATTAGAAACAGAATCAAATCATTCAAATAAACCACAAGACAAGATATACGTAGAAAAACCCTAAACTAAGGTAAAAAAAACCACGGATGCAAACTTCCACTATGAATAAAAACGAAGATTACAAGACAATATACTAACCTCTCCCTTGAAAGTACAGAGGAAATCCCTTGCCCATACCTTAGAAAATTTTCTCAATATTTACCTTAACCCTATAATAGCCCTAGGGACACCTATTTATAGTTTAGGCAACTTCCCTTTCGCACCCTTGCGAAATGTGACTTAAAAATCCGCAGTTTGCATCAAATTCGTAAATGAATCTGCGTAACCACGACCGGTCGAGCAGACTGCACGATCGGTCGAGCGGACCCCACGACCGGTCGAGCATGGGCCACGACCGGTCGAGCACTTCGGAACCAAAAAACTGATGTTCGTTGGACTTTGAGTCGAGCCAGTTCACGACTAGTCGAGCAGGGGCCACAACCGGACGAGCAGGGCCTACGACCGGTCGTGCGGCCCCCACATGTGGCTCCACATCTCAACAATCTCCCACTTAGAGACGTATCGCCATAAACCTTCGTCTTTTACATCTGGAGTGCATCACCTCCCCGTCTTCAAGCCTGAAGACCAATCAAAGCTTAACAGATCTTCAGCTTCTCTCGTGTGACCGCATTGGTCAACATATTCGCAGGATTCTCACTTATATGAATCTTCTCTAGAGCAATCAATCCATTTTCTAGTAACGAACGTATGAAGTAATATCTGATAGCAATATGCTTGGTCATTGAATAAAATGTTGAATTTTTAGCCAAGTGTATTGCACTCTGACTGTCACTGTACCGCTTGCAATCTGCTTGCTTCTTACCCAACTCTCCCATGAAACCTTGCATCTACACCATCTCCTTGCACGCTTCTATAGCCGCAACATATTCTGCTTCTGTCATACTGATAGATACTATCTCCTGTAACTGAGAGACCCAATTGACTGCAGCACTACCCAGAGTAAAGACAACCTGTAGTGCTTCTTCTGCTGTTGATATCTCTTGCCAAATTTGAATCTACGTAGCCTTGTAGCTTGATTTCTGGTCCTCCATAACATAGCTATATATCCACAATACCTACCAGGTATCTGAGGATCTATTTCACAGCTTCCCAATGTTCTTTCCCGAGGTTGTTCATGAACCTGCTAACAACTCCCATTACTTGAGTAATGTTTGGCCTCGTGCTCACCATAGCATACATGAGACTCTCAATAGCTGACGCGTATGAGACTTTAGCCATGTAGTCCCGTTCCTCCTACGTCTTTGTACCTTGCTCCTTAGATAGCTTGAAGTGGTTGGCAAATGGAGTGTTAACCGGCTTAGCACCTCTCATATTGAATTGATCAAGTACCTTTGCTATGTACTCTGCCTGTGACATAACTAGTTTCTTGTTTTCCCTGTCACGTTTTATCCTCTTGCCTAGGATTTGTTTTGCAGCTCATAAATCCTTCATGGAAAATTTTTTAGACAGTTGTCTTTTGAGATCTGAGATGTCCTTCATGCTTGAACCAGCCACAAGCATGTCATCAACATACAGAAGAAGGATGATGTATGACGTATCGAACTTCTTCAAATAACAACACTAGTCAGCATGACATCTCCTGTAACCGTTCCGACATGAAACTGTCAAACTTCTTATACCACTGCCACGGGGCCTGCTTCAGGCCATATAAACTCTTCTTCAGTCTACACACTTTGTTCTCCTTTCTTGGTGTCACGTATCCTGTCGGCTAATGCATATATATATCTCTTCTTCAAGATCCCCATGAAGAAAGGTTGTCTTAACATCTAGCTGCTCTAGATGTAAGTCCTATGTAGCCACTATACTCAAGACCATGCGAATCGTAGACATTTTCACCACAGGTGAAAATATTTCAGTGAAATCAATACTTGCCTTTTGTTGAAATCCTTTCACAACCAATCTGGCCTTGTACCGTTTCGAACCATCATGCTCCTCCTTCAGTCTGTAAACCCACTTGTTATGAAGAGCTTTCTTACCCTTGGATAGAATGACTATGTCACGCCCCAAACTCAGAAAACGGGTTCACAAAATTTTCGATTGCCGAATCTGGCGCCAACAGCCTTTGTAGTGCCCCATTCTCGGATCCCAGCACTCACATGCCAGATTTTGATCTTGGGATCATACAAGGAGGATTTTCAGTATGAATTTTTTTTTATATATAATGGAGCATAACCAAGTCACAAAACGACATCACCACTTATCCATTATATCAAAAACTTTAAGTACAATGCGGAAAGGGAAATACGAGGTGGTCAAAAAGCTTCAAAATGATCAGATGCACGCTCCTGCCTCAGTGTTGCTACTGTCCAATGCCACCTGCACGCAACGGTTGTGCATAAGCTTATAAAAGCTTGGAGGGTAGTGTAAGTGTGTTCACAAGACAAGTGTCAAGTATGTAGTATAATGCAATATCAGAGTAATGCAGAAAAATGAGGGTAAGTCCATGAATACCATCAGCCGTACCAAGGCTATGCGATGCAAGGCATGAATGCTATCAACTATACCAAGGTCATGCGATGCGAGGCCTATATAGCCAAATGTCATATGCGTGATACAATACAAGCATGTCAGTCCTCATCAAGTACACATATCAATATAGTTTCTCTCTAGGATATCATCGGGGTCTAGTACACTCCACACTAACTGCCACATACCTAACCGCACAGCCCAGCAAGTGGAATAGACTTCACTATCCGCCTGATCAATAGTCTGTCAATACTTACCCAATTCATCGATAGCGGACTCATTTACGAGCTGGTCAAACTCAGCCTAGCTTATAGCCCCCTCACTCGGGCAAATAAGGCCACACCCCCTTCCAACTAACCATGACACGGTGGGAGATGCGGCCTACTGGTATTTGGCACTCGGGTACTCATGTATCCACTCGATGTAGACGTTGGAGCATCTTCTGGTACCAAAAAGGTTCTGAGACTTTCACCCAAGGACATCCTAAGAGCCCACAGTGCTAGAACCAAGTATTTTTTATATCCGATAAGGCCATCCACGATGTGCCTGTGGAGCCACGACCTTGATGTCGCTAGGACGTACAATAATCAAGTCACACATATGCGAGATGCATGAGTCACACCGTTAAATCATGCAGCAATCCCGCGCGTACCGTGCACTCATGTGGGGCACTTCGTCTCATAAGGAGTCCCGTAAATATCAGCCCAACGGCTTATGTATGATCAAACATTCCTCATATCAAGCATACATATGATGCGTATGGGCATGAATCATGGAGCTATACTAAGCATGTTATAAAGTGATAAACTGTCCTTACAATGAATATGGGCCTAGATGGCCTACACACAATAAGTACGGGCCTATCAATGGGCCTTAGGGAGAGTTATAATGCGGATATTTAACCAACATTATTCTTACAATGTGGACGTCAAACCATCATTGTTCCCAAGGCACGGCCCGCCATAAACATCATTATATATATACCATGGTGAAATTACACATTGCAATAGACCTATATACATCTCATTGGGCCACGACCCATGGGCATTTGAATACATTACAATGGGCACTCATATGAAAAATGGGCCCATCACATGGGCCATATGTATATCAAATGGGCCACACCAATTGGGCCCCATGCATATCAAATTGGCCATACCCAAGATAATTAGTGATAATGATTTTCACCATTAAAATTTTCAAGGCCCACGATAACATTTATTTCCCATCCAATCTGATCATAAGGTCACAATGACCTGAAAGGGGTTTTAATGGTGGACGGTCAAACCCACTGATTTCTATAGTGTGGTCCACCTAATCCTAGATCTACCTTATTTTTAGTCTCAAGCCCTAAAATAAGCTTTCAAAATGGTTGGATAGATTGGATGCAACACATGCATCATGGTGGGTCCTATAGGGATGGACGACATGGATAAAGCATGGACCTCATGGTGGGGTCCCCGCCGTTTAGCAACCCAGCCATTTTGGCTAGACGGCATAGATAAAACACATAACGTTAGTGGTCCCACCGTCCAATGGTGTGGACAGTGTGGGTAAAACACATACACCTCCCACGTGGGGCCCACCATAATGTTTATTTGACATCCAACCATTGATAAGGTCACACGAACCTCGATGAAAGGGAAAAACAAATTTCAATTTAATCTAAAATTTCTATAAAAACCCCAAATGGGTTTTAATGGCAGACATTCAATCCCACTATTTCCTGTGATGTGGGCCACCTGAGTTCCAGATAGGGCTGAATTTTTATTTTATTTTTTTTTTTTTGGGGGGGGAGGGGGGGGGGCACTTCAAGAAGGAGCCCACCAAATGAACGGTGTGGATGATAAACACACATCATGGTGGGGCCCACGACTGGGACCATGGGTCTTGCTGTCCGTCCACCTACACGCCGCAGGCGCTGCCTGCGCGCCCTCTGGCAGCAGCAGCGTCTGTTGCATATATTTTTTTTAAATCTTGTTTTTTTGTAGTTTTTCATGCATGGGGTCCGTATCGGAAGAATCCACCCTGCCCATTGGTTCTCATAGCTCAAGACAAGCCAAACAAACCCAATATTCAATATATTTTGGGGTGTGGAAATATCATGTGAGTTTTAACGGTGAAAATCATTGTTTTCTATGCTATGGCCCGCTAGAAAGTTGGATTGGCCCCATTTTTCGGCTCAACGCCTAAAATGGTCTGGGGAAAAGGATGGACGGCGTGGATTGAATTTATATATCAAGGTGGGGCCTACACAGAGCGGCCCACCTAAATAGCTTGTGGAACCAAGCTAATATTTGTATTTTCCATTTCATGTCTCAACACATACATTTAAGGTGGGCCCCACCCATGGACGTGGGCCACTAAAAAAGGGTTGGATGGCGTGGGTAATACATACATCAAGATGGGGTTCATCCGGGTGGGCCACACGGCCACATCATCACACCAAAAAAAAATATATGAAAGGGAGGGAGAGAGAGAAAAATAGACACGTGTGATGGAGGGACCCCGACACTATGGGCCCTCCCTTGCATTCAATCATACATCAAATGGGTCCCAATACATGTGGGCCCACCAAATCAAAGATTAACAGTAGAGATTCCTTCTCCACTAAAATGGAAGGTCTAGATGACCTCTATCCATGCAAAGAAAATAAACATCATGATGGGGTCCATGGAGAATGGCCCCATCATGGAATGATCATGAGAATCAAGGTGGGCCATCGGCCACACATAGGGTCCAAGTGAGATCCATACCATCAATCGATAGGCCTCATTTGGCCCTTCATAAAAAAAAAATTAGGCCTATAAAAGCACCCACCGTTCGATCTTCTTGGTCCGATGGAACGCCGGTCTCCTTGTGCTTCACTTTGATGGAGGGTGTTGAGAGTTAAATGGCTCGGATGAAAGTTTTTGGGGTGGGAAGTGGGCCACACACAACTCTTTTTCTCCTTAGAAATGCATGGACGTGTGTTTTTTTTTTCAGTTGCTTGGAAATGTGTTGAGAAAAGAGAGAGAGAGAGAGAGAGAGAGAGAGAGAGAGAGAGGGTTGTAAGGAGAGAGAGTGTTGGGTGATGGATGTGAGATGAGTGATGGGTGAGGTGAGTGACTTGTTGACTTTTGGGGTAGGTCGCTTGACTTGTGGAGAAAGAAAGCATGAGTTGCTCTTGTACTTGATATGAGGTGAGTGATTGATTGATTTGAGTGATTGATTGATTGGACATGTTGTAGAGATTCTCTTGGGATTGCAAATACTCGGTATTTTCTTCGAAATAAACGCTAGCCCACATCTCTTGGCCAGGGTATCGGATTAGTACGCGAGACGTGGCATCGGAACTAGGGCGACGGTGCGGTTGTAATGGTACAAGTCTCGGATTAAGCTGACTCAAATCTATAGGATACGACTTAGGGTGGCGCGCAAACGTCGATATAGGTCACGGATTGCCGGACTTCGACGGGAAGGATCGCGGGAGTTAACGAAACAATACGGACTAGCATACAGGTCTTACAGCTCTCCCCACCTAATAAAAATTTCATCCTCAAAATTTATACTACCATCGCAACTAAACACAACTCATAAGGAAATCGGAAACACAATATCATGTATAATCAAAACACAATACAACATATAATCAAACATCAAAAAGATGGGGATAACGCTCTCGAATCTCCTCCTCGCGCTTCCAAGATGCCTCATCCACACTATGATGGCCCCACTGCACCTTCACTAAGGGGATGACCTTGGTCCCCAGGACCTACTCCTTCCGATCGAGGATACGAACTGGCTGCTCAACATAAGAAGCGTCCTCACGAACCACCAATGGCTGCCAATCAATAACAGACATGATGTCTAACCCACACTTCCTCAACATAGAAATGTGAAAAACGTTGTGGACGCCAGACAACTGAGATGGCAAGGCAAGCTGATAGGCCACGGCGCCAACGCACCCGGTGATCTCGAAAGGTCCTATAAATCTCGGGGCAAGCTTGCCCTTCATTCCAAAATGAACCACACCCTTCATGAGTGAGACCTTGAGATACACATAGTCCCCAATGGCAAACTCTAAGGGACGACGCCGAAGATCAGTAAAACTCTTCTGCCGGCTCTGAACTGTGCGCATCCTCTGCCTGATGATATCGATAGCCTCTGACGTCTGCTTCACAAGCTCGGGACCTAAGAGATGCCGTTCTCCAACCTCGGTCTAACAACTGAGAGATCTGCACGGAGCCATGCCAATGGTTGCCTGATAGCTGTTATTATACGCGTACTCAGCCAATCGCAAGTGCTCGTCCCAACTACCGAAAAAATTAATTGCGCAGGCCCGAAGCATATCCTCAAGGATTTGGTTGACCCTTTCGGTCTGACCATCGGTCTGTGGATGATACGCGGTGCTGAGCTACAAATCAGTGCCCATCGCTCTCTGGAAGCTCCTCCAAAACTGAGACGTGAACCTCGGGTCTTCATCAGAAACAATCGAGATAGGAACACCATCCAGTCTCACAATCTCATCAACAAACAGCTTGGCGAGCCGGTCCGTATGCCAAGTCTCACGAATTGTAAGAAAATGTGCCGACTTTATCAGACGGTTCACGACAACCAAGATGGTGTCATGACCGCGCTGTGTCCTCGGTAAACCCATGACAAAATTGATAGATATGTGTTCTCACTTCCACATCAGGACGCTCAACGGCTGCAATAGACCAGGGGGTCTCTGATGATCGATTTTGACACACTGGCACGTGTCACACTCAGCCATAAAACTGGCTATCTGGCACTTCATCCCCTCCCAAAAATATTGATGCCTCATATCGTAATACATCTTCGTCGAGCCAGGGTGGATAGAGAACCGTGATCGATGTGCCTTGGTCAGAAGATCTCTGAGCAACTCAGGAATATCCGGGACATATAATCGGCCCTTGAAACAAAGTCCACCATCAGAACAAATCTGTCAATATACCTGACTCTCAGATGCTGCCTCTGCTTGGTAATCTTGTAACGACTCATCTGTCTGCTGAGCCTCGATCACCCTTGCGACAAGAGAGCGTTGAATCGACAGGCTCGATAGCTGAACGATAGATGACTGCAAACCAAACTCGAAGTCATACTCTTCTATATCCTCGAGCATCCTCCACTCCTAAATCATCATGTGCGCCACCAAGCCTCGTGGTTGATGGCTGAGAGCATCCACCACCATGTTGGCCTTGCCTGGGTGGTACAGAAGATCAAAATTATAGTCTTTCAAGAGCTCCATCCAACGCCTCTGCCTCATGTTCAACTCAGACTGAGAGAACAAGTACTTCAAGCTCTTGTGGTTAGAGAAGAGCTCAAACCTCACCACATAAAGATAATGCCTCCACACCTTCAGTGCGAAGACAACTGCTGCCAGCTCTAAATCATGCGTGAGGTAGTTCAGCTCATGGACCTTGAGCTGGCGAGACGCATAAGCCACCGGCTTTCCATGCTCCATCAAAACAGCATCCAAGCCAACTCGCAAGGCATCGATAAATACAACAAATCCATCACTCCCAGAGAGGAGTGAGGACAGGAGCGGACGTGAGGCGATCCTTCAGCTCCATAAATGCCTACTCACAAGCGTCGCTCCAAATGAACTCGATGCCCTTCCAGGTCAACCTGGTCAATGGGGCTGCAATATGAGAGAATCCCTCAATGAAACGTCGGTAGTAGCCCGCCAAACTAAAGAAACTGCAGATCTCAAATGCATTCGTGGGCCGGCCCCACTGACGTACGACATAATCTTCGAGGGGTCCACTGCGACACCCTGCCTCATCACCACATGGTTGAGAAACTTCACATCCTCCTGCTAGAACTCACACTTCTCCAGCTTCGCGTAAAGCTAGTGTGCACGGAGGGTCTACAAGGTAATCTCCAGATGTCGTTCATGCTCCTCACGGGTCTTCGAATATATCAAAATATCGTCGATAAACACCACAACAAACTAGTTGAGATACGGACGAAAAATCTCCTTCATCAACTGTATGAATACTGCGGGCGTATTGGTCAGTCTAAAGGACATGACCTGGAACTCAAAATGAACGTAGCGTGTCCTAAATGTTATCTTCGGGATATCCTCATCTCAGACCCGAACCTGATAAGAACCGGACCGTAAATCTATCTTCGAAAAGAACTGCGCCTCCTGCAGCTGATCAAACAAGTTATCGATCCTCGAAAGCGGGTACTTGTTCTTGATCATGACCTTGTTGAGCTCGCGGTATTATACACAAAGCCTCAACGAGCCATCCTTCTTCTTCACAAAGAGTACTGACGCTCCCCACGATGAACTGTTCGGACGAATAAAGCCTAACTCACACAACTCGTCCAACTGCTTCTGCAGTCCCCGTAACTCCAACAGTGTCATATGATATGGGGCCTTCGAAATAGACGTGGTACCGGGCACAAGATCAATCCGGAACTCGGTGTGCCAACGAGATGGTAACCCCGAAATCTCCTTGAACACATCGGAAAAACCACAAACGACTGACAACTGGTCGATACTCAAAGCAGCTGACTCCTCAACGGTACATAATAACAGGCAAAAAAACTGCTTTCCTCTGGGCTCGATAACAAATTAAAACTCTAGCACACCGGGTATATAGAATGTGACTGTCCTCGTGGAGAAGTCCAATATAGCGTGGTACTTGGCGAGCCAATCCATGCCCAAGATGACATCAAACTCGGACATCGGCAATACGAACAGATTGGCAGGCAAAAAGATATCCCCAATCAGAATGGGTCAAGACGAGCAAAATCGGTCTAACACTACAGTCTTCCCTAAGGGCGTCGATACTGATAAACCCTTACGGGCAGACTCCATCGACAAAT
Source organism: Magnolia changhungtana (assembly GCA_030180095.1). NCBI lineage: Eukaryota > Viridiplantae > Streptophyta > Magnoliopsida > Magnoliales > Magnoliaceae > Magnolia > Magnolia changhungtana. The sequence goes on along the minus strand of JASAUF010000445.1, from coordinate 5,039,167 downwards.
CGGTCGATCGGCAGAAATCATCGGTCACAAAGGAATGTGATGCACCCGAGTCAAATAATACACTTGCAATGCATGTAAAAATAGGGAGAGTACTCTCGACGACCCCTCCTGATGACTGAGGGTCCTGTCGGGCGGCATAAAATCTACCTTGGGCCGAGTAGGGAGGTGCAGGTCTCCTATGAGGTCTCCACTGCTGTGGGGGCTGTCGTGGAGGTGGATGCGGTGCCCTTGGCTGCTGCTGCTGCAGATGGGGACACTCGTGCACACGATGTCCTGTCCTATAGCATCCCAAGCAGAGGTACCTATGAACGGTCCCGAAGGTGGTGCTGGGGGTGCCACTAGTGCTCGGAATACTGAGTGGGTCGTGCGTCATTGCTGTGAATGATGCTGCTGATGGGAACTACCAGAGGACGCCTTCTTCTGATCTCCCCTCTGGTCACCGGCTCTCTGCAAACCGGCCCAATCTGACTCGTAGATCTAGGCCCTCTTTACAATTTACTCAAATGTCAGAAGCATGTGTCTAATCACACGGCTCCTGAGGGCAGGACGCAAATTGTTCTCAAAACGGCAGACCTTCCGCCCCTCATCATCAACAAGGTACATCGCGAACCTTGACGACGTGACAAAACGTGCATCATACTGGGACAGTCATATCTCCCTGGACTAGAGTCTCAAACTCTAATGCGCATCGCTGGCGCACATGCTCGAGAAAGAACTTCCGGTCAAACCGGTCTACAAAGTCCTCCCATGTTCACACAAAATTGGCCCCTACCGATCGGGCTACAGATGCCCACTAATGTTGAGCCTCACCCTGGAGAAGAAATACAACTAGTGTGACTCGTTGCTGGGTCTTACATCTCATGGTGTCAAATATTTTCTCCACCTCGAAGTAGCATATCTCTACTGCGGTAGGATTTGGCTCGCCCCGGAAACGCAGGGGATCGTGTTATCGGAAGTCCTTGAGAAGGGTGCTCGCACTCTCATGCTCTGCCTCGGCTGACGTAATAGTGGGACGTCTGCTCTGTCCTTGAAGAATAGCAGTCATTGTTTGTGCCATCTACTGCAGCTGAGCGGCACTCACAGGTACAGTCGGATCGGCACCGGTCTCAGGTAAAGGAGTGACATCCTCAGGTTGGAAAGCAGGAATATCCAGTGGTGGAGCAGGAGTTGCAGGTGGTAGAGCGGAACTCATAAGTGGTGGAGCGGGAGTTGATGTAGTGGAGCAGGATTCGATCGCGTCGCTCTTCTAGGCGGCATGTCCTACAGGAAGGAACAAGGCCTACCAGCCTTGAGAATTCTCGAAGGCATAAACGTTAAGTGTCTATGTCAAAAAATTGCTAAGTTATTCGGACTCGGGACCTATTCATTCTAAGTTCATTGTAGATATGTGATGTGATCCTTAGGTATTCCCAAGTTATGCTCTAATACCAGCTTCTGTCACGCCCCAAACTCGGAAAACTGGCTCACAAAATTCTCGATCGCCGAATCCGGTACCGACAGCATCTGTAGTGCCCCATTCTCGGATCCCGGCACTCACATGCTAGATTTCGATCATGAAAATCCTCCTTGTAGGATCTCAGGATCAGAATCTGGCATGTGAGTGCCGGGATCTAAGAATGGGGCAGTACGGAGGCTTTCGGCACCGGATTCGGCAATCGGGAATTTTGTAAGCACATTTTCTGAGTTTAAGGTGTGACAGACTAGCTCCCATGTACGATTAGACTCAAGAGAGTCCATCTCCTCATCCATGGCCTGCTCCCACTTAACCTATGTATCCGACTGTAATGCCTCTTCAAAATACTCTGGTTCACCAAATCTGTCAGTAGTAGATAATGTAAGGAGGGTGAGTATCGGACCGTGGGTCTCCTCTCCCAAGTAGACCTCCTCACAATCGGTGTATACAGCTCTGCCTCATAATGCTCTTGTGCATGATCATCCTGTGGCACTGTAACACCCGTGTCCGGTAACTCTTCCATCTCTACGAATTCTTTCTCCTCGACCTTATTTTCCTGTACACTGCCCTTATGCATCACTTTTTCATTGAAGACCATGTCCTTGCTTCTGATGATTTTCCTATTTTCTGCATCCCAAAACCTGTAGCCAAAATCATGCTGCCCGTAGCCTATAAACGTGCACCTCCTGGACTTCGCATCTAGCTTATTTCTGTGCTCTGCATCAATGTGAACATATGAAATGCAACAAACACTCTGAGATGTGTAAGGTTCACTTCTTTTCCAGTTTACATTTCTTCTGGTAGCCCATCATCCAATGGTGTTGAGAGACTTCTATTGATGAGATATGCAGTAGTATTCATAGCATCTGACCAAAAGATCTTGGGCAACCCTGCATGTAACCTCATGCTCCTAGCACGATCAAGGATGGTCCTGTTAATGCGTTCAGCCGCATCATTCGAAATCTTTTTCTGATGTTTGATTCCATTTGCTGCACAATACTCCTCAAATCTCTTATCACAGTACTCTCCCCCATTATCAGATCTGAGACATTTTACTGTTTTACCTATCTCATTTTCTACCATAACTTTCTACTTCTTAAATACATCAAATCATCAGATTTATATCTTAAGAAATAGACCCACAGTTTTCTACTAGCATCATCAATAAAGGAAACAAAATAACGTGAGCCACCAAGAGATAATACCTATGCCGGTACCCACACATCAGTGTGTACAAGCTCCAATAGATGCGTCTTTGGAGCGCGTTCCGTCTTCTTCTAACTTACCCTCTTCTACTTACCATACATGCAGTCCTCGCAGAATTCCAAGTCAATAGACTTCAGCTCCGATAACTTCCCTTTTGACAATAACACTTTCATCCATTTCTCACTCATATGTCCCAACCTCTGATACCATAACTGCCCATTCACTCCAGTTGATGCGACTGCGAGTGAACTATATGATCCTGAAGTCACGTACAAAGTACATTCTTTCTTGCCTCAAGATATCACCAAGGTACCTTTTGTGATATTCCAAGAATCACTGGTGAATGTCGTCATATAATTGGTATTGGCCAACTGCCCCACTAAGATCAAGTTACGTTTCAAACTCGTACATGTCTGACATCCTTCAATTTCAAAACCGTTCCGCCTTTCTGATTTACATGAACGTCCTCCTTTTCAACAATACTGCATAGCTCATCATCACCTAAGTAGACTCTCCCAAAGTCACTTGACATATAATCATGCAGAACTTCCTTACACGAATTGGTATGAAACGAAGCACCTGAGTCTATAACTCAAGACTCATTCCTCACATCAAGAGACAAGATCAACGCCTCTGTGTCACTCTCTTCAGATAGATTCACTGAATCCTTCCCACCTTGAGAGCTTCCTTCTTATTTCTTGAGCGCCTTGCAATCACATTTCATGTGCCCCGTCTTTGTCTTTCGGTCCCTTAGACTTCTTCCTCGACTTAGAACGCCCGTTTTTATTGCATCTTTTGTTCAACGATCTTCCTATTTCTTCAACATTTAGAGTATTCCCTGAATCCCCTGAAATTACTGATGCCTTTCTTTTAGATTCTTTGTTGAGAATTAGACTGGCCACATCATCAGATTTCAGCTTTGTCGACCCTGAAGAATTGCTCACAGCAATCACTAAACCATCCCAATTGTCTGACAAACTGGATAAGATCAATAACGCCCTGACCTCATTCTTAAAAACAATGCCAACGGAGTCTAACTGGCCCATGACTGTATTGAACTTGTTTAGATGCTTAGCCATGCTCCCACCATTTGACATCTTCATGTTGAATAGTTGTTTCATAAGATGAACCTTGTTGGACGCAGAGGGTTTTTCATACATGGTGGCTAGGGCTTCCATTAATTCTTTCGTAGTTTTCACCTTGGATATATTGAAGGCGAAGCTCTTAGACAAAGAGATTTAAATTGTTCCTAATGCCTTCCTATCCAGTAAAAATTATTCATCATTTGTTATCTTTTCTAGTTTCTTCTCTTTTCCTCCTAGAGAAATATAGAGGTCCTTCTGATACAAATAATCCTCCATCTGCTTCTTCCAGAAGGCAAAGTTTGAACCATCAAACTTCTCAATTCTAATTTTCCATTTTTCCGTCATCGCTCCCAATAGAACTAAACCAATCTGATACCGGTTGTTGCATAACACGCCAACAATGCAGTGAACAGAGATCCAATCTCCGGTCTCACCCATAAACGATAAACAGGAAGAAATATAAACTAGAAACAGAATTAAAGCATTCAAACAAACCACAAGACAAGATATACATGGAAAAACCTCAAACTAGGGTAAAAAACCACGGATGTAAACTTCTACTATGAAGAAAAATGAAGATTACAAGGCAATATACTAACATCTCCCTTGGAAGTACAAAGAAAATCCCTTGCCCACACCTTAGAAAAATTTCTCAATATTCACCTTAACCCTAGAATAGCCCTAGGGACACCTATTTATAGTTAAGGCAACTTCCCTTTCGCACCTTTACGAAAGGTGACTCAAAAATCCGCAGTCCGCATCAAATTCGGAAACAAATCTACATAACCACGACTGGTCGAGCAGACTGCACGACCGATCGAGCATGGGTCATGACCGGTCAAGCACCTCAGAACCAAAAAATTAATGTTCGCTGGACTTTGTGTTGAGCCAGTCCACGATTGGTCGAGCAGGGGCCACGACCGGTTGAGCATTGCCCACGACCGGTCGTGCGGCCCCCGGATGTGGCTCCACATCTCAACATGTCTGGTCCCATTGTTGGTGAACCAAGCTCGGAGATCTCTGTACGAATTTGTGTGTGTGTGTGTGTGTGTATAGAGAGAGAGAGAGAGTAATGGTCTCCTGCGCACCGTACTGCATGAGATCTTTATGCGCACTAGCTAATCGAGTGGGAGTGAGTAGGCTTGGGGTGGGCTTTATGGTGATGATTTGTGAAATCCACTCCGACCATTAGGTTCTTGATAGTAATTTAACAGTAAGTTTAAAAGAATAAACAAATTCATAATTCAGGTCGGCCATACCAAGAGAAACAACAGTAGAAGGATATGTCTACCGTTAAATTTTTACGGGGCAACTGTGATATTTATGTGAAATCCACTCAAACCATTACCTAACTCCTAGAAATACATTCACGAAGACAAAAAATCACGGCCATCCTAGATTTATGTGGGCCCATACAAGTGAAATAATCTAAATGGTAGGTGTATCATGCACTATTTTCACTCATATGGCCCACCTGAATTGTGTATGTGGGTGAGCTTTTAGCACTATGGTTAAACTCATGTCATGCATCTCATGATCGAAGTGGATTTCATGTACACAATAGGAGGGCCCACCCCAGCTCTCCCTGCCTTGCCTACCTGTCCACGTCCTTGTGTATGCTGACTCTTCCAGCAGCTACCTCCTGCTGGTGAGTACTGAAAGTGTTATGTGAGCCCCATTATAACATGTGTTTTATCTATATTGTTCATCTGTTTTGCTGGATTATTTTATGTCATTAGATCAAGAACGAGGCAGATCCAAAGCTTTGTTGAACCACGCTACAGGAAATAATGGTGAATGAAAGCCACCATTAAAAATTTCTACAGGGCCACAAAAGCCTTGAATCAAGCTGATATTTGTGTTTTCCCTTCATCTAGGTATACATGACCTAATCAACCGGTTGGGTGACAAATAAATATTACAATGGGTGATAGAAAGGTTTTAATGGGAGCCGTTCAGTAACCATTGTTTTTTTTTTTTTTTTGTGGTGTGGTTTTACCTGCCTCATTTTTTAAAACAAGTCATAAAATGAGTTAGCAAAATAGATGGACGGAGTGGATATAGAGTACATACATCAAGGTGGGCCCATGGTAAGGGTGGCATCCTCTTGGGTCAGTCCCGTATATCACCTAATCCGCTCTCCTGCATGTAACCCGCCGGTCTTGCTGCAGCTTGCTAACATGGTGGGGCCATCTTAATGTGTGTGAGAAATCCACCCTGATAATAAGATATATGACAATAATTTACCAATAGGGTTAAAAAATCACCCACATTCATAATTTAATTGGACCATATAAGCGGAAACAATGACGGGAACGCTCATTGTCTAAATTGTTTGGCTTGGTATGGCCCACATAAATCACATAAAGGTCTACATTTTGATCCCTATGCATATATTTTCATGAGGTATCTAATGGTTGGAACAGATTTCATATAGAAGTCACGGTAGGCCTTGCAGAAATTCAACAGTAGGCAGATCCTTCTCCTAGTGGTTCTCTTAGCATGGTCCACTTGAATCATGAATCTGTCTGTTCTTTGGACCTACCATTAAATTACTATAAAATAAAATAAAATTTTAATGGTTAGAGTGGATTTCATCGACACATCACTATAGAGCCCACTCCAAGCCTACTCACTCCCACTACATTAACTTGGTGAGCACAAGGGTTTCCTGCGGTACGTGCGCAGGAGACCATTCCTATAAATAAATATATATATATATATATATATATATATAGATATCTGCCGCACACTCGTTCTCGTACGTGAGAACTTTTTGAAAACTTATCATACATACTGTGAGCCAAAATCTGAACGGTCTACGTGACGAAGCACCCCATGAAACCTCTAAGGCCCAACTTTTATTCTGATCCAAAACCTTGGTGGGCCATGACAAAAGAAAATAGTTTCCTTGCTTGATTTGCATCTCTCTTTGCTATCGCCAACCAAAGTTTTAGATAGGGGTGAAAATTTGTCCTCAGGAGTTTCATAGTGTGCCGCATCACATATACTGTTCAGATTTGGGATCCATGACAGGTGTGCAAATGTGCGCACATGCGCATGCCATATATATATGTGTGTGTGTGTGTGTGTGTGTGAAAAGGTTCTATGTGGTCGAGCTCATGGGAACTTCGGATGAGGTCGATCTGTGTGGCCCCACCGTGATGCCTGTTGAGCATCAACCCCGTACATTTGATGGGTCCCTTTTAAATTATGGGATATCCCAAAAATCAGCCGTATACGGAACTCAGGTGGGCCATACCATCTAAAATCATGTGAAGACATGCCTAAAACATATACAAGCACTTAATGGGGCCCACTTGAAATTTGGATCCGTTTGAAACTTGGTCCAACCCCTCATCGAAGTGAGACACACATAATGGAAGGGATGGATTTGTGAACCCCATCTCGGTGAACCCAACAAATGATTATGAACGTTTTAATGGAGGGTGTCCTGCTCAACTTTTGTATGTGGTGTGGCCCACATAGGTCACAGATTGACTTGATTTTTAACCCCTAGGCCTATCATGAAATGGTGCATCCGACTGATGGGGTAGATGTTTGACACGCATCACGGTGGGGCCCACATAGCTCGACCTAATGGGAAATTCCCATGAGCTTGACGGCATAAAACCTTTTCCCACCCACCCACACACACACACACACACACATATATATATATATATGAGTCATGCTCACCTGCGCACCTTTGCACATGTGTCATGGGAACATAATCTAAAACGTCCATGATGTGGCACCCCTTGGAACTTTACATGCCCAAATTTCAGCCTGATTGTGAGCCACAACAAAGAGAAATGCAAATAAAGGGAGGAAATTGTTTCCTTTTACAATGGCCAACCAAAGTTGTGCATAGAGTTGAAAGTTGGGCTTGTGAGGTTTCAAGGGGTGCTACGTCACATGGACCGTTAAGATTCTATGCCCACAACACGTGTGTAAAGGTGTTCACGGGTGCTAACATAAGAAGGTGCAGAGGTGAGCTTTCCTCTCACACACATGATGTGAGCCCAGAATCTGAATGGTCCACGTGATGCAGCACCCCATAAAATCCTTAATGTCTAACTTTTACCCAAACTTTCGTAGGCCATAACAAAAGAAAACAATTTCCTTGATTTGTATCTCTCTTTGGTATGGCCCACCAAAGTTTTGGATAGAGGTGAAAATTGGTCCACAGGAGTTTCATGGTGTGCCGCATCACACGTACCATTCAGTTTTGGATCCATGACACGTGTGAAAAGGTGTGCACCTACGCGCGCGCGCGCGCGTGTGTGTGTGTGTGTGTGTGTGTGTGTGTGTGTGTGTATATATATATATCAACTATACCAGTTCTTATAAGAACTTTTGAGCATTTTTTTTATACTTGATGTGAGCGCAAAATCTGAACAATGCATGTAATGCACCATCCCATGAAACACCTCAGGGCTCAACTTTCTCAGGCTTAACTTTTCCAAAACTGTGGTGAACCATGGCAAAAGGAAATAGTTATCTCCCTTCATTTGCCTCTCTTTGCTATGCCCATCAGATTTTTGGATCAGGTTGAAGGTTGGGCTTTGGGACCTGAAGGTTTCATGAGGTGCCGCAATATTACATGGACCATTCCAATTTTGTGCCCATGACACGTGTGCAAAAGTGCACATGAGTGCTCACTTAAGAAGGTGCGCAGGTGCCAGGTGAGCATGACTCTCTCTGTACATATCGCTTTGGCTGCGGTATTGACAGGTAAGATCTTCCGATCGATTCAGGAGATTTTTGGCCTATTAGGTAGGTGTGGCAATGGCCTGGCCCAGAGCGGGAGCTAGTTCCCTCTGCAATGTGGCTGGCCCGATCGGGTTGAAAAAGGCTCTATCTTATTTAAATGATCAAGGCTACAAATAGCCAAATCTTAAATTTAAGTTTAAATTTTTTAAAAAAAAAATTTCCCCTCTTAAATCCTCTGCCTACGATGGTAACGATATGTCCCAACATATAAACATTTCTATCACTGACCCCTGACCCAGAGCCACCGAGCACCTTCCTATAACGCGTGCACTAAGAATGGGAACTGCTCACAAGGGATGCGAAGGTGGAGCCTACTTCAATGTATGCATTGTCTATCCACACCGCCAATCCTTTTTCCGGCTTATTTTAGGGCATGATTCAAAAAAGGAATGAAATAAAAATCTTAGGCAGACCACGCCACAGGAGACAGTGCTCATTGAACGCTCACAATTAAAAACTTGTTAACGTCCAATCGTAATGTTGGTAAGGTCACAAAGACCTGGATGAAGTGAAAACACAAATATCTGTGTCTCCTGTGGCGTGGTGCACCTGAAATTTATACCTACTTAATTTTTGGGGCTGTCCTAAAATAAAAACGGATGAATGGCATGGATATATACAATACATACGTCAGGGTCCCGTCCAATCTCTGGTTCCAGGTTGCACAGCTAAGCAGCGTCCGCTCAAAAGTGTCCTTGAACCATCCATTCTTTTTGTATAATGGTGGCCCACTTGTGATGATTGAATTAGGCCAACAGGCCAGTCTGGACCATTCATCATTGTCCCAGCCCATATAACGGGCTAAATTTCAATCCCAGGCCCCCCCTTCGGGTTAAAAAAAAATTAAAATTTCATCGGATTGGATCTATACATGATGGTAACAGATCAACATGCCTTTTGCACAATGGGATGATTGAATCTACGTCATCCAGCCAACAATGAGACATATCAACAGATCTGAACAGTTCACTTGTTGGAGAGAAAAGATCACATCTAAGAGACTCTTTCCAGGATGATGACTAATGGATAGATTAGTATATCTGAGTCGTTTGTATATGATCAAACACGTGATACAATATCATAGACTGTATATGGTCATAGATTCCTTGCCATAACTCAAACCAATCAGCTGATGATGAAATTGACCAATGAGAAAGATCTGTGCACCTTTGGAAGCACCCAAGAGGGACATGCTACCACTCCTCATTTTTCCAACTATGACCCAACCTTGTATCTATCTAAGCTTGCCATGGTCCAGAATCATAGGGCCTATCTCCAACTTGTCTCGAAAAAGCTATGAAAGTCAACTCGAATCCACCATTTACCCAACCCAAATCTAACCTATTAGGCCAAGCTATTGAGCAGCCTAGGCTATAGGCCTTTGGCAATAGGGCTTAAAAATCAACGATCAAGCCCAAACCAAACCTAGACTACTTAATTTTCAGGTGGGTTGGAAATCAAAAGCCGATTGGGTCCTGCTCCTGCCTGGATGGAAATCGGTCCACGAAGGGCTCCGTGGGACTGACAGTGATGTACGTGTTTTATACATGCTGTTCATTTGGATGAAAGGAAAACAAAAGCGTCAGTTTGATTCAAAACTTCTGTGGCCCCCAAGAACTTTTTAATGGTGAGCATTCAATCCCCACTTTGTGGTCCACTTGAGCGTTGTATCTGCCTCATATTCGGGCTAGTATCCTAAAACGATCTGAAAAAATGGATGAACGGCGTGGATAAAACCCATACATTACGGTGGGCCTCACATAGCCCCTTCCTATACCGATTCTGTCGAGCGGGGACAGGACGTATATAATCAGCGCCGTTAAAGAGTTGAAGTCTAGCATGGTTTTTATGTGTAATTTGTAATGCAGCATGGAGATGGAGTCAAAGTAATGTTAATGTTGATACCATAAGAGCAACCGATTCTTTATTTAAATTTATATTTTTTTTCTTACTCTCATCCGTGTGAAACGGAAATTAATGGAAATGGATTGCAGCTCGGAATTTATGTGGGGCCCACCATGATGTATGAGTTATATCCACACCGTCCATCCATTTGGAGAGATCATTTTAGGTCATGGAACCACAAAAAGCAGTGGGAATTGAGCGTCTACCACTGAAAACTTATTGAGGGTTATGGAAGTTTTTGATCAATCTGATATTTAATTTTTTTTCCCTTCATCTAAGTCCATGTGACCTTATGAACGGTTTGGATTGCAAATAAACATAATGGTGGGCTTTAGTAAGGTTTCAACAGTCAGCATCATTGTCCCACTTCTTTCTGTAGTGTGGTCCACTTGAGCTTTGGATCTGCCTCGATTTTGGTCCCATGTCTTAAAATGATCTCACAAAATGGATGGATGGTATGGATATAACATATGGAGACGATGACGAAACAAAATACGCCAACACTCCGGTCCATGTTCGACTTAAAAACATCTAATATCGGTCACTAGAATCTTCCAAGCTGAGAGCATTGTGGGGGAATGATCAGCCAATGGGTCCCACACAGGGACAAAGGAATCCCATTTTAGGTCATTTTGGAGTCGAACTCTGCAAGGATGTTAGCTTAGGCCTGAATTTTCACAGAACCTAAGCCCATCTACCATAGCTTTTGGGTTCCGCCACATTTTTTTAGACGAAGCTATAGCAGTTGTGGAAGGCAAAAAAAATTCATCTTAGCTGTCCCGAAGTTTCCTTTTATCCCCAGATTTTCCAGAGTTGCAAATTCTAAAAGGGATATCCTGAGAGACTTTTGCTCTTGTTGCTGATGTGGAGAATTTCTTTTACTCGAACCTACAAGCATTTCACCACAGCCATATCTCCCATACAATAAAACTGGGAGCCAGACATCTTAGAACCTGGAAAATGGTAGAGTTTTTTCGCTCTAGATGTCCAGAATATCAATCTCTGGGTGATGGACTGGTTCCTTTGCAAATGCAAATCCCAAACCTCAGAGTCGATGAGCCCACTACAGAACAGATGGTCCAGATCTTCTACCTCATATTGAGGGATTGAATCCCTGAATATGAGATTGCGAACAACTGGATCATTTTATTTTTAACCGTACATTGATCAATCATGTCGAGATATTGGAACCAAGCTACCAATACGATCTTTAGCATGGGATCATGCGATCAAGATCATTAGCCACTTCAATTTTCTACTCATTTCCTTCGTTCCATAATTATTTTTGGTGGGAAAATCGTTTCCAATACAATACAATCCTTTTCCAAGCATCTCTAAGAGATGAGGAATACAAAGGTGAAAAACTAAATAAAACTCATAGTGAAACTTTCAACTACTAAGTATCTTCTCTTCTTCTTTTTCTTTTCCCTGAAAGGTGGGAGCAGGAGCACACTACTTTGTAATTTTATTGATATGGGAAAAAAAAAAAACCATTTATATCTACGAAGGGGTGCCAAACCAACTAACCCTTCAGTACACAACCACTAAACAAAGCAAACACATACCGAAAACCACGTAGAAGACCAAAACATAGAAAGAACCGACTTAACACCACCCAACAGCCGCTGGATGCATACAAACTTCACTTAACCCTTAGTGGGATGAGCATCTTAATCCACACCTATTGTATCTTCCATTCCATGACTAGCCACAACTTGTTAATAATGACTAAGATACGACGAACCTTCGCCCAACAATCGTTCAATATTTTGCTGAACTGGGTGAATCCCATCCCCAAGATATAAGTCCCTTATTGCATGCATTTCTTTAACAATCTCTCTCATTTGCATCCGGTCGTTTGGAGATTCTACAGAACACGCGATGCCAATTTTGGCCACAGAAGCCAAAGACACTATCATTTTAGTCCTTGCCATGCGTTGTTGTTCTCCATTGTTCAGTGCTTGAACATCTTCGAGCAGTCGCGGGTCTACAATCTTCATCACCTGATCAGGTAAAGCCATCTTAACAAATTGATGGAGGCTTAGATTGTCTTTAAACATGTCATCGGTTGGTATTTTTCCTGTGAACATCTCTAAAAGAAGGATACCATAACTGTAGACATCTCCATTTGTAGACGCTTTTCCGCCCATTCCATACTCTGCCATTTACACATCTCGAATTTTCAAGATATCAAGGTTTCATTAATTCCAACAATTAAATAAAAATAGGGATTAGTTTCTGACCTAAAACAAGTGACAATCATTATAAGCATAGGAAACAATCATCCTATTAATTTTAATCTTTTGAAGCATGAAGTTATCCAGGTATAACTAACAAATGAGTCCTACTACAAACAATTAGTACTAATTACTTATCCATTGACCTTGTATGCAAAACAGTTCGATGCACCGTTAGTTGAAAATTATCTTAACTAAAATTAGAAAAAAAAATACTAAAATGAATTTTCCATCCTCCAATCCTTCATTCTTACTAGGAGTTTCATACAAATGACTTATTTTGAGAGTTTTAGGGTGTGTTTGGTATCCACTGAAAGGCTGAGTCCATTTCAATTTATATAATCAGGGTTTTTCACAGGGATTAAAAATAGTCATGATAGCCAACAATTTATATAATCTCCAGCACCTAATTAATATTAACTAAAATAAGATGAACTCATTTTTCAGTGGCTCCGAAACGGGCCGACATGTCTGTTGTTGTTATTTATGAGAAATGATTCATTTCTTACTGTGTATTCTTACTATAGGAACTATAACAACATTAACTACACCAAAAGCAATAAAAAGAAGTGACAATTCAAGCTTCATATTTAAAAATATTTGGAAAGCATTAAAAAAAAAAGATTAAAGAACAAAGAAAAAGCATGAAATTGTTACCTGGAGGAATATAGCCAACAGATCCCTTGATACCAGTTGTGCTGGTTTGATCTTGAGAGGTATTACTGGCAGCATTAGAAACGAACCTTGCTAATCCAAAATCACCAACGTGGGTGCACATGTCATCGTCCAGTAGAACATTGCTTGGTTTTAGATCGCGATGAACGACCGGTGTGCCGCAATGGTGATGAAGATACTCCAATGCAGAGGCGACATCAATGGCAATATCTAATCTTCGAATAAGGTTCAAGCTCCGCATTTCATATTGCCCATGTACGTTTGGATGCAACCACTTCTCTAGACTCCCATTAGTCATGTACTCAAACACTAGAGCTTTGAAATCATCGCCTTTAAAATCGATGCTTGAGCAAGCAGTTATGATTTTAACTAGATTCCGGTGCCGGATATTTCTCAAGGCTTCACATTCTGCAAGGAAACTCCTTGAAGCTCCTCGTTGTTGAAGATTAAGAACTTTCACCGCAACAAGTGTTTCATCTCGATCTAGAATTCCTTTATATACAGAACCATAACTTCCCTCGCCAATCAAATTATCTGAAGAGAACTCGCCAGTTGCTTTAAAGAGATCCGCGTAAGAAACATTTAAGTATTTACTCTCTAGGAAAGATGCAGGCAAAGGGTTCTTGCTGGCCTTTCTTCTCGCCCGATAAAGAGTAACAAAGAGAGATGATAAAAGAATCAAACCTAAAACTGCACCTATCACTGAGAATATTACTGTAAGAGAAATAGACCTTCCATGTTTCTTAGAAGCTTTCTTCAGGCACGCAGGCAGCCATAATTGTGGGATACCTCCACAAAGCCTCTTGTTTCCAAGAACTGAAAATGCAGTGGAATTCTTGAAAATCCCTTGCTGTGGGACTTCACCATCAAGATCATTGGATGACAAATCCAAGTATTCCAGGATTGGAAATTTCTCTAGAGCAACTGGAATATGCCCAGACAAGTTATTATGAGAAAGATCTAGCAGTGTAATACTTTTTAAGTTCTTCAAACCCAGAGGAATGGCTCCTTGAAAGAAATTATTGCTCAAATTAAGGATTTCCAGTTTCAGACAATTTCCTAGCGCGCTAGGAATTTCACCCATCAATTTGTTGTTAGCAGCATGTAGTTCTTGAAGTTGTTCCATATTACCAACTTCCAACGGTAAAGATCCAATTAAAAAATTATCATCTATACGAAGTCTGATCAGGGAAGGAATACTTAGAACCTCTTTTGGAATGGTACCGTTGAGCTCATTTGCAGAGAGGCCTAATCCTTGAAGATGACGGCACTTTCCAAGACTCGAAGGGATTCTTCCATGCAAACGATTTCCAGATAAAACTAGTATAACCAATCCAGTGATATTGCCAATGAAGGATGGAATTCGTCCAGAAAGTCTGTTGCTGTACAAATACAAACCTTGCAAATTTTGAAGCTTCCCAACACCAATAGGAATGGTACCCATGACAAAGCTCCTAAATATACCTAGGCGATTTAAGTTGAAGAGATTGCTAATATCTATTGGGATGCTTCCATATATCGGGTTTCCACCTAACCCTAATAGTGTTAGGTGGGTAGAGAGATTGACGATGGTGTCTGGTAGTGTTCCTCTTAGCTGATTGTTAGTTGCAGCTAAATTTTCCAAACGGCTACAATTAGTTAAAGAAGTGAGGAAACTCAAGTCATTGCCACCTTCTCCACCTCCAAACTTATTACCAGCTATATTTAGAATACGAAGATCATGTAGTCTTCCCAAATTTTCAGGCAAGGGTCCACTAAAATAGCAAGCAGAAAATTCAACATCAACAAGTCCTGAAGCATTAGGTAATGAAACTGGCATCGATCCTGTAAATGCATTTCCTCCTAGAAAAAGATGTTTGAGATTAGGAAGGGTGAGACCCAAACTGGCTGGAATGTTTCCATAAAGTTGGTTAGCTACCACTGAGAAAGTAACGAGGGATGAGAGGTTGTAAAGCGATGGTGGGATCAGACCCGACAGTTTATTTGAGGAGATCCGAAGAAATTGTAACTTCATTAGCTGGCCTAACTCATTTGGAATGCTTCCTTCTAAAATATTTTCACCTAAGTTGAGAGAAACAAGAGACGAGAGGTTCCCGATTGGTGGTGGAATGTTGTTGATGAGATTGTTACGACCAAGATCCAACGACATGAGCTTTGACAGAGAGCAAAGCTTGACAGGAATACTCCCCTCGAGCTTGTTACTCTCTAAAAGGATGGATCTGATTTCTGTGCAGTTGGACAGGTTCTCAGGGATTTCTCCTTGCAGCCCGTTATAAGTAAGATCAAGATGCCGAAGCCGGAAGAGAAGACCGATTTCAGGTGGGATTTCGCCATGGAAGCTGTTGCTCGAGAGGTTGATACTCCTGAGGAAAGTGAGGTTTGATACGCGAGGTGATATGGACCCCACCAATCTGGCGGACACAAGATTCAAGGAGGTGACCCTTTGAGGATGACGTCGACTGCATGTGACTCCTTCCCAGTTGCAGAAATGGAGGGAATCGTTCCATGAGTTCAAGAACCCGAATGGATCTTCAGATATCAGATCCTTGAATGAGACCAAGGCCAGTCTATCCGTCTCGTTTCTTAAGACGGGGGATCCGATTCCAATGCAGTTCATGCATAGGAGAAGGAAGGCTAGGAGGATTAATGACCAAAATGGCCTTGAACGTAAATGTCCAACCTCCATCCTCTTATTGTTGGGATGGGATTGGGAGGGTTACAGAGAAAGAAACAAAAACAAAGGGCAATAGCTTGCGGTGGGGTGATTTGCGTTCTAAGTTCTAACCTACGTATATTTATAGCGAGAGTTGGTACTGCATCCGCCGTGCGACTAAGAATTCACCATGTGTTGCCACACTCAAGGACTCGTTCAAACCATGCACACATGTGTTTCATAACGTGTGAGGTTAGTGCCAAAACGACTCGCTGTAGTCACGGCTGATACGTGGAGTCACCCAAGACTGTGTGGCCCTCACCGTGGGGCCTACCTTGATATTATATATATATATATATATATATATATATATATATATATATATATATATATATATATATATATATACTATGCGCTCGACCTCACGATAAGCTCCCGTAAGGTCGAGCTGTGTGGGGACCACCGTGATGCGTTTCGACCATCAACACCGTGCATTTGATGGGTCCCCTTTAAATTATGGGATACCCCAAAATTCAGCCATATACGGAACTCAAATGGGCCATACCATCTAAAATTACGTGAACGCACCATTAAAACATATAAAAGCACTTGGTGGGGCCCACCTGAGTTTTGCATGCAGCTGAAACTTGGTCTGAACCCTCATTCAAGTGGGACACACATATTGGATGGGCTGGATTTGCAAACCACATGTCGGTGGGCCCTCAAAAATGGTTATGAATGTTTTAATGGTGCACAGCCCCTCTCCACTTCTGAATGTGGTGTGGCCCACAAAAGTCACCGATTGACTTGATTTTTGAGACCTAGGTACATGATGGAATGGTGCATCTGACTGATGGGGTAGATGTTCGAAACGCATCACAGTGGTGCCCACACAGCTCGACCTCATGGGACGTTAAAATCGTCTCCCGCGCATGGTACCTTTTCCTATATATATATATGGGAAATGGTTCTATGCGTTTGAGCTGTGTGGGCCCCACCATGATGTGTGTCCAACATCAAAACCGTGCATTTCATGGGTCAGCCATATACGGAACTCAGGTGGGCCATACCATCTATAATTATGTGAAGACGTGCTTAAAACATATAAAAGCACTTGGTGGGGCCTACCTAAAATTGGATGCATCTGAAACTTGGCATGTCCCCTCATCCAAGTGGGACACACATAATGGATGGGCTGGATTTGTGAACCACATATCGGCGGGCCCAACAAATGATTATGAATGTTTTAATGGGAGGGTAACCCTTCTCAACTTTTTTATGTGGCGTGGCCCACACAAGTTATGGATTGAATTGATTTTAAGCCCGAGGCCCACTATGAAATGGTGCATCTAATTGATGGAGTAGATATTCAACATGCTTCACGATGGGCCACACAACTTGACCTCATGGGAAGTTCCCATTAGGTGGGCCGCAAATCATTTCACACACACACACACACACACACACACACACACACACACACACAGGAACGCTTAGCTACGCACCGGTTCGCACGTCATTACGTGTGAACCTTCCTATCAACCATCGGATTAGGCAAACGGTCTGGATGAAGGTGCTCTTAGCGCGAGCTTAAAAGAGCGAGTTTCCTTCTCTCACATGCGGCACGCCTCTTTACCCTCTCCGAAGGATGTGGTGGAAACCTTTTCACATGAAATTCCTCCGTTGGGATGTTAGGTGAGTCCCACTAAGATGTTAGTGATAAATCCACCCCGTCCATACATTTTTTAAAATAATTTTATGGTATGAACCCAAAATTGAGGTAGATCAAAATCTTAAGTAGGCCACATAATGTTGATTAAACTCTCACCATTAAAAACTTCCTGGAGCTACCAAAATTTTGGATCAAGTTGATATTTGTATTTTTTTTCCATCATCTAGGTCTTTATGACCTAATCTACAGGTTGGATGTCAAATGAATATCACGATGGGCCCTAAAAATTATTTAACGGTGAGAATCATTATCACTGCTGCTTCCTGTGGTGTGGTCCACTTAAGATTTGGATCTGCCTCAGTTTTAGGATAATGCCCTGAAATGAAAAGGAAAAATGGATGGGCGGGGTAGATTTCTCAAAAACATTATGGTGGGCCCCACTTAGGTTTCCAGCACGCAAAAGGATTTTACAGGAAATCCGCGCTTGAAAAATCGCGCCACGAATTTTATTAGAAATCCTTTCACATTGGGCTGGAAACCTAAGTGGGACCCACCTTGATGTTTTTAAGAAATCCAATCCGTCCATCCGTTTTATGAGATCATTTTAGGACATGCATACAAAAATGAGCCAACTCCAATACTCAAATGGGTCGAAAACGTGAAAACTGAACTTACACAGTTGAAATATTCGTAGGTCACAGAAGTTTTGAATAAGGATAATATTTGTGTTCTCAGTTAATCCTTGTAGGAATGATGTTATGAATGGTATAGATGGCATGTAAATATCACTGTAGACCTAAGGAGGTTTCAACGGTAGGAATTTCCCTAACCACATTTTCCTTTAGTACAGCTCACTTGAGCTTCAGATACTGTTCATTTTTGGTAAAATATCCTAAAATGAACTCACAAAACAGATGGATAGGAAGGATTTTTCACAAACATTACAGTGGCCCCCACTTGGGTTCCCAGCGAGAAATCCGCGTCTGGTGTCGATTAGCTACCGAGAGGTTGAGTAACCAGACTCCCAGTGACGTCACCAAGTTTTGTGGGCCACACCATGATGTATGTTTTGTATCTACACCACCTATCCATTTAGAGAGATCATATTAGGGCATGATCCAAAGAATGAGTTAGATCCAAAGATCTAGAGGACCCCACCACAAAAAATAGTGGGGAGAGTGACGCCCACCATTAAAAAGTTCTTAGGGCCACAAAAGTTTTCGTCAAGCTAATATTTTTGTTTTCCCTTCTTTCATGTATGCGTTAACACATGAACAAATTTGTAACACCCCGACCCCCTCTGGTATAATATTGTCCGCTTTGGCTGGCACAATGTTATACCAGAGGGCATCGAGCTGTTACAAAAAGTCTCTGCCTAGCCGGGTTGGCGACGAGCCAGCTATCAAGGAGGTGGGTGTCCAGTCCCACATCGGAAAGGGAAAGCCTGAGATCTTGGTCTATATGTGGGGCTTCGACCTTCAAAGGTATTACGCGTTTTGTCAGTAGTTCGCTAACTACTTCCGCTGTGCATAAACAAAACCATGTGGGAGTCAGTGCACGACCCAGCGTGGATAATATCAGTCCTTAATTGGAATGACGCGTTTTACGGGTGGTTCGCTAACCGCTTCTGCCTGCGAGAACAAACCCGTGAAGGTTGACATTGTGCCAGCCAAAGCGGATAATATTATACCAAAGGGGGTCGGGGTATTATAAATGGTATCAGAGCGAGGGTGCTCTATCTCCCGAGGTGTGGTGAGTCCATTCCCAGCCGGGTTGGCGACGAGCTAGCTGTCAAAGAGGTGGGTGTCCAGTCCCACATCAGAAAGGGAGAGCCTGAGATCTTGGTCTATATGTGGGGCTTCTACCTTCAAAGGTATGACGCGTTTTGCGAGTGGTTCGCTAACCGCTTCTGCCTGCGAGAACAAAGCCATGAAGGTGGACATTGTGCCAGCCAAAGCGGACAATATTATACCAGAGGGGGTCGGGGTGTTACAAATGGTATCAGAGCGAGGACACTCTGTCTCCCGAGGTGGGGTGAGTCCCTGCCCAGCTGGGTTGGCGACAAGCCAGCTATCAAGGAGGTGGGTGTCCAGTCCCACATCGGAAAGGAAGAGCCCAAGATTTGGTCTATATGTGGGGCTTCGACCTTCAAAGATATGACGCGTTCTGTCAGTAGTTCGCTAACCGCTTCCGCTGTGCAGAAACAAAACCGTGTTGGCATGCAGTGCGTGACCCAGCACGGACAATATCAGTCCTTAATTGGAATGACGCGTTTTGCAGGTAGTTCGCTAACCACTTCTGCCTGCGAGAACAAAGCCGTGAAAGTGGACATTGTGTCAGCCAAAGCGGACAATATTATACCAGAGGGAGTCAGGGTGTTATAAGATTGGATCTCAAATAAAAATCATGGTAGACCTTTTGAAGGTTTCAACGGTGAGCGTCACTCTTAACACTGTTTTCTATGGTGGGGTCCACCGGAGCCTTGGATCTACCTCGTTCTTTGGACCATATCCTAAAATGATTTCTCCAAATGTATGTATGGTGGGTATACAACATATACATCATGGTGGGGCCCACGGAACTTGGTAACGTCACTTCAGTAGCGAGTTTGGCTACTCAACCTCTGTCAGTATCCAATCTGCATCATCTACTCAACTTCTATTAGTATCCAATTCCCCTCAGCTACTCAACCTCTGAATCTAATTCGCATCTTCTCATGACACAGAAACTTTGCTAAGTCCGCTATAAATCTAGGTGGGGCCCACCATGATGTTTTTGAGAAATCTATCCCGTTCATCCATTTTTTAAGCTCGTTTTAGGACTTGAGACCAAAAGTGAGAGGCATAATGTACTCAATTGAGTCGTATTGAAGAAAAAGGGGGGTAGGGAAATTCCTACCGTTGAAACTTCCTTGGGGTCTACAGTGATATTTACATGTCATATATACCATTCATAACGTCATTCCAACTAAGATTAGCTAAGAACACAAATATTATCCTGATTCAAAACTTCTGTGACCTATGAATATTTCAACCGTGTAAGTTCAATCTTCACGTTTTCGGCCCACTTGAGTATTGAATTCGGCTCATTTTTGTATGCATGTCCTTAAATGATCTCATAAAATGGATGGACGGATTGGATTTCTCAAAAACATCACGGTGGGTCCCACTTAGGTTTCCACCGCAACGTAAAAGGCTTTCGCAGGAAATTGGCAGCGAGATTTTTTCAAGTGCGGATTTCATGTGAAAGCCTTTTGTGCGCTGAAACCTAAGTGGGGCCCACCATAATGTTTTTGAGAAATTGACCCCGTCCATCCATTTTTCCTTATCATTTCAGGGCATTATCCCAAAATTGAGTCAGATCCAAATCTCAAGTGGACCACACCAAAGGAAGCAGTGATGATAATGATTCTCACCGTTAAATATTTTTTAGGGCCCACCATGATATTTATTTGACATCCAACCTATAAATTAGGTCATAAAGACTTGGATGATGGAAAAAAACACAAATATCAGCTTGATCCAAAAATTTGGTAGCCCCAGGAAGTTTTTAATGGTGAGAGTTCAATCAACACTGTGTGGCCCACTTGAGATTTTGATCTACCTCAGTTTTGGGTTCATACTATAAAATTATTTTTAAAAATGTATGGACAGCGTGAATTTATCACTAACATCTTAGTGGGACCCACCTAGCATCCCAACGGAATAATTTCATATGAAAAGGCTTTCGCCGCATCTTTTGGAGAGGGCGAAGAGGCGTGTGAGAGAAGGAAACTCGCTATTTTAAGCTCGTGCTAAGAGCGCCTTCGTCCAGACCGTTTGTCGAATCTGACAGTTGATAGGAAGGTTCACACGTAATAACGTGTGAACCGGTGCGTAGCTGAGCGTTTCTCTCTCTCTCTCTCTCTCTCTCTCTCTCTCTCTCTCTCTCTCTCTCTCTCTCTCTATATATATATATATATATATATATATATATATACACACACACACACACACACACACACACACACACACACACACACACACACACACACACACGGAAACGCTCACCTACGAACCAGTTCATACGTACTACGTACGAACTTTTTTGAGAACCCATCATACGTGATGGGGATCCAAAATCTAAACCGTTCATGTGAAGCAGCACCTCGTGAAACCCCCCAAGCCCAAGTTTTACTTTGATCTAAAACTTTGATGGGCCATGAAAAATGAAAACAGTTTCCGCCCTTGATTTGCGTTTCTCTTTGCTATGGCCCACCAGAATTTTAGATCAGAGGAAAAATTTGTCACATGAGGTTTCATGGGATTCCGCATCACATGGACCGTTCAGATTAGACACCCATGGCACGTGTGCAAAGGTGCGCACGTGCGTAGGTGCGCACGTGCGTAGGTGCGCAGTGAGGTATATATATATATATATATATATATATATATATATATATATATATATATATATATATATATATATATATATATATATCTCTCTTCATCCTGGCTTTCCACCTTATCAATAGATTGGATGGCTAACAAACACCACGTGAACATTAAGATTTTCCCTAAGAATTTTTTAATGGTGGGGAGTTTAATCACCACTATTTGGTATCATTCTTGGGATAATGCACTAAAAGGTCCTGGAATTACAGATAGACTGCATAGATACACAATACATACATCCAGGTAAGCCCTTTAATAAGGGCCGTACTTGATCATATATAATTAATCTACAATAAGGGCCACATCTAATCATAGTGTCACACCTAATTCACTCTTTTGTAAACAGGGACTCTTTGGGTGATCGCTTATGCCTCGACGACAGCCATTGTGATATAAAAAACCACTGCGGTGTGAGTGCATGGGTGTGTATGAGTGTGGGTAGGTATGTGAAAAAAAAGCTGGTGGGAGCAGCCTAACCATGATATATCTACACCATCTTTCCATTTTTCCATATTATTTTATGGCTTGATCCAAAAAATAGACAGTTATAAATCCCAGGTGGACCACACCATGGAAAACAATAGCGATTGAATATCCAAAATTAAAAATCTCCTAAAGCCCACTGCAATGCTTATTTGACATCCAACCTGTTAATTAGGTCATACAGACTTGGATGAAGGGAAAAGACAAATATAAGCTTGATCCAAAACTTTTGTAGTCTCGAGAATTTTTTAATTAATGGTAGCCATTCAATCAAGACTATTTCTGTAATGTGGTCCACTTGATGTTTGGATTCATCTATTTTTTGAATATTCCCATAAAATGATCTTAAAAAATTGGATGGACCTTATGGATGATACAAATACATCGTTGTGGGGCCCACAGGGCACCGACCATTACCCATTGGCTAGTGGGAGGGTCCCTAGTCAATCCGCATTTAGCTTATAATAATTTCACCTGCTTGTTAACACTTTTTTTTCTTATAATAATAAGACTTAATTAATTAATTAATATATATATATATATGTATATATATATGTATGGGAAAAGGTACCATGCGCTCGAGCGTAAAGCGGTCGACCGTGAGGTCGAGCTGTGGGGGCCCCACCGTGATGCCTTTCAAACATAAACACCGTCCACCAGATGCACCATTCCATAGTAGGCCTGGACGGCCCAAAATCAGCCGTATACGGAACTCATTTGGCCATACCATCTAAAACTATAAGTATACACGTCAAAAACATATAAAAGCACTGGTGGGACCTACCTGAGTTTTCCATGCAACTGAAACTTGGTCTGAACCCTCATTCAAGTGGGACACACATAATTGATGGTCTGGATTTGCACATCTCGATGGGCCCTCAAAAATGGTTATGAATGTTTTAATGGTGCACGGCCCCTCCGCACTTCTGTATATGGTGTGGCCCACTAAAGTCACGGATTGACTTTATTTTGGGCCTTCCACGCCCTCCATGGAACGGTGCATCTGGTGGACGATGTTGATTTTCGAAAGGCATCACGGTGGGGCCCACACAGCTCGACCTCACGGACGCCGCTTTACACTCGCGCGTATAGTACCTTTTCTCTCTCTCTCTATATATATATATACATATTAACACATCCTCTTGACTTGACTCGTGACCTGCTCGTTAACACTTTTTTTTTTCATTCTTCTTTTTTTTTTTTTTCTTATAATAATAAGACTTGACTCGTGACCTGCGGTGCCTAGACCCAGAGACCGTGGAAGATGTTC
The DNA here is from genome assembly GCA_030180095.1 of Magnolia changhungtana. Lineage (NCBI taxonomy): Eukaryota > Viridiplantae > Streptophyta > Magnoliopsida > Magnoliales > Magnoliaceae > Magnolia > Magnolia changhungtana. The sequence continues at coordinate 5,015,319 of JASAUF010000445.1, read as the reverse complement.
GGCCTTTTGGGAGGGGATTTATTGTTACCAGGGTAACACACGAGTGGGCGTTTCCCTAACAGTGGGGGCCACCTTTATATTTTTTTTGTATATCCAAGCCGTCCATCAGTATTTTTATAACATTTTATGGCATGTTGATAAAACTGAAGCCGATCCAAATCTCAAGTAGGCCACAAGTAGGGATTGTAAGTTACACTGTTAAAAACTTTTTGGGGCCCACAAAAGTTTTGGATCAAGCTGATATTTGTGTTTTCCATTCATCAATATCTCTGTGACCTTATTAAAAAGTTGGATGGAAAATAAACATTACGTTGGGTTCATGAAGTTTTTAATGGTGGGCTTTCACTTATCAATCTTTCATTTGAAGTGGTCCACTTGAGATTTGAATCTGCTTCATTTTTTAGTTTGTGCTCTAAAATGATCTGAAAATATTAATAGACGGTGTGGATATCCAAAACATACATCCATGCGGGCCCCACAGTAACTGAAAAACCCACCAACACGTCACCCGGGTAACACCGGCTAATCCCCTCCCGGCCTTCAAGCGGCGGTTTACAATCGACTTTGGATGCGTGTTACTCTGGCCAAGAACGGGCAGTTCCGTGGGCAGGCCCACCATGATATACCGGTTTATCTATGTCGTCCATCTCTTTTCTTGTATCATTTTAATCTATAGGAACAAAAATTAGATAGATTCAAAGCTCAAGTGAACCACACCACATATAACTCTTGCATTCAATGCAACTTGCATTAAATGATTAAGGATATATGCATAATTAAATGCAAGTTGCATTAAATGCAAGAGTTATCTATGGTGTGGTCTACTTGAGTGTTGGATATACCTCAAGTTTTGTGCTCATATCTTAAAATGATACGAGAGAAGAGATGAACAGGATAGATAAACCGATACATCACGGCGTGCTTACCTATAGAACTGCCAGAGATGGGCAGGGTAGGACTGGAGATGGGCATCAAGCCAAGTTGTCACGCCCCAAACTCGAAAACCGGGCTCACAAAATTTCTGATCACCTAATCCGGCGCTGATAGCCTCCATAGTATTCCATTCTCGACTCCCGGCACCCATACACAAGGTTCCGATCATAGGATCCTACAATGAGGATTTCAAATATGATTTTGATTTAGTATAAGCAAAACCATAAGCATAACCCATGAACAATAACCACAATAACACTATCACAAAATCCACTATAATCAAAAACTTTGAGTACAATGCGTATGAAAGGAAAATACAAGGTAACGAAAGTAACGGAAACTTCAAAAGCTTGGCTGCACACTCCAACTGCGACGAGGCTATGGCTGTGTCCTGGCGTTACCTGCACGCTTCAATCGTGCATAAGCTTATAGAAAGCTTAGAGGGTGGTGTAAGTGTGTGCGCAAAATAAGCGTGTTCAGAATGCAAGGTCAGAGTAATGCGGAATCATACTGATGAGTACATGAATGCAATTAGTCGTACTAAGGCTATGCAGTGTAAGATATGAATGTTATCGGCCATAACAAGGCCATGCGATGTGAGATGCAACTTAAGCATGCCAATCATCATCATATATCAGTACAGTTCTCATTCTGGATAATCACCGGGGTTTAGTACACTCTAAATGGCACTGCCTCTCTCCCAACCGCACAGTCCAAGTGAGCGTAAGAAACCTTACTATTCATCTGGCTAATAGTCTATCAATACCTATCCGGCATGTTGATAGCGGACTCATTCACAAGCTGGCCAAACTCAGCCTAGCAATGTCTCCTACGCTCGGGCGGGTAAGGTCACACTCCTTTCCAACCGACCACGACACAGTGGGAGACGTGGCCTCCTAGTATTTAGCGCTCATACGCTCATAAATCCACTTGGTCTCAACGTTGGAGTCATCCTTTGGTACCATCGGGTTTAGAAATTTTTACCCAGAGACATCTATGGCACCCCATGCTAGAAACAGTATTTTCGGTATCCAATCCAGCCATCCACGATGTGTCTGTGGAGGCTATGGACCTGATGTCGTTATGGCATATAATAATCATAATCACACATATGCAAGTGCATGAATCACTCTACCAAACATGCAACAATCCTGCGCATACCGCACGTTCATGTAAGGAAATTCCGCCTATCAGGGAGCCCATAAACAATCTGCCCGAAGGCATATACTATGATCAGTCACTCCTCATATCAAGCATACATATGATGCGTATGATCATGAATCATGTATCTATATCAAACATGTTATATGGTGATGGGATCTGTTCATAACGAAGATGGACCTAGACGGCCTACACAATACAAGCATGAGCCTATCAATGGGACTTAGAGAGAGTTGCGATGTGGACATTTAACCAACATCATCCATACAATGTGAATGTCAAACCATCATTGCTCCCAGGCGTAGCCCGCCATCGAGATCATCACATAAACCACGATGGAAACACATTACAATGGGCCTTATGTACATCTCATTGGGCCTCGACCCATGGGCCCCCCAATACGTCAAATGGGCCTCATACCATGGGTCTCATATATATCAAAGTGGGCCTCAGTGGGCGGGCCACAATTACATCAAGTTGGGCCTAATCACATATGCCTTGCATACATCACAATGGGCCTCATAACATGGGCCTCATATCTATTAAGGCGGCCTCAACAACGGGCCTCATACAAATCAAGGTAGGCCTCAAGAATGGGTCATAAATATGGTAAGTGGGCCACACCACATGAGCAACATATATATCAAATGGGCCACACTCAAATATAAGTGGTGATAAGGATTTCCACCATTAGAATTCCCAAGGGTTTAATGGTGGACGTTTAAACCCACTGTTTTCTATAATGTGGTCCACCTAATCCTAAATCTGTCTTTTATATATATATATATATATATATATATATATATATATATATATAATTCCATCACAGGCCTTAAAATAATCTCCAAAATGGTTGGACGGTTTGGATGAAACACATGCATCATGGTGGGTCCCGTAGGGATGGACGGCATAGATGAATCACATACCTCATGGTGGAGATCCACATTGATGAGAGGTGTGAATACGATACATACATCAATGGGTCCCATGTGGGGCCCACCATAATGTTTATTTTCCTCCCAACCTGTGGATAAGGTCACACAGATCACCTGGGGCCCACCGTAATGTTTATTTTCCACCCAACCTATGGATAAGGTCACACAGACTTGGGCCCACCATAATGTTTATTTTCCACCCATCCTATGGATAAGGTCACACGGACCTGGGTGAAGAGTAAAAACAAATTTCATATCTGATCCAAAACTTGTGCAACCCAAAAAGGGTTTCAATGGCAGACACTCAATCCACACCATTCCCTGTGGCATGGGCTACCTGAGTCACTTACACGGCTGGTTTTTGGGTGGCCCATAGTTAGGTGAGAGGCCCACCAAATACACGGTATTGATGTTCAACTCACATCATGGTGGGGCCTAAGGTGGGGCCCACAGCCCATTGTCCATGCAAGCAGCGGACGTTGCTTGCTGCAGCGTCCAGAGATTGACCGACAAATGAATGATGTCGTCGTCTGGCATTGTTGCATATATATATATATATATATATATATATATATATATATATATATATATATATATATATGTATGTATGTATATATATATATATGTATATATATATATATTGAAAAGAGAGTTTTTCCATGGTTTTTCATATGTGGGGCCTACATCAGGTAAATTCGACCGAGCAATTGATCCCCATGGCTTAATACAAACCCATCAAGCCCAATATTCGATGGGTTTCAGTGCACAGATACACCAGGGTGTATGTCAACGATATAAGTACTATTCTCCATGTTATGGCCCGCCAAGAATCGGATTAGCTTCATTTTTTGGCTCAACGCTTAAAATGAGCTGGGGAACGAGATAGACAGCTTGGATTGCATTCATTCATCATGGTGGGGCCTACATGAGCAGTGTACACTTCACTATTATCCACAAACCACGTCAGTACACACTACACTGTTAGCCGCACCCACCCACGACATTCACACCTCACTGTAAGCCACGTCCAGTGTCCCTGAACACTGACAGTGGATACAATGCAGGCATCATGGTGGGTCCCACATATATGTGGCCCACTTAATCTGGATCAACATGATGTTTGTGTTTTTCCTTCCATCTAGACCCGCTAACAGGCTGGATGATGTAAATCCCTCACTTCCATCAGTTGGGTCCCACATGAAGGTGAATGGCATGGGGATAATATATGATTCATGGTGGGACACACACACACACACCAGGTGGGCCATTCACCCCTTCATCATCATCACCATACAAGGAAGAGAGAAAGAGAGAGGGGGAGAAAGAGAAAGATGGTGATAGAGGGACCCCGCCACTATGGGCCCCTCGAGGTTACATTACATACATCAAAATGGGTCCCACCAACAAGTGGGCCCAAGAATAAGAATTTAACAGTGGATCACCCACCTCTAGGCCTTCTCCTTGATCCCTTGGACTCCTATGCTCCTTGCCTCAATTTTTAACGGTGGATGTAGAGTTTTGATGGTGGGGATGAGAGATGAGAGGGTGGGCCACACTTGTTGTTTGGGAAAGCTTGGAGAGGCTTGGACGTATGAAGCTTGTTACTTGAGAGTGAAGAGATGGAATGAGAGAGAGAATAATAAAAGGGATGGTTGGAGTGGTGGGTGTAAGGAAAGGTGATGGGAGGTATGGCCTTAGTTGAAAATGGTGTGAAAGAGGGATGGTTAGGGGAGGGAAGTGTTGACTTGTGGAAAGAGAGAGAGGTCATGTGTACTTATTGTAGGGTGAGGTGGTATTGAGGTAAGGTGATGTACTTGACTTGATTTGATGGGACATGTTGTAGAGATTCCCTCGAAATTTGTAACGTGCGGCGTTTCTTCGAAATAAACGCGGGCCCACATCTCCTGACCTGGGTATTGGTTCAGTGCGCGAGTCATGACGTTGGAACCGCAGCGACGGCGCAATCGCTAAGATACAAGTTTTGGATTGAGTCAACTCAGGTATGCGAGACTCGGCTTACGATCGCGCGCAAACGTCGGATACAGGTCGAGGATTGCCAGAATTCGACTGGAAGGACTGTGAAAGCCTACGAAACGGTACGGACTAGGATACGGGTCTTACACGAGTCGAGTCAAGTCGAGGTGGGCCAAGCTCGGCTCGGCTTGTCCATGGTGTACTCGAATTCGAGCTCGAGCTCAACATTGAAGCTTGGCTTATTTGCCAAAGCTGTTGAGTCGAGTTCGAGTTTGAGTTGAGCTAATGGTTCAAGTCGAGTCAAGCTCGAGCTTGTTCATATCATCATATGTTAAGATTTAAAATTATGGCTAATGGTAAAATAATGGTAAGAAGAATGGGATCAAGGCCTGACATTGGAGGCACATCTAGTGGATGACTGGATGGCACCCAAACATCGTCAGGGCCACGTGCAGTTTAATTGTCGTGCATCTAAACGCATGTGATCATTTCCCAATGGCCAATGGTTCTCACTCCACAAGAATTGTTGGTCAATCTGCATGGTGGGCCATGCATGATGGAACCACTGGATAAACAGTTCGATTAAGCTAGGAGGGATCCATGTACAATGGTGGCCTACAAACTACAAGTATGGTACATCATGGATAATTTTACAGAAAGAAATGGATGTTTAGATGAACGCCAGCCAAAATTCACTTTGATGGTCCATTTAAAAGATCTGTTATTAAAGGTCCGCCCAAGGTATGGCCCACCTGATGATCGGCTCAGATCAAATGATTGATCCCTTAACCATCAAGATTCAAGGTGGATCTTAAGAATATTTCAACAGTACCCAATTTGCGCAATTCAGTAGTAGTAGAAGAAGAAGAAGAAAAAAAAAAAAAAAAAGAAGAGTATTTGGGCACTTACCGGTGTATGGCTAGTCGGGCGGGCGGGCGGGCGGCACTGGGAGCCTAGGTGGGGTAGGGTAGAGAAATAGAAGGGAAAGGGAGAAAGGGAAAGGGTAGGGCCGGCATAGGGTTTATAAGTTTATATAATATATTTAATATATATTTAATATAAATATAATATATATATAATATTTAAAATTTAAAATTTTAATATTACTAATCGGGCCGAGTCGAGCTCGAGTTCGAGTCTAGTCGAGTTAAAATGCCCCCTGGTCAAACTCGGCTCGAACTCAACTCGAGCTACAAATAAATAGCTTGACTCAGCCCAAGTCGACTATTTAAGCCGATTCAATCCAAGCTGACTCGAGCTGAGTCGAGCAAGTTAATCGAGCTAGCTCAACTCGTGAACAACCTTAGGTAGGACGCAATCCACATCCCTTTATTTGTGCAAGATCTAAAACTTACATCAGGTATATAGCATTTTAAGCATGCCTTGGTGAAGAAACGGAGGAATTGGCATCCAATGTGTAGAATTATGACAAGCTTGCTCGCATCCGTTGGTTTGTTTTACAACTTAATGACAGTCCAGTAAGCTGATGTGGTTGATTTCATAGTACATTGATTTTTATTCTCATCATGGTCTTTCTATCATTTTTGCTACCTGCACGGTGTATATAGCAATTCAAGAAAATTGGCCTTTAACGATAATTTTTTAACCTCGGTTCAAAAAAATAAAAAATTGAGGCTAATGTATTTTTTAGCCTCGATTGCTAAGGACTTGAGGCTAAAAGTTCGTTTTCGTCTTGATGAAGCTAAAAGTCTATCATTTTTCTTCAATTAGTAAGAAACTGAGGGTAAAAGTTCACTTTTTAGTTTAAGCCATTAAGAAATCGAAGCTAAAAATTCAATTTTTCACATTGGTTGCAAAGTAACCGAGACTAAAAGTCCGCTATTTTACCTTTATTGTTAAGAAACAAAAATTAAAAGTCTACCATTTCGCCTCTGTTGGTGAGAAACTGAAACTAAAAGTTTACAATTTTGCCTCGGTGAGTAACTAGGGCTAAAAGTCCACTATTTTTCCTCAGTTAATAAGAAACCAAGGTTAAAACTTCACCTTTTAGCCTCGATTATTAGGAAAGTAGGGCTAAAAGTCCACTTTTTTCCCTTGGTTAGAAAATAATCGAGGTTAAACGTCTACTATTTCACCTAGTTTGTTAATAAACTGAGGCTAAAAGTCATTTTGTCTTAGTTGGTGAGAAACTGAGGCTAAAAGTCCATTATTTTTCCTTAGTAAGAAACCGAGGTTAAAAGTTTACTTTTTAGCTATAAATGTTAAAAAATCAAGACTAAAAGTCCACTTTAACCTTATTCTCTTTAAAGATGTTCTTGTAATAGAAGAAATGTTCGACTTCAAGCAACCAATCGAGGATACAGAATTGACCGTTGAAACTAGGAAGATTAACTTTCATCCTGAATTCCTAATCCGTTTGATCCACCCGATCACCGCCTTGTCTGGGATAATGGAAGATCATGTCATCAATCTCCAATTCAATATGTCTCACAACCTTAGGTGTGGTTCTGCGATTCACTGCCAGCATTATCTTATGATCAGCACACTTGCAAATTTCAGCGCCTACCGAATGTGGATTATCATCTCGAACATGGATCTATCATATGGCTTCATCAAGCGATTGATGTCTGCTTGTAGCCTTTTGCATGACTTGCCGATAGAGATGTACACGAGTCGAGTTAGCTCGTTGGCTCGCTCGAATCGACTCGGAAAAGCTCGACTCGACTCGGATCGAAACTATGTTCGAGTCAAGTCGAGCCAGTTTTAATGAGCTCGAAACATTTTGAGTCGAGTCCGAGCTGGACCTAGCTCGACTCAACTCGACTCAGTATTGAGCTCGACTCGACTCGGTTAGGCTCGGATCGATTTTTAAGTTGAGTATATATAGGTTTAAAAAAAAAAAAAAAAAAAACTTTACTCGTTCGCCCAACCTTAAGTCGTTCGCCCAAATCCTCTCGGCCGTTCGTTTGCCCAAATCCAAACCAACTGTTTGATGAAATTACCCAACCAAGTGTCGGCTGGTGGCAATGAAGGTATGTATGTGAAACAAATATCCCTTTTTCTTAATTTTTATGCTGCCTGCGAGGTGTTTGATGAAATACCTGTAAAAACCGCTGCCACTGTTTTACAAACAATGAGAATTTGAGATGCAGTCCATGTGTTTGTGAAAATAACACAAAGGCGAACTCGGCTCGAATTGGCCCAAGCTACTGACCAAACCGAGCTGAGCTGGTCAGTTAAGCTCGAGGACCGAGCCGAGCTGAGTTCGATCTGGGGTTGGCAAGTGGCCGAACTGAGTCGAGTCGTGCCAAGCTCGACTCGGATCGACTCATGTACACCTCTACTTGCCGATACTCTCGCTGAGCCATGTCAAAAGCACCACTATCAAAGAATAATTCCATGGAGTAATGTCATGAGATTGTACCTGACTGACATAGGAGGGGATGTGATGATGTCGATTACCATTTTCCTTGATTATAAATACCTTTGAATGCCCAAGGCACGCTTAAATCCATGCAAATATTCGCCAATCCACCAGAGAAAATCAAAAAATTCTTAAGAAGTTTATTAATTTCCACCATTGAAACCTTGTCAAGGCCTACGGTAATGTTTATTTGTCATCCAACTTGTTCATAAGATCACGAGGACATGGATGAAGGGAAAAGAAAAAGATCATCTTGATCCAAAACTTCTCTGGCACCCAAGAATTTTTCAACGGTAGACGATCAATGCATACTATTTCCTATGATGTGGTCCACTCGAAATGTGGATATACTTCCTTTTTAGGCTCAAGCCTAAAATTGTCTAGTAAAATGAATGGACGGAGTGGATGAAATACATAAATCACGGTGGACTCAACCCAATCCGCTTACCACTTCAATGCCTTGAGTCAAACGGGGACCGTCCAATATCATACTACTATCGTGCGGCGTTTTTCTGTGTGTGCTCCATCAGCCTACATCTGTGCCTGATCTGAAACGTAAAATCCGTGGGCAGCGTAATTTGTATTTACCGAACTGGTTTTTGTGAGAAAAAAAAAATATTATATTCAGATACCGCGACCTTTTTTTAGATAAATTGCTAAACAAATTTTTAGGTACTTCCTAAGTACTAAAATTCAGTATTTTAAGTTTTCAGTTTACCAAATGGTACGTAAAATTGGATCACACACCTAATGGTATGAGTAAATTTTAGAAAAACATCACGTGAGGGTCCACTGATAATAGACCCTTCGCTGTGTAAACTAATCATGCATCGCCTAAATGGGTCGTCCGGCTAGGGTGAGCCTCACCATATTGTATTTATGAAATCCACTCCGACCATCAGTGCCCTAACCCAATTTCAAGCCTAGGTCTGAAAACTCAACCCCATCACAATTCAGGACCACAGAATTGGACATTGTTACAGGACTACACTCACCCTCTAAACTGTTTCCCTTGGTGTGGCCCACCTAAATCACGAATGGGACTATTTTTTTGCCACATGCCTATATTTTAGTATGCAATATAATGGTTTGAATGGATTTCACATAATCATCACGGTGGTTGTTGTTAAAAATCAGTTGTGGACGTTGTTTCCTTTAATGTGGCCCACTTGAATCACCTAATTTTTTGGCACTTGGCCCATCAAGGGACGAGACATGTACGGTCAGAGTGGATTTCATGAACATGTCGCAGTGGGCCCATAAACAAAATTCTTGGGTGGCCGTTCTCCTCCCAACTATTTTCTTATAGTGTGGCCTTGAGTTTTAAATTTACATCATTTTTTAGCACATGTCCTAATATGAGCTGGTGAAACGGATCAATGGGATGGATTTCTGACAGCCCTCACGTTAAGCCCCAGTAGACACCCTGCTCAGGATGAACAACTAGAACAACTAGGTCAATGTAACTCACCTGGTCGACTGTGTGTTTTGTTATAAAAGTAAAAAACTCTGTGAGCTGAGATTTGAACTAGTGACCTCAACAAAGCGAGAGGCTGCTGCTGGTGCACCACGGTACATTTGTGTTATATTGCAAGTAATTTATTTACTTTATGCATCTGCAGGAAATTTAAATTTTTCTCACCACACTAAATACTGATTACTGAGAGGTACATTTGTGTTATATTGCAAGTAATTTATTTACTTTATGCATCTGCAGGAAATTTATATTTTTCTCACCACACTAAATACTGATTACTGAGTTGATTTATTATAATATCGGGTTAACTCGCGTATCAGTTGACTCAGCAAGTTGACCCGTCCAGCAAGCCGTCAGGTGCAATAAAACTTTCAAGTTTTTGAACTATGCTTAAACATGCCAATAGCAGCAAACCAAGGTAGTTAAGAAAGCATATGGAAGTATCACCTCTTTATTTAATAGCATAGCACCTGTAATTTCACAAAGCTTGAAGCGAAGAGGCACAAATTCGGTGCAGGATTGTGAGGTATTCTAAGGAATTTTAAGGCTTTCCAAAAGGGTTCTAGGGTTTTAAAGGGGTAGAGCAAGGTTGAAATTCAAGGTTGTTCAAATCGGGTAATCCTTCTCTCTTTGTAATTTCTGCTTTTATAGTAAAGATTGTCATTTTGTGCCATGATTTTTTTCCCGAAAGGGTTTTCCGTGTTAAATCTTTGTGTTCTCTTATGTTTGCTTGGTGCTCTTGGATTGATATCCTAGATCCATCTCTGTGTAATTCCGCAGTACAATCCCAAACAAGTGGTATCAGACTAATCGTTAGGGCACAGATTTAGATTTGTAGAATTAACATCAATGTGAAACACCAAGTTTGATATTGAGAAATACTCAAGCAAAAATAATTTTAAGTTATAGAAGATCAAGATGATTAATTTATTAATCAAGCAATGCGAAGTTAAGACTCTTTAGGAGTGGAAATCGACTATGAATGACGAAGACTGAAATACTCTTGACATGAATGCTTTAGCTTCCATCCGTTTATGTCTCACGGATGAGGTTCTCTAAATGTTTTGAGGGAGAAAACTGCGGCTAGTTTATGGGTGAAGTTAGAAGATATCTATGCGAAAAAATTTTCTAAAAATCGCCTACACTTAAAGCTACAGTGGTATACCTTCAAGATGGCAGAAGGTGGAGATCTGGAGGCCCGCATCAGCAACTTTAATAAATTGGTTTGCAAATTGCTGGATATGGAAGAAGTGATAAAAAATGAGGAACAAGCACGTATATTGTCGAATTCTCTTCCGGCATTGTATGAGTCATTTAGGGATACAATGTGTACCGCAAATAAAATCTTGAATGTCGACACTGTTATCTCAGGCCTTCAAGAGAAGGTCATAAGAAAGCTAAACGGAGGCATTGAGACATCTTCCGATGCATTGTTTACGAGGTGAAATACTGAGTAAGGTATAGTATCTTCAAGACCTAGATCCAAATCCAAGGGCAATGGCAAAAGAAAACTAAAGTGCTGGAACTATGGGATGAATGGACACATGAAGAAAGATTGCACAAATCCTAAAGTAAAAAAAGAAAATTCAGAGGCTTCTTCCAGGGAAGCCAATGTCACATCTGATGAAGAAACAAGTGGAGGTGTTGTTCTGTCTATGTCTATGATCGAACACTTGTATAACAATCTTAAAGATGAATGGATCCTTGACACAGGAACATCATATCATATGACTCCTCATCGGAGTTGGTTCGCCAGTTACAGGAATGTGATAATGGACAGGTTTTTATGTGTAATGACAATACCTGTAATGTTGTGACTATTGGTACTGTGAGCATTAAGATGTTTGATGGGATGGAGCGTACCTTGACTGATGTCAGGCACGTTCCTGATATGAAGAAAAGTCTGATTTCTCTCGGTACACTCGAGGCTATATGGTGCAAGTTCACTGGTATTGATGGTGTCTTTAAAGTTTCAAAAGGGACACTCGTGGTTATCAAAATGTAAAGGTACGGAAACCATTACAAGTTAATCGGGAACACTTCAGCAGGTGGAGCGGAAGAGACTGTTATAGATTCCATGTCTGTACGTATGTGGCATGCTCATCTAAGCCACATGAGCGAGTGAGGCATAAAGGTAATATCTGATCGTTGTTTGATTCCAACTTTTAAAATTTTTTATTTAAATATATGCGAGAATTGTATATATGGTAAACAATCTAAATTATCTTTTAAATCAGAAAAACATATATGTAAGGGAGTGCTTGATTATGTGCACTCATATAACACCTCACCCAAGGGCACAATATTGTCCGCTTTGCCCATGTGGCTCACGGCTTTGTTCTCGGGGTTGCCCCCAAAACGCATTGTATCCTTAAGGTGAGAACTCCACATATAGCCTAAATCTTAAGGCATTTCCTTTTCCAATGTGGGACAAGCGCACTACCCCCAACCAACTGGAGCGTTATTTTTGAAGCCCGAACAGTATACTTTGGGACCCAGACGTAACCCACGCTGGGACCACAGCCCAACTGGCCAGGCATCCCCCTCGAGAGATAGAGTGCCCTTGCTCTGATACCATTTGTAACGCCTCACCGAAGTGCACAATATTGTCCTCTTTGCCCACGAGGCTTATGGCTTTGTTCTCGGGGTTGTCCCTAAAACGCGTTATATCCTTAAAGTGAGAACTCCACATATAGCCTAGATCTTAAGGCATTCCTTTTTCGATGTGGGACAGACGCACTACCCCCGACCAATTGGAGCATTATTTTCAAAGCCCGGCCAGTCCACTTTGGGACCTGGACGTAACCCATGCTGTGACCATAGCCCAGCTAGGTAGGCACCCACCCCCTTGGGAGACAGCGCCCTCACTCTAATACCATTTGTAACACCTCACCCAATGGCACAATATTGTCCACTTTGCCCACGGGGCTCACGGCTTTGTTCTCAGGGTTGCCCTCAAAACGTGTTGTATCCTTAAGGTGAGAACTCCACATATAGCCCAGATCTTAAGGCATTCCCTTTCCGATGTGGGACAGGCGCACTACCCCCGACCAACTGGAGCGTTATTTTCTAAGCCCGACCAGTCCCAAAGTGGACAATATTGTCCCAAAGGCGCACTACCCCCGACCAACAGAAGTGGTCCCAGCGTGGGTTGCATCCGAGTCCCAAAGTGGATTGGTCGGGCTTCGAAAATAACGCTCCAGTTGGTCGGGGGTAGTGTGCCTGTCCCACATCGGAAAGGGAATGCCTTAAGATCTGGGCTATATGTGGAGTTCTCACCTTAAGGATACAACGCGTTTTGAGGGCAACCCCGAGAACAAAGCCGTGAGCCCCGTGGGCAAAGTGGACAATATTGTGCCCTTGGGTGAGGCCTTACAACTTTAACGTATGAGGGTCATCGCCAGAGGTTTCCATTGGGGGTTGTCATGGTTTGTTCCATTGATTGACAACTACTCCAGGAAAGTTTAGGTTTCTTCATGAAACGTAAATCCGAAGTTTTTACCATATTCAAACAATGGAAGATAATGATGGAAAAACAGTCAGGACGAAAAATAAATGTTTTAAGGACTAACAACGGCAAATAATTTACTTCCACTGAATTTAATGAATATTGCAAGGATGAAGGGATCATCAGGCACAACACAGTACGTCATACGCCAGAATAGAACGGTGTGGCTGAGCAGATGAATTGGACTCTCTTGAAGAGGGTCAGATGCATGTTAAGTAATGTTGCATTGGGTAAGGACCTATGGACAAAGGCCGTTAACACGACTTGCTATTTGTTGAACTGGTCCCTGTCTACGGCAATTGAATGTAAAATCTCATAGGAAGTATGGAGTGGTCATAAGCTGAACTACTCACATTTGTACATATTTAGTTATGAGGCTTACTCTTATGTACCGTCAGTTGAGAAAGATAAGCTAGACCACAGAGCCAAAAAGTATATTTTTATTGGCTATGGTGTTGGTGTGAAAGGTTATAGGTTATTCAACAAGGCCACACGTAAGGTCATCAGTAGTCGTGACATTGATTCGATGAAAGCTCCCTATTCTGTATGAATGATCAAGGGAGCAAGAGGAACAGAAAATATTAATCGTAGACGTCTAGATTGACACAAATGATACTCAGGCAGAAACAGATGCACAAACAGAGATATAAGAGCAAGTGAAGTAACCACCTATGAGAAGAAACCCACCACGTGATCGCAGATTACCGGCAAGATACAGTGACAACTCTAATATCGTATATGCCTTCATTACAAATGAGGGGGACCCATCAACTATTCAGGAGGCTCTTGATGAGCCTAATGAAGAAAAGTGGAAGGTGGCTATGGATGATGAGATGGACTCATTGCACAAAAATCACACATGAGAACTGGTGGAGCCTCTAGTGGGCCGAAAACGATTGGATGTAAGTGGTTATTCAAAAAGAAACATGATAAATACGAAGCGATGTTGATAGCTAAGGGGTATGCTCAGAGAGAAGGAATCGACTTCACAGAGATATTCGCGCCGGTGGTTAAGTAAATGTCTATCAGATTCGTGTTAGTGCTAGTTGCCCAATACTATCTCGAATTGGAATAGATAGATATCAAGATTGCTTTCCTGCACAAGAAGTTAGAATAGCATATCTACATAAAGCAACCAGAGGGCTACGAAGGTAAAGGGGCAAAAAAAAGGTTTGTAGATTAATGAGGTAGTTGTACGGCCTGAAACAATCCCCTAGGCGGTGGTATAAAAAAATTGATTCTTTCATGTTGAGTCGAAAATTTGCTCGGAGTGAATATGATTACTGTGTCTATTACAAGACACTGAGTGATGGCAAATTCATCATCCTAGTATTGTATGTTGATCGCCCGTAATAATATGTCTAAAATCAACGTGCCGAAGACTCGGTTATCAAGGATATTCGAAATGAAAGATCTGGGGGCTGCAAAGAGGGTTCTCAGCATAGATATTCATAAGGATAGGAAGAAGAGCAAGTTTTGGTTATCACAGGCAGAATACCTTGAAAAGGTATTGATCAAGTATAGGATGGACCAGGCAAAGCCAGTGAGTGTTCCCCATACGACTTACTTCAAGCTTTCCTCGAAACAATGTCTTAAATCAAATAAGGAAAAGTAAGTTATGTCTCATGTGCATTATTCGAATGCGGTTGGCAGTTTAATGTATGTCATGGTCTTTACGAGACTAGATATTTCACAGGAAGTCGGTGTTGTGAACAGATACATGTCAAACCCCAGCAAGCAACATTGGGAAGTGGTGAAATAGCTACTTCGATACATTCGAGGTACAAAAGACTACATCTTAACTTTTGAGAAAACACGGGCAAAGTTAGTAAGATATATAGATTCAGACTACGCAGGCAGTGTAGATTCCAGAAAGTCAACTTCAGGATACTCTTTTGTACTAGCCGGTGGAACAATTAAGATGTCAAAGCTTCAATCTATGGTGACACTTTCCACAACCGAAGCAGAAAATATGGCAGTGACGGAAGCATTTAAGGAATGTGTTTGGTTAAGAGGCATGATAAATCAGTTGAGACTTCAGCAGGAGGTTGTGACGGTTAATTGTAATAACGAGAATGCTGTCAATTTGGCTAAAAATTCTGTTTATCACTCTCGTACTAAATACGTTGATGTTCATCACCATTCTATCTGATAAGTGCTTGAGAAATGAGGCGTAACTCTAGAGAAGATTCATACCAGCGTGAATCCAACAGACATGCTCACCAAGGTTATTCCTACAGAGAAGTTCAAGTTCTGTGCAAATTCTCTAGGCTTTATGATGTCGTAATAGGAGGACGGAGTGTACACGAAAAGCATTGATGAGAGACAAAGATAAGAAAAAAGGACAAGAAGCTACATATTTGAAGATTGAAGACATGGTGGAGATTGTTGTATTTAATGTCTTAAATCTAATCAGATTTTGCGTAGGTTTTTTTGCAAAACCACGAAAGTGCGGGATTTATTTCCGATTTCGTTTAGGATTCTTTTCGATTTTATTTAGAATTTTTTCTACAACTATATATATGAGTGTAAACATGATTGGGAGGTATTCTAAGAAATTCTAAGGCTTTCTAAAAGGGTTCTTGGGTTTCAAAGGGGTAGAGCAAGGTTGAGATTCAAGGTTGTGTGAATCGAGTAATCCTTCTCTCTTTATAATTTCCGCTTTCATAGTGAAGATACGTCGCTTTGTGCTATGGTTTCCGAAAGGGTTTTCCATGTTAAATATTTGTGTTCTCTTATGTTTGCTTGGTGCTCTTGGATTGCAATACTAGATCCATCTCTATGTGATTCCGCAGTACAATCCCCAACACTGATTCCTTTCTCGGGTGGCCTACACACAAGGGACAGTTGAGACGCGACTGTTAAAATTATCCAAATCGTGTGTGAGTCCACCATGCATGGTGCATAATGTCATCCAATCTGTTCATCTAATGGTGGATTCTAGCTTAAATAAAACCGTCCAAATCATGTAGGCCGAACAATCCTGATTCCTGATTGGCAAACAAATGTTTGCTGAATTCAGATAATTGTTTTTTATATTCAGATAATTGGTTATTTATCATTTCAACCATCTACTGAAAAATCCACCGATTGTATAGATAGTACTTGATCTATTGTACTTTTTGGTTGATGATCCAAGTCAAGTCTGATAACATGGTATGGGTTGATTTGATTTATTTTGATGCCTCGTATGTAAACTTTTCAATGCCTGCATATCAACAATTACACTATCCGAGTATTAAAGTTGAACTGTTATCATGGGCTCGATTCGCTATGTGAACCTAGAGGCCGTGGAATATACCAACTCAGGCTTTTATTATTGGGTGTTGGTTGATACACTGGCTGCATGTGAAGCTTGATACACAGACATTTCGAATGTGCCGTACATATACTCAACTTACTGTTACCAGCTTATGGTCTAACAATCGGATTGGTTGCACAAATTTATCCTCTGATTTTTCAACACTTATAATGAAATTAATATGACTATATGATATTTTCATTTTGAACCGTCCAATAATTGTCCACTAATCTGATAGTTAGATAATCATCAAAGTGTGGTTTCTAGTTCATGATACTTCTATACTTATAATACACAATTTAGACAAACTAATTTGTATTATTTATATGTTAATCATTCAATTTCTAAGTAATTTACATATGCATGCAAATCATCCTTCACACTTATTTTTTAAAATTTTTTCCTCTTTATTATCTCATCAGAAAAGATGGTTAGAATTTGTGGAGATGCAGTTGACCACCTACTACGTCTGGTGGGTCAATGAAAACCCTTAGTTACGAAATGAATCCCACTGGCTGATGCTAACCTTGTGGTCAATAGACTTTGGAAGATGCTCTAGTTCATATTTCAAAAGAGATTTCCACCACTTGTTTAGATGCCGGTCTTGATCCTTTGCAATTTGCCATCTTACATACGGCTTGCTGAATTAATGCAGTCAATTACATAAGGACTCCAACTGGATGATGCTGACCTTCTGGTCAATAGACTTTCATGGAAGTTCACATGTTGGATAGCTGCAATTACATTACTCTAGAGAAGCCCAAATTTATAGGTGGCTATACTTCCTTAGCTATGATCCTATCTATCTCAGGAAAGAACTCTGATATTCCAATGTATGAATAAAAGCAATATTAATAATGATCTTCCAACTTATAAATAAAAGCAATTAATTAATAATAATAAATAAGTTTTCAAGTATGCAAATTGTGTAACATATAGTATTTATCAAATAATGATGCCAACCTACTGGATAACTTATTACAAAGAAATTAATAATCATTCACTGTACCAAAATGGGAAAATTTAATTCTATAAGACATCTAAATTGAGAACCATAACTGGATTTGTGGAAACTGTAATCTGTTCATACATGAATACTAGGGCAAAAGATCAGTGCCGGCTCATTATTGACCACTAAAAACATGGTAACAATTTCAGTTTAAAATAGGCAAACACCAGAAATATTTGATACTGTGAAATAAGATATCATGATGGCCTACAAATAGGGCGGTACACGAGCTAAGCTAGCTCGAAAAGCTCGCTCGGCTCGGCTCAGCTCAATCTAGCTCGGCTTGAATGACAACTTGAGATGAGCCAAGCTTCATATAACCCAACTCGTTTTGAAAACGAGCTGAATTCAATCATGATAGATCTTGACTTGACTCAAACTCAACTCACACTCACACACACACATATATATAGGGAAATCCTATTATATCCGTCCATTCCTTTCATACCATTTCCATTCCTTACCCAACTCACCATGCCCAAGCTCCATAGTCCCTCTCTTAGCACCAACAAGGTGCATCTATGTTTTTACACGAAGTTGCATAAATTGAGAGATGGTAAATTCAAACTTTTTTACTCTTTTTTTTGTTAGCTTGTTAGTTCACCCACTGTCAGTTCACACTTCACTGTTAGCCACCCCCACTAGGGAACTACGTATCTTTCACTCAGTCTACCACTTGAGCTATGGATCTAGGTGTGGTAAATTCAAACTAAATTGCACATGTCAAACTCAACTAAGGACTGGGATTGCTGAGTCTTTCAACCTCGATTGTAGGAAATTCTCGGAAATTGGCATCCACAAATTTGATTCATTATCTCTTTGTACCCAAAAGTCAAGCTGATTCCTTTATCGGGTGGCCTACACAGAGGACAGTTGAGATGTGATGTTTCCTGTTAAAGTTGTGTGTGGGTCCATCATGGTTTATAATGTCATGATCCAATCTGTTCATATGATGGAGGGATTCCCTAATAATCGAGACATTTCTAAGAGACTCCCATTGGATATGCTAACCTTTATGGTCAATGGACTTTTGTAGAAGCCCATTGGACTGAAGACGCTCAAGTTCATATTTCAAAAGAGACGGCCACTACTTGTTTAGATGCGGTCTTGATCCTATGCCATTTGCCACCTTACACACGGCTTGGTGAATTGACGCAGTCAATTTGGTGGGCCCATCCATAAAAGCCCTTAGTTACATAAGGGCTCCCACTCAATGATGATGACCTTATGGTTAATAGACTTTGATGAAGTTCACATTTTCGATATCCACAATTACATCACTGATTCATTCTAGAGACGCCCAAGTTCCTCAGCTATGATCTAATCTATAGCAGGAAAGAAATTGGATCTTTCAATGTATAAATAAAAGCCAATTAAAAATAAATAAATAAATTTTCATCTACGTAACTTGTGGAGCACTTTGTATTTATCAAACAATGATTGTAGGAAATTCTTGGTAAATGGCATCCACAAATTTTGTTCACTATCTCTTTGGACCCAAAAGTCAAGCTGATTCCTTTCTCGGATGGCCTACACACAGAGGATAGTAAGTTTTCTGGCTAAAATTGTACAAATTGTGTGTGGGTCCATTATGGTGCATTATATCAACCAATCAGTTCATCCGATGCCCTCGATTATGGCGGGATGCCTTGAAAATCAAGGCATTTCCAAGACTAACCTGGGCCACCCCACATAAATTTAGAGGTTCATGCATGATTTTACATCATTGGGTTTGGTGTGTGCCACCTATGTCTTGGATTGGACTCATTTTTAAGATTCATAGTCAGATTGTGGCGAACCAAATGATGGACAGGATGGACCTGATGCATGTTCCTTCTATGTAGGGCTTGTTTGACATCTCTACACTAATCTAATAAGAGATTTTTCAATAAGAGCTATTATAATAATCTCTTTTTATTATAGCTCTTATTTTAAATAAGCTCATTTGGTAAAATCAGGTTTTCAAAATCAAAAGAAGCTCTGATATGAAATAAGCATGTTTGGTAAAATATTTAAATATGAGATTTTTCTAAGGGTTGTTCATGTCATTTTTAAAGATTACAACAACTCAATTATAAGAGCAATCCAAACGGCCGTTTCGGTGGAGTGGGTTTCGGTGGAGTGGATATCATCATTGATTGACCACGCCCCAAATGGCAAAAGAATGGATGGCTATAACCTTCATGTTTTAAGACATTTGGGCTGTCTATTATGTAGAATGTTGGATGCAGATCCTCCATTATATGGAGCCCACCTTTGATGTGGATCATCCAACGTGTGAGCCAAACCTTCAAAGTGGGTCAGTGATCATGGGAGGCTTATCTTAGATGTGGACCATTCATCATTAGGAGGTTGGCCTTTGACGTGGACCATCCATTATGTGGGGACCACCTTGATGTAGTCATCCATCATGTAGGGCCCACCATCAATGCGGATTGTCCTTAATGTGGGGTCCCTCAATGTCCACTACCCACGATGTGGAATCCACATTTGGTCTGTCCTTCGTATGAACCCCACCTTTAAAGTGGGTTTTCCATCATGTGGGGCCAACTTTTAATGTCCACCATCCATCGTGCAGGGCGCACCTTCTATATGGATCATCCATTATATTGGACCACGTTGGATATGCGTCATCCATTGTGTGAGACCTTGGATGTGGACTATCCATTAGGTGCAGTCCACTTAATGTGGATTGTCCATCACGAGGGGCCACACTTTGATGTTAGCAATCCATCATGTGTGGCCCACTCTGTCCAATATGCGGGTCACCTTGATGTTGACCATTCATTATGTGGGCCCATTCAATACAAATCATTCATCATGTGGGCCCACCTTTAATGTCAACCGTCCATCACTTGGGCCCACTTTTGATGTCCACCATACATTAATGTGGATGGTCCATCATTCTAAGCCACACTTTAATGTGGGGCCCTCCTTTGATGTGAACTGTGTATTATGTGGGCCCACCTTGATGTGGACCATTCATCATGTGGGGGCACTTTCAATATGGGTCATTCATTATGCGAGCTCACATTTGATGTCCACCATCCATCATGTGGGTCCAACCTTAGCTATGGACCGTCCATCATGTGGAGCCCACTTGATGTTGATAGTCTATCATGCAGGCCACTTCTTGATATTGGCCATCCATCACGTGGGACCCACCTTTGATGTTCACCACCATCATGTGGGTCCCACCTTTGCTATGAACCATCCATCATGTGGGGCCCAACCTTCAATATGGGTCGTTCATCATGTGAGCCTACCTTTTATGTCAACCTTTTATCATGTGGTCCCACCTTCAATGTCAACAATTAATCATGTGGGTCCCACCTTTGATGTGGGTTGTCCATCATGTAGGGCCAAACTTTGATGTGGGGCATCCATCATACGGGTCCACCTTTGATGTGACCATGCATTATGTAAGCCCACCTTGATGTGAACCATTCATCATGAGGAGCCCACCTTCAATATGGGCTACTTATCATGTGAGTCCACCATAGAGGGATTGTAAAGAGAATGGAGGGTAAGATGGGCGTTACTTGAAAAGCTTAAAGGCAAATTTATCCAAAAAAAAATGTCCACTTAAGCCAAAAAAGCTTTAAAAGAAAAAGTGACCTCCCCATCACTTTGTCATTTTCATAAAAGTTTTTCGTCACATTTGACACCCATGCACGTAGTTTATTTCCATATATATATATATATATATATATATATATATATATATATATATATATATATATATATATATATATATATATATATAGGGAAAAGGTACTATGCGCTCGAGCGTAGCGGTCGTCCGTGAGGTCGAGTTGTGTGGGCCCCACCGTTATGCGAAAATTAGCCCAAAATCAGCTTCCATGTAACTCAATACCATGAAACATAAGTATACACACAAAAACATAAAATGCACTTGGTGGGCCCCACGATTGTGGATACCAAAAAAAAATATTTAAGTGGGACACACATGATGGACGGTGTTGATCATCAAAAACGTCTCGAAAGGTCCCCAAAATGGTTTTGAATGTTTCAAAAACTGTACGTGGTGTGGCCCACAAAAGTCACGGATTGACTTGATTTTCACCGTGTGGGCCCCCTGCGGAATGGTGCATCCGTGGACGGTGTGGATTTTCGAACGGCTCACGGTGGGGCCCACACCGGCCTAATAGAGATGCTTTACAAACATAGTACCTTTTCCCCATATATATATTAATTTATATGTATATATATATATTCATATGCCGAGCTTTACAAATGATCTAATTTTATTTTTTTTAGAGCTTAAACAAAAAATTAGAATAAGAAAATAAGCTCTTAATAATAGTGATGCCAAGGAATTAGGGTTGTACACACGGGTAGCTTGCATGTACAAGACAGGCTAATGTAAAGCCCTTGGAACTACCCTCTCCCAATAGGATGAGGAAGAGAAGAGATAATCCGAAGATCATATCAAAGTTCTTTTTCCTTTCTCTCTCTTTTATATATACACTATTTATTTATTTTTCTCTCTCTCTCTCTCTCATATAACACTTTGGATCCAAAAATCTTTTCTTCTCCAAAGACACCGAGAAGAGAGAGCAAAACCTTAGATTCACAGCAGAAAAAGCAAGGAGAAGATGTCTTCAACTTTCAGACAATTTATTTTCAATGGGTATGCACACCTCTCATTGGGGCTTGTTAGGTTGTCGGTCGAGATGGCAAATGGGATCGTCGGTGATGCTAGCATCCGGTAATTTATCCATCTCTATTCATTTTCTTTTGTAGATGTGGAGGTAGAGTATAGTGACTAAGCCTTTAGTTCTAATTGTATTTATTCATTTGGATTTTTGAAGATCGGCTTTTCTATGAACCAACATGCTCGCTCTAACTAATCGGTTGGGTGAGTTGTTGTTCCAAGCTCGAAGGTTGAGCTGAGACTCAAGCTGTTCAAGTCGAGCACGAGGTAGGCAAAGCTCAGCTCGGCTCAACTCATATACACCTCTACCCATAGCATTAATTTAGTGTAAGCGAGGATCTTCATGTGCCGAGCCAAGGCTAGCGTTGTCCTTCTCAAGGGAATCCACGAGCATGTACGCAGGCTAATGTAAAGCCCTTGGAACTACTCTCTCTCCAATAGGATGAGGAAGAGAAGAAATAATCCGAAGATCATATCAAAGTTCTTTTTGTTGAATCCTTCTGAAATATATATATATATATATATATATATATATATATATATATATATATATATATATATATATATATATAGTTTGGGCCTTTTCTATTGTATCAAGATTGCCATGAACCACATGCTCGCGCCCACACTAGGCCGGGTTGATGTGGTGTGCAGAACGTGCTCGCGCCCAGTCAAAAACTAAACTTTTTGTCTGTTTTTATTTTTGAACAATTGGACAGAACGGTTTCTGTTTATTTGAACAAACATATTTTTTCATTCAAAAACCCAACAGACATGACTATTGGCAAAGAGTGTTTCTACACCATTTCATGGAAACCATTGAAGTCTTTAAAAGGGCCTCTTTAGTTCATTTTTTAAGCATGCATTCAAATCTATCTGCTCTTTGTTTTTTGGGTTAAACATACATCAGTGGTTTCAGTCTTTGTACATCGAGTCCACCTATGTGGCGAGATAATAATCCAAGGTATTCTAGAGATTGATTGTCCAGTATTCCTATTGTACTACGGACACCATCTAAAGGAGGGCAAATCAACTTCAATTCGAGTGGTTTAATCAAACCTCAGTTCCAATAACTTTTATCATTCATTATACCGATTTTCATCCTTCTATTTATTTTCTTTCATTATTATTATTTGTTGTTTTCGAATTTCCAAAATTAAATATTTACAGACATCAAAGTCTAATAATCTTAAAGTTGATCTCTTCTAATTTGTACATCAATAATTATTATGTCCAACATAACAGTGAACCCAAAAACTAAAGTTATTAAAATCGAACTATTTTCTAGATGCCATTTTAGAAGGTAGAAACAAAAACTCACATTTGCTTTGGATACACTGAAATTATCATACATATTGTCAGATACTTTCTAATATGATATGAACAAGGAATCTAGTGTCCATAATGACCACAATTGCAAAATTTACATTTTAAATTTCCTTCCAAAAGAATTGCATGATGTTTACGCATTATATTCAAAAGCCAAAGATATACGGTACGTGTTGGCAAAGAAATATATATTAGAAGAAGCTGATGCCAAAAAAAGCATATTATTTCAGCTTTTCCAAACTTCTCTATGACAGATGATAAGCCTGTCCTTAATCAGATAATGGAGTATCAAAATCTGGTGCGCGGGCTTATATCTGAAAGACTGAAAATAGAATATGCTTTTCTTAGGGTACTCTTGAAAAACTCTCACCATCTTAAAAAGAATGCAAAAACAAGATGAAGCATAAGAAAAGTGGGGTGGCAACGAAAAATATCATTGTACATATCCAAATAGAAGATGTAAACAGAATATGAGATTAAAAAAAAATAATAATGCTATTAGCAGTGCTTCAAATGCCAATTTCGTTGAAACAAATCAAGAGAACAAAAGATTCAAAGGATCCTATTTTTATTGGTCAAATTATCATATTGATCAATACAGATACTTGAAATGAACTTGTTTCCATCATGGAAAACCAGACCATTGTATTCAATAGTGTAGGCTTAAAACTAAGAAAAGAAAACCAATAAAAAAATAAAGGAAAATGCTTTCATTTTGGTAAACCCAGACATCATATTGAAGAGTGCAAACACGAGAAAAAGACTTCCAAGGCTCAAGGTAATGTGAGAGAATGAGAAGTGCAAGATGAAATAACCCCTGTGGTATCTAAAGTAAACCTTTTATAATTTATATATATATATATATATATATATATATATATATATATATATATATATATATATATATATAAAAATGAGCCATTATATTAAACAGGAACTACCCGGGACCTCAGTCCTCCCTGATGGCACCCGGACCCACCTAGTCCAGAAATAGGGCCCCGCGGATAGCTGGGGGAAGAGCTGATGCAACCTGATTGCGAATCACTGGCCATGCAGGCCAACCCATCCACCACATTATTGCCTTTCCTCAGAGCATAGACTATTCACATTTGGGCTAAGCGAATGAGTGAGACTTCTAATACGAAAGACTCCAAGGGGCATTGCCTCCCTTGGTGAGAAAATCCACCACTGATTTCGAGTCGCTCTCCACTACAATTTTAGGGAACCCGCGATCCACACAAGAAGAAAGGCCCTCTATTACCGCCTTCGCTTTAGCTTGAAAGTTGGAATCCACACCGTAACCTCTTGAGAAGGCAAAAAGAAACTCACCTCTCTCCTCTTCAGACTCCCCTTCCACCAAACGGGACCAGGTTACCACATGAAGACCCATTCACATTCATTTTCACCCAGCCCTTATCGGGCCTTCTCGACTTCACCAAAGACAAGACAGGCCTGATGGGAGGACTTGGGGGAATCCCCAAATCCCGGAGAGCATCCTGATGGGCTCGAAGATTACTAGTCGAACCCAGGAGAAGAGAAGAGATAACTGCGAGCCATCTCCGAATCGTGATGATAGTTTTCCTGGGGTCTACTTAGGACCCTTCGAAGTGCTGTCCATTTCGTTTAATCCAGATTTTCCAGAAAATAAAGCTAGGGGTGAGGCCTCTCAACAAGCTAAAATTGTCCACAGCGGAAACCACCATCCACCACTGGGAAGCATGACCTGCTGACTGACCTTCCAAGAAAGAGTTAGGACCCTTCGAAGTGCTGTCCATTTCATTTAATCCAGATTTTCCAGAAACTAAAGCAAGGGGTGAGGCCTCTCAACAAGCTAAAATTGTCCACAGCAGAAACCACCATCCACCACTGGGAAGCATGACCACACTCACACACCCACACACACACACACACACACACACAAAGCTAGCATAGATTAAGTCCTTAAACACATTCCAAGAACTCGGTGACACAACTCAAAACTCAGCTGAGTCAACTTGACTGCGTGAGATTTTGAGCCGCGTCTCTCAGAAACTCGTTTACAAGTGTGGCTCTGATCAAAACTCGACAATCAGAGTGACTCAACCAAGTAACGCACCTGGTCCACTGTACTTTGTTACAAACAAAAAACGGTGAGATGAGATTTGAACTAGTACCTCAACAGAGCAAGAGGCTACTACCAGTGCACCATACAATACGTGTTAATTATATTGCGAGTAATTTATTTACTTTATGCATCTGCAGGAAATTTAAAATTTTCTCACCACACCAAATACTGAGTTTATTTATTATAATATCGGGTCAAGTCACATATCACTCGACTCATCAAGTTGACCCCATCCAGCAAGACGTCAAGTGCAATCAAGCTTTCAAGTTTTTGAACTATGCTTAAACATGCCAATAGCAGCAAACCAAGGTGGTCAAGAAAGCATATGGAAGTATCACCTCTTTCATTTATAGCATAGCACCTAAAGTTTCATGAAGCTTGAAGCGAAGCGGCACAGATTCGGTGCAGGATATAACAAGCAGAAGACATGGTTAAGGGTGTCTTCAAATGCAAAGTCAAATTGAATTACAATAATTAATCTAATAAATGGAAACAATCAATGTTGTGTTTTCCTTCCCTAGCATTCATATTGAGGTATTAACACTTTCCAGGTTGGGACTTGAAAGAGGTGGAATTGAAATTCTAGTACTAGTTTTTCATTATGAAACTAGGATACATCATTTATTTCTTCTCTTTCCTCTATATATTAAACCCAATGTTCACAAAATCATTTCACTTGTGCATCCAAACACAGCCTAAAAAAGTAGACTGACCCACCTTGAGACGTCAATGCCAGCTTCGCCCACAAGAGAAGACAATAAAGTTTACCCATTTTCCGCTCTGTCATATGCATTTGATTTGTGTTTTGGTGCAAAAGTGAAACCTGATGGTACTTTGCCAAGCAACATCTCAGATAACCGTATCTGCATTGATAATGAGTTGAAATTGATATTCCACTAATTAGCAGCCGACTAATGGTTTGATATCCCAAAGACAAAAATATTGGAAGTACGTACCCAGTCAGCTGCAGAATCTGAGGCCATTAGGGTCTCAAGATCATCACGGCCAAAGTAACAAGGTGGCCGCCAATTTAGCCGTTGTGGAATAACATCCAGTAGACCAACAGGTACATACCGGTATGTATAACTAAGCCACTCCAACAGAAAATGCCTGGTTGTCTCCACACCTGCAGACACGTGAATATTTAGAAGTCAGAAAATCATTTTTGACCAATCTGCGGTCATAAATACTTGGGTCATTATTTTTATATTATATCCAAGCAAGCATGAGAAAGTATACCATGGAATGCTGATTGTGGATTATTGCACATGAATTCACATGGAGACACAATGCAGGTATGTGCACAATCTGGACCACATCCAGTATGGCCCCACCACATACAGGTCACCATCGTCAGTGTCGTCATCACAGCCTTGTTCCAACAATTTGGGGTTGGCTTTATGAACAGGGGTCATTGTCTTGATAGCTTGGCGAAGTTTGATAACCAGTAGCCTATTCCTAATGCCAACCATCTTTTACACAGGCTGGGAACTGCAGGTGAAATCGCTGCCAGGCAGATTTCCACCATATACGAGCATGACCCACAAAAATCAGGCCATGCGAATGATCCCAACCACCCAATCAGAACAGGACTCGGAAACAGGCATGGTTTTCTCCCCTCAAATCAACTGGTTACAATATCCCACTGACTTGATTACTAGGCCATGACTCATCCATATTTTGGCCCACCAGTATTTAGAATCATGAAGGGTACATTAGGATTGACCACAAGCAGATGCCTGGCATATGTCCCCATTGGAACTTATGTAATAAGGTTTCAATGAGCTGCGTGCAATTAGTTTTCCTCTATAGCATTGAAAAGAATTAGCTTTGCTATTCATTCATGATAATGGAAAAACAAGAGTAGCATTTTGTCATAGGTTATCGTCAAAGGAAGATACTGTGCATCAAACATAATGTAAATGCAGTAACACTGTAACAGAAATACAAGCAAGCACAGAAAATTACATCTAACATCATATAATACATAGCAAGCATTAATTATTTATTCTACTCATGGCTCAGTTGTAGACTCACAAGAGTTTCAACACTGAGGTCATGGGTTCGAGTACCCATTGTGGTGTGTGTGTGTGGGTGGGAGGGTGGGTGTGTTAAAAATAAAAAATAAAACAAATAAAAAAGTTTTCGGTGGTCATGGGTCCTTGTCGGGAGGTCAGCATTAAACCCTTGGCGTTTTGTACTTGTTATAGATGAATTAACTGCTAGTACAGGTTGTTTATGGATGATGTTTTGTTTGTCGACGAGACTAGATTGGGAGTAAATGCTAAATTTGAGGTTTAGAAGAAGACTTTAAAGCCAGTGGCTTAAAATTAGCATAACCAAGGTGAAGTATTTGAAATGAAACTTCAATATAAAAAGTTATAGAGGAGAGGCCTTAGTTAAAATCAATGATCAAGGGATCACGCAAATCGATATGTTTCATTATCTTGCTCTATTATTGAAAGGCCATGAAGAATGATGGGAATGTTTCCAATGGAATTGGAGTTGGATGAACGAAGTTGAGGTGTACCTTAGGAGTGTTTGATTACCATATGCCTAAATTGGTGGTTTGGAAGAAGGCTCTTGAGCCTGGAGTTTACAATTAGCAGAACTGAGATAGATTTTAGAAAGAAACTTTAGTATGAATAGTGACAATGGATGACCACACTTCACTTGCCCAGTGCAAGCAGAGATGCTCAATGGATTCTGCACTGTTCTTACAGGGAAGACAAATACTGGGGAGGATCATGCCACAGCATTGTAAGCTATCCACCTCCCACAAGTGAGAAGCAAGACGAAAGCCACCACCTTGGGGGGAGCTCCGAAAGTCCAAATGGAGGAGGGAAAAGCCGTGACTAGACCAGAGGAGCCGCTGATGATAGTTGATACAGAGGAAAGACTTGGGACGAGAAGTTCCCTGAGGGGGAGAAAGACCAATGGAGAGAATCCTCCATTTTGCTTCAGAGGGCTGAACACCTTAGAAAGCTTTAAACAATCCAGAAATGCCTCAGTTTCGAGCTCCGACAGCACTCTTCTGCACGGCAGACAACACACCCCTGAACTGACAGTAGAAAAGCAACTAGCTACAGATGTCGACAGATTAGAGGACACTCTGGCCAAATCTGTGAAAATTGAGGACAGGTCTTTCTGAAATCCATTGACCTAACCAGAAATTAATCCAGGATCCGTGGCCCAGGCCGAGAGAAATTCCTTCTCGGAATTGGGGCAGAATACTAGCAATGGCTTACCATATCGAAGAGGCTCTGTAAAGGGAGGATTTAGTGAACCAGCCTCCCTCCTCAATCCCATATTTGGAAGTACTAATTTCTCTCCACTAATTTCTAGTTTTTGTTCCAAAACACAGTAGCCATTTTCCAAGGAAGGTGGAATGACATCAGCTAGAACTCTAATATCTGCTCTCCCTTCCAAGTAAGGCTTTGCAAACTTTGGTCTCAAGAAAATTTGAAAATTACAAAATAAACCCTGTTTTATGACTTTTAACCAAAATAACCCTAGTCCAATGAAAAAACATATAAAACCACTCGTAAAGTGTCCAAAGCATAAATCCAACATAAACTAGATCCTAAAACATATATGTGTCCTATGATGAAAAGAATGGTCCACGATCAACGGCCCAATCATATAATCCATGTGATCCAACGACTCGATCGCCACGTCCCTCAAATCCAACAGTCCAAATCACTCCCTAAAGCAACTCATGTGCATCTTCCTAGTGTGGAGTCTTCTAGATGCTCGCACATGCACTATGGGGTCTTCGATACGGATACTCGTCTAGCCATAGAGAAACCGGGGACCGCCTCCTCTAATACGTTCACAAAGGCATACGTGATGGGATACCCTCATTAACTCTCCTCGGCTAAGAAGAGTTCACCTCTAGCGGACTAAAAGTCCTATAACGTTCCAGGATATCAGGATTCAAAGTCTGCAGCTCTGCCTCTGTAAACCATGTGCTATTTGAAATCGGCTTGTGCTTCCACTTGACGAAGAATTTCCGAAATCTCCCATGGTGAGTGGAAACCACTTGTGTATCCAATATATCTTCGACTTGTTCACTTCAAGCAGGCAAGGAGGGTAAGGGTGGCAAAAGCTAGGATGATGGGTCAGGTAGGGGCCATAGGTTAGGGACTGGATCATGGTCTACAGAAGGGTCTGAAAATGGATCGGAAGACGAAGTAGCAGGATCCTTGTATCATACTAGATCTTTCACATTAAAAGTAGAACTGATTCCATGGTAGGTGAAAGGTCTACTACATGCGCATTAGGACCCAATTTCTGCAATATTTTGTATGGTCTTGCATTATGTGCTTGTAATTTTTTAACAACCTCATGTGGGAACCATTCAAGCCTTGTACAAACCATGACATAATCTCCTTAGTCCTAACTGGAATTCCTGAAATCTGTGATGAGAATCAACAAAATATTTTTCATTACTCAAGTTAATCCGCTTCATGATCTCACTATGCAACTCATGTATGTGACCTGCAAACTCATGTGCTAACTCAGATGGCCTATGGGACGTAGACATAAGTATGAGATCTATGGGTTTCCTAGGTTTGTAGCCATGCACAACCTCAAATGGAATCATGCCTATGGACCTATTAATGAAACTATTACACGCTAACTCGGCTATAGGCAAAACAGTATCCCATGTTCTGACATGATCACCCTCAAGGCATCTAGGTAGATTTCCAAGACTCATATGGTCTTTGGTAGACCATGTAAATGCACTACCTCCCCAAAGAAAAGTTTAGTCACATTAGAGGCATCTAACGTCTTCGAGCACAAAATGAAATGGGCCATTTTGGAAAAAACGGTCTACAACCACAAATACAGAATCGTGTTACTTGATAGTCTTAGGTTAACCAAACACAAAATCCGTACTAATGTCCTGCCATAGAGTATGGGGCATTGGCAAAGGCATGTACAATTCTATATTTTGCTTTCTCTACTTCGCCGGTTGACAAGTCCAGTACTACCCAACTATCTTAGCTATATCTCGCTTGAGACTTGGCCAATAGAACCTATCCTCCTCAAGAGTAAGTGTCTTGTCCATCCCCAAATGACCAACTACCCCTCCTGCATGAAGTTCCCAAACTAGGAAATCATGGAGGGAACTAAGGGGAGTGTAGAGTATGTCACCTTTAAATAGGAACTCATCAATGATGAAAAACCCGCGACTATCACTCGACTGACCATCTCATAGTGACACATACAACTCACCAAAGTCTTCTCTTAGCCGCTTAAACCCAGTCACTTCCACACTCATACTCTGGATTAGCACCACACGATGACTAAGAGCATCAACAGGTTTGTTCTCGACCCAAGCCTTATGTCTAAGAAGCAAGAACAAAAGAATATTCCTGAAGAAATTAGACCCATTTATCATACCTAAGATTTAGCTTCTTCTGGAAATTGAGATAACGTAAGGTCCCGTGGTCAGAAAACAAGACAAATTCTTGGGTAATAAATAATGTCGCCAATGGCGACACATAAAACTCTGTCCTAGGTAGAATACCGTTGCCTTCATTCAACTTCTCACAAAAATAAGCAACAGGGTGCCCTTCCTGGCTAAGCACTTCACATATACCTACCCCAGATGCATCACACGCAACTTCAAAGACTTGAAAAAAGTTTGGAATGCGCATGACGGGAGCTTCGCTCATCTTGCCCTTAATCTCCTTAAATGCTCTAGAGTCAGCTTTAGTACAAAAGAAGTCCCCTTTCTTTATGCAATCAGTGATGAGAGTCATGATGGAACTAAACCCTCTAATGAACCGCTTATAGAAAGTTGATAAGTCGTGAAAACTTCGCACCTCATGAATATTGCGCGGTTCAAGCCACTCAACTATGGCACCAACCTTCTCGGGGTCCGCTCTCATGCCCTCAGATGATAATATGAACCCTAAGAAGATAACGCTCTTTGACATGAATGTGCACTTCTTAAGGTTGGCATAAAGCTTTTCAATTCTGGGGACCCCGCATCAAATAGTGAAGATGTTGTTCCGTTGATGTGTTATAGATAAGAATGTCATTAAAATACACCATAAGGAACTTACCTATAAAGGGTATCAACACATGGGTCATTACTCTCATAAATGTGCTCGGGGCATTAATCAAGCCAAAGGGCATGACTAGCCACTCGTATAGCTTATCCTTCATCTTGAAGGTTATCTTTCATTCATCTCCCAAGTGTATAAGTATTTTGTCATACCCGCTTTTGAGGTCAATCTTCAAAAGGATGGTGGCACTCGCCATCGTATCTAACATATCATCAAGGTATGGTATGGGAAACCGATACTTGACTGTGATCTTATTGATGGCTCTACTGTCCACACACATGGGCCACGTGCCGTCTTTCTTGGGCGTAAGGTGCACTAGCACGACACACAGACTCAAACTCTCTTGAATGAAACCCTTCCTAAGGAGCTCATCTACCTACTTCTTCAACTCCACATGCTCTGTAGGGTTCATTTGATAATAATGAAGGTTTGGTAGAATTGCCCCGGGGACAAGATCAATGGCATGCTGGATGTCCTGCATGGGTGGAAGCTCATCTGGTAAGTCCTCTAGGACTACATCCTGAAACTTATCTAGAATCGGATTCACCTCAGGGGAGCCCTCTACACTAACCTCGGGTGTGTATACTTTTGCATATACTTCTATAACCACTAATGGCGTAAATTGAGTTGTTTATAACTTGTAAGTTGTTTCAAGTTATCCATTTATCATTAAAATTTCTTTCTTGAAGTTTATAATAATTAGTTATCTTTTAATGTAGCTTGTTGATTGTTTTGTTAAAATTTATATAATATAAGTAATTAAATATATCACCATCAAATCCACCTTAGCCTCTCTCTCGAACCCCTTGTCATTGATAACATGAAGAGACTTAGGTTGGGATCTCGTATCCATTAGGTTACTCAACTTCTCCTCGAACCCCTTGTTTGGAGAGACTTAGGTTGGATCTCCTCGTATTGCTTTTTGGTGGGAGAGGAACGAGAGTGATTTTCTTGCCCTGATGCATAAATGAACACACATTCGAGCGGACATATATCGTTACATCATAGTCAAATAACCAAGGCCGCCCCAAAATGATGTATCCAACATCCACGGGCAAAACGTCGCACCACAGGGAATCTGAATAGGATCCAAAGTGAACAGGTACAAGACATAGTTGGGTAACAAGCATGGAAGATGCGTCAACCCATGAAACTCTAAAGGGTTAAGGGTGCGGTTCGGGATAAAGTGCTAGTGGAGACCACATTTGTACAACTACTACTATCGATGATCACCTTGCAATTCTTCTCCCCACATTTTGCATAGTTGTTAAAAATCATAGTCCAACGCTAGTCATTAGTCTCCTAGCATTGGTCAAGGCGCACCTGACTACTGCATGTGGTGCGGTCTTTTCTTCCTCTACTTCCTCATCACTAGCACTAGTGATATCAGGCTGATAAACTTCTTCAAAATCACCCTGTTCATCTCCCCCTTCCTCACATTCACCAATAACTTAGGCCTTGTTTGTCTCTTTCGAGGGACACTGATACACAGTGAACAAATCCATGGCAATTGAAGCATTGCGTTTGCTCACCTCTCCTAGAGTTAGCACTTGCTATCCATTTTCCTTTAACATCTCTAAGGTTGGACCGGGAACCAACTTGGGGCTTAGATTGACTTCCCACGTTAGACTTAGTCCCTTGAGGATAAGTCTTAACACTTGAATCCCAATAGTCAAAACACCTTCCAACTTGTGCTTTGAGATAATACTCGACGTCTTGCACCACTTGGTACATGTGCTCCAAGGTGCCAACGTCGCAAGAATAAAGTTCTCGTTGGATCTCGAATCGGAGGCCCATCCTGAATCTCGACAATGTAATCATCGTGTCCTCAACATCACATCACATTATGTATTCCTCGAACTTGGCGATGTAGTCTGGCACAGTCATGAATCCTTGGCGCAAGGCCTGCCACCAGTCTAAGAGTAGGGCTGAAAGTCAGACGGGTTCAACCTGACCGACCCGTGACCGACCCAACATTGGGTTGGGCCTGGGTAGGATGTATCGGGTTCGGTCTCAGGCTTGGGCTATACAAACACCAACCCAATAAAACTTAGGTTGGGCTCGGGTTGAGGGTCTCAGGTTGCCCGACCCAACCTAAACCCGATCTATATATAAGTTCCTTATAAATTATAATTGAGTGCCGATCATCTTCGTTGAAGGCACAAGAAATTCTAATGTCGTCGGGTTTCATTGGCCCACATCATTTCTGATGACTCAAGCTAACAAGATACATCGGATTTCTCTCCCAAATAGATTGCGTGCTACACAACACGACTTTTAAAGAAGTAGTTGTCCTATATTTTAGCTTGTTTGTTTAGAAAAAATGAATTTCTTTACGATAAATAACTACGTATATAATTAATAAAATCATAGGTACAAAAAAACAAAACATGTATTGAAAATAACATGTTTTCAATACATAATAACAAAAATATTTTAAAGCAGTATATCCATATTTTAGCTTGTTTGTTTAAAAAAGCCCTACTTAGGTTAATAAAATTTCAAAACAGGTATTGAAAATATAATAGATTAATGTAATAACGAAAATATTAGCATATATCCACCCGACCAAGCCCACTTGGGTTGGGCTTAGGTTGAGCACCAACCCGATTGGGTTAGACCCTTGGGTTGGGCTAACCCAACCCGCCCAACTTTCAGCCCTATCTAGGAGCCTCTGACGATAAGAGAGAGGGTAGTCGTAGCTAGGGGTTCTCCACTCTCAATTTTGTGCTTCTTGTTGGTCCAAAAAGTTTGGTCTGGCACACCAGCTTCATCTTAGCAAATCTCACTCGATGGGCATTGGACATATCATACCACTCAAACTAGTGGTCCATGTCTGCCGCCCAATCAAGGAATGCTTTGGGTTCCAAGCAACCATCAAAACTGGGAGCCTCAACTTTTACACCCTTCATGACTTGTGCGTTTGAATCATGACGGTCATGATGTTCCTCATGTTGTGGCTGCACGTGTGCTCAACCACGACCAATGCCCTGGCTACAACCTTGCCCTTGGCCCCTCACCTATCAACTTCATCTCCAGCTTAAGATTGAACATCTTCCCCAATGTCAGGGTTTGCCTGTAGGTAGGCCTCAAGTTGATTGACACGCACATTGGTCACGATCAATTGAGTAGCGGTGGTTCTATTGTGCACTTCAATGGCCATCAGATGGTGGTTGATAGCATTAAGGGCCTCGCCAATCTGCTCTAGATTCAGTGGGATATAGACCAAAGCCACGTCCATAACGAGTGGGCATACACAAGGGAACTCTAAAAGGGAAACCTAGATCCTAGGATAATGTTATGACAAAGATAAAACCAACCTAGAGATCAAACTGGACACTAAAAACACTAACTTCAAAATTCAGCAAGCTGTCACCCTCAAATATTATGTTGAAAATTCAGCAAGACGGTAATCTGAGAGTACCAAACTGAAAATTCGGCAAGTGTAATCTGAAAACTACAATCTGAAAATTACAATTACAAACCGAAAATTAAGCAAGGTGACAACCTGAGATTACTGTGTTGAAAATTCAGCAATGGTATAAGTGGAAAAAAATACTCCAAACAAGGAACAAAAGTCAGCAATATGATCCTAGATCTTATATGCAATGTATGCTCTACTAACCCTAGATGTGAATCTAACCAAAGTGCAATACAAAAATCATATGCTAAACCTATGGGCTCTGATACCAAATTTGATGCAGGACCCATGCATGAACACAAATAATGTGAGTGATCAACAAGAAAATTAAATTAATTAATGGAAACTACAAATCTTGCTACCATCATCACAAATATCAAGATTCTAAGAGGAAAATATGCATAGTTTAAGCATAAGTTGTCAAGCATCATCCTACAAGACCATTAAACATGAGAAACTAGGATCTAATGGATGTAGAAACATCCAAATAGCAAAGGGTTAGGCCTTTTGTAAATGGAAAGGTCTAACACTACCTAGGATTTACTAGATTTGGGTGTGGGTGAAGTTAGGGTTTAGGGAAATTGGGGAAAACTTGAAATTAGGGTTTACCTGGGTAAATGGATTGGTTGTTTAGGCTTTAACTAGAGGGGAATTAGAGTTTTGGATAGTTGGTGGCTAGGGATTTTAGATGAATAAAGGGAATTTGGAATGATTGTTGAAATTAGGGATTTTTGGAATCGGGAATTAGGGTTTGAGTTTGGATGGGAGAATGGAGAGGGTTTTGATGGGAAGAGAGAAGAAAACAAAAGGAATGAAGGGGGACAATACAGCCAGCCCTACGGGCTCACACGTGTAGGGCTAAAAGTCGGGCAGGTTGGGTCGGGTTGGTGCTCAACCCTAGCCCAACCCAAGGTTTCTATGCCTCAACCCTAACCCAACCCAACCTCGGGTTGGGAATTCTCAACCCAAGCCCAACCCAAGCGAGCTCGATCAGGTTGGTCGTGTTGGTCGGGTGGATACATGATAATATTTTTGTTATTACATTAGTTTATTATATTCCAATACACGTTTTATTTTTGTACCTATGATTTTATTAATTATATATGTAATGGTTTATCGAAACTTCATTTTTTTCTGAATAAACAACCTAAAATATAGGACAACCACTCCTTTAAAAGTCGTATTGTGAAGCACGCAATCTATTTGGGAGAGAGAAATCTGGCATATCCTGTTAGCTTGAGTCATCGGAAATAATGTGGACTAATGAGACCCGACGGCACTGAAATTTCCTATGCCTTCAACACAGACGATCCACACTCAATTATATATCGATCAGGTTCAGGTTCGGGTTCGGGTTGGGTCCAGCAACCCAAGACCTCAACCCAAGTTTTATCGGGTTGGTGTTTGTATAGCCCAAGCCCGAGACCAAACCTGATACATCCTGCCCAAGCCCAGCCCAATGTCGGGTCAGTCACAGGTCGGTCAAGTTGAACCCGCCAGACTTTTAGCCCTAAACACGTGTGGCCGTACGGTCTCAAGAAATTTTGAAAATTACAAAATAAACCCTATTTTATAAGTTTTAACCAAAATAACCTCGGCCTAATGAAAAAAAAATATAAAACCACTCATAAAGTGTCCAAGCATAAATCCAACATAAACTAGATCCAAAAACATATATATGTCCTATGATGAAAAGAATGGTCCACGATCAACGGCCCGATCATATAATCCATGCGATCCAACGGCCCGATTGTCACATCCCTCAAATCCAACGGTCTGAATCGCACCCTAAAGCAACCTATATGCATCTTCCCAGTGTGGGGTCTTCTAGATGCTCGCACATGCACTATGGGATCTTCAACACGGACACTCGCCTATCCACAGAGAAACCTGGGCCCGTCGCCTCCTCTAATATGTACGCAAAGACGTATGTGATGTGATGTCCTCATCACAGAAAGGTTGTGGCTATAGTGATAGGACCAGAACCAGATACCAAATTGATTGTCATGAATACTTCTTGGTGCAAATCTTGTACCATGAGTAGCACAAAGAAAAATACTACAGAGATGGAATGACACAGCAAAACATAGGGAGAGCAGCAACAGCTGAAATAACATGGCCCCAGCCTATAAAGAAAAATGCTACAGAAATGGAATGATGCAGCAAAATATAGGGAGAGCAGCAGAAGCTGAAATAACATGGCCCCAGCCTATAAAGAAGATCATTTGTACTGATACATTGTATTCTGATAGTCAGAGTGCATTACACAACTCACTACATTATGGATATTGTAATCATATGAATCATAAGAGTTAGCTATCAATTCATAAGTTACAAAATCTTAGCTGAAAAATCGTAATCATATCCTACTACAGTCGAAAGGATTAGATTGCTGAAATGATTACTGAAGTAACATGATGATAACAGTAAATATTTCTATTTTCTATTACAAGTGTTTGGAATTGGAGTGTATTCACACCACTCTATTTTACAACTGTCAGAGTTAAGCAGATTATTTTCACTAATACTTTAGATTGTAAAATAAGAATGTGTTGTAACTTTCCACACATCAAGAAAAGCTGTAAACATCAAAAATTTTAAATAGAAATACAGTATCACTTTAACACAACAAATGCCTTACACTCTTCATAAACCATGATAAGAATCATTTCTAGTGGTGCAGAAATATAATAAAATATTGTACATATGAAGATAAGGTATCTTCTGTTGGTGGTGGTCATAACATACCTTTGGTATCAGAGCCCCAATGTTCAAGGCCATAATGTACAAAATCCTTTAGAATGTTTAGTCGCTCACCGGAAGTGATGTCCCAATGCCTCTGTTCCTTGATCTCAGTAAATATCCATGGCTGCAATAGAGCAACGCACATCATTCCCGATGCCAAAATCCATAACTTCATCATAAAAGAGAATTCAGTGCAAAAAGTGCGAACAAACCTCAACCGGTACAGACTATTCAAACATAGGCCAGAGATATGCAAAACCAAAATAAATTGCTGTTGGGGGAAACCACCTTAATTAGTGCTCCTCGAGCAATCATGCATGTAGAGAGCTCAGGACATTCGGAAATGTGATTGTTCCAGTCAGTGTATGAGAATATGTCACCATTCCCCAATACTTGCAAAACATCAGGGGCCTTTTTTGCACACTGGTAGATGTAATCCCAATCAGCAAGCTTGCTGTAGCGCTGCTGTCGTGATCTGCCATGTATCGTTACTGCACTGGCTCCCCAGTTGCTAATATCTGCAATTAATGAATCAATGCGATTTCTCCCTTCAAAATAACCTGTCCGTACCTAGAACAAGCAAGGATTGCAGTAACATATCGCATTTTGAACAACATGATACAACCATGAGAAGCCAATTAATAATTCGAACTGAAAGCATATTCATCTGTAATCTTTTTTACAGGAGAAATGCTTCTTAAATTATAACAGATAACCATGAATAAACAATAATAATGCAACTTCTTCATGTCACTGATAAAAAATTAATTAAACAAATGCATTTTTCCATACCAAGAACATAAGATACTACAATTCTCAATGCAAGATTTCACCCTCGACAGCTATGTATTTCTATACACTATATGTGAAATATAAAGGGAACGCATTTACTGGAGAAATAATTCAGAAGTGACTGCTACCAAGAAGAAGCAATAAGAATGCAACTTTCTGCTACCATCAGAAGAAACTCCACCTATGGTGCTAGTCAGTAGTCACTATAAAGGATACATCATCCTTTACAGCTAAGCATCGATATCCTTCCTATACACAAAAGCCCCATTTCGGACAACCATCAAGATTTTAAGTTATTCTATTGAGAATCTACTATAACACTACCCATGAATAACAGATCACCATGAATAAACAATAATAATGCAACTTCTTCATGTCACTGATAAAAAATTAATTAAAAAAATGCATTTTTCCATACCAAGAACATAAGATACTACAATTCTCAATGCAAGATTTCACCCTCGACAGCTATGTATTTCTATACAATATATGTGAAATATAAAGGGAACACATTTACTGGAGAAATAATTCAGAAGTGACTGCTACCAAGAAGAAGCAATAAGAATGCAACTTTCTGCTACCATCAGAAGAAACTCCACCTATGGTGCTAGTCAGTAGTCACTATAAAGGATACATCATCCTTTACAGCTAAGCATCGATATCCTTCCTATACACAAAAGCCCCATTTCCGACAACAATCAAGATTTGAAGTTATTCTATTGAGAATCTACTATAACTCTACCCATAATCTATTCAGGCCGAGGAAACTATCGATCGTCTCTTCATTCCCTGTCCCTTTACTGCCTACATTTGGTCACACATCATTTCTTCTCTTATCCCTTCTTGGTCTATGCCTAATGACATGAAGGAATTATTGTGGGCCTGGCACAGAGAAGGTTCAGGCTTTAAGGTCAGGATTTGGTGGCACATAACCTTTCCAGCGGTACGGTGGGTGGTGTGGATCGAGAGGAACGGGTGCTGCTTTAAAGGCTCCTATTCTTCTGTTGACTCAGTTCTCTCTCAAGTCTCAACTCTCATCTCGGAGTGGGCTTCTCTTGTCAATTCTCTTGACAGCTAGCCCCACCTCTTTTTTACTTTTGTTTGTTTTTGTTTTGCTCCTGTGTATTCTTTTCTTGCCGGTTTTCGGTGAGCCTTTAATAAAATTCCATTACCTTCAAAAAAAAAAAAAAAAAATCTATTCAATTTTAGAAAGAGGATTTGTGGTTTGGTTGTGTTGCTTGATATTTAAATTTTGTTAGCGTCACATGTAAATTGGTGCTCATATGGAGCACCATACCTATGTAAATTGGTCATTGGTGCTCTTTTGCAGCACCGACTTTATCTCAAATCATGTATCTTCATCTCCTTTTCTTCGTATCTCTTGTAAAAAGTACGGTTATAAATAACAGATTAGAGAGAGATTGCTTAAGCTGTTCTATTTCTCCATTTCTCCTCTTCTCTAAATCTCATGAAGACAAGGTATCAGAGACCAATCTTAGGCAGGGTTTTCTAAATCCTTTATAAAATAAAAAATAAAATTAAAAATTTTAAAAAAAAAACACATTAGGGTTTTCTAAATCTATTACTAATTAAAGCATTTTTAAATTTATTACTTACTTCGGTTCACCGTTAAGATGACCTTATGCAGTGATTGGTCAGTCCAGCTGCCGTTAAGTTGAGCTGCGGTCAAGATGACCATATTACTATAAAGGGCCCAGTTGCCAATTTGGATGATCCATCGTTTGGGCCCCACCTTTATTTGAATGCTGGGTATGAGCCTGAGAGTGTAAATGTTTCGGATACTATCCAGAGAGAATTTTGGGGTTGTAACTCAAGGAAGAATTGGAGCTGGGATTAAGAGGCAATTTGCGGATTGGTGTAGAGTTGTTTGAAGGTGGAATTTTGGACAGATCATCAGCTGGACTTGCTTATTGTTGCATGTGCCAGAGATTTAGCCTGAATTTGGGGGCTGATTGTGAACAGATTTGGTGGAATACACAACACTAATGGCAGCAGGCTTTTGGGCTGGAACTGGACATATTTTGGGACAGGTAATTGACTCGGTTATAGGTTGCTGTCAAGAACTTGGATGAGTTTGAAGGCTACGCTTGGATTTTAGGGGACAACTATGGGTTTTAGGTTAGGGCTATGGATAGGAATAGGCTGGTGTTTGCTTGAACAAGATGTATGAGAAATTGATAAGGACATCAGAGCATCATCCTATCGCGTCTACCAGCAAAGGAGGAATACCCCGACTGGGGGCCCAATTTCGTTATGGCTAGACGATTGCTACGCAGGGCCCAACGAGCTGCATTGAAGACCCCACATGCATGGTTCATGCATCTGGAAGACCCCATACTGGTAAGATGCATGTGGGTTGCTTTTATTGGAGATTTTGACCATTGGATTTCGTATGCTGGCCCATCGGACCGTCAGATCTGGACTCTATGAGTCCCCTTTTTTATCTTCTAGTTTATTATTTATTTTGGACATATTGAACGTTTTAGATTGGTTATTAGTGTTTTAGATTGGTTAATATTAGGTGGACCACTTTATTTGAACTGGAGTGACAATTTTGTAAATTTTGAATCTGAGAATATAAAATCTAGAGGGGGGCTTCCAAGCTTTAACCTAGATTTGGAGAAAAGAAAAGAGAAGAACTCTCTCATGGCTTTGTTAGAAAGCCCCTTGCATCTCCAAAGATTGGAGAGGGTGTGAGACCCACGTGGAGGTGGAGCGATTCCACCAATATCTTTCTTTCGTTCTCTTCGATTCAAGGTAAGAATCTCATCCTTCTCTTATCTCTTCTTCTCTACTCGTACTCTTCCTTCTTTCCTCTTCTTTCTTCTTCCTACAACAACCAACCCAACCCATCCATTCCCCTCTCCTTTTCCATGCACACGCACATCTGTACACATGCAAGTGCGTCCGTATGGACAGCCACGTGTGGCCCCCCATTCCTTTGATCCTTTCCCTCATTCCCTCTCTAAAACCCCCTACATTAATCCCTAACCCTAGGATTCCAACTTTTCCCCAATTCATCAAATCCTCAAATTTTCCCAAATCCCTAAATTCTCATCACTCAAATCATAACCTTTAGCTACCCAAAATCTTAATTCCCCATCCTACATCAAAAGATTCAAAACCCTCAATTTCTCATTTACAATTTCAAACCCTAACCCTAAAAGCTTAATTTCTCAATTCTATCCTTCCTAAACCTAGCCATCCCAACCTTAATTCCCTCCAATCCTATCTCAATCCATTTAAACCCACCCCACAATAACCGGACAGCCCTACCTCTAAATTTCTTAACTTGATGCATGTCTTTTATGTGAATGTGAGTGAACCCTATGCTAGATGGGAGTTCTACCTCCCATAGGACCATTCTTAACCTATTTTATAATTAAGTGCATTGTGGGATGTTTATGGTCTATATTCA
This sequence comes from Magnolia changhungtana, assembly GCA_030180095.1. Lineage (NCBI taxonomy): Eukaryota > Viridiplantae > Streptophyta > Magnoliopsida > Magnoliales > Magnoliaceae > Magnolia > Magnolia changhungtana. The sequence goes on along the minus strand of JASAUF010000445.1, from coordinate 4,973,048 downwards.
CACCGTAGTATAAATCTGAATTTTTGAATTTGTGATGGAAAAGCATGATTTTCATATTCTAATCGCTTGAGTTGAATTGTTTTATGATCTTGATATTGCATTTTAGTCTAGACCATTCATCCTACATCAATTAAGGTTTGATAATTTGGGTAAATAAATAAGGGCCTGAGTTGGAAAGATTTGCAATGAAATTTGAAAGGTTGGGATGATTGAAGTGGAGGGTCACAGTTGGGGACTGGAACTGGATTAGGGCTTTGAATAGGGACATGGGGTAAATGAAATGGGCAGGATTAGATTCAAGTTAGAATTAGGGTTTCAATTTTGAGCTCGCCACTCAATGGTGTTACAATACTGAGGTCTTGGGTTCCAGCACAACTTACCAATCAGAAAAAGAAAAAACAGGACTCTAGGGTGTATAGTTAGGAGAATCATAGAAAAAATTGGGGATAGGGTTGGTTTACGTTTAGACTAGGAACTGGGTTGGGATGGGATTCTGGGTGTATAGTGGGGAAGAAGTGGGGCTTTGGGAAGTGGTAATCATGAAGTGGTAATCATGAAAATTAGGGCTTTGGGGTTAAATTAGGAAAAAATGAGGAAAGGGTTCTGGTAAATTAGTGATGATTAGTGGAAATTTTTTGAAAGAGATAAGGTGAAAGAACAAAATTCCGAAGAGGGAACTTGCTTTGTTACCAAATTAATGGGGCAAAATAAGATGGGTTTCAGTCAATTGAAAGTACATGCACATATGCCAATTGGAATACTCAAATACGCCTTGAATTTGACGCAATATTAACAATGGAAGCCCAAATCATGGACCATGGATGCAGATCTAACAGCCTTCTAGTTGAACCAACTAGAAAATAAAGGAAGCAACCTTCCAATAAAGATGATGAGCACTCTAGGAAATTGCAGCCACCTTCTAGGGTTGGAAACACTCCCAAACCAAGAAGAATCACTCTTCCAAAATGATAATAACACAAATAACTAACATTATTTAATAAAAACTTCAACTTAATATATTCTTTTGTTCTAACATTTACAATAATAATAATAATAATAATAAAAATGTTCTTTGTTCATAAGAATGACTACATATAGCCTAGCACTCACAAAACCCTATTTTAATGAAAAAGACAAGGCTCCCCATTGGTCCAACCATTTCTTTCCTAAATTGTCTAAACTAATTCTATAAAGAATTGTAACAACAAAGGAAAGCAAATAAAGAAAAATCTTAATAAATACTCCATATCTCCTCAAATACCCTATGTATACTAACCCTACGGCTCTAAAGGGTATATGGGTGGTACAAGTACCTCTTTCATGTATATGGTTCATATATTAGGCCTAAATATATGGTTGGGCGTATGGGCCCTGCAATCCAACCAGTTGACAATATAAGCAATTTGATTGGATATGTAGGCCCCACGTTCCAAATGGACCTTTGATTTGGTCCAAATCTTCGATAAGGACCATTGATGTGTTCTAGATCCTCAATCAAATAAATATGGACAGAAGAATGTTCACTTGCGTCCAAATACTGTGCAAGCCCAACTCAAGTGCCAACATGCCCACATTTCTGGGACATGAGCATGCATAACCCGGGTCACACCGAGCAAGGTGACCTGACACAAAAATCAGACAATTCATGATGAGGACATCACGTCGCGTACACCCTTGTGTATGTATCAGAGTACTGTACAAGCCCAACTCAAGTGCCAACATGCCCACATTTCTGGGACATATGAGCATGCATAACCCGGGTCACACCGAGCAAGGTGACCTGACACAAAAATCAGACAATCCATGATGAGGACATCACGTCACGTACACCCTTGCGTATGTATCAGAGGAGGAGGCGGGCCACACCGATTTCCCTGTGGCTAGGCGACCCCACGTGTATATGTGAGCATCTGAAAGACCCCGCACTGGGAAGATGCATATGGGCTGCTTTATGGAGTGATCCAAACCGTTGGATTGGAGGGACGTGACGATCGGGCCATTGGATCACATGATCGAGCCATTGATCGTAGATCGTCCACACTAGTTTTTCTTAGATTTTATCAGCTTATAGGATTTAGTTTTGTTTACGTTATATTTGGACACCATTATAAGTGTTTTTAGTTGATTTTAGTTATACAATGGCTATTTTCGTCAAAATTCACAAAACATGGTGTTTATTGTAATTTTTGAACTTTCATAGAGCTATAAAAGAGGGTGGGCATGTGACCCCCTCCCTCATTGCATTTTGTGATGAGAGAGAGAGAGAGAGAGAGAGAGAGAGAGAGAGAGAGAGTTCTTGCTTTCTTCTTCTTCTTCCATCTTCATGAGATTTGAAGATACTTCCATGTGATTTGGAAGAGAGATTGGTGTGAGGCTAATCTTCATCAACGGATGTGCGAGGTCTCCATCTATCCCCACATCATCAACTCTTTTCCCCTATAACAAGGTATTTTCTTCAAGCTCTTCGATTCTCTTATCCTAAGTCTTCATCTTCTCCTAAACTCATATTTCCTTTACCTGTCTACAATCCCAAACCCTAAAATCCCTAACTTTTCCTACTTCCCCAAATTACCAAGCCCTAACTTTTCTCATGCTTCAATTCATCCAAAATCTTTACACCCATTCTATCCAAAACCCTAATTCTCACATCCTAATACATAAACCCTTTCATCCCTTCACCAAATTTGATCTCATAAACCTTAATTCTTATATTTCCCCAATTCCCTAACCCTTATTTTACCCTAGGTTGTATTAGGCCTTCTAGTTTGAAATAGACTATACCCTATCCTAATTGGATGTCCCTACATCCATTAGATCCTAATTTACTTTTATTTAATGATCTTGTATGACGATATTGGTAACTTAGGCTAGAATTATACATGATATTGTTTTGGTTTTCATGGTATTTGTGATGATTATGGCAATGTTTGTGTTTTTTTGTTAATTATCTTAATTCCCTACTTTTCTCACATAGGTTGTATTAGGCCTTGGCTACCACCGTTTGAAATATGTTACTATAACGGTTGTATCCTAATTGGACGTCCTCTTTTTTTTTTTTATTTATTAAAAAACTCCTAAAACTCATCTCCGCCACCTTTTGATTAAAAGTATGAAAAACATGTATATGTCTGTAATAGACCATTATGGGGCTATTATGGCTATAGAGATGTATACGTGATGACAATTCTCATTTTTTCAACGGTACGGCCTTTGAACCATTATGTGTAATGTTTGCCACTGTTACTTTTACGTTGTTAATTATCTTACGTAACGGCCTTTACGGCCCCTTAACGGCCTTTACGGCACACCAATCACATGTTATTTGGCTCATGCATCGGTCCTAAATCAATCCACCCATTCGATGGGCCACATGTCTACATTGAATCAACCCATTGGCTTGTTTTCTAAACCTTCAATTGCTTTTTCTTTTTTTTTCTAGAAGGGTTGCTCACCTGATTGGTGGACCGGCAGTGGGTTATCTTCAAGGTGGAGCTCACCTTGTGGACAGGTCAAATGTCCAACATATGACACTTTGGCATGTGAGCTGGGTTGCACAAGAGCAGTTGTCGGTGAAACTTCAGTATAATCTGTATGTGGATCAATGGAAGTAAAATTGTGACAGGAGGAAACCCCAAATCAAAACTGACAAAATCTCACACAGAATCTCTTGCAGTTTAACCCTATGTTAAGAAGAAAAAAAAAATGCTAGATATATCAACCCGATGTTTGCTAAGCACACACAGGAGTACACCTCTGCCAATGCACACGCCATTCCATGTGTCGATGCGACACCTATGTACAATATCTGAGCTGTGCATGTGATAGGGCACACTTTGTAGATCATCAGGTCCAAAAATCAGTAAGACAGTATATGAAACAGATTGAAGGTCAAATGAATTTTTTTCTAGCTGTCCATTTATTTTGTACATTATGGCCCATATTAGGAGCAAACCAGAACATTATGGAAAGCTCAGATCATGCACATATGTAACATGTTGGCAAATGTGCTGGCATGTACATTAGTAGAGATGTATATGCATGTGGGCTTACAAAAGCTCACAATAACCCATTCAATAACATTATTCAGTTTGACTAGAGATAATTTCACCATAACAGTCCATTGCAGGGCCGAAACATGTTTTTCTCAGAAAAAAAAAAAAAAGGAAAAGGAAAAAAAGAGGCTGCAACAACCCGTATCATTATGGTAACGGCAATTGCCATCACAGCCACCGTTACCATTATGGAATACCTTGCCCATTTTAGTTAATCATAATTATGTAATAGAGATCATCATTGTTGATGCTGAAGATTATTTTTAACCATCATCATCATCTAAGCCTTATCCCGACTAATTGGTGTCGGCTACATGAATCCTTTTCCGCCATTCCACCCTATCAAAGGCCATAACTTCAGTTAGACCATAGGTAATCAAATCTTTTCTTACTACATCCACCCACGCTCTTTTAGGCCTTCCCTTTGTCCTTTTCGAGCCTTCAACTTGTAGCAACTCACTCTTTCTAACAGGTGCAATACTTGGATCAAGATTATTTTTAATACTTGACAATATATATATAGGCATCTACCAAACAGGCACATAGCCAATATATACTTCGACTTTCAACGCAAAGTCAACCAGCAGCTTTATCCTTGATGGAAAAACCAGACAGGCAATGCCCATCTACGGTTCACAACTCCACATGTGACGTTTCATAGGGAAACCATTTCCCAAAAGGAAAACATGAAAGAAGATGAGAAACTGTAATTTAAAGGGAAGAATTTTAAGTAGGAACCCTTTTTTTAATGGCAAAGTATAAACCTTATGACCAGGTAAAACAAAAAATTGCTGCAAGACTGCAACACTTTCAAACATTTCATATTTCAAACAAACCAAAAAGCTTATCCCTTTCAAAAAGAAAAGAGAGGAAAAAAATTAACAAAAAAAAAAAAAAGCCAACATGCTCAAGAGACGAAAGAAACTGATGTGAACTACTAATAAAACACCATTGCACAATCCACTTGACATATAGACCATCTTTATCTATATATTTAGGAGTAACAGGACTACAAAAAAGGAAGGATTACCTTAATGGTCAGAGGTTTGTCCACTGTGCAAGAAGCTGAGTGAATAACATTCTTCATCCTCAAAGGTTTCGTAAGAAGTGAGGATCCAGCACCTCTGTTAACAACAATATCAATTGGACAACCCATATTTATGTCTATGAAATCAACTGTGCATTCACTGTCTACAAGGTCAACAGTACGAGCCACAGTATCTGGATATGACCCACATATCTGTACCCCAAATAGATCCTCGGATGAATGTCGCCTTAATAATGCCCACTCTGAAGCTTGCCCCTAATGCCATATTCAAATTGCAGGCACAGAAAAGTTAGTGATCTTTCCACCAAGGCATTTGACAGAAACAACTTACTTCAAGATAGATCACAACATAGTTTGAGGATGAGTAAGTGAACAAAGAGAAAGCATCAAAGGATCCAGACCCAAATAACAAATTTATGAATTTATGACATAAACTGCTGCTGCTGCTTCTTCTTCTTCTTCTTTTTTTGAAAGGTGATGAATTTTAATAAAAGACAAAGAAAGGCCAAAAACAAGCAGAGAGGAACTACAAAAGCAGATAAACAGAAAATAACAAAACAAAAGAACTACAAAAACAAACCCAGAGAAGGAAATACAAGAGCACTAGGCTCAAAGCCAAGCCCAATCCACAAACTTTAACCCGGAGCCAATTCCCTTATGGACTGGAACACTGTACACAGGTCCCCACTAACTGAGCTATTGGCATTGTTGAAGCGGCGATTATTTCTTTCCAACTACACGGCCCAAAGGGCTGCAAGCAGGCCTAGCCTCCACCTCTTTTTTCCGAGTTTCCCACCACCTCCGATATCCCAAGATCTGATATAATCCTCAATCGAATAAGGGACCACCCAGGAGATCTCCACGTGGAGCAAATCCCATTCCATACCACAGTAGCAAAGGGACAGTGCAAGAGAAGATGGGAGACAAATTCTGCATCCTGGAAGCATAGGAGACATGTTCGGGAGGTACAGTTCCCTTTTCTGGAGGTTGTCTATACTAGTGAGGATACGACTTCTACCAGCCAGTCATGCGAAGGCAAAGACTGTCGGAGGGGCCTCATAATACTAGAGAGGGCCCGTGCAGCCAGTGTTTTCAGTAGCGTAGTGTACGCTGGTAGTGTACGCTATGGGGCTGGTACCATATGCTACAGTGGCGTAGTATGTAGCCCTAGTAGCATACACTACCTTATACTCTTTTTTCCTTGTCTTTAACGTGTGAGTCTATAAATAGTTTGGAAAAGGTGGTAACTCATCTCCATCACACGTGGCAATATATCAGGTCAATCTGGACCATCCAAAATGTGGTTCCTGTTGTGGATGGATTATATCTCGATTATTACAGCCGTCAACAATCCTAACATCTAATTTTGTGCATTGAACTATACAGCTAGGGGTTTTTCTATGTTCTAAATGGTAAGAGACTCACAAAGCATCTAGTCTTACAAGACAAGAGCCATTCGACAGGGTTTTCAAAAACCCCACCCAACTCCAGCGTTTGAATGTCTGGCCGTAAAAAATTCCGAGCGTCAATTCTCTCAATCTGCTAATCCATCTGGAGAAAGATTTTATAGTTTGGATCAGCTTACATCAAAGGATCCTGCAGCTAGAATTTCAGAGCCATTGGACCCGAAACAGAGGAGAAATCACAATTCCCTCAATTTGCATCCGTGAGGCTGTGGGCCTTCATTTTTTTTTAATTTCCGCTTGATTTTGAAGAAAGTAAAGGTATGTTTGTAACTATTCACTTCAATTAGTTATATTTATTTTAGTTTTATTAATAAAATGATTTATTTAGGTTTTTTTTTTTCCATTTTTTGTTGCCGTTTTTTCTTTTTTCTTTTTCTTTTTTTTTTTTTGGAAATCATTTTTTTTCATTTTTTTCCTCTTAGGGATGCCAGTGCTGTAGAATAAGCATGTTTGAGATATATTTGTTTCGTAAAAGACATTGTTTTAGCATATTGCATGGAAATGATCCACTTGTAGAGCTATTTTACATGGAAATTGACTGACTATAGACACTGTTTTGCATGGAAAATTGGTAATGGGCCAACTGTTTTAGCGCAGCCACTATTTTACCTGGGAATGGCCCAGCTATTTTAGTGCCCACTGCCCAATAGTTTGTTGCATGGTGTTTTAGTCATTTACATATTTAGTCACATATTTTCTCTAGTGTTGCCCTACAAAAAATTATGTATATCTTTTAGATGTTATTCATGAGCCTTGTGGAATTTGTGTTTTGTACTTGACAAACTTGTGGCTTGGGAGTTTTTGTGTGTGTGTGTGTGTGTGTGTGTGTTTTGTTCTTTTGTTAGTGATCTATTTGACTGACATGACATGATATGCCTTTTACCTTAATTTTCTTTGCTATTTTTACATTTATTTATATTATATATCCTATTTTTCTATTATTTTAATTAAAAAATAAAAGTATCGTGTAGCTTACACTACACGCTATAGAGGGTCGAACACTACTATACACTATTTATAACATTGAAACTATCCATTCAGTCAGTAGAAACACACCCTCATCAGAATGGTGAATCGCAATTGGAATCTGAGAAATTTCCATGTCCAAGAGAAGATAGTCATCCCACAATTGGAATTGCAATTGGAACCCCCTCAGATTGATAAGAGCAGCACGCTGCACGGCAGGGATGGGAGGAAACTCGTACCGAGAAAGTGTAATGCAAGATTCAAGAAATTGAATTTATAGGTTCCTCAATGGTGCAAGTAGAAGAGGGTTGGACTGTAGTAGCTAACAAGAAGAAATCGAGGCCAAAAATCCAGGGCCGTGCCTTGAGGAATTTCTCGACAATCTTTGTAGACAGCTTCCCGAAAGGATGGCAAATTGGCAAGTGAATCATTTCTATCGAAATTTTGCCATTTTGGTACCGTCATGGAGGTTGTCGTTCCTCGGGACAAGAAGACAAGAGAAGCTCGAGGGTTTAGTCAATTGGGATGACCTTTGGAGCAGAGGATGAAGATGTGCATGATTTTATTAAATTTGTAAAAGAGAAGCATTTGGAAGTCAAAAGGTGCTTTGGAGCAAAAGACTAAACCAAAGTTTCCGAGAGGATGGAGGGAACTGTTGAGCTTGGAAAGCTTTGCGAATTATGACGCCAACAACTACAGTACTGGCAAGAAGAGCAGGGGATTCTGAGTAGGTTATCAATGAAGGTTCTTTGTTGGATTATCAGGGGGCTAGGAAGCTGTGACAAAAGAATGCAGGTGAAAGACATATGTAAGAGATATAAAATTCAGATCCTGACTCTAGTCCCTCCAAGAAACTAAGTTGGAGGCTTTTGATGACGGTATTCTCATATCCATTTGGGGAGTCAAGAATAACGGTTCGTTAACATTGAACGTTGAGGGCTCAGCAGGGGGAATGGTGGTGGCTTGGAATAAAGACCTCTAGTATTCGGAAGGTTCACAAATAGGGTCTTTCTCGGTGTCAATTGTATTCAGGAGGTATCATCTCAGTTTAAATGGTTATTCACATGTGTATGGGCCGTGTATTCTGACCAGAAGACACCTGTTTTAGGCAGAACTGAATTTGGTTAGAATAATCTTCAATCTACCTTGGTGCATTGGGGGAGACTTCAACATCATAAGGTTTGTTCACGAGAAATCTAACAAAGGAAGAGTAACAAGAAGCATGAGAGGTTTTGATGATTGGGTCAGCCAAAATGAAATGGTAGACGGGCAAATTATACCTGGTCAAATGGAAGGGAGACTCCAATTCTAGTTCTCTTAGGCAGATTTTTGTTGTCGGCTACTTGGGTGGATAAATGCCCTTTAATCAAATTGCAGGGTCCGCTGAGAACATGCTCAGATCATCATCCTATTCTGTTGAAAGTGGAGGAGGAAAGCTAGGGGGCCCAAGCCATTTCGCTTCAAGCTAGCATAGTTAGAGGTGGAAAATTTCGCAGAGTTGGTTCAAACCCAGTGGCAGTCCTTTAAGATTTCTGGAATGGTTGGTTTCAGGCTGGCTCAAAAAATTAAACTTCTCAAAGCAAAATTATCTGTTTGGAAGGAGTTTTAGTAAACGATCTGAAAGTGCTGAAAACATCACTCGCGAGATAAACGAGTTGGATATCAAAGAGGGGCCTGGTCTAACTAATGAAGAGTAGAATAGGCAATTGTCTTCATCAATAGAGTATTCTAAGTTCCTCAAAGAAGAAGAAATCATGTGGAGGCAGAGATCGAGAGCTTTATGACTAAAGGAAGGCGACAGGAACACTTCTTTCTTCCATGGCATAGCGAGTGCATGGCCAAGAACTAACCAAATCAGTAGCAACTTAGTTAACGAGCACAGAATATAAGAAAAAGGTTAAATGTGTTCAGCCATTGTGGAGTTTTACTTTAATCTCCTTAAGAAAGAAGGTTGGAAGAGGCCATTGCTAGGCAACTTGCCCTTCTGACAGCTTTGAGAGGTAGAAATGAAGTCGCTAGAGAAGCCTATATCGAAAGAGAACAAGAGTGCTATCAAGGCCCTGGGTAGAGGCAAGGCCCTGGGTCTTGATGGTTTTCCCATAGCCTTTTTTCCAAGTTTTGGGACACGATAAAAAAGGATGTAGTGGACTTTATTTAAGAATTCAGTGACAGGGGCAAGCTTGCTAAGGGGTTGGGGACCTCGGGCCTCCTCTATCACCTTGTGAATGCTTCTGCACGTAAGAGGTCACTTTCACTTCTGCTTATCAATTGCACAGATGGGGTGTAGATTGACTCGGATGTAGAAAGATATTTGAGCTTAAAATCTACAACCAGCTAGTCGCTTATGGATCATGGAATTGCGAAATTCCCCAACTCAAGTGACCCCTAGGGTTGATCTGCGACTGTCGATTCTAAGGGTCTCGGGCATAGAAGAGGAAAGGGTTAGACACTCTTTTTGGCTCGCACAACGTGCGATCTCTACTCTACGGGATTTTATGATTTTTTTTGGAGGATTCAGCAAAATTTCAGCATTACATATCCAGCCATGCTTCGCATAACCCACCTACGGGTGTGGCGTTGGTGCTTTCCCCTCCACCTATTTGGGCCTTCCTCTATGTTTGGGCACTCCTAAGAACTTATGGAGTAGAGTGATAGAACAGTTCAAATGGAAATCGTCGAAATGGAAAAGGAGGCATTTGCCAATGGCGTGGCATATTACTCTTATCAAGGCAGCCCTTTCTAATCTTCTCGTTTACTTCATATCCATAAACAAGTGCCCAAAATATGTTTTGGTTAGATTAGACAAACTGCGGAAGAATTTTTTATGGCAAGGAACTAAAGACAAACATAAGTTTCATCTCCTCAAGTGGGAAGAAGTTTGTAATCGGTTAGATTAGACAAACTACGGAAGAATTTTTTATGGCAAGGAACTAAAGACAAACATAAGTTTCATCCTCAAGTGGGAAGAAGTTTGTAATCCGTGATTCGTGGGAGGTGTGGGTATTAGAGATTTGGAATCTATGAATAAGGCTTTGCTTGGAAAATGGCAATGGAGGTCTGGGTCCGAAGAAGGGAGCCTATGGAGGGAAGGTATTACACCCAAATACAGTCTAGAAGAGGTGGGGTGGGAGATCAGGATATCTTCGCATTACCACGCATCGGGAATCTGGAAAGTCATTATATCAATGGCTCCTTTGGTAAAATCCAGATTGTCTTCGCTCTTGGAACGGCAATTGGATTTGATTCTGAGAGGATCCATGGTGTAGTCATAGACCTTGGAGCTGGACTTTCCATCTTTGGAAAGTTTTATCTCCTTCGAAGAATATTTTCGAGGCTAGTTGTATCTCTTCGGACGGGGAAGAGGGGTTTGGTGTCCCTCGTGTTGCAAGTCCTTATCTGACGATGAGGTGGAGGATTTCGCAGGGCAAATGGCGCGATTTCAAAATATCCACCATCTCCGAGTTCCCCGAATTGCTTAGTTTGGAATGCCTCTCCCTGGGGTGCATTCTCGATCAACTCCTAGCAAAAAAATCCGGCCTTCCAGGATTTTGTGAAGGGGTGAACATTTCCACACCTTTTGGTTTTATGGGGCTCCCCCTAAGGTTACATCTTTTGCATGGTTGGTGGGGAGGAAGCACATTCTTACCATCAACAACCAACATAAGAGAAAAATGATTCTTCCCAATATTTGCCTTTTGTGCATGAGAGACACCGAGACGATTGACCATATATTCATTCACTGCGCCCTTACACAACAAATGTGGTCTCATTTATTCAAATCTTTCGGCATAGCTTGGGTGATGCCCTCCTCAATAGATGAGCTATTCTAGATGTGGCTTGATGTCCAGCTACTAAAGGACAATTGGGTCCTTTGGTGCATGTGTCAACTTGCCGTACTTTGGAATGTTTAGGTGGAACACAACTCATGGTGCTTCTGAACAAGTGGGGGCCTTGGGAAGAATCTGTTTGGAAAGTAAGGAGGGATGCTATAGAATGGGCAGCTGGATCTTGTGTTGTGGATATTCGTGTTGTGCATTCTATTTTGGGATTGTAATTATGTTCTTGTTTTGATGAATTGTTTGTTGTCTTGCAACTCTACAAGCAGTTCTTTAATAAAATAAATGCATTTTTTTAAATAAAATAAATGCATTTTTTTAATAAAATAAATGCATTTTTTTTAATAAAATAAATGCATCATCCTTCAAAAAAAAAAAAAAATTTGTCATTTGAGGTACTTAGTTAACTACTTCCTGATTTCCACTCCTATGGTTATTGACTTATTGTTAGCGTATACAGTCTTTAGTGTAGGTTGTTGCAGTATATTTGAGTGTGAGAATGCAAATATAAACAGTCGTCCCGTGGTACATCATATCTTTGGAGATAATGGTGTATCTTTTATATTTCGTTAGCATTTCTTTTTGTCTCTTGTAACATTATAAATAAAGGAACCTAGAGGGGACATAGAGATCCACTCTCTGATCTTCTGTCCTTATTTTCTACATGATATCAGAGCCACTTGGCTAATTCTTCTTTTCTGTTTTGAGAGTCCACCATCCATACCTTTCTCTATTAGACCCTTTACGATGAAGGAGATAGATTTACACCCATCATAATCATAAAATGTCCACTCCCCTTCCAATCATTCATCATTACCCATCAACATCACTGATCATCCACCATCTCTGCTACAACCGACAATCCTGGAACCAGCACTTTTAGTCCACTCTCCATAGTCAGAATCTAATCATCTATCATTATCATCTTCACACCTGCACCTGTTCCTTCATTCATCCAATTTGTTGCTACCTCTCTCAAGCCACTACTCCGATTTGTTCACCCGCATCTCTGCATCTCCGATCCATTCATCCATATCCAGCAGCCACTGCATCGGAAACCCCACAAATCCGACGAAACACCATCAATCGCGCACCTTAGATTCGCCATCTGGGTAGATCTAATGATCCAGATCTGTTCCCTGCCTAGAGCTCATCTCTGATTCACTGGACTACTGGCTCCCAATCATAACCACTATCACACCCACCGTCCTCTTTGTCACCAACAGCCAGATGCATCAAAATTGTCATCCAGCACAACAACCACCACCACCAATCTCCATCACTGTTGAAGCCCTTTGCAACAACCATCAGTCTCCGATCATTGTCCCGATCTCCAAACCCATTCCTAGATATGGATTGTGTTCTGAATCCATCTACAATCTGACTGCCATCACTAGTTCTGACACCATCTACATCAGATCCGGTACACAATCTTCATCAGTTCCAACACCGTCTTCATCTACCTACCATACTGCAACACCCATCTGATCTACCTCCCATCAACATCTCCAGCGCCCAACACCATTATTGCTACTAAAACCACCGTTAGCCATGATCAATGGCCATCTCAAAACCTATCGATCGCAAACTGCAATTTCTGTATCTACAAACAACACCCCTGCTCATCATCTCAATCAACCATCTTCAATCCACCATCAGTTTTCCCATTTCATGTTATGGTATACAATCTTCGATGTATGTGCATTATAGCATGTTTGTGTGAGTGCAAATATAACCAGGCGTCCAGCGTCCTGTGGTACACCATATCCTCAGAGATAATGGTGTATTGTTTATTCTATTAGCATTTATTTTAGCTTATCTCTTATAACCGATTATCATTATAAATAAAGGAACCTAGAGGAGGAAGATAGAAGTCCTCCCTCTTCTCCTCTCCTTATTTTCTGCAGTTACCAAAATTTGCATTCCATATATTCTGATCATAGAACTTTATACAAATATTATTGGCGTTCTCACTCATGGTACTCTATTTGTTTTTATAATATCAATTTCATTTTCTCTTCTTTTGTTTAAACTAGTAAGAAAGATACAACCTTAGTCTCATTGATAATATTGATAATAGATAAAACAAACAATGCCATTTAAAAATGAGAACATGAAAGAAAAATGTGATGAGTATTTTATTGTTCAGGCATAGGAAAGATTGTGAGGACGGGTATATCTGGTACTCAGATCTCTTTGTGACTGAGACAAAAATTGGTAAAGGAAGCACTTGCGTAGTCATCTATGGGGAGTTCAAGATGGCCCCCATAAAGTTACACTTAAACAGCTAGAGTTGGACCACTATGATGTTGCTAAAGACAAGGTTAAGAATCTGATTGAATTTGAGAAGCATTCAAATATTTCCTATGGTATGGGGAGGAGATGGATTCAAATTTTATCTTTCACTAAAGAGATGCAGTTGCAACTTACAAGATTTCATTTAATTACATTCAAAATTCCTTCAAACACACCACTTATTAAAAACTTAGCTTTAAACATCAAATGCAAGTACGATATTGAGTTACAATAACAACAAATATACTCCACCCCTATTTAGTATATGCAATGTTTTCAGTATCAACGATATTGGCAGATATATCCCACGATATATCTTGTATCCCACTTGTGTGATAAGAAACACATAGGTAGTGCCGATATATCCCACTTGTTCAATCCAGTGAGCATTTTCGATTTTCGATCCCTTTTTTCTGTAAATCATATTAAATCGGTGTTAAATGGTTACAAATCCATGATTCTTCATGTTTTGCGTGAAAAATCATGGATTTGGAGCTTTGATTTCAATATTTGGAGGAGTGAGCCGAGCTGTGGAAAATTGGGAAAATAGAAATTTTCCAATTCTCACAAATTGGTTGCAATTTGTGTCCAAATAGAAAATCAAGTACGTATGTAACATGATCTAATGATTCTTGATAATTTAGAGATTTTTTGGGAAATTTTCTCTTTGTTAATGAAAAATTAATTTAAAACGTCAAAAATATATTTTTTCGAAATTTCACTTCAATCAGCGGAAAATTGACCCCATTTTCAAAGTATTAAGGAATGTTTGATAAAATCATCATCACATACACTCTAATTTTGGGATTTGGGGGAAGATGGGTTGATTTGCAGAAAATTGGGAAATTTTCTATAATCAATGATGAGTGTCAGCATTATATTAGAGAGTATCTTCACTAGTATCTTTCTACTTTGACATGCGCATAGTATTGTTGGTTTGTGAAGCCACGGTACTATGCCCAGCCTCGTCGAGATGGAGATGCTGATTTTGAGCCACCGCACAGCTCTATGCGAGTTTGAGCCACAACTACACACATTATTCACAGGTATATTTCTAGTTTTATACTTCCTCTTTTGCTTTTGAATATATTGCTTGTGTTTGCATACATGTCTTCTTACATTTATAAATTTTACGAATAAACTTTGAGTATACTTGCATCGGTTCAGTCAGACCATGCATAGATTAGGACCCCATACAAAGGAAAGGTATTGTGTGCACTTGTTTTTTGTAATGTTTTAATTTCTAAGTGTGTATTGATGTCTTTTTTAACAATTCCTAAAGTTTCTTTGATAAATTCAACCAATTTCCCATCGTTACCGCATGTTTCCCAACAAGAGTGATACATTACGCAATACAACCGATATATCTGTATCCCAAAGGTGTGATACATTAAGCGATAACGATACGGGAAACATTGAGTGTATGCACATTTTGTTACTTGTCTAACTTAACAGGCTAAAATAAAATAAAGAAAAAAAAAATAGAAATCTCCATAACCAAAAATCTTCATTAAAGATTTGATATCTCCAGGTGGTGTCACCAAAAACCTTCCCCAATTGACAAAACATCCCACTGCTGACACTTGAGAAAGTGGCTTTCAAGGTTTTTCACTTGGTGAATCACTTGCGAGCTGATACATTTTTGGTGCCATGGAACTACACCAATGAATTATAGGGCTGGGAGAGGACAATATGCCGTTCCTATTCCTCTTTCTTTGCTTCACGGATGAAGATCCTACAATAGGCAATAGTAAGGGCAAACAAACCACTCAATCAACAAATGATTACATGTTGAGAAAGATGAGGCATCTATGAGCAACTGGAATGCGATCTCACAGCTTAAATAAATCTCCAAGATCTACTAGATTAGGTATTGGAAGGGCTTAATCAGGTTGTTTTACAACTCAAAACGAGACCAATAGGAGATTAGATAATATATCTTCAAAACAAGTTTCTATATAGAAACTTCCTAAGGTGGATCTAAGCATAGATACATGCATATATAGCCAATTGTGCCAAATTTTTTAACATACACTTGAATAGTTTGAATATCAAATGAAAGTTGTTTTCTTAGTTTGATTGATGAGATTATAGCCTAGGAGAACAATTTTTCTAGAATGTAGGGGAGCAATTCCTCCAAGTCCCTTTAGTGAGACCCGATGGGGTTTCCTTTGTAGTGTGATTCCACATATTTATCCTTTTTTCATTCAATTTATTCTATTTTCCGCCACAAGTGAATAGAATCTCTCTTCTGAAGACGGAGGATGACGAGTACGAAAGGATTGACAAGAACGCAAGAACCAAGATTGACCACAACAGAATGGACGACGACGCGGGAAAGACAAGCGCGTGGAGGAAATAGCGGATCAAATCAAGGCAAATCACTCGGCTTCTTCAGTAGAATGGACCGAAGTGAACCGAAGAAAAAGGAACATCCCAACTCGAGAAAGGAAAGAGACGAAGCGTTCTACATACCCAACCCTATTTGTCAAAGGATACCCGACTGGATGGCTTCTTATTAACATCGCTAGAGTCTTCGGTAGGGCGGGAGCAGTTATGGACGTCGTTATGCCGAGAGATGTGGCTTCCGGGTAATACAGAGGATTTGCGCTAGTAAGGATGAGCTCGGAGGAAGAACTATCCAGAGCTGTGTTTATGCTTCACTGCCAATGTTTGGAGGGGTCCCACTCCTGGTTCAAAGAGCGCGGTTTGGGCCAGATCGGACAGGTACGAATGAGAATCGCTATTTCCCTATAAAACCCTCGAAGAAGATCATGGTAAATCGCCAAAGACACCCCCACACAGTTGCCGGACCCTCATACAAAGATGCACTAATCAACTCAAAAGCTTCATCGAAGTCGACTCAGCCACACAACCCGAATCCGGGGATAGATAATGAGGAAGCCAAGAAGAAGGATCTAAACCCCAAGACTTCAAAGGAAGTATATTCGCTGCGAATCAACCAAGAGCGCATAGATCAAGCGAAAAAAGAGCTCATGGACTCAGAGGTATCATAACAAGAGAAGGGGCACCATATCTCAGGTTAGGGAATGGATCGATGGCAACTGTAGAATTCAACCTTCGCAATACTCAATCAAACCCATTGGTTATAACGAGTTACGGGTCAAGCTGTGTCCCGGTTTGAATCCCGACATCCTCATCATGGCAAGGGCTTTACATAATGACGGGCCAGTTTTAAGAGTTCAAAGCTGGGAAGAATTCTCCATGATCGGTTTCGAGGTGTGGATCCTTATTTGGGGGATTACTCTTGAATTTTGGTACAATGAATTTTTCGTTGCAACGGCAAAACTTCTAGAATCGCTTGTCAAACTGGATCTCAAAACCAAGTTCGATGAGGAGATGGCGGTCATGAGGTTTCGTGTGCGCAGGAAGAAGGGAGATCCTCTTCCAAACCAAATCCATGTCTTCATGGAGGATAAGGAAATCTCTCTTCCATTATAGAAAGAAGAAATGCATAACCCGATCCCGAGATGGGGAGACCTATGGCGTTCTAAAGAAATGTCCTCCCTTCCTGCCTCGGCTATGGCGGTCGGAGCTGAGCACGAGCGAGTTCCGTCTCAATACTCCCGGAGAACACCAGTTCCTGCACCTGACCATTCACCTACCGCAATCAATAACTGCGTCAGCGAGCGGTCTTTTTGCCAAACTCGTGGCGCTGAGACATCTTCTCATCACGCATCCTTCGGCGGTGATGGACCACGTGGCATAAACCACTCCTTTCAATGCTCAGAGATTGCGCCACGTTGCAACATCGGAACTGGCATCCACTACCTTTCTGACCGTAGCATCAGCGAACCAGGGACGCGTGGCGAAATCGATAATGCTAGCGTTCGTATCAGTTTTAGTGCCAATAGGATAGGACCCGGACCCGAATCCGAACCCATTGCAGTTACGCAGTGTTCGGGTCCTGATAGACGCAATAAGGTCTCTTCGGGTCTCAAGGGTGCCGGGTCCAGGTTATGCTTAGAGGATTCGGCCCCATTTAATCTCAACCTCTCTAGAGCCGAACCTGATAGTAGACCGCAGGTTAATCTATCATCCTATTAACCCGTCTGATTCGTATGTCGTCATTTCAGCTTCCTCAAGAAAGGTGCCCTCCTCAATCAACCCTTCCAGTCTAAGGCAGCTTCCTTCTACGGATCCAACTTCTCTGAAGATGAAATCGACGCAATATCACCTTCCGCTGCTCAATTCGGCCACCAGGATGACACCGGGCTTCGAAAGCTCCGAGTTCGATCAAGGCTCTTATCAGTCGGAAAATCCGCCTTCCCCAACATCACTGCATTCCTATCCCCCCCCCCCCCCCCCCCTGTCTCTAGGCGATTGGTCAAATCAAGGCCTCCTAGCGCTCTTTCAAGAGCAACCAGACATCGAGGTTTTAGAAGCGAAACCTCTACAGATTCGTGCGGGATTTGACTCGACACATGCAGAAGGTGCTATTAATATGATGACAGACGACTCTAATAGAATCAATCTGCTTGATGCGATTCACAAGAAGAAATGGATCAGAGATGACATGGCCACGTAGGCAGGTCTCTCGGTTTATCTATTGGAGATTGCCCGGAGGACTTCATAGCTTTGTTCCAATGCATCGAGTCTAGTGGAAGACCTCTCTTAGCTTCAAAATCGCCCGAAAGCCGTCGATCTAGATCCAGCAACAACAGGGAACTGCAATGCCTTGCGGAAGGCCTGAGAACCTCAGAAGTTCTTGCTAGTAGGGGAATAGCTCAGGGTACTCGGGGAAGGTCAGTTCCCCAATGAAGCTCATTTCATGGAATGTTAGGAGTGTGGGGTCCAAACAGAAAAGAAGGTTAATTAAAGATACCTATGACAGAAATAATCCAGACGTCATTTGTTTTCAGGAAACAAAGATCAACAGCTTTGACGACAGGTTGATGGGCTCTCTCTGGTAGGCTAGAGATGCTAAATGGGTAGCTCTGGACTCTATCGGCAGCGCAAGAGGTATTATGGTCACCTAGAAATCATCCAATTGGTCGCTCCTCAACAGCTGGATTGGTTCATTTTCGGTTTCGGTAACACTACAGCACATATCCTCTGGTTTTTGTTCTCTTCTCCTCAGTCTATGGCCCTCTTCAAGAAGTGGACAGGAAGCTATTTTGGGAGGAACTCTCCATCTCTAAACAGAAGTTTTCGTGCCCCACGTTTGCATAGTAGGAGATGGGCACTTCGTTACCCCAGCGATGGCTTCCTTTTCTCGCTGGATAGATGATCAGGAGTTAGTGGATTTACCATTACTCGGGTCCAAATTTACCTGGTCCAATGGGAGAGCCTCCCCACTATGTAGGCTAGACAGGTTTTTAGTCTCTACAAAATGGTTGGATCGCTTCCCCCCTAACCTCCCAATCCGTTCTCCCCAGGACCACGTCTGATCACTGCCCTATCACTCTTGATGTTGAGGAGCTAAACTGGGGCCCCAAGCCTTTCCGCTTCGATTGCTCCTGGTTTAAATTCAGGGCTTTAGTCAGATGGTTTCCGATTGGTGATCTGGGTTTCGGGTTGAAGGCTTCGCAGGCTTCAGGCTTTCTTCCAAATTGAAGCTGCTGAAGGAAGCTCTTAAGCAATGGTACCTAAGGGATTTTCGAATCAGGGAACAGGAAGCAAAATCTCTATTATCTGATTTGCTCAACATTGATGTGCAGTCTGAAGTGGATCTGATGACTCCAGAAACTCAGGCCAGAAGATTCCAGCTAATCCAATCTCTTGCATGCAGGGCCCTAGAAAAAGAGATATCTTGGAAACAGAAGTCTTGGTTGTCTTGGATCAAAGAAGGTGATAGAAATACACGTTACTTCCATAGCATTGCGAGCATGCACGCTAGAAACAACAAAATCAGCAGTATATTGGTGGATGGGATTCGTATAGATGATAAAGATGCCATAGCAGATGAGATGGTTTCTTTCTACAGTTCCTTTCTTAGGGGAGAAGGCTAGCGCAGGCCGTCTTTGGATGGTCTCCAGTTTAATAGTATTTCGGCTGTGGAGGCTGACATGTTAGAAGCCCCATTCTCTGTGGAAGAGATTAAACAAGCAATCGACTCCCTCGGTGTTTATAAGGCTCCAGGTCCTGACGGCTTCCCGATTATCTTTTTCCAACACTTTTGGGAGGTGATCCACAAAGATGTCACGGACTTTCTAAATGAGTTCCATAGCAGAAGCACGATTTCTAAAGGTCTGGGGGCCACATTCATAGCCCTAATCCCGAAAATGGTCGGAGCTGCCTCTCTCAAAGACTTCAAGCCGATTAGTCTGTTGGGAGGGCCCTACGAAATTCTAGTAAAAGTGCTGGTGGGTCGATTAAGGAAGGTCATTGGGAAGCTTATATCAGGGAATTAGTGCGCTTTCATCTCAGGCAGATAGATCGTGGACGCGGCCCTCAGCGCTAATGAATGTCTGGATTCTAGTTCCAGATCTGGTTTGAAGAACATTATGTGCAAATTGGACATCGAAAAGGCCTACGACCATGTTGATTGGGGCTTCTTGCAGTACTTGCTAAAGCGAATGGGGTTTGGGGAAAAGTGGAGAGCCTGGATGGGAGAATGCATCGAGTCAACTCACTTCTCAATCCTTCTCAACGGTTCACCTAAAGGCTTCTTCAAGAGTTTAAGAGGTTTGAGGCAAGGAGACCCTCTTTCCCCTTTTTTATTTCTTATTGTCGGGGAGGCACTGTCTACAATGTTACTCAATCGGAGGGTATCCTAAGCGGGATCAGAATCAAAGGCAAGCCCAGACCGATCTCCCATATTCAGTACGCGGACGACTCCTTAATCTTCTCCGAAGCTACGACAAATAAGGTGGATAACCTTCGAACCACTATCCGATGCTTCGAGGTAGTTTCTGGGCTGAAGGTCAATTTGGCGAAGTCCAAGCTTATCAGGATCAATATGGAAAGAGAGGAGGTCGAATCTCTCGCAAAAGTATTTAGTTGTTCCGCGGCCTTCTTACCATCATCCTTTGTGGGCCTTCCCTTATGCTTAGGAACGCCGCCTAAAAATTTGTGGGAGAAAGTCATATCCAGATTTCAATCTTATCTAGCTCGATGGAAGTGCCGTTATCTTTCTTTAGGTGGTCGCCTCACCCTAATCAAAGCTGCTCTCTCAAATCTCCCAATATATTTTATGTCTCTTCTTAAATGCCCGACTTCGGTGCTGGCCATCCTCGATAAATTAAGGCGGGACTTTCTATGGCACAGCAAGGAAGAAAGAAAAAAGTTTCACCTCCTAAATTGGACTGAGGTATGTCTTCATACCTCGAATGGGGGAGCAAGGGTTAAAGATCTCAAAGCTATGAACAAAGCCTTACTTGGCAAGTGGACCTGGAGGCTTGAGACCGAAGACGGGAGTCTCTGGAACTCCATTATCAAGTGTAAATATGGGAGATCGGCCGGTGGTTGGTGGTCTATGGATTCGTCTTCCTACAGGGCGTCAGCAATCTGGAAGAATATCATGAAGATGAAAAAGGAGGTCCTCCCTAGTGTCAGTTTTGTTCTTGGTAACGGAGCAAAAATCCGCTTTTGGGAAGATATTTGGGTCGGGGACTTGCCTCTTAAATCAAGATTCCCGAACATGTTCCTCATCGCCTCTTCAAAAGACTCCTTGGTGGCTGATTGTTATTCAGTGGACAGCGGAAAGATTGCATGGAAGGTGACTTGCGGAAGGGGTCTGCAAGACTGGGAGACCCCTGAATTTGCTGATCTCCTGGACTGCATTTACGCTTCTTATCCTATTCCCTCTTCAGAAGAAAGAATTATTTGGAGACTGGAAAAATCCTCCAGATTTTCAGTCCGATCTCTTTACAACCAGATGCAGGTTCAGCAACCCGACTCAGATCCTACTCATCCCTCTTCCTTCTGGAAATATGCAGGCCCTCCAAAAATCCTTGCCTTTGGCTGGTTGGTTGGAAAAAAGAGAATCTTAACTGTTGACAATCTGAGGAGAAAAGGGATGATCCTTCCCAACATTTGCTTATGCTGTATATGCGGGAAGAAGAATCTGTCAAACATCTGTTACTGCATTGTCCTTTCATTCATTCTATATGGTCAGATTTCCTGATTCGGTTTAATATCAGTTGGTTCTTCCCGCGAGAGGCTAATCTTCTCCTTCAGGTGTGGCATGGGGTATATATAGGGAAGGTTAGAATGAAGATTTGGAGGATGGCCATCCTTTCAGTCTGGTGGTCGGTGTGGGGAGAAAGGAATAACAGATGTTTCAGGAATACTTCCAATCATGCAGAGGTGGTCTCGTCAAAGGCCAAGCGAAGTTTAATTGAGTGGGCCACTAACGTAGATGCCCTCAAGGGCTGTGATTTCCTTTTCTTAGGAGTGTAATTGTTGTCTGCTAGCTTAGCAGGCTTCTTTTACTGTAATTTTATTTTTATTTTTTCTTTTTTCAATATAATCGTTATCTTTCAAAATAAAAAAAAAAAACAAGTGAAGAGATCATCAATTTTGTGGCTTGGAGGATTTTAACTTCTAATTGGTGGTAACATATCCTAGTTATTTGCTTGTGCCACTAGAAACTCTTTATGGATGTTTGGCATGTTCATTTGTTCAAGACTTGAAGAGTCAAAAGTTATACCAAGAGACATGAATTCTAACAACAGTATAGACATTATTTAAAGCGCAGCAAATGATAGGGGACTGTCTTAGAGAAAATAATTGTTGCATTTTGCAAATCACAAAAAAATGCCAAAGGTGAATGTTCCTAACCCAAACAAGTCAAAACAAGTCAACTCATCCCCTTTGCCAATTAAGGAATGGTTTGCTGTCCAAATCTACTTTTTCAAGAATGACGTGTAAATACTTGTGCTAGAGTTGTGTGAGATCGGTCCTGTGAACTATGCAACCACTCGAAAATAAGTTAGCTTAAAAAGTTTGGCACCAAACCATGTGTATACTTCTTTCCAAAGAAAAAAAAAAACCATGCGTATCCTACTTTTATGATCAACAATGTTGTTGATCGCATATTGAGCTGATGTAATGTATAGCAACATCACAGAATAATGAAAAGATAGCAAGATAACTGATTTATGCACCCCTTTACTTCTCCAAATAATCTATTTTGCAAAAAGCAGGCAAATTCCTTATTGCTGAATAAGAAAATGGAATGGCACAAATTATATACAAACCTGCAGGAGATTTGTACACATAGCCATCTCACCGCAAGTGATATCAGCTCCTAAGAACTTGCAAACCCTCCTGAAGGGAAGATTCCCGACTGTAGTCAGAGGCGCCAAATACAGCTTCCCTCTGAAATCAATAATCTTCTTTTCACGTGCATTTAATTTTAGACTCAAATCAACTTCTGGTGAGCAAGAAGTATCAGTAGTCATGTACTGAGGTTCAGTCCGTGCAGCTTCAAATTCTCTTTCTGGGGGTGTAATTCCTGAATGATTATGGTCCATCTGATCAACAAATTGAAGTCTAAAATAGTTGCATACACAGAAGAGGTATCATATCGCAAATGCTCGATTGAAAGAAATGGCATTGTTTCGTTCAACCAAGTAGTGGCAGTAGGGCCCACATTTCGGTAACCTGTACTATTGATCTGACACACCATTGGATGCACCATGCCCCAATATCTCCCCTGTCAGATTATCTTCGCCACCTGATGAAAATAGACAAGTACAACCAATGACCACATTTAAGGGGCCAATCATACAGTTAGGATCATCCAATGAAGAAGCTTTCGGGGGTAGTTCTCTCACCAAATGCCCACTCTCTGAACAGCTTGGATCACCAAAAGGTGGACCCCACATGCGGGTTTATTAGGCCAAGAAACTATTTGGCCAAGCATGTATATTTACTCCTACAGAAAATAACGATTTTATCTGAGCTCTGTTGCATGAATGCATAGAAGAGGAGTAACAATTAACACAACTTACAAAATGCATCCTACTAGAAAATTCACTCACCATTATCCATTTGACTGGAGCAGCTTTTTTCATCAACTGTATTCCTTGCCTTCTTCAAAGGTCGAGTATTGTCAATAGCAGAAGTATCATCCACAGAATCCTTTCCCGTGCTACTATCTGCAAAGTCTTCTACTTCATTAACACAGTCACAGGTCATTTTGCTGTTATCATCCTTTTGTTGAGCATCCGATCCGTTTGGAATCACTCGACTACCTTCCTCCTGATCAACATCTACCTTTCTTGCCTTTGCATTGTCCTTCACCTACAATCAGAATTAATAATCTTCAAAGCCGCTCAAAGCTCATCCAAATTCCTTGATAGAACTCCAACAAAAGAAACAGAGTAGCTTATACAAGTAAGAATTCTCCCATGGAATCAGCAGAGGAAATCGAGAATTACACCAAAGGAGAAAAGTTGGCAGCAACATCCCAGATAGACTTATTTTAGCACTCTCTGGCCATATTACTAAAAAAGTTTCAGAAGCCATTATCCAGAGGGTGTCAGACTAGCAGTTTTGCAAAGAAACTGGGAACCAATTCTTACAAGCCTCGACATGATTAGATAAAATGGGGAACATCAACAGAAGGAACAGATTAGAATCCAAAGATACACGGCTTCAAATACAGAAGATCAATAAGAAAAGTACACAATAAACTAAAACATCTCAAAGAAAAGCTTAGAAACAATGAAAGAGAGCTTGTCAGATGAATTATCAGAAATAGTATGTTGATGCGTTTTATTCCATAGCATGAGCATCAAAAGAACTTCTAAGCTGAAAAGAATTCTGGTGACAGTGCTTACCGAAAGCCCAAGGCGTTTGAGCTCAGCATCTGCCCGAGGAAAACTCATTTTATTCTTCCATAAGAGTTTCTGCACATCTTTGTTCAGCCCGTTCATTTCAGAGATTTTCTTCTGAACATTCGAAGTTTCCGTAGCAATACTCGTTTTATGTGTACCAGAAAATCTACATGCCATCCCATAAGGACATGACTCTTTGGAGTTAAAAGGACAATCTCCTTGTATATCTGCCGGTTTCTGCATGTTGAAAGCCAATCCGTTGTGACCGTAAGACATACTAGACATGATTATGCAAGGAAACTAACAGAAGCTAAGATGAAAACCATTTGCAACAAAATAAGGATATGAAACACCACACCTGAGCAAGGAAGGCTTCCAAGTCATGGCTGAAACGGCATTTCCCATCATAACAACAAGCATTGACATTTCCAGTCTTTGCTACCTCAGGACAAATATTTAGCGCAGATTTTTGTTCCTGAGGAATCAGAGCACCTCTCATAATTAATGACTTCACACAATCTAGAATAGGCAATCCCAAAATTCCAAGCTAAGAGGACATTTGCACATTCAATACAAAACAAACGCGTCCTTGGAAGTTCCAGAATTGCTAATCAGCTGAGTATACAAGTATTTTTTTCTTTTTCTTTTTCTTTTTCTTTTTTTTTGGTGAGAGGCTGCGTATACAAATGTTCATAAACAAGGAAATAAAAAACATGTCAAAACAAAGCGGTGTTGCAGTCCCAAAGAAGCAGTGCTAGCTGGACACACTTAATTTCTAGGAATCTGCCATGCTAACACTTGGATTATGTCTGCCACAATTTTGCATATGTGCCTATGGATTATGTCCATCAGTCTGATATTATGTCCCACCTGATTATTGGATTGACTTGATATTCAAACAATGCCATCTTCACAGCAGTGGCCCAAACACGTCACAGGTATAGGATATCGTGTCATCTAAAAATGTGAAACAACACCCCCCCCCCACAAATGATGTTCATTTGGCATTGAAATCAGGCCGATCCACTAACTGGGTGAGGCCCAAATGTGCATTGACATCAGGGTTTAAAGTGTCGTCTGAAACCGGTACATATTGCCACACGCCTATCAGCATCGCCCATGAACAATACGGCTGCATTGGGGCATGTCGGCTCCAAATAGCCTGATACAAGGGTGACACGGGGTGATAATACGATCATATCTACCAATTTAAAACCTTGATTGACATAGCAAGAGCTGCCCATTGTTTTGATAGTGTACGGCCTGACAAGTGGATCTTCAGGGTGGGTCCCACATACGTGACTCTTTTATCGGAAAAGAAATGTCTCTTTCTCATTTTCTTCATTTTCCCCTGGCATTGCCCAGGGTCCCGCTAGTTACATAAACCGGATATTGAGGATGAACAATCACAGTACTATAGAGATTAAAGCCGCCATTTTTTCACTTTGAATTGTGATACTTTAAAATTGTGTTAGTAACAAAACTAAAACCAATAAATGAATAGCTAAATGCACAAAATCGTGTCCACTTGGAAATGATCCAATGCAAACATCTTCACCACAATGTGGTGCAAAAGGTTGTTTTGTGGGCCCCACCATGACGCGTTGATGACATCCACTCCGACCATCATGCACGCCTTCCCTCATTTGTCAATGGACCCAGAAATTAGTGCAATCAATTACTCAGGTGGGCCACACAAGGAGGAAAAGTTGGAAAGAGACAACCACCCTTGATTCTCGCTGGGGCACACCCAAGTCTCGGAATGGCCTGATTTTTTAGGTATGCCATATGGGGCAGATGTTTCATATGAATGGATTGGATGGCATATACACAACATGGTGGGTCCTCTATGAGAATCAAGGGTGGGCGTCCGCTCTCAACGCGTTGCTGGTGTGACCCATCTGAGTCATGGATTGACCTGATGTTGGGGGCCTAGTAAAAACGAGGGAGGGCATGTCTAATGATCGGAGTGGATTTCATCAACGCATGACAGCGGGGCCCACAACAAACGTTTGCACCACATTGTCGTGAAAACAGTCACACTGGATAATTTCCAAATTCGGAGGAAACTGTAAAAAGAAATAATTTGTGATTTTGAAAGTTCTAATCTTATAGATTTTCCCAAACAACTTGTGAGCTGAACAAACATGGCCAGAGGGATGACCGTTGAAAATCTAACCTGTTGGCGCTCTCTCTTCAACTGCCTCTTGGACTTCTTCTCTTTTACTACGACGGCAGTTGAAGAAGATTCGGCATTGTTGGATGCGGTTCCGTCCTTCTCGTCGGACGGTAGAGAAGAAGAACAAGGGCGGAGAGGAGGAGGACGAAGATATTCCCTCTTGACGGGAGCTATTGCTTTGGCAACCAGCTCCTCTGGTTTTAGATGAGCGGAGGCCTTGGCTTCTCCCCCATCCGTCGAAGCTCCTCCGTCCATAGCTGACACGACGAGAAAAGCCACTCCAGGACGCTGTGATGTCCGTGAGAAGACTGTGTTTTAGGGCGCGGCTTGGGTGGGCCCCGGAACCAGAGACGGGGCGTGGATTGCGTCCTACCCCCGCTCGTATCCAGCTGCGAACGGGCAGGAGCTTTGAGTGGCCACCGTTATGTATGGGTCTTATCCACACCGTCCATTCACTTTTTCGTATCATTTTAGGGTAGAATCATAAAAATGAGGTAGATCCGAGGGTCAAGTGGACTACACAATGGGGATTAAACTCTTACCGTTGAAAACTTCTTGGGGGCCACAGAAGTTTTGGATGGAGCTGATATTTGTGTTTTCTATTCATCCAGGTCTATGTAACTTTATGAATAGTTTGGATGGAAAATAAACATCACGGTGAGCTCTAGAAAAGTTTCAACGGTGAGAATCATTATCACCGCTTGCTTCCTGTGGTGTGGTCCACTTAAGCTTGTATATGCTTCATTTCTAAATTTAAAACCTAAAATGATACGAAAAAAATGGATGGACGGTGTGGATAAAAATCATACATCATGTTGGTCACTCAAAGCTCTTGACTGTTCGCAGGTGGAGACTGGCGTGAGTAGGACGCAATCCGCGTCCCGAGAGAGGTGGGTGTGTAAGCCTGACCGTTGGGCTCACCACCATGTATGCACTGTACTTCGGAAGCGGATTGCGTGCTCTGCGGAGCCCACAACGTATGTGTGTGCATTATCGACGCCGTCCATCCATTTTTCCATATCGTTATAGGGCATGAGCCCAGAATTGAAGCATACCCAAAGTTCAAGTGGACCACACCACAAGAAACAGTGGGAATAATGATGTCCGTTGTTGAAACCTTCCAAGGGCCCATAGTGATGTTTGTTTGTTGCCCAGTTTGTTCATCGGATCACTCAGACATGATGAAGGGAAAATACAAATATCAGTTTTGGATGAAACTTATGTGCCATCTGAGAAGTTTTCAATGGTATACATTCAATTCACATTGTTTCTTGTCGTGTGGTCCATTGAGCTTTGAATGTGCCTCAATTTTGAGCTCATGCCCTAAAATTATGTGGTAAAATAGATGGACAGCATGGATAAAAGACATAAATCATAACAAGGCCCCACAAAGTTTACTCAGTGGGCCTAGTTACAGTGAACCCAATCCATCCGTTTTGCCCACTCATTTGATAACAGGAGCCCAAAAATGAAGTAGTTACAAATATCAGGTGGACCATGCTATGGGAAATTGTAGTCCTTGAACATCCACCATTAAAAACTTTGTAAGGCCCACGCTAATGTTTATTTGCCAGCCAATCTGTGGATAAGGCCACAAGGATATGAATAAAAGGAAAACACAAATATTAGCTTAATCAAAAACTTTGGTAACCTACAAAAAATTTATACTAGTCATTCACTACTATTTTATCCTTTATTTTGGGACTTGTGTGGTAAAATGAGTTGGCAAATTGGATGTACTGCATATATACACAATGTGAGCCCTACAAGCAATGTACCACCCACATGTTGGTTCTGGTCCAGTCAACTGACGCCTTACGTTTTTGGGCTGTCGTCAGTTGGGTTCTGAAGTACCCATACGACCATACCCAGCTGGATCCGGTTCCGAGCCATTTCAGTACTCGTGGGTCCCTTGGTCCAGTTACCAAGTTTGGTATGGGATCCAAATCAAATAAGTACATTTATATGGTCGGGACCACCATCATATGGATCTGGCTGCATGCACCTGTATGGATTCTCTTACATGCACACGGCGCGATATAGGGATTGGGAAAGTTTAATTAGAATTATATGCACTCGACACACAATCAATAAGTAATTCCTAGGAATTATGCTTTCAACCAATATGACTTAAATATATGTGATTTTATTTGCTGGGTGGGTGAATGAGGATGTGGCTGCGTTCTTTGGTTCGAAGAAATATTGCTTGAAGAGCCAGTTTTTATTGTTTTATTATTAGTAGTATGTTTTTGGAATAGGGCTCAAACAGATTATGCTATGCAGAAGTTGTATCATGAAATATGGGCTTGGAAGAACGGAATTGCTTTGACCGGGATAAGTTTTCTTCATGAGATGGGATATGTGTTGAGGGAGAAAATGTGCTGACATTCAACATCAAGGATTAAGGATTTTGTCTAATTGAATCTTATGACAATTGTTGTTTTTCTTTATTTCATGGTTGTTATTGCCTTGATTAGGAAAGGCATTTGAAATTTGGAATTCCGTCTTGCACAGACAAGCAATAGTTGGATGCAACTTGATTTGTATCGAATACCTTTGACCACAAGCACCGAGATGGATAGAAAGACCAACCTAGTGATTCGATCGCCTATTCAGCCACTTGTCAAGTGAGACTAGGCGACTTGTGAAGGAGAGGGTTCGTTCTTCAAATCAATTTTTGTTCTTACCTTTCAGTCGAAATGACTTTAATATTCCTATGATTACAACCGTAGTTCAACAATGAAATGATAAAAAAATAAAGCTAAAGGAACTTTATCGATGAAAATAATCACACTTACAATTAACTGAAATAGTTGACAACAATTTATTCATTGCTCGGTCGAGACCAAGCTTCGTAGGCAAGACGGTCATCGGGTGCGAAGCGGCCGTCCATTCGTCCATTACCATAGGCCAAGCATTGTAAGTGAGACAATCAATGGAGGGCGGATCTTCAACAATCCGTTCCTTGCTCAACATGAACTAAGCTTTGTAGGCGAGAGAATTGGTGAGATTGACAGTCCATTCATCTCTTGGTGGAGACCGAGCTTTGTAGGTAAGACGATCAATGAAAGCGAATTATCGCTAAGCACATAGGTAGAGTTATACACGAGTCGAGTCGAGTATCGCCCTACTCGTACTCGGCTCTTAACGCCCGAGTCCTGCTCGTACTCGGCTTTACTCAGTCAACGAGCATGGACTCCCTGCTCGTACTCTACTCACCCGAGTATGAGTAGAAAATGAGTCGAAGTCGAGTCCGAGTTTTCAAGGCGAGTTGAATCACAAATCAAGGGTTCCACTTGGGAAAAAAAAAGGGAAAAAAGAAAATTTCAGAATAACCAATGCATTAGGCATACAATAATAAAAAGAAAAAGAAAAGAAAGTATGTATAGGGACTCACATGTGCGTGCAGGGCAGGGAAGACGGACGAGTGGCAGGGACCCTTTGAGGCACCGGACGAGTGGCAGGGACGAGTTGCGGCTAGAGCCGTACACGAGCAGACTAGTTGCGACACCGAACGAGTGGCAAGGACGAGCTCCGGCACCGGACAGGCCGCAGGGACAAGCGGCAGGGTCTAGCACTGCCGGACAGGGGACAGGGGAGTGAGAGAGAGAGAGAGGGGGAAGAAGAGGGACAAATGGACAGCACTTGGTAGAGGGAGGAGAGAGAGAGAGAGAGAGAGAGAGAGAGAGAGAGAGAGAGAGAAGAAGAGGGACGGTCGACAGTCTTGTGCCGGGCAGAGGGAGCAGAGAGAGAGAGAGAGGAAGAAGAAGAGGGACGGTCGGTGTGGCAGGCCGTGAGAGGGAGCAGAGAGAGAGAGAGAGAGAGAGAGAGAGAGAGAGAGAGAGAGGGGTGGAGAGAAGAAGGGGGTTTTCGTTTTGAACAGGTGCTGTTTGAAAATGACCGGAGTAGGGTTTTTTTTCGCTAGTTATATATACCGGGTACACGAGTCGAGTACTTCTCAACTCGTACTCTACTCGTTTTCTAAACAAGCTTTATAAACCCGCTCGTACTTGGCTCAAAATCACACGAGTCGAGTTGAGCGAGTACTCGAGCCTTAGTCTGCTCGTGTACAGCTCTACACATAGGTAGGAAAGCCATGTAACCTTTCATTATAGACTTAATGATCTTAATAGCGATCTAGTAGCATGGCATGGACAAAAGATATTTAAAAAAAAATAAAATTAATAATAATAATAATAATAATTAAAAAAAAAAAAAAAAAAACTAAAAACTAAAACTACAACCTATGCTATGAGCGACGGGGAGCTAAATTAAAATGAAATAAAATAAAATAAAGCATCCTTGAGGGTAGAGAAAAGCATCATTGTGCTAGATTTGGTTTTGTTGGTGAGAGCCTTGGAGCTCTTCAATCCTTCTCCTATTTATAGAATTTATGGGTGATTGTTGGAGAATTAGTTTTGTAAACACTCTACTACATTCTTTGTTGTGAGCGGTTATTGGAGAATTAGTTATGTAACCACTTTACCACTTTTTTTTCGTTGTAAGTGGTTATTAAAGAGTAGTGTAGCGCTTAAGCTACTAAGTGGTTGTGGCCTATTACTCTTTGTCATGTGTAAGTAAAAATTACTGTCGGCTGTATGATCGAGGGTATATTAGTGAACAAATGAATGAAGAAGCAATATCTCATTTTTAATGCCCAATTGGCAAGGTGTATCAGTCTAGATGAGGGTGCATCACTTCACTTGGGAGGTGAATGAGTAGGGTTGTCAATGGGCCGGGCCTGGGATAGGTCTCAGCCCAGATTTTGAACTGTTTTGGGCTGGGCCATTGGGCCTATTCAAAATTCTGACTTTTCTAGCCCAAGCCCGGCCCATTGACACCCCTATGTATGAGTTGAAATTGTTGGGAGTATTAGTCTGGATAGGGGTGCATCATCATCAGTAATTATGAAAGTCTATCCATTTTAAGTCCATTTGGTTATCACTCCATATAAGGGTATGTACCACGTAATAATTCACTTGGAGGGTATATGAGTTGAGTTTATCTGTAGCATCTGCCCAAATGAGGGTGTATCATTGCAGATAGGACTCAACAGGCTTTTTCGTTGTTGTTGTTGTTTTTAAAAATAAAAAATAAAAAAATTTAATAGTTAGTTTTTGGGAGTGTCTATTTATTAAGGTAAGGGTTATTAAGGGTATCAATCCTCTTTAGGTGTATGAGTCCGAATTTCTCAGGAGTATTAGTCTGAATGAAGGTGCATCAATACACTTAACTTAAAAGATTGTATCAATATTTCAAAGGCCATTTAGGAGTGTGTATCGGTAAAGATGAAGGTGTATCAATCCATCTGAGAGGGTGCATGAGTCTAATTTCTCGAGTATAAGTTCGTAAGTTGGTGTATCAGTGTACTAAGAGTTAAGACACTGTTTCTTCTCTTTTGAGGCCCCATTTGGGAGTGAATCAATTAAGATGAGGGTGTACAACTGCATTTGAGAGGGTGTGTGAGTTGAATTTATCAGGAGTATCAGTTCGAACGCGGGCATATGAATGCACCTAGTAGTTAAGAGGCTATTTTTTTTTTTCCTTTTAATTAGTCAAATGAGGATGTATTGGTGCAATTAGGAGGGTATATGAGTCGAAATTAGTGGGGGTTTTAGTTTGGATGAGGGTGCATTGTTGCACTCAGTAATTAAGAGGGCTATCTATTTTTTAAGCCCATTTGGGAATTTATCAGTCCATACAAGGGTGTATCAATCCATTTCGTGTATGATTCAAATTTATCGAGAGTTAGCCGCCAACAGAGCCTAGAGCAGGTAGTCAATGAGCTAGCGAAGGTTGGTTTCTACTGGTCGCTTAGACCCTGCATCAGTAAACAAAAAGGGAAACAATTTAGAACTCAGGTCATAGCTTCCTACGTGTAATGATTCTCATCTAGGAGAATGCCAAAATGCATGGCCCGGCTACGAGGCCCTCTAGACCTTGACAGCAATAAGGTTCATCCAAAGGCTAAATTCTGGCTAAAATCGCCATTGCTGGTTAGAAATCGATAGCGAGATGACAAAAATGATGGGGATGTTTTATGATAAGGGCAAAAAGAAGAAGAAAAAAAAGAAAAGAAAAGGGGAGAAGATTGGGGGAGGAGGAGAAAAATAGGTGCTCAACTTCTAGGAAATGGGTTTCTAAAAGAATCCATCAAAGTTCAACAAATCTTAAAAGAGAGTGATTCTTGAAGAGAAAGAAAGCCTAGGAATGACTTAAGAGAGAAATCTGTGATCTAATTTTGAATAAAAAGATATACACAACTGATTTGTAGCTCATCACCCTGTATCTTGGTGGAATTAACCCGGACCCCACCATCGAGGAGATGGTCGATAACCGGACATCCAAGGCTGCATTTTTAGAAGGAAGTTGGAGTACGTTTTGTGGTTCCATTTTCAGTTAAGAACGCCCCTTTTATGGCATTAAAGAAATAGCCAGCTACATTCCTCGTTAAGCTGATTCAATTCGCAATCAAAGGAACGATTGCATGCAAAATACTTCACTACAATGATGCCACAATAACCTAGAATCTTTCAATAATCAAAGACACTACAACATTCAGGCCATTCACCACATAATCAATCCAGAGGAGCTGAAAGTCTAAATAACGACTGCTATTGTTGCCCCATTCAGTACCAAAAGAACTCAATTTAACCACATTAACCTGCATACATTCCACAATTACAAGGACTACAGGTTGTCCAGCCACCTGCACAAAAATTCCACAATCATTCCAAGTATGATATGCATCCGATAATCACCTACAACTTTTGTTTGCACCATGTGCACTCCATTTTCACACCAAATATGGATAATTCCTGTGTTGTTCACTTAAATAGTACCTTCATTTATAGCAACAGTCAGGCTATTCATCAGTCCAAACACGCATTATTCTACACTTAAGAGATGGCGTAACAATGTCAATGTAACATATAACCCTAAAGTGTATGCTACTAGCCTTTGAGAGTGAGCTGGAGAACATATGGTGCCTTCAATTACACGCAATTTAGATTGAACATGAAAACTATTTACACCAAAAACATTAATTCATTCATGCATTCAACAATAACTGCACTACATTTAAAAAAATAAAAAATAAAAAATAAAAAATAAAAAAAATCAAGATGCATCCAACTGACATAGAATCGGATAAAAGAAATCGTGCTATTTAATTAAGCTCGACTGGTAAGATTCAAAGCAGCAGTGGCACCTAGTTAGAAGAATCCTGCAATTAAATTCCTCTTAGTGCACAGGGAGTTTTTCTTTCTTAACCAGGCTTGGAGTTGTATATCTCGTTAACCGAGATTTGAGCTAGCTCGACTGAGGAGTAAGCTCAAAAAACAAGGAAACAAACTTCTTCCCTCCAACACAACAGTTCCAATATGCAGACCAACTTAGACCACCACAATCAAACTAACTGATAAATAAACAAAGGTTGATTAAGCAACAGAAAATACATGTCTACAGTTTTTTTTTTATAAAAAAAAAACCAGAAGTACATGTATGCAATTCTTAAAAGAATACATGTACAATTAACATATGTTCCTATGACTGCCGAACTAGAGAACATTGTTCTAGTTCTTGTTGATGGGGTTTTTTTGACCCGTGCTCGACCGGTCGAGAACTGGTGCATGACCAGTCGTGGAGTCGAGTCGTGGCTCGACTCAAAGTCCAGCGACTGTGGACTAATTTTTCCGGGGGTGCTCGACCGGTCGTGGGTGGCGCTCGACCGATCGTGGACTTGGTACGACCAGTCGAGGTTACGTAGATTCGTTCTGCGATTTTGTGCGGATTTCGTTTCGCAAGTCCTTTCGCAACTGGGATGCGAAAGGGAGTTTCCTAAACTATAAATAGGAGGTACCTAGGGCTTTCTAGGATATACAAGAGGGTTTCCTAAAGCTTTACAAGGGTTTGCTAAAGGGTTTAGGGCTATCAAAGGTGTATGAGAGAAAAGAAGCTTGTGGAAGGGAGGTTATGCTCATATAGGAGATCTATTGTGCTCTTGATATCTCAGCGCTTCTACGTCCTCGTAATCGGTGAGATCTCGCTATTTTCTTTGTTTCTTTTATTGTTTATCAACTCTTGCGTGAGTGAAGAAGGTTGTAACGTTCTACTTCATAGTGGATTGTTGATCTAGACAAAGTCCCATAGTTTTTACCTCTTTGAGGTTTTTCCACGTAAAAATCTCTTGTGTGGTGTATGGTTTATGCTTTGATTTATTTCATTGCTTTATTATCCATAATTCTGGTTTGTTCTGGGAGGCTAAATCCTAAGGTTTTGTGCAAGGCCCCCAATAAAGTGGTATCAGAGCTAAGTTCATTGAACAGGTAGGATCGGTTTTGAATTATGGAAGGTGGCTCATCAAGGATGATCAGCCTCAATGGTTCTAATTGGACCATATGGAAGGCTAAGATGGAGGACTTGCTTTATTGCAAGGACCTATATTCTCCAATTTTAGGCATGTCAGCAAAATCCAAGGATATGTCTGATGATGATTGGAAGAAGATGGACCGAAAGGCG
Organism: Magnolia changhungtana; assembly: GCA_030180095.1. Lineage (NCBI taxonomy): Eukaryota > Viridiplantae > Streptophyta > Magnoliopsida > Magnoliales > Magnoliaceae > Magnolia > Magnolia changhungtana. The sequence goes on along the minus strand of JASAUF010000445.1, from coordinate 4,937,938 downwards.
GTGGGGTTTATTAGACAATGGTTGGATGATTCCGTGTTCCATCATGTGTTTACGGAAACCTCAGTCACTGGCCTATGACTGAAATTATAAGGGCTGTATGAGAGGAACACAGCCGGTAATAAAATTTTTCTGATAAGGCAACTTGTGAATCTCAAGTTCAAAGATGATGGTTCTGTGGCCGAGCACATGAATGAAGTCAGTAATATAGTGAACCAACTCTCTGCTATGAAGATGGTCCTAGATGATGAATTGCAGGCTTTACTATTACTTAGTTCATTGCCTGACAGTTGAGAGACATTGGTGGTGTCTCTAAGTAACTCCGCACCAAAATGAAAGATATCCATAGAACAAGTGACTAGCTGTTTTTTCAATGAAGAGACAAGGAGGAAGTCTCAGGGGTCTACTCAGCAAGAGGCCCTTGTGACACAAGAACGAGGGAGAGGAAAGAACAGGAAGGACGGAAAGGCCCGAGATAAATCAAGAGGCAAGTCGATTAACAAAAAAGATGTTAAATGCTGGAATTGTGGCAAGAAGGGCCACTATAAGCATGAATGTCGTAAGGCTAAGAACGACAAGAAAGGAAAAGGAAATGAAAATGAATCAAATTCCATTGCGATCGTTTCAGATGGCGACGTTGTAGGTATTCTTTCAGTAGATCACGATATATGTCTCACGGCTACGAGTCAGGATACCGACTGGGTGGGGTGATTGACTCAGGGGCTTCTTTTCATGCGACTCCACGCAGGAACTTCTTAACAAGCTACAAGTCAGGTGATTATGGGACTGTGAAGATGGGAAATTATGGCGTATCAAAAATCGTTGGTGTAACGTCCCAGAAAAATTCATACAAAAACCAGAGTACCACCTCAGGCAGAAATCACTCAGGACCAAATCCTTTAGAAATTAGACGAAATTAACTAAGTGTTAAACTAGATTAGTTGTGAAATTCGCTTGAACCACTTTAAATACGAACTGTAAGACCAAAAACTTGCAAAATCATCGACGCTATATTACCGTATAATCTAGGATCAATCTCATTACCCAGTTGCTCTCGGGAGCATCACGAAACTCCGTATCGGACCTGGACGGCACGTCGAAAGTCCGATTACCGCGAAACTAAACAATTACGACCGCCTTGTTGGGCTTGACAACCATCTCAGAAATCAAAGTTTGACTACATCTAGAAATGCACAACTTGAGCCCGGAGCAAAGTGTGTGAGAAATGTGAATATCTTTAGAAATAAAATCCAAACTTAAGTAATCTAAGACGTGTCGCTTGCGGGCCAAATATAAGGATTCAGACTGTCAGAATCTGACCGAATTACACCCTCAGATCAGGGAAAATTTTCAACACATGTTAGTGTACTTGTGGCCCTAATCGAATACCGGTGACCGTTGAACTGAAACTGGTCCGCCATGGTCGATCTGTAAATTCGATCGGACCAAAAACTTAACTCGACCTAGATCCAATGCCATGGAACTTAAGTCCGACCGCACGCAGAAAAGGGGCCTCCAGAAGTGCTCCGTTGGATCGAAACAACCCCCATTTGGCTATAACCTAAGTATACCATGGCCCTGGGGCCATTCCGGTCAGTTCTGGGCCTATATAAGGGCTTAAACCCTCTCTCTCTCATTCCATACGAATTTGGAAAACCTAGGAGAGAGAAGAAAGCAAAGAGAGGAGGAAAGAGAGAGAAAGTGGGAGAGAGTTCCTGGGATTCCATCCATTGCTCCACGGGCTTAGCTACCACATCTGCATTACTATTCCGGCGATTTCGACTCCGTTCGTAGGTAAGAAAACCTAACCCTAATCTGTTTTAGGGTTTCCAATAGTGTAAGTGGTGAAATAGCTAACCTATTTCATGTTACAGGTGACCATTGTGCCGTAGACAAAGGCGTAGTGTCTAAACTGAGTTCGTTACGAGTCTACTGGCGAAAGGTGCAGACTATGAATGCATAGGTTATGGTTTTCAAGGCTTTCAATGCCGATTAATGATTTATGACTAACGTGGGTGCTATTTCACATGCAAAATGCGATGTCTGTTTCACTTTTCAGTTATATATGAACTATGTTGAATATAGGGTAATCTATGCGTTTGTTGAAATAATCGTATAAGTATGGAATTTAGATTTGTGTTTGCCATGATTAATTGTAGTGTTTATGTGATAGTTGTATTGCGACAACTCCTTATGAAATGATTTGCCCTAATATAGCTTAAAGTTGAGTTGTACCCTATAGGTTGAAATATGTAGTCTAAGTGTTTGTGGAAATGATTGAATGAGTATGGAATTTGAATTCCTGCCTGCTATGATAATCTGTCGTGGGTATATACGGGTTGCATTCGTGACAACTCCTTAGTGAAAGAATTTGCCCTAATACACGTTGTGATCGGCATACATCATGTATGTTGATATGTGTAGTCTAAGTGCTTAAAAAAATGTTTGTATGAGTAAGCACTTGGTAAATTGTACTTTAAGTGAGTGTTGAGATAGGATTCTCAACTGCTTTAACGATGTGTATGATTTCCTCCATGAAATTTGTTTTATATTAATTATTTTACTTATGGAATGCATATGTGTGGATTCATGTTTATGTTGTACTTCAGAAAATGCTCAAACAGTCGTAGGATTTGAATCACTTGTTCATTACTGCTTTGATTATCTCATATGATTACTTGTTGTAATTGAATGTGGTTGAGGTTATTATATAGTCCAGGCAATCGGTAACAGGCCTTGATTATGTGGCTGAGGTCATTTTGCCACATAAGACACGTTCGATGAATCCGAGTCGTACGATGGTTGTCGAAGTGGTACCTTATCGGCTACTCAGTGTATGCTCATACCAGTCGAGCTTGTCAAGTAACCCGATTGGCCCAATGCATGTTCACCATGTACGGACGCTACTGCTTGAACCTAAGGTACCAAACGTACCAATGTAAAACCCGTTAACCTTGGTACCTCGATCCGCTAAGACTCATGAGCTGGACATGGTGGTATGGGACACCGTGGTCGAGCTATCGGCCTACGCTGGGGCGACAAGCCTCCCCGTAGTGTCCATTGAGTAACTCAAACTCTTGAGCCGAATACGGTGGTATGGGACACTGTATTCGAGCTGTCGGCCTACACTGATCAGGTGACGAGCCTTTTGTAGTGACCTCGAGTATGAAATAGGCCTACCCCGGTGCAGCCTGGCTGTGGTCCCTAGTCGGGTTGGCGACGAGCCTTCGAAAATAGACTGCCAGTTGGTAGGGCGTTAGTGGTAATGACCTGAACTTGCCTATCATGTGTGATTAACTAGGATTGACGACCCTAGATGGATCATTATTTGGGTTAATGATATAAAGGGCGGTACCTTAGCTTCACAATCCTGTTGTATGAAAAGGACTAATAAGAACTTGGTAATCACGTTCATGCACCGCACTGCATGTGCCGTTTGGCGTTGAGTAAAGAGCACTGAGGAAGTGACTGACATGCGCGACCGTTAGATGAAGATCGCAGAGGGAGTGTAGACGAGGGCATGCATCATTTATACATACCATTCCTGCATTAATCAGAGTACTTAGGGATGTTTAATTGTATTGTTTTATCATTACTGTTTGACTGAATTGATAAATGTTAACCTTTGCTTTATGGTTCCACTGAGTTGATCACTCACTCCCACGTTACGGGACGGTGTTGTATACACCAACCAGACCATGTCTTAGTTGCAGGTGGAGGCGATGCCTACGAGGCGGAGCCGGACTATGAGGATGACGAGGAGGCATTCTCTTTCATGCAGTTTTCAGGCGGGTTCACGTGAGTCGTGGCCTGATCGACGAGGACTTCTGGGATGTTGATTAGATGCCCTTACACTTGCTATGTTGTCTTTTTGAATTATACATGTATATTCATTTTTAGTCCATTGTGGGAAGTATACATGTATTTATTTAACCTGGTAATATGTTCACACTCTGGAGACTTACAACAGTTTATATACTTTATATATTTATCACAGTTCTTTCGCCTGCGTAATTTAACTGTCTCTAGAGTATGATATGTTGTTTTTGTGTAATCTCACTCATGTTTAATGCACTAACACGGACAACATATAATCATCATTATCTATGTCGCATAAGTGATGCGTTGGAACTCGGGAGTGGAGCTTATGCTTAATCCCCGATTTTCAAGGCGTTACAGTAGGGGTCGGTGATATTTGTGTGAAGACTGCTGTGGGCTGCACGTTGGTTCTCAGGGATGTGAGGCATATCTCAGACCTTCGCCTCAACTTGATGTCGACAGGAAGGTTGGATGATGATAGCTATGAAAGCCGGTTTGCTGGTGGGCGGTGGAAGCTCATCAAAGGTTCATTAATTGCAGCCAGAGGAAAGAAGTGTTGCACCCTTTACAAGGCAAGTGTCAGTGTATGCAAGGGTGGATTGAACGCAACGGAAGATTCAGCTATTGACATGTGGCACAGGCGTCTAGGCCACATGAGTGAAAAAGGGCTTCAGCTACTAGCAAGAAAGTGGCTCCTTCCAGACGTGACAGGTATGCCTCTTAAAACCTGTATTGATTGTTTATCAGGGAAACAACATAGAGTTTCATTTATTAAAACTGCTTCTCATGTTAATAAAGTGCATGCATTAAATTTAGTTTATTCTGATGTTTGTGGTCCTATGAGGACAAAAACCTTGGGTGGGGCATTGTATTTTGTCACTTTTATAGATGATGCATCTAGGAGGGTTTGGGTTTATGCTTTGAAATCTAAGGACGAAGTCTTTGGTGTGTTTAAATTGTTTCATACTATGGTCGATAGAGAGACAAGTAGATCATTGAAGTGCATCCGCACTGACAATGGTGGTGAATACATTAGCGACTTTCATGAGTACTGCAAGTCCCTGGGTAAACGGCATGAATAGACGGTTCCCAAGACCCCCCCAGCATAATGGTGTAGCTGAGCGAATGAATCACACCATTGTAGAGAGAATCAGATGCATATTATCTCATGCAAAGTTGCCCAAGACGTTCTGGGGAGAAGCAATGCACACGGCGGTGTATTTGATAAACAGGTTTCCATCAGCCCCATTGAATGGAGAAGTATCTGAGAAGGTGTGGACTGGACAGGATCCATCATACAGTCATCTCAGGGTGTTTGGATGCAGGGCATCCGTTCACGTACCAAAGGACGAGAGGTCCAAGCTCGATATGAAGATCAGGTAGTGTGTGTTCTTAGGGTACGGTGATGAAAAGTTCGGTTACAGATTGTGGGATCCGACCGAGAGGAAGCTTGTCAGGAGCAGAGATGTGGTTTTTTTTAAAGATCGGTGTATAGAAGACATTGGTAAGCCAAAGAAGAACCAGCCTAGTTTAAGTGAGCTGGAGGACATGGATCCGATTATTCCTCCCGTGGTGCCTGATGACGGGGGAGTACAACAAGGTGCAGAGGACGAGGGAGTTCTTACAGAAGATGGACCAGGGGAGCAGCCCCCACTTGATCCACCTGTTGAGCCACAGGTGAGGAGGACATCTAGGGATAGACAGTCGTCCAAGAGGTACTCACCGCATGAGTATATTATGCTAACTGATGGGGGAGAGATAGAAGATTATTCTGAGGCCCTAGCTGACGAGCATAAGGGGGAGTGATTGAAAGCTATGCAAGAGGAGATGAAATCCTTGCATAAGAACCACACCTATGACATGGTGAAACTGCCTAAGGGCAAGAAAGCTTTGAGCAACAAGTGGGTGTTCAGAAAGAAGTTTGAGTAGAATTCACTGACGAGGTTTAAGGCCAGACTTGTGGTGAAAGGGTTTGGTCAAAGGAAAGGCATAGACTTCGAAGAGATATTCTCACCAGTGGTGAAGATGACATCCATACGGGTGTTGCTTGGGTTGGCGGCTAGCATGGATCTGGAGATAGAGCAGTTAGATGTTAAAATTGTCTTCCTCCATGGTGACCTGGAAGAAGAGATCTACATGCACCAACCAGAGGGGTTTGAAGTCAAGAGCAAGGAGCATATGGTGTGTAGGCTGAGCAAGAGCTTGTATGGGCTGAAACAAGCTCCACGACAATGGTACAAGAAGTTCGACTCGTTTATGTTGAAGCATGAGTATGACGGAACGGAGTCGAACCACTGTGTGTTCACGCGCAAGTTCTCAGATGATGATTTCTTAGTTCTGCTATTATACGTTGATGACATGCTCATCATGGGAAAAGACATAAAAAAGATTGACAAGCTGAAACAGGAGTTGGGCAAGTCTTTCGCAATGAAAGACTTGGCCCGGGCAGATAGATCCTAGGAATGGAGATAACCTGTGACAGAAGCAGCAGGAAGCTTTGGCTGTCACAAAAGCGGTATATTGAGAAAATCCTAGAGCGGTTCGAAGATGAATGCGGCGAAGCGATCAAGACTCCACCGGATGGTCGGGCCTCAGATTGAGCGATGGCAATGACGTTGTCCCAAGACGAAGGCAGAGGTGGAAGAGATGCAGAAGATACCCTACGCGTCAGCTGTAGGAAGTTTGATGTATGTTATGGTGTGTACACGCCCAAACATAACATATGCGGTTGGTGTTGTCAGCCGGTATCTTGCCAATCCTGGCAAAAAACATTGGGCAGCGGTTAAGTGGATACTGCGATATCTAAGAGGCTCATCCAAGTTGAGCCTATGCTATGGTGACGGTAAACCTGTGTTAGAGGGCTACACAGATGCAGATATGGCAGGTGACATAAACTCCAGGAAGTCTACATCGGGGTTCATGTTCACGTTTGCAGGGGGAGCGGTTTCTTGGCAGAGCAAGCTACAGAAGGTCGTAGCGTTGTCAACGACAAAGGCCGAGTACATTGCAGTCACAGAGGCATGCAAAGAGATGCTTTGGATAAAAAGGTTCCTACAGGAACTTAGCCTAAAGCAGGAGGAGCACATGGTCTATTGCGACAGTCAGAGTGCTAAACACTTGAGTAAGAATCCAAGTCAACATTCCAAGTCAAAGCACATAGAGATTCAGTATCACTGGATCAGGGATACTTTAGAACAGAAGGTGTTACAGCTTGAGAAGGTCCACACGGACGATAATGGGTCAGACATGATGACCAAGGCTTTGCTCAAGGGCAAATTTGAGGTTTGTAGAAACCTGGCTGGCTTAAAAAAGGTGAATCCCTCCTAGGTAAAAAAGGTAGAGATTTGATGGGGTTTTTTTGACCCGTGGTCGACCGGTCGTGAGCCTCGCTCGACCGGTAGAGGACTGGTGCATGACCAGTCGTGGAGTCGAGTTGTAGCTCGACTCAAAGTCCAGCGACTGTGGACTAATTTTTCCGGGGGTGCTCGAACGGTCGTGGACTCGGTACAACCAGTCGAGGTTACGCAGATTTGTTCCGCGATTTTGTGCGGATTTCGTTTCGCAAGTTCTTTCGCAACTGGGATGCGGAAAGGAGTTTCCTAAACTATAAATAGGAGGTACCTAGGGCTTTCTAGGATATACAAGAGGGTTTCCTAAAACTTTACAAGGGTTTGCTAAAAGGTTTAGGGCTATCAAAGGTATGAGAGAGAAAAGGAAAGAGAGAGAGAAAGGAAGCTTGTGGAAGGGAGGTTATGCTCATATAAGAGATCTATTATGCTCTTGATATCTCAGCGCTTCTACGTCCTCGTAATCGGTGAGATCTCTCCGTTTTCTTTGTTTCTCTTATTGTTTATCCACTCCCGCGTGAATGAAGAAGGTTGTAACGTTCTACTTCATAATGGATTGTTGATCTGGACAAGGTCCCGTGGTTTTTACCTCTTTGAGGGTTTTCCACGTAAAAATCTCTTATGTGGTGTGTGGTTTATGCTTTGATTTATTTCATTGCTTTATTATCCATAATTCTGGTTTGTTCTGGGAGGCTAGATCCTAAGGTTTTGTGCAAGGCCCCCAACACTTATGTCATGCAAATTCAAGCAATACTGACTCTATTCATCAATATATCATTTGTTTTAATCAGTTTGGTTTCGTGCCTAAGTCTACACTAGAGTTTTTTTACTTAGACAATTGATGGAGAAATATAAGGACATGAGGATCTCGATATGGTCATTATTGACTAAGAGAAAGCATATGATAGGGTCCCTAGAGTGTTAATCTGGTGGATGTTGGGAAAGAAAAGAGTCTCAAGAGGATATATTGACATTGTTAAGGATATGTATGAGGGAGCGCTAACAAATGTGACGACCATTAGTGGAGAAACAAGTGAGTTCCCAATTACTGTTGGCAGACACAGAGGTCGGCGTTGAGCTTGTACCTTTTCACATTGGTTATTAATGAGTTAACGAGGCATTTGCAAAAAGAGATCCATGATGCATGTTGTTTGCAGATGCGTTTGATTGACAAGACCAGGGAGGGCGTAAACACAAATCTAGATTTATAGAGGGATGTTTTAGAATATAACGAATTTAAAATTAGTCGGACTAAAACAAAGTGTATGGAGTGCAATTTTAGTAATAATAGGAGTGAAAACAATGAATTAGTTAAGATTGTTGACAAAGAAGTTTCACGAAATGAACACTTTCAATAACTTCGGTCAATAAGTTATGAGAATGGAGAGATTGGAAAGGGTGTTGCCCATAGAATTTAAGTTGGGTGGAAGAAATGCAGTTGTGACCCTAGAGTTCTATGTGATCATTGTGTACCACTCAAACTGAAAGGGACATTTTATAGGATAACTATAAGATCACCCCCGCTTTGTGGGACAATGTAGGGCAATTAAAGAACCACATCTTCATAGGATGAGTTGCTGAAATGAGGATGTTGAGATGGATCAGTGGCAACATGAGGATGGACAGAATTAGAAATGAATGCAACTGAGGTAACTTAGGAGTAGTACCAATAGGTAATAAGATGAGTGAAAGCAGACTTAGATGGTTTGGTCTTGTGCAATAGAGACCAAGGACCACGCCTGTTAGGAGTGAGTTGGTACAAGTTTATGGCCCTAAAAGGGCAAGAGGAAGGCCCAAAAGGACGTGGATGGAGGTAGTAAGAAAAGACTTGATGACCTATAGTCTAACTGAAGATCTAGCCTTGATAGAGTGGAATGGCGGAACAAGATTTATGTAGCTGACCCCAATTAACTGGTATGATGAGGCTTAGATGATGATGATGATGATGATGACGACGATCGAGGCATGCATGCTATAAAATGTGAGGAAGTAGTGCATGCTTGCTATAAAATGTAAGGAAGTTACCGCCTCTTCCTTATGCCTCCTACTCCATGGCCTGAAGACAGAATTCCAGATAGTTATTCTGACCGGTAAGCTTACCCAAATCTCCCTGGAAGGAACTAAAAAGAAAAAAGTGTCTGCAAACTTTTAATTGACACGTGGGACGCCCAATCAGCAATTGCGACAGTTCATTCAATAGTAACATTGGGCGCGAGTAATGGTGCAAGAATCACACCGATTGAATGATCCTGCCTGTGAATGAGGAGGTCTTGTTACAACTGCCCTTCTTTTATGAGCCATAGATAGCATGGTTAGAATCATCAAACCAAAGTGCTACTTTGGTATCATAAACAAAAAATACAAAGTGGGATCTGTCAAATAGATGGTTCAAGATGATGATTGGACTTATTTGTTTATCCACTTAATCTTGACTATCCATTTTCCGTGTTATTGATTGGATGCTTAGGATCATTTGATTGATTGGCATTATTTGTTAACAATGGCTTGTCCCTAGTTGTATGAAAGAATGGATGGTTCAAATTCATGATTCTCCTCCCATGTGTCAACTAAAAGCTTTGGGGACATTGCTAACATCCCCATGAAAGTGGTGACATTAGCAAAACCCAAGAAAAAATAACATGAAGCCACTTTTCATTTTCTTTTTGCAAGGTAAGATAAAAATTTATTGAAAAATAAAAGAAACTAGTATAAAGAGCAGGCACCTAAATAGAAAAAAGGGCACCTCAGCAATACAAACCAACCAATAAAAATCCAAGAGGCTCTCCCCCATATGCCTAAAGCAAAACAACAACCTAGCACTAAAAAGGCCCCCACAGCCTGACCCACTAAAAACCATTCAACGATCAAAGTCCAAAAGCTACCTGCCATAATCCTCCACATAAATCACACTCAAAGCATGAATTTTGGAATAATATCTTCTTGCCCATGGATAGGCACAAAAACGCTGAGACACCTAACAGTGATCCAGTGATCAGCAAAAGGCAGAATATGCACAGCACAGATCCTCACTCGTCTTGATCGTATCCCAAATACACTCAGAAAAAAACTGAATTGCAATGATCATATGAATATCCAATTGGCACATCAGAATCCATATCCTATATCTCAATAGAAATCCCAACAAAGCTGTGCTAAAACAGCACACCGACTATTTAGCAAAACAGCAGTTCGAGAACCATCACCATAGCCAGAGCAAAAAAGACCAAAAATGAAGATTGTATGCAGACAAAAACTAGAAGCATAACCCCAAAGTGCAGTGCTAGAGAGTATCCACAACCAACACCCAAGACAGTTTCCAGCCATATAGAGTAAAACAGATCCAATTTTCCCACAAGCGGAAGCAAGAGTGGATGAAATCGGATGCAGTTGCCAGCTTGAAATCACCAAGATGACCTCGGATGCAGAAATAAGATTACCATGAAATTGGTAGGAAGGCAGCACAGGAGTTGCAATCCAAACACAGCCTGAGAACTTAAGGAATCCCACAAATGGAGGTTGACCACAATATGGACATTAGATTACTGGGTGAGAGGATGGATCTCAGATTAAAGACTGACCACATAGTAACCAAAAGATCTCTGCGTTGCCTGAAAATCTACAGCTACCCCATACTAAACTTCAACACAGAAAAGACCATCCAATGGCCAATTAACCTCCCTAATTCTGATACCACATCTGCCTGTAACTATATCAGTGCTATCCATGATCCAAATACAACAAGCACAGGCTGCATTACTTTCTAGCCTACAAAGCAGGAATTAACAAGCAACCAATATTCTCAAGGAAACCAATTTTGAAGCAGCCTATAATGATGGAAACAGAAGTGTTAAAAACTAACTATGAATCTGCAACTTAAAAGATGACTAGCAACATAGCCAGCAGAAGATTGCATATGATGCCATAATCCAAACATTCAGTGTTCCATCAATAGAACCTGGCCACCAGAATGCTCAACTAACACCATTATTAGACAATCACTGAAATGCAACCATAAAATGCATGCAGATGGTCCAAAACCAGCAATTGCTGCTCCACCAATGACTGAAAAGTGGAATACATCCATAAATTTTTACAACCATCTACATCCAACTGATTCTTAATTCTTAACTGAATAAAGCTGCAACCTGTGCACCACAACTACGCCAAATTGTCGGCCTGCAACAAAGTCCGCTAGAGCCTGGAAGAATTAAAAAAAAAAAAAAACCGCAAATGTTCCAAATAACAGATCTGTAAAGCTGTTGTAGAGTCATCACCTTGTGTTCCAGTTCCAAAATGAAGCACATCAGATCGAGCAGATAATTGTCACTTAGCCAAAATTCTGAGATTAAAAGATCAAGTGGTGGACCTCCTTGATGAATGATATGAATCACCAAGCAGAGGGCTCCACAAACAGTTTGTGGCTTGAGCAAATGCTCAACTAAGAATTGTGCATTCTCTCCTCATAAATGGGTCAATCAAGAAATGGATCCATATAGAATCCAGCCAACTTCAGGGCACAAATTAGAATCCTCCATGCCAGACTCACTGATGATCAAGACCCAACACTTGGATTGGGATCTACATCAAAACATTGAGGATCTCTTGATTGTGGTCGACCATCAAAAATCTACCCCTCAGATCTGTGCCACTTATTTCTCAATAACAATCACCTCATTGCAGGAAACATGCTCTATACAAATGTAGTGTTTCAAAGTGATAGAGAGACAACTGATGGAAGCCATCGTCAAGTGGAAGGGTCATGGTTCAATTCAAACATCGACTCAAACAAGATTAAAGGCATGTCAAACTCCATCCCGGCCACATACATGAGCATAGAATGTCAAGCACATGAACCATGGCCAAGTTGAAGTTCATGTTAAGTATTACTATAATGGAGCCATGCGTATACCAGGCTGAGAAATCATGTAAGAAACGAGGTGGAAAACAGATGCGAAACGTCTCGTTTTCCATCATTAGTAACAGTAGTGACATGAACTTGCGAAACAACTGCGGGAATCATGATTAATGTAGATATTTGTGAGGGAAAATTCAAATGACTAACTCATACAACATAGCATTCAAAAGAAAACAATAGAATCTTTTATTTCTTCGAAATTACATATGTACGCCCAATCCCCAAAATTCCCCTTGAAAAAATAAGGGATACACTGACAATAAAAAAAACAAAAATATAAACATGGATATTTTCAAGAAATGAATATAATCAAATAACAAGAAAAGAAAAAAAAAAAAAGTATGCCCTAATTTCCAAGCTCCAATTGGGAAAGCCAGAAGAAATTGCGAATAAAGTAATAATAAAATTCAAAAAGAATAGCCATAACCCAGATTGAGCGGAGATAGCTCACTAAAAATCCCTTCTTCGTCATCCAAATTCCAAATTCCAGCTGTCAAAACTGAGCCCATCTCTTCCGAAATCTCAGCTTTTGAAAGTGAGCCCTCATCTTCTACCAAATCCAACAGCCGCTGTTCTTCAACTTCCACAGAAGCATATGATTCAGAAGACATCTCATTCAAGCGTGCCAACACCTTCTCCTTAAACTTCTCCAAAACTGTCTGCAACCTCTCCATCTCCTCCATCTCAAGTGAGTCCCACCAGAATTCCTCCCTGTGGACCTCACCTTTCATCACCGACAACATCATCTCTATACACATGTTCTCAACACTGAGTTGGCGTTCAAGCTCTGTGATCTGATTGGGCATGGCAGAATGCTGGGTGGCGGCAGCAATGTCACCAACACCAGCAACTAAGTGGGTGGAACTGTCGGCAAGGTACCTATCAAAAGCAGCATCCACAGATGGATGGCCAAAGAGGAACGGGTTTCCGGCTGGGGAAAAAACAAGGATAGCCATCTGAGCATCGTGCATATGGCAAAGAACAGCCGCTTTCTTGAATAGACCTTTCCGACGCTTTGAGAAACAAACCATCCTTGAGTTCTTATCCTCAATCAGTGCCATCTCTCTTTTCCTTTTCCCTTTCCCTTTCCTTTCCATTCTCTATCTCTCTATGTTCTGGCTTTCCTTTGCAAGACCTATGCCCGCCCGCAAAAAAAGTTTACTCTCATGATCCAACTTATATGCAGGCAATTAGCAAATGCATGCACACAGCATACAGGTACTTAAACTGACTAAATTGTTGTTCCCAATCCAGATGAATCATAAATATTTAAAAAATGCAAATTGATTTGATTTCCTAATGGCCCATTTGCAAGACAATCCTGAAATAATTTCTCCAAAAACAAAATGACCATCATTCCAATGATAAGCAAAATAGTGTGAAACAGGGCTTTTTTTGCAGCATTTTATGACCACCATGATTATGTGCCATGCAGACAAGAAACAGAAAACTTTGGTTGGAGTGCCAAATAGTAGGTGCATGACTTTATGAGCCAACAGAGCGTTATCAATTCCAAAATCGGATCATTTCTACTGTCAAATTCGGGTAGACACATTGTTTTGTGATAATTTGGAAGTCCCATTTCAAGAGCAAATCAGACAAATCCAAAATGAGCAGTGTGGGATTGTAACATCCGAAATGATAAATTCCCATAGCATTTTTAATAGTAACAATAATTCCATTGAAACAAAAGGCCGTATGGCCTAAACAACCCTACAAAAAGCACAGATGATGAGGAATCATCTGGATTCTGGATGGAAAGAAGAATTACGCGTGCAACATTGATTAATCGACAATTGACTACACCCATTCAATAAATTATTACCCAGCCACAAATAATGGTCCTATTTCTAATGTTGCTGAACACAACGTCATGCGAATCTGCCTTGTTACAATATAATACATTGTTGTGCTCCTTCCACATTGACCCTGCTAACAGACAGGGATGCCAAAAGGTCCTCCCCTCCATCCCTTAAGGCCTCCCTGCCAATCTTGAAAGAGACCTGGAATCATTCCTCGCATAACATTAACCAAGGAATAATTTGAGTATCCTCCACTACACCTAAAATGAAAAGTTTCAAAAGCATAATTCATTGGCTCAGCAACCCTATGGAAAGGTATGGATGCACTGGAATAATCATCCACCAACTTCTAAGATGATATATGGAAGGAATCTTATCCCTCCCCACCAACAACCCAAAAGCCACAACCAGCTGAATCCTCTAAATGTGATCGATAAGATGAATCATTTAATGCCATCCTATTCTAATAACAACTCGTAACAAGATTTGACACGAAAAGAACCATTTCTCTTAAGAGTTCAAAGCCACTTGTCCATCTCCTCAACTAAAGGGATTACAACTATTAAGAGCAAGACATTCCATCATGCTGATGAATTTGCCAAATTCCTCCACTGTAATTTTTTTTTCTAAAACCCCAGTTTCAAACTACTTGGACACTAATTCGATTATAGTCTTGCACGATCATTTTTTCTTTAACAGCAGCCACCTAGTACAGCCTTGGAAATTTGTTTCAAAGTGCAACATTACCCGGCACACTGTCAAACAACCATTTACTCCAAAAGCTTAAGCTTTTAGAGTGTGGTGTCTCAATGTCTATCAAGGGACTTTATCACTTCAACACACACATCCTCTCAAAATAATAAATATTAGTGAGGCATATGAGTTCCATCTCTCTCCAAAAGCTTAAGCTCTCTCTCTCTCTCTCTCTCTCTCTCTCTCTCTCTCTCTCTCTCTCTCTCTCTCTCTCTCTCTCTCTCTCTCTCTCTCTCTCTCTCTCTCTGAAAGATGATGAAAGATGACGAAACTTTATTAAGGCAAAAGCCAAAAGAAAAGGAACAAACTGACCAAAGGAAACAAAAGAAAGAGAGAAAACCAAAAAACAAGAAAAACTAAATACAAGGAGGAATCCACTTTTGGTCTCCAACTAGACCAAAGGGGAAGGTCTCCACTTATGGTTAGAGCAAGAACCGCCTGAGTCTCTGTGCTAAGCTTGAAATAGAGAAGCCATTATCTCAAGCATCATCCATACAAAATCAGAAGATCGCAGAATACTAGACCACACAATACGGGGATAAAGCACAATGAATAAAAAGGTGATCCACCATCTCTTCTGCCTTCAAACACAGCGGACAGACAGTGGGGAGCACCATCCCTCTTTTCTGCAGGTTATCTATCATAAGAATCCTTCTTCCCGCAAGCCAAGCAAAGGCGGGCGATTTTTGGAGGAGCTCCATAGGATCTAACCTCTGTAGTGTGATACTACTCTTCAATAGGCCCATGATTAGAGAGACTGGAAGAGAGCGACCGGACCGAGAAGGAGCCCGACTTGCTAAACTGCCAGACGAGAGTCTTTAACTCTCGAGGAAGTTGAGAGGCCTTATAGGAGCGACAAAAGGTGCAGCAAATCATCAAATTCCAAGTCATCTAAATCCCTACGACAAGGAGTCCAAACTCCCTAGCCCTTAACAAGAGAAAAGAAGCTAGCAATAGAAATCCCACTCAAAGGGCACAAATTTGCCAAATTAGTGAAAGATCATTTGAGCAGGGAATCACCGCACCAAATATCATCCCAAATTCCGATCCTTGATCCCTCCCCAACTGCAAATCGAATCCCTTTAAAAACCTTTGGGGCCACCGAATATCATCCCCAAACCTCTTTTCAATAGCCTTCAAGAAATCCAATTCCAAACTGCACACAGCCTTCCACACTCATGAAGCCTTAGAGAGAGAAATAGAGAGCAACTTTCCACACTCCCGAAGCATGAGAGAGAGAGAGAGAGAGTCTATGTCACATGCTTCCACAAGTTATCTTCCTCTATCCCAAATCTCCATAGCCATTTCCAAAGAAGCGCAATATTCATTCTATTCAGTGATCTAACACGTGACCCACCTTGATTTTTTTACTTCTACACTTCATCCCACTCAAGCAAGTGGTATCGATGCTTATCTTCCCCTCCCTACCAAAGGAAATCCCATTGAATATTTTTTTCAAATCTCTTAATAACCTTTGCCAGTCATAGAAATAGAGACACAAAGTAGACTGGCAAGTTAAAATGCAAAGGGGGATATCGCCTCTTCTAACCTAAGAGTTTACTTTCCATCCTTTCCACAAACACAACCAACAAATGTGTTGGTGATTTTCCAACACAAAGGGGAAGAAGGCCAAGGTATTTTTACAAAAGCCTTCGACAATTCTGCCTGGAATTTATAACACCCTCATCTGAGATCTTAATCCCCATCACCTCACTCTTTGGGATATTAGTTTTACTGTTTTAGGGCCACTGCAACTTCAAAACATCTGACCACTTTATTCATATTACCAACTTGCTCTGTGTACATCACAAAAATAGTGCTTCATCCATATTAGCTTTCAACAACATCCTAGATACTTCCATTACCACAAAAAATAGGACGGAGATAATGGATCCCTTGACTTGTGTTCAATGTATCATGTGGACGAAATATTGGATTTCCAACATGTGTGATATGATATCCTCATAGAATACATTTTACAAAGATAATAACAAGATTAGTTGTTATATCGCAATATCCGCAATAATTTCGATATTTCTTGCAATATCCACAATATTTTTGGTGATATCTGCAACATTTCCCATAACGATGACTCCCGGGATCCATAATTCAATTCGTCATTCTATGAGGGTTTTCTTCATTTTCTTTCTAGTTGATTAAGCTAGGCAATTGCTGAAAATTAATTCCAATCTCCTCTCTAGCAAAGGTATTGGGAATTACATTTACCCTCTTCTCAACATGGCACAATACCAAATTTTAACAAACATAGAAGATGATTTCCACGGCAGATAACTCCACGTGGATCTCATACTAAGGTATATCTTTTGTTCTTTTAGCTTTTTGTTGTATTGGTTGTGTTTTCTTGCTTGTATTGTACGGCGTTTCAATGATATGAATTTATGGCCAACAATGCATAGATTTGTATCCTAAACAATCAACATAGTTGTTGTTGTTGTTGTTGGTTTTTTTTTTTTTTTCTTTTTCTTTTTCTGGCTTTGAGTTCTAAGTGTGTAATCATGCATCTTTTAACATTTGCTAATTTTCACTAAAAAATTTCCCCTACCAACCTCTTACCTTAGTAATAGAACCCTCTTCTTCCAACCACATCAACTCAAATCTAAGTGGTACCATATCCTAAGATCAGCGGTAGACTCTAGCACAATAGGATAGTGATCATAAATCAGTCAAGCAATACCTCTTTGAGCTGCACCCAAGTAATGATCTTCCTAATCCATCAGTATAAGGAACCCATCATTTCTAGATTGTTGGATGCATGCCAGCCACCTTCCTGACACGTGTCAGCCTGTGGCAACCCCAAGTGGGGCCCACCCTAAACATGGCAACACCTCTCTCCCTTATTTAAAGGGGAGAGAAGAGGGGTGGTGTTTGGGGATACATACACACCAAAAAGTTAAGACAGAGAAAGAGAGAGAGAGAGAGAGAGAGAGAGAGAGAAGGAGAGAAAAAGAGGGGATTTTTTTGTGTGCACTATGGATACATGCGATGCGTGGTGTGCGAATTCTGATATAGAGAAGGGTCTACTCCCGTGATTGTTCGAAGTCGAGTGTGTCAACATACCATTGTCGCCGTCGGATCAGGTAAGTGAATTGGCTCATCTTTTCTGTGTAGTTAATTTAAGTGGGCCACCGGTTTCAATGTTTCGACTCCTTGATTTTGGATAAGTAATCACATAGTTTTATCCACAATTATATTAATGGACCGAACCGACCACGTTGTTTGCCTACACCCAACATAGATAGAATAGGATCCAATTGGATATTTGTCCATGTAAACTTAACCCAACAAAGAAGCAGATCGATTAGATCATTTGTTGCTAAATGAATCATTAAACCTTGCATATTATTGTTCATATAGGCGCCATCCTCCTCATATGGGAATTGAACGACAATAGAGTCCCCCCCACACACCATGGAATGTTCCATCTACCATGCATGGAATCCACTTCCATCCCAAAATTCTTCCTAAACCTCGGATCATTTGGCCCACAAACAATAGCATAAAACTAGTAGCCCCCTACACAGACCTCTCTGAACAAAATAGAAACAAAATTTGTGCCCATAATACTGTCAACCTTCGATAGAATGTTTATATTTGAAATGACAAAATTCTCCAAGATGCTCCTATTGCATCTAGAGACACCTAATCATTTGCTCAACCACCCCACATTGGTTGAACCATCCATGTATCCATGAACTGATATTTTATTTTATTTTTACTTTCATAACGACACCACATGCACTTTCCGCAAAACCCTCTCCATCTCCCTAGTCAATGGTGCTAATGCCTCCCCTTCCCCTGTCCGATTTGATCATTGATCCTTCTTTTTTTTCCCATAATTTACTGAAGAAGCTAAGCTCTGTAACTCCCTCTTGTCTTTCGTTTTCTTTTGTTTGTCCATTGTAGTGTTTTCCTACTCAGATCTTCCCCTTCCTTCCACGAATTCAAATAAAGTATGGTGAGCCTCCTCCCTGTTTGCAAAGATGACCTCACCATCTTCTCAAATCAACATATTGCTTTTGCTACCTCACAAACTTGCACTCCTTAGCTCCTTTTACCTCCCATTTATCCATGCACCGACATCACAATCCTCCTGTCATTGATGACCAAAGATGTCGGGTTGAAAATTGAATTGAGATCATCCTCTTCTCTACTACCATCCACAATTTGCAAGAGAGGAGAAGATAATTCAACCATTAGAATAACAGCTCCAGAACCTTCTACTTGTTCCATGAGACGTTTTCCTGATCATAGTCCAGCCTCCCATAATATTGCTACTCCCTTCATGTTTCTTTCCAGGCAAAATTTTTAATTGTAAGTCTTGTTTGTAACTTCCAGAGTGCCCGCATCTTGTAAAAAGACATTGCTTTCACCCAAGTTAGATGTTTTCTTTTGAATTTGTATTTGTGCACTTGCATTTCATGTTACCCTTCATATCCTCTCACCCCTCCTTTTGAGTTATCTTCACAACGAATCCACACCTGCCCATATCAACTACAAAGCCACCAACCACCTGCTACGACATAATAACACTTCACACAGGTCCTCCCCAACAAATGATAACGAGTAATTGAAATTCACAATTACTCATTGTCTTGCTCATCAACACTATCTTCATCGTATCCTCTTGTAACTGTGAATCTCCCTCACTCTCCTCTATTGTATCATCCTCCCATGCTAATTAAACATTGCAACATTCTCCAACAGCCCAAAGCTTGATGATATCCTTTGATCTTTCTCTATTGTTGCACCGAGTCTTCATTCTCACATAATGTAGCTCCTCTCTGCTACAAGTATCTGATTATATCTCCTCCACCTGGCCTAAACGAGACCCCCTAGAAACATAATTTAGCCACTCATCAAGGGGATTCCATTAGGCTTCACCTATACACCCTTCGATTGCTTATTCCACCAATCATTCCATCTGTAAATTCGTTTAATCAACCCATCAAAGATGGACCCTCCCTGCATCATCGTTTTGACACTTCCTCGGTATCAACCCCGAACCATATATCCGTATTTGATAGATGGAAAATATTCATGTTGACACTTGCATGGCCCACCTTCCATAGAGCCAGTTTTTGACTTCTTCTACAGAAAAGTCTGCCCTTCTAGTACCGAAATGAACTCTTATGTAGATTCTTCTTTTCCACTAGGATTACCCAATACTTCCACCAGAATGTGTTTAACGCCATCTTTCTCTTCCAGCCCATGTCACATACTGCCTTTTCTCTTCCTGCTTGCATTTATCGGTTCAAACTGCATCTTACAATTTATCCTCTAAAACCACCATTTGAGTTGCATCTCTGTTCTTCTCCATTGAGGAAAACGATACCACTACCTCACTATATTTTAAATTAGCATAAAACTAGCCACAGGATTCCTACTCAATACACTTCCTTTGCAATATTCCAGGCCATATTTTGCAAATATGACTGACATTTTTTAGGACCACCAACCATTTCACCACATCAAATGTAATGGTCTTCTCTGCCTCCATCAAGACATACCTCATAAAGCAAAACATCCACCATCTCCATTGTACTCTCTCTAGCTATGTGCCAATCCCTCATAAAATCCTACACCATGGAAAATATTGTGAAGGTCCGGCACAGATATACCTTCCGGCAGATTCAAAACATGCAACGTCACCCATTTTTTGTAGAGCTCCATAAGTATCACATCCAAGGCCATGCACTCCTCCACCATCTACTCTCCAAAATCTCCATATTTACACTAAATCCCACCCCAAAAAAATGAAAATTCAATGAGAATGGGTCGGATCCATTATCTTGTTATCATCAAATGATAAACATGTCGTTTTCTCCTTACTAGAAAACGTTTTTTTAGATGTAACCATAATTTGATTAGAAAACAAGCAAAAAAAGAAGAAGAAACACAAAAACAGAGATGATGAGAAATTATCTAGAAAAACAAAGACCAAACACCATTCAAGTGATGTCATTTCGAAAAAAAAAAAAAAAAAAACACCATTCAAGTGATATCTTGTTTAATTCATGGAATTTTGAAATATGTTGCACAAATTGCTCCATCCCTTAATGCCTTTTTTAACAAAAGAAATTCAAAAGTTCAATAACCAAGTAAGATGAGGATCAAATAACTTACAACATGAGTTGGAACAAAAATGAAAAAGGAAAACAAAGGGAACTTACAATGAGAGTGGGGCCAGCTGCAATCACCAAGCCAGTGAATGCTACAAAGGTCTACATGCAAAGTAATGATCCATAAAATCAGCATACATCAACCAAATTCAACCTAATTTTTACAATTAATGAAATCTATAAAAGCATTGATCTAAAGCAATTAATTTGCTACAATAAGAACAAAGGGCCATAAAGCAAAAACCTGCTCTTTGGTCCGCCCGGAAATCAGAGGAGTCGTAGGCCTCAAACCCCAAAAGACTCTAAATTTCAAACGTTTAGAGAGAGAAAGAGAGAGAGAGAGAAAGAATACCGTTGGAAGTAACGCTGGGGTTTGTTTCCAAAAACGATTTAAATCGATACCCATTTAGATGTATTATAAATCTGATTTTAAGCGGGAAAAAATGGAATTTTACAAATTAACGCCTCATTAATATGGTATTTACATCCCAATACCTTTCAAGTTTCAAATTAAGTTTTCATATAATTCCCTCATTAATCAAGTTATTGCCAAAAGGTTACCTTTCCGTTACCTTCATCCAATTCCGTTTAAAGTATAATTTTTTACTGCCCACTGTTAATCAATGATCTGCTATTATATATATATATATATATATATATATATATATATATATATATATATATATATATATTTGGAAAATTCTATACTGTACGAGCTTATTTCTCAGGGAACTCCCTTCATGAGGTCGGCTGGTGCTCGAAGCCGAGCGCTTACGCCCCACCATGATGTATGTCAAACATCAATACCGTGCATTTGATGGATCCCCTTTAAATTATGCGATATCCCAAAAATCAGACGTATGCGGAACTCAGATGGGCCATACCATCTGAAATCATGTGAAGACATGCCTAAAACATATAAAAGCACATGGTGGGGCCCACCTGAAATTTGGATGCATCTGAAACTTGGTTTAACCCCTCATCCAAGTGAGACACACATAATGGATGGGCTGTATTTTTGAACCACATCTCTCTGGGCCCAAAATATGATTATGAATTTTTAAATGGAAGGTAACCTCTCTCAATTTTTGTATGTGGTGTGGCCCACACAAGTCACGGATTGACTTAATTTTTAAGACATACGGCCACTATGGAATGGTGCATCTGACTGATGGGGTAGATTTTCAAAATACATCATGGTGGTCCCACACAGCTCGACCTCATGGAGAGTTATATATATATATGAAAAGGTATATACGCCTCTTTTTTCATTTCTTTCTATTTATTTAACAAGAATATACCTTCCATAATTTTGGTCGAGAAAGCTACTGAAGCCAATTAACATTATTTTCGTCGAATGGTAAAAAATTTAAACAACAGAGAGATTTTATAGGAAACCGAAAAAACACGGCATGGATTAGGCACTAAAATAGCTAAAAACGTTATTGAAGTAACGTCAACAAGTTCCGTGGGCCCCACCATGATGTATGTTTTATATCCACACCTTCCATCCATTTGGAGAGATCATTTTAGGGCAACATGCAAAGAATGAGTTAAATCCAAAGCTCCATTGCACCCAACATAGAAAACAGTGGGGATAGTGAGGCCCACCATTGAAAACTTCTAAAGGCCAAGAAAGTTTTAGATCAAGCTGATATTTGTGTTTTCTCTTATTTCATGTCTTTTTTAACTTTTAAACGGGTTAGATTTCAAATAAACATTATTGTGGGCCTTGGGATAGTTTCAATGGTGGGAATCACTCTCCCCACTGTTTTCTGTGGTGGGTCCACTACAAATTTTTATCTGCCTCATTTTTTGACTCATGACCTAAAATGATATTTCAAAAAGGATGGACAGTGTGAATACAACACATACATCATAGTGGGGCTCACAAAACTTGGTGATGTAGCTTCGTTCAACGCATTTCGACTCACTACTCAACTGTGCCTCACATCTACTTCCCATCATTAAAATGGCCATGAAGTGAAGCGAGTTGTTTGGTGTACCTCACCCAAATATACGGGAATAGCTATGTATGGACTTTAGCAAGTTTTTTCGGTCCAATCATGAGGTATGTGTTATATATATATCCAAACTGTCCATCTATTTGGTGAGCTCGTTTTAAGGCTTTGGACGAAAAATAAGACAGATCTAACTATCAATTGGACCACACTGCAAAAAGCAGTTTGAGATTGAACGTCTACCATTGAAACCCTTTTTGGGTCACAGGAGTTTTAGATCAGTATGAAATTTTTTTTCCCCCTCTTCATTCAGGTCTTTTTGACCTTATGAACATATTGGATAGAAAATAAACGTTATGGTAGGCCCTACAAATTTTTTAACGATGAAAATCATTATCTCCGCTGCTATTTGTGGTGTGGTCCAGATGATTTTTGGATATGATTCATTTTTTGAATAATGCTCTAAAACGATCTCTAAAAATAGATGAGTCATGTAGATATAATAAATACATCAGTGTGGGCGCATGTAATTTTGATCTCCTTTAAATCGTTCGTACAACTTGGAGCTAGAGGAGTGTCAGTGCTCGTCTCGCACGACAGGTACGCAGCTATATGGTTGGTGTGAGGTACACTAGCCAATCCCAATCCGCTTCGATTAGAACACGGATTGCATCCTACCACCTCTTTGTAGGGCCCAACGTGATGTAAGTGTTTTATATCCACACCGTTCAACGATTTTCTCAGATCATTTTAATATATGAATCAAAAAATGAGGCAGGTCCAAGTCTTAAGTGGACCACAAGGTGGGGATTGAACGTCCACCATTAAAAACTTCTTACAAGTTGGAGAAGTTCCCGATCAAGCTGATATTTGTGTTTTCATTTCATCCACGTCTACATGACCTTAGGAATAGGTTGGATGGTAAAAATTTAATAACAACTTATTTTTCCCTACAAAGATAACCATTATAATGCAAAGACATTCTAGGATTTTGTAAATTGCGGAGAAATTCAATAACACTGTTTTCCTATGGCATAGTCCATCTGAGATTCAGATATAACTTATTTTTGGTGTAAATCCTTTAAATTATATTTCAAAATGGATGGACGGCATGGATAGAAAATATACATCATGGTGGGGCCCACGGAACTTGGTGATGTCACTTCAATAACGTTTCAAGTTATTTTAATATCTAATCCATGTCGTGTTTCTTCGGTTTCCTATAAAATCTCCTCGTAGCTTAAAATTTTTACCATTCGACAAATAATGTGCTACCAGCTCTCGACCTTATGGAAGGTATAATACAGTTGAGCGTATAGTACCTTTTCTATATATATATATATATATATATATATATATATATATATATATAGAGAGAGAGAGAGAGAGAGAGAGAGAGGAGAAAATCAAAAGTTCTTTTGCTCATCCAAGTGGGACCCACATACTGTGATATATGTATTTTATCCATGTTGTCCATCCATTTTTCTAGATCATTCCAGGGCATGAGACCATAAATAGACGGATCCAAATATCAAGTGGGCCACATGACAGAAAAACATATAAATAGACGGATCCAAATATCAAGTGGGCCACATGACAGAAAAACATCGGTGATTGAATGCCCGTCGTTAAAAACTTCCTAAGGCCACTGTATATATTTTTTTTCCATCCAACCTGTTGATTAGGTTTTATGTACCTGGATGAGGGGAAAAAACAAATATAGCTTGATCCAAAACTTTTATGGAGCCTAAGAAGTTTTGAATCGTGGGCGTTCAATCACCACTGTTTACTATGGTGTGGTCCACCTGAGATTTGTATCTGTCTCATTTTTTGGTTCATGCCCTGAATTAATCTGAAAAAATGGATGGACGGCGTGAATAAAATACATACATCATGGCGGGGCTCACATAGCTTTTCCAGCACCGACGAGCACGTGGGGGGGAGTGGCCGTTCGCTGAATTCATTTTTGGTCAAATTACTCGAATGCCCTTTAGTCTCTTTAAGCTTAAATCGCACCAATGAGCAGGCCTACGAAAGGGCATTTTCGACTTTGGAATTCCCAGCTGAGAGAGTGATTCGATGAGGCTGGTTATTCTGCAACCATTACAGGAGAAGGTTACTCTACACCTTAGCGTGTGGGGCCACTGAGATGGACAGCCCACATCACTCCATCTATAAGATGAACCCTTTCAAGCTCACCACGTGTCAGAAAAGTTAGATCAATTGAGAACACAGGGGTCACACTACAGGGAATAATGGTGATGGGAGGCCCACCATTAAAATATTTCAGATCGTGTAGCCCACCGTATTTTTTTTATATATATTCAGTCCAATCCATTCATAAGACGCACCGAACCACGATGAATGGATAAAAAAACAAGCCATTCCAAAACTCAGGTGGGCCACCCCCAAGTGATTTTGGTAGTTTTAGGCATGATTTTATAAGGTGTAGCCCAGCAGAGTTTTGGATCAGCTTGATGTTTATCATGGAAATAGAAAATAAGGGATGGCACATGATGGATGGAGTGGCTGTCATGCAGACATCTCGATGGGCCCACAAACCTAACTTATATTTTACAAAAATTCATCAAGGTGGGCCCTACACGGTAAGGGTTGGCTGTTGCTGCTGCTGCAATCTCCATGTTGGTCAGCGGTGGAAAAGCTCAGCAGGCCCCACCAATGATGTATATGTTTTATCCACACTGTTCATCCATTTTGCCAAATCATTTTAGGGCATGGCCCCAAAAATGAGGCACATTCAAATCTAAAGTGGATCACATGGTAGGAATCAGTGATGATTAAACACCCACCATTAAAAACTTCATGGTGCCATAAAAGTTTTAGATCAAGCTGATATTTGTGTTTTTCAATCATTCCTGCTGGGCATTCAATTATTCCTGCTGTGTGGTCTACCTGGGATTTGGATCTGCCTCATTTTTGGGCTCACGCCGTGAAATGATTTTTGTAAAGATGGACAGATGGCATGGATAAAACACATACATCATGATGGGGCCTATACCAGCAAATGGCCACCTTAGTATGTAATCAGCGGCCAGAGAACTTTCGAATTTTTTTATTTTTTATTTTTAGCGATTTTAATAATAACACCTAAATTAATGATATTTATATTTAGGTATCTAATTAATTTTCTTAAACAAACTCATTAATCAGTGCGCATTTTTGTCATTTTAGGAAAATGATACTTCAAACTCACAGAAGTTAAGAGGGAACTAACAGGGTATCTTTTGACAATAACTTGATTAATCAAGTAGCTAAATGAAAATTAATTCAAAAGGATATCAAATGTTAATATCATATTAAGGAGGTACTAATTTGTGAAATTTGAAAAATTAATTAAACAAACAAATGTCCGCAATCAAAGGTTAGGATTCCCCTTTAACCATGTTGATCTTTGGGCTATTTATGGGACCTTTTAATCTTGAAGGTTTTTTTTTTTTTGGTATCCCGCTCAACAGCAAGGCCCATCATATAAACGGTTTTGATCAATGAGACAACCTCAGATCCAATGGTTATTGTTCTAGCAAAAAGGTGCAATGCATGGTAATGAATTGCACCAAACCTACAGGGCAATTTAAAATGGGAGGTGGAAGGGGTGTCAATGGGCCGGGTTCGGGCCTGTAAATTTAAAATTTTAAATGGAACAAGGACGAAGGCCCAGCCCGAAACAGTTCAAAATACGGGCTAGGAGGAGGTACCTCGCTGCACAATGGCTACCCAGGAACTTGTGCTTAAGATCACCAATAGATTGTTGGTTAAATGGGTCTTTCTAGGACTATCCTGAGAAATAGCTCAGACTCTTAGTTAGGTGGCCCACATAAGCATGGGAAGAATACATGGTTGGGAAAAAATGATCAACATACGGAGCCTACTTTATTAGTATTGTTTACACTTGGCATGACACAATACACAAGTAAGAAGTTGTTATCGGCACACTTGTTCAAATAGCAGGAGAAAAATATACTCACATCAAGTGGGACTATCATATTTATCTATCAGCGATACATAGCCAGCTAAAAAGAGACTCAGTTATAACCATATTCACATCTACACTAGTAAAGACGGATATCACTTGAAGGACATGTGACCATCACACGAGTGACACATATGACCCTGAGCATGTATTCTTCTCATACTAGACAATATTGGACAACGTCAAAGCATGGATCTATGCTCCCGAGAATGCAATCCTTGTATCCATTGTAATTGTCTTGAGGATGCTAAATTGAGATTTTAAAAAAATATTGCTATTCAATCAAATACGAGGCCATAATTACCCATATTTGGTCAAACGTGTACGATTTGAATGGTGCAACCATGCCAAAGTTGTACTTGACTCTAATTCAATTGAATACTTGCAATCCTAGGTGTCAAATTAGCTATTAGATTAGACCTGTGAGATCTAATTGTCCAACCACCAATGTTGCAACGATCAGACAATTTAGAAGGGGAGGGTTAGTCTTTTTGAATGGACTCTTTTTGCCATGAGTTAAGGACTTTTTTCTCACCAATGATCACAAGCATCAAGTTTCTCAATAATGCAATAATCGAATGGAAGAATTAAAACCTAAAGGCAAAATCGTTGATTTCATTGATTTATGATTAAGATGAATACAACCAGTGAAGAAGCAAAATAAGTAGAGAAAAAGATAGATACCCGCGATCACCTATATTGACAAACAATAGAGGTGGATGGTCAGCAAGATGTGACAAGGGTATGATCTTTCAAATAAGGACTCGATTGATCAAGGATACAACGACAGTGAGTCATGGATGTTTATACTACTCCTAAGAAGGGGTGCACATTGAACCAGTGGAACCGTGTAACCAGGCCGGAACCGTTGGATCTGTCTAGTTTGGTTCGGTTCTAGGGTGCTAACGGTCCTTCGATTCCAAAATTTCCAAATGGATTTCCGGTTTAGGGCCAGAGAACCGTTGATTGACGAACCGTGGATCCAAACCGTCAATTCGAGCTTTACATGTTGCTTTTGGACCCACCGGGATTGATGATGATGGATTTAAAAATTTTCATGTGATAAGACCGGTACTTTCACATGTTACTTTTGGACCGTTACCTATATTTTATTCTCAACTATCTAATTCCAAGGCAAATTATCATATGGCTAGGATTCACCTATATAGGAACACTTTGCAGAATTGCCTATCCATGACAGTATGCACCGTTCATCCATGTGGGCCCCATCCAGCTAATGTTGTTGTACTAGCATAGCGAACTAAGTAAAATAGAACAAATGTGTTGAGGAATCTTATAGGTCCTTGTGCATCTACATTGTACAAATGGTATCCCTTTGTCTATGATCCAACCGTTCATTTTCATCTGACTTGGTTTTTTTTTTTTTTTTTTTTTTTTTTTTTTTTTTTTTTTTAAGAGTCACCTATTCACTGTTGGTACCCTCAGGTCAACGGATAAAATCTCTGATCCTGGGCCCCAATCGCATTTGAATGCATCAATACCTTAATAGTATTGTTAAAAAAGTCCAATTGGGCTGGAGTTTAAAAGGCCCATAATCATGGAACCAATCCGGAACTGCACCGGTTTTCATGGTCCGGTTCTAGGGTGCTAACGGTCCGGTTCCGGTTCCAAAAATCCTAGAACCGTAGGGAATGGTTCGGTTCCGGTTTCACCTCAAAACCTGGGAACCGAACCGAACGTCTCGTAAAAAAATCCGTACACCCCCACTCGAAGTGTAATCGCTAAGGGTCAATTATGTAGAATTAGACAAAAATTAATTAAGATATTGAACTAAATTAATTGGTAGATTAGCTTGAGCGCTTTCTATCTGACTGCGGACTCAAAACCAAGAGAATCATTAACTCTATATTACTAAGACTAGATCAATCTCAAAACCCAGTTGCTCTTGGGAGCACATTGAAACTTTGTGTTGGACCTGGATAGTACGTCGAAAGTCCGATAACTACGAAACTATATGGTTATGAATGCTTTACTGGTCTTGACAACCATCGCGAGAATCGAGCCCGAATAGTATCCAGAAATGCACAACTAGAGCCCCGAGTAAAGTGTGTGAAAAACGCGAATATCTTTAGAAAATGAACTCAGATTTAAGTGAATTGTGTTGTTCGCTTGCAGGCCAAATTTAAAGTTTCAGACCGTCAGAGTCTGACCCAACTATACCCTTAGATCGGAAAAATTTTCCTACACATGTCAGTGTACTTCTGGCCCTGATCGAGTGACGATAGCCGTTGAACTGAAACTGGTCCTCCACAGTCGATCCACAAATCCAATCGGACTGAAATCTTAACCTGGCATAGATCAATTGTCAGGAAACTTTCTCCGGACCGTATGCAGGCAATGGACTTCCAGATGAGCTCTGTTAGCTCGAAACAACCGACTTTTGGCTGTATCCTAATATACCATGGTCCTGGGGCCATTGACATCACTTCGGGCCTATATAATGCCCTAAACCCACCCCTCTCTCATTCCATATGAATTTCCTAAACCTTAGGAGAGAGAAGAGAGAAAAGAGAAGGAGAAAGTGACGAGAAGTGAGAGAGAGTTGTGGTTTGTCGCTGGGATTCATTCCCGCCACTCCACGTGTCGAATCACCTCTTCCGTGTTGCTATACCAGCGAATTCGAATCCATTTTTGGGTAAGAAATCCTAACCCTAATCTGTTTTAGGTATCCAAATAGGTAGGTCGGCGAAATTGCTAACCTATTTCGTGATTCAGGTAGCCGTTGTGCCGTAGACAAAAACGTAGGATTCAAACTGAGTTCGATATGAGTTTACCAACGAAAGGTACAGATTATAAATGTTTAGGTTATGGTTTTCAAGGCTCTCAATATCAGTTAATGATTTATGACTGACTTGATTACTGTCACATGCGCTTGGACACAATGTTTTCCATGTATTACACATATATATGAACTATGTTGAATATAATTCATTCCATGTATTTGTTGAAATGTCTGAATGAATATGGAATTATGATTTGTGCTTGTCATGATTATTAACTGAGAATACATGATTGTTGTATGTGTGGCAACTCCTTTGTGAAAGGATCTGTCATAATATATATTACAACTAATTTATTATATGTATGTTGAGATGTTTAGTCTAAGTGCTTGATAAAATGTCTGAATGAGTAATTGTTCGATGAAATGCATTTAATGAAGGTGTTGAGATTAAATTCTCAATCATCTTAACTATTTGAATAAATTCCTTCATGTAGTTTAAATGCGGCTACGTGATTCATGTATGAAATGCCTATGTATGATAACATGTGCACTATGTGTTTGTTAAAATGCTCAAATGAGATTTATATGTGAATTGGCTGTTAAATGCTGTTTGATTATCACACATGAATGTCTGTTGTATTTGAGTATGATTGGGACTAATATGTAGTCCAGGCAATCGGTAATGACTTCTGATCAAGTGGCTGAATCAGTTTTGCCACCACGGACACGTTTGATGAATCCGAGTTGTATGGTGATTATCGACAGTGGTTAGGCCACAAGGAGGGTGTATGCGCTCCATGTCGATCAGTTTAACGTACGCTCATACTAGTCGAACTTGTCAAGGAACCCGATTGGCCTAATGCGTGTTTACTATGTATGAACGCAACTGCTTGAATCTAAGGTACCGATCACCAGAGTAAAGCCCGTTTAACCTTGGTACCACGATCCGCTAAGACTCATGAGCCGAGCATGGTGATGTATGGGACACCGTGGTCGAGCTGTCAGCCTATGCTGGAGTGACGAGCCTCCCCGTAGTGACCAGTGAGCAACCCAAACTCATGAGCCGAATATAGTGGTGTATGGGACACCGTATTCGAACTATCAGCCTACGCTAAGGTGACGAGCCTTCCTCGTAGTGATCTTGAGTATAAAATAGGCATACGATTAGGTGACAAGTCTCTCATAGTGACCTCAAGTGTGAATGAAGCCTATGCCGAGGTGACGAGCCTCCCTTAGCGACTTATAGTGTAAACTCGCGAACTTGCCTATCGTATGTGATTAACTAGGACTGACGACCTGAGATGGATCATTGTTTGGGTCAATGATATAAAGGGAAGTACCTTAGCTTCCCAAACCTTCTGTATGAATAAGTCTAAGTAAAAACTTGGCTAACACGACCACGCACCGCATTGAATGTGCCTTTAGCGTGCGTGTTGAGCACGGTGGAAGTTTAGCATGCGCGATCATGAGATAATGTCGTAAAGGGAGTGTAGGCAAGGGCATGTATCATTAATACATACCATTTTTACATTAACAAGAGTACTTAGGACATGATTGTTGTACTGCTTTATCATTACTGTTTGATTGAATTGATAAAATGTTAACCTTTGCCTTATAGCTCCACTGAGTTGA
This sequence comes from Magnolia changhungtana, assembly GCA_030180095.1. NCBI lineage: Eukaryota > Viridiplantae > Streptophyta > Magnoliopsida > Magnoliales > Magnoliaceae > Magnolia > Magnolia changhungtana. The sequence goes on along the minus strand of JASAUF010000445.1, from coordinate 4,906,838 downwards.
TCACTCACTCCCACTCTGAAACGGTGCTTTAAAACACCAACCAGATTTTGTTGTACCTACAGATGATGGCGAGGCTTACGAGATGGAGCCTGTCTTCTATGACAACGAGGAGTTATTCTACCTGCAACTCTCTGGCGGGTCTATGTAGACCTGGAGTTGCGTCACCGGGGCTACAAGGATATGGATTAGATGACATTGCACTTTATCATTTTGTATATTTTGGAACTATACATGTAATTATTCAGTCTGGTGATATGATCAAACTCGGGGGTTCATATCCACTTATACACCTTATATATTCATCACAGTCTTCTGCTTGCTAAATTTAATTATCTCTGGAGTATGATATGCTGATTTAGTATAATATCATTCATGTTTAATGCACTAATACGGATAACATTTAATCATCATTTTCTATGTTGCATAAGTGATGCGACGGATCTCGGGAGTTGAGCCCTTGCTCGACCCTCGAAATTCGGGGCGTTACACGAACCGAATATCATTCATGTTTAATATCATTCATGTTTAATGAATTCGGAGCGTTACACGAACCAAGTATGATATGCTGATTTAGTATAATATCATTCATGTTTAATGCACTAATACGGATAACATTTAATCATCATTTTCTATGTTGCATAAGTGATGCGACGGATCTCGGGAGTTGAGCCCTTGCTCGACCCTCGAAATTCGGGGCGTTACACGAACCGTGTGCACCCCTACTCCTAAGTGCACTGCAACAATGACACTGGACACTAACGATGTAAGATTTTTAAAAAATATTGCTATTCAATCAAATACGAGGCCATACGTGTTAACAAATTACCTATATTTGGTAAAACGTGTACGATTTGAATGGTGCAACCATGCCAAAGTTGTACTCGACTCGAATTCAATTGAATGCTTGTGACCCTAGGTGTCAAATTAGCTATTAGATTAGACCTGTGAGACCTAATTGTCCAACCACCAATGCTGCAACGATCAGGCAATTTAGAAGGGGAGGGTTAGTCTTTCTGAATGGATTCTTTTTGCCTTGAGTTAAGGACTTTTTTCTCACCAATGATTGCAAGCGTCAAGTTTATCAATAATGCTATAGTCGAATGGAAGAATTAAAAACTAAAGGTAGAATCGTTGATTTTATTGATTTATGATTAAGATCAATACAACCAATGTAGAAGCAAAATAAGTAAAGAAAAAGATAGATACCCGCAATTGCCTATGTGGACAAACAATAGAGGTGGATGGTCAGCAAGATTTGACAAGGGTATGATCTTCCAAATAAGGACTTGATTGATCGAGGATACAACGACAGTGAGTCATGGATGTTTATACTACTCCTAAGTAGGGGTGCACATTGAACCAGTGGAACCGTGTAACCGGATCGGAACCGTTAGATCGGTCCGGTTTGGTCCAGTTCTAGGGTGCTAACAGTCCGGTTCCGGTTCCGGTTCCAAAATTTTCAGAACCGTTGATTACGGATCAATTCCGGTTTAGGGCCCTGTAGAACCGAACCGAATCGTTGATCCGAGCCATGACATGAACAGTGGATCCAAACCGTCAATTCGAGCTTTACATGTTGCTTTTGGACCCACCGGGATTGATGATGATGGATTTAAAAAATTTCATGTGATAAGACCGGTACTTTCACATGTTACTTTTGGACCGTTACCTATATTTTATTCTCAACTATCTAATTCCAAGGCAAATTATCAAATGGCTAGGATTCACCTATATAGGAACACTTTGCAGAATTGCCTATCCATGACAGTATGCACCGTTCATCCATATGGGCCCCATCCAGCTAATGTTGTTGTACTAGCATAGCGAACTAAGTAAAATAGAACAAATGTGTTGAGGAATCTTATAGGTCCTTGTGCATCTACATTGTACAAATGGTATCCCTTTGTCTATGATCCAACCGTTCATTTTCATCTGACTTGGTTTTTTTTTTTTTTAAGGAGTTACCTATTTACTGTTGGTACCCTCAGGTCAACGGATAAAATCTCTGATCCTGGGCCCCAATCGCATTTGAATGCATCAATACCTTAATAGTATTGTTAAAAAAGTCCAATTGGGCTGGAGTTTAAAAAGCCCATAATCGTGGAACCAATCCGGAACTGCACCGGTTTTCATGGTCCGGTTCTAGGGTGCTAACGGTCCGGTTCCGGTTCCAAAAATCCTAGAACCGTAGGGAACGGTTCGGTTCCGGTTTCACCTCAGAACCGGACCGAACCAAACTGTAACGTCTCAGAAAAATCCGTACAAAGACCCGAGTACCACCTCAGACAGAAATCGCTAAGGGTCGAATTATGTAGAAATTAGACGAAAATTAATTAAATACTGAACTAAATTAATTGGTAGATTAGCTTGAAACGCTTTCTATACGAACTGCAGGACTCAAAACCAGTAGAATCATTAACTCTATATTACCTAAAGACCTAGGATCAATCTCAAAACCCAGTTGCTCTTGGGAGCACATTGAAACTCCGTGTTGGACCTGGATAGTACGTCGAAAGTCCGATAACTGCGAAACTATACGGTTATGAATGCCTTACTGGTCTTGACAACCATCGCGAGAATCAAGCCCGAATAGTATCCACAAATGCACAACTAGAGCCCCGAGTAAAGTGTGTGAAAAACGCGAATATCTTTAGAAAATGAACTCAGATTTAAGTGAATTGTGTTGTTCGCTTGCAGGCCAAATTTAAGGTTTCAGACCGTCAGAGTCTGACCCAACTACACCCTTGGATCGGAAAAATTTTCCTACACATGTCAGTGTACTTCTGGCCCTGATCGAGTGACGATAGCCGTTGAACTGAAACTGGTCCTCCACAGTCAATCCACAAATCCAATCGGACTGAAATCTTAACTTGGCATAGATCAATTGTCAGAAAACTTTCTCCGGACCGTATGCAGGCAATGGACTTCCAGATGAGCTCTGTTAGCTCGAAACAACCGACTTTTGGCTGTATCCTAATATACCATGGTCCTGGGGCCATTGACATCACTTCAGGCCTATATAATGCCCTAAACTCACCCCTCTCTCATTCCATACGAATTTCCTAAACCCTAGGAGAGAAAAGAGAGAAAAGAGAAGGAGAAAGTGACGAGAAGTGAGAGAGAGTTGTGGTTTGTCGCTGGGATTCATTCTCGCCACTCCACGTGTCGAATCACCTCTTCCGTGTTACTATACCAGCGAATTCGAATCCATTTTTGGGTAAGAAATCCTAACCCTAATCTGTTTTAGGTATCCAAATAGGTAGGTCGGCGAAATTGCTAACCTATTTCGTGATTCAGGTAGCCGTTGTGCCGTAGACAAAAACGTAGGATTCAAACTGAGTTCGATATGAGTTTACCAACGAAAGGTACAGATTATAAATGTTTAGGTTATGGTGTTCAAGGCTCTTAATGTCAGTTAATGATTTATGACTGACTTAATTACTGTCACATGCGCTTAGACACAATGTTTTCCATGTATTACACATATATATGAACTATGTTGAATATAATGCATTCCATGTATTTGTTGAAATGTCTGAATGAATATGGAATTATGATTTGTGCTTGTCATGATTATTAACTGAGAATACATGATTGTTGTATGTGTGGCAACTCCTTTGTGAAAGGATCTGTCATAATATATATTACAACTAATTTATTATATGTATGTTGAGATGTGTAGTCTAAGTGCTTGATAAAATGTCTGAATGAGTAATTGTTCGATGAAATGCATTTAATGAAGGTGTTGAGATTAAATTCTCAATCATCTTAACTATTTGAATAAATTCCTTCATGTAGTTTAAATGCGGCTACGTGATTCATGTGTGAAATGCCTATGTATGATAACATGTGCATAATGTGTTTGTTAAAATGCTCAAATGAGATTTATATGTGAATTGGCTGTTAAGTGCTGTTTGATTATCACACATGAATGTCTGTTGTATTTGAGTATGATTGGGACTAATATGTAGTCCAGGCAATCGGTAACGACTTCTGTTCAAGTGGCTGAATCAGTTTTGCCACCACGGACACGTTTGATGAATCCGAGTCGTATGGTGATTATCGACAGTGGTTAGGCCACAAGGAGGGCGTATGCTCTCCATGTCGATCAGTTTAACGTACGCTCATACTAGTCGAACTTGTCAAGGAACCCGATTGGCCTAATGCGTGTTTACTATGTATGAACGCAACTGCTTGAATCTAAGGTACCGCTCACCAGAGTAAAGCCCGTTTAACCTTGGTACCATGATCCGCTAAGACTCATGAGCCGAGCATGGTGGTGTATGGGACACCGTGGTCGAGCTGTCAGCCTACGCTGGAGTGACGAGCCTCCCCGTAGTGACCAGTGAGCAACCCAAACTCATGAGCCGAATATAGTGGTGTATTGGACACCGTATTCGAACTGTCAGCCTACGCTAAGGTGACGAGCCTTTCTCGTAGTGACCTTGAGTATAAAATAGGCATACGATTAGGTGACAAGCCTCTCATAGTGACCTCAAGTGTGAATGAAGCCTATGCCGAGGTGACGAGCCTCCCTTAGCGACTTATAGTGTAAACTCGCGAACTTGCCTATCGTATGTGATTAACTAGGACTGACGACCTGAGATGGATCATTGTTTGGGTCAATGATATAAAGGGAAGTACCTTAGCTTCCCAAACCTTCTGTATGAATAAGTCTAAGTAAAAACTTTGCTAACACGACCACGCACTGCATTAAATGTGCCTTTAGCGTGCGTGTTGAGCACGGTGGGAGTTTAGCATGCGCGATCATGAGATAATATCGTAAAGGGAGTGCAGGCAAGGGCATGCATCATTAATACATACCATTTTTACATTAACAAGAGTACTTAGGATATGATTGTTGTACTGCTTTATCATTACTGTTTGATTGAATTGATAAAATGTTAACCTTTGCCTTATAGCTCCACTGAGTTGATCACTCACTCCCACTCTGAAACGGTGCTTTAAAACACCAACCAGATTTGTTGTACCTGCAGATGATGGCGAGGCTTACGAGATGGAGCCTGTCTTCTATGACAACGAGGAGTTCTTCTACCTGCAACTCTCTGGCAGGTCTATGTAGACCTGGAGTTGCGTCACCGGAGCTACAAGGATATGGATTAGATGACATTACACTTTATCATTTTGTATATTTTGGAACTATACATGTAATTATTCAGTCTGGTGACATGGTCATACTCGGGGGTTCGTATCCACTTATACACCTTATATATTCATCACAGTCTTCTGCTTGCTAAATTTAATCATCTTTGGAGTATGATATGCTGATTTAGTATAATATCATTCATGTTTAATGCACTAATACGGATAACATTTAATCATCATTTTCTATGTTGCATAAGTGATGCGACGGATCTCGGGAGTTGAGCCCTTGCTCGACCCTCGAAATTCGGGGCGTTACACGAACCGTGTGCACCACTACTCCTAAGTGTACTGCAACAATGACACTAGACACTAACGATGTAAGATATTCTAAACTCTAGACATTTTGCAACAGGGTTGGACATAAGTGGAGAAAGTAAAAACTAAAACTAAGATAAGCAACATTGCGATGTATAGAGAAATTGTGTTTAGTAAGGGCTTGGAGCTCTTCATCGGGTGCTCCTTATATATATTTGGGAGGTGATCGTCCGTATGAGATCTCCTTGCCAGCTTAGCTACAGAGATCCCTGAAAGTTAAGAGATCAATTCGTATCCTAGCCGACTCAGATTCCTCATCGCGTTCTTTGATTTCCTTCCATTTTTTGAGGAACTGACTTCTCAAACCTTTGTAGTCGTTGCAAAAGCATCAATCATCTCTTTGGGACTGTTGGCTGAAACAGGGGTCGGTATTTAGCTCATTTCTTTTCATATTGGTAATGAACAAGTGAACAAGGCATCTGTGGGAAAAGATCACATGATGTATGTTGTTTGCAGATGACATAGTTTTGATAGACAAGATGAGAGAGGGCATAAATGGAAAGCTAGATTTGCAAAGGGATGTTTTAGAATTTAAAATTAGTCAAACTAAAACAGAGTATATGGAGTGCAATTTTAGTAATAATAGTAAATGCAGAATTAGTTCAGATTGTTGACAGAGAAGTTTCCCAAAATGAACACTTCCGATACCCTCGGTCAATAATTTATGAGAGTGGAGAGATTGGAAAGGATGTTGCCCATAAAATTCAAGCTAGGTGGAAGAATGGAGATATGCCTTTGGAGTTTTACATTATCATTGTGTACTACTCAAAATGAAAGGAAAATTTTATAGGATAGTTAAATGACCAGCCATACTTTATGGGACAAAGTGTTGGACAGTTAAAGAACCACATCTTCATAGGACGAATGTAGCTGAAATGACGATGTTGAGATGGATGAGTGGTAAGACGAGAAAAGATAGAATTAGAAATGAATGCAGTCAGGGGAACTTGGGAGTAATACCAAATGAGTGAAAGTAGACTTAGATGGTTCGGCCTTGTGCAACAGATACCAAGAACCATGCTTATTAGGAGTGAATTGGTACAAGCTGAACACTCTAAAAGGGCAGGGGAAAGGCCCAAAAGGATGTGGATGGAGGTAGTAAGAAAAGACTAGATGACCTACAGTCTAACTGAAGATCTAGCCCTTGATAGAGTGGAATGGCGGGAAAAGATTCATGTATCTGACCCCAATTGATTGGGATGGTGAGGCTTAGATGATGATGACCGAGGCATGCAGTGCATGCATGCTATAAAATGTGAGGAAGTTACCATCTCTTAGTTGAACCTCCTACTCCATGGCTTGAAGACAACTCCAAAGAGTTATTCCGACCAGTAAGCGTCTCTTAGTTGCACCACCTACTCCATGGCTTGAAGACAGAACTCCAGATAGTTATTCTGACTGATAAGCGTAATCTCCCTGGAAGGAACTTGAAAGAAAAAAGGATCTGCAAAGCTTTTGATTGACACATGGGATACCCAATCAGCAATTGAGACAGTTCTTTCAATAATACCATTAGGCACAGCCGCGCAAGTAATGGAGCAAGAATCACACCTATCGAATGATCCTACTTGTGAATGACGCCGATTTGTTACAACTGCCTGTTTTTTTTTTTTTTTTAATAAGCCACAAATGATTCAAGATGATGATTGGATCTATTTTGTTTATCCACTCAATCTTGACTATCCATTTTCAATGTTATTGATCGGATGCTTAGGATCATCTGATTGGCGTTATTTTTTCACCATATCTTGTCCCTAGTTGTATGAAAGAATGGATAGTTCAAATTCACTATTGCTCCTCCCATGTGTCAAATAAAAGCGTTGGGGACATTGCTAACGTCCCCATGAAGGTGGTGACTTTAGCAAAACCTAAGAAAAGATAACATTAAGACACTTTTCTTTTTGTTTTTTTGCTAGATAAGATAAAATTTTATTGAAAAAGAAAAGAAAATAGCAAAAAGAGCAGGTGCCTAAATAAAATTCCAGGAGGCTCTCCTCCATATGCCTAAAGCAAAACAACAACCGAGCACTAAAAAGGCCCCACAGCCTGACCCACTAAGACTGAAAAACCATGCAAGAATCAAACTCCAAAAGCAGTAATATAGCTGCCATAATCCTCCGCATAAATCATACTCAAAGCCTGATTTTGGAACAATATCTTCTTGCCCATGGATAGGCACAACAACACACAGATGCCTAACAGTAATCAGCAAAAGGCAGAATATGCACATATCCTCAATTGTCTCCATCGTATCCCCAATAGACTCAGCAAAAACTGAACTGCAACGATCATCTGAATATCTAATTGGCACATCAGAATCCATCTCCTACATCTCAATAGAAATCCCAACAAAGCTTTGCTAAAACAGCACGCTATAGCCAGAGCAAAAAAGACCAAAAATGAAGGTTGTATGCAGAAAAAAACTGGAAGCATGCCAAGGCGCAGTGCCAGAGAGTATCCAAAACCAAGATCCAAGACAGTTGCCAGCCATATGGAGAAAAAAGATCCAATGTTCCTACAAGCGGAAGCAATAATGGATGTAATTGACAAAACATTATGAGGCCTGCCAATTATGATACAGCTCATCTGCACAAATCCAGCTCGAAATCACCAAGATGACTTCAGGTGCAGAAATAAGATTACCATGAAATCATCCTTCGAAAAAAAGAAACAAAAAAGAACAAGAAAAAGATAAAGATAAAAAGATTGCCATGAAATCTATAGGAAGGTGGCACAAGATTCTGCAAAGGAGTTGCAATCCAAACACAGCCTTAGAAACTAAGGAATCCCACAAATGGAGGTGGACCACAATATGGACGTTAGATTACTGGGTGAGAGGATTGATCCCAGATTGAAGACTGATCACATAATGTCCAAAAGATCTCTGCTTTGCCTGAGAATCTACAGGTGCTCCATCTTAAACTTCAACACAGAAAAGACTATCCAATGGCCAATATACCTCCCTAAGTCTGACATCATATCTGCCTGTAACTAATCAATGCTATCCATGATCCAAACACAACAAGCACAGGCCCCATAACTTTCTAGCCTACCAAAGCAGGATTTAATGAGCAACCAATATTCTGAAGGAAACCAATTTTGAAGCAGCCTGTAATGATGAAAACAGGTGTTAAAAACCAGCTATGAATCTGCAACTTATCAAAGATGACTAGCAACATAGCCAGCGGAAGATTGCATATGACGCTATAATCTGAAGATTCTGAACTGTCTTCCATCAATAGAACCCAGCCACCAGAATGCTCAACTAACGCCATTATCAGACAATTACTGAAATGCAACCATAAAGTGCATCCAGATGGTCCAAAACCAGAAATTGCTGCTCCTCCAATAACTGAAAAGCAGAATCTCTCTATAAATTTTTGCGACCATCTGCATCTGAGTCTTAACTGAATCAAGCTGCAACCCATGCACCACAACTGCGCCAAATTTTGGCTGATCCGCAACAAAGTCAGAGGGAGCCTGGACAAAAAAATAAATCACAAATGCTCTGACTCACAGACCTGTAAAGTTGTTGTAGAGTCATCTCCTTGTGTTCCAGTTCCAAAATGTTGCACATCGGATGAAGCAAATGATTGTTAATTAGCCAAAATTCTGAGATTAAGAGATCAAGTTGTGGGTCCACCTTATGAATGGTATGAATCACCAAGCAGTGGGCTCCACAAACAGTTTGCTGGCTTGAGTAAATGCTCAACTAAGAAATGTGCATTCCCTCCTGAGAAATGGATCAATCAAGAACCAGATACATATGGAATTCGCCAACTTCAGTGCACAAATTAGAATCCTCCATGCCAGACTGACTGATAATCAAGTTCCAACACTTGGATTGGATCTACATAAAAACATTGTGGATCTCTTGATTGTGGTTGACCGTCAAAAACCTACCCCTCAGATCTGTGCCACTTATTTCTCAATAACAATTGCCTCATTGCAGGAAACATGCTCTACACAAAAGTAGTGTTTCATATTGATAGAGAGACGACTGATGGAGGCAATTGTCGAGGGGAAGGGTCATGGTTCAATTCAAATCGTCGACTCAATCAAGATTAAAGGCATGTCAAATTCCATCCTAGCCACATACATGAGCATAATAGAATGTCAAGCACATGAAACATGGCCAAGTTGTCAACTTCACATTAAGTATTATGACAACGGTGCCATGAGTGCACCGGGCAGAGAAATCATGTAAGAAACAAGGCGGAAAACAGATGTAAACGTCCCATTTTGCATCATTAGTTACAGTGGTGACATAAATGTGAGAAACGGATGCAGGAATCATGATTAATGTAGGTATTTGTGAGAGACAAAGCAAATGACAAACTCAAACAACATAGCATTCAATAGAAAACAATAAAATCTTTTATTTCCTCGAAATTACATACATACACCCAATCCCCAAAATTCCCCTTGAAAAAATAAGGGATACACTGACAATAAAAAAATAAAAATATAAACATGGATATTTTCAAGAAATGAACAATTAAATAACAATAAAAAGCATGCCCTAATTTCCAAGCTCCCATTGGGAAAGCCAGAAGAAATAGTGAATAAACGAAAATTAAAATTCAAAAAGAATAGCCATATCCCAGACGGAGCGGAGATAGCTCGCTAAAAATCCCTTCTTCATCTTCCAAATTCCCAATTCCAGCTGTCGAAACTGAGCCCATCTCTTCCGAAATCTCAGCTTTTGAAAGTGAACCCTCCTCTTCTACCAAATCCAACAGCCGCTGTTCTTTAACTTCCACAGAAGCATATGATTCAGAAGACATCTCATTCAAGCGTACCAACACCTTCTCCTTAAACTTCTGCAAAACTGTCTGCAACCTCTCCATCTCCTCCATCTCAAGTGAGTCCCACCAGAATTCCTCCCTGTGGACCTCACCTTTCATCACTGACAACATCATCTCTCTACACATGTTCTCAACACTGAGTTGGCGTTCAAGCTCTGTGATCTGATTGGACATGGTGGAATGCTGGGTGGCGGCAGCAATGTCACCAACACCACCGACTAAGTGGGTGGAACTGTCGGCAACGTACCTATCAAAAACGGAATCCACAGATAGATGGCCGAAGAGGAACGGGTTTCCGGCTGGGGAAAAAACAAGGATAGCCATCTGAGCATCATGCATATGGCAAAGAACAGCCGCTTTCTTGAATAGACCTTTCCGACGCTTTGAGAAACAAACCATCCTTGAGTTCTTGTCCTCAATCAGCGCCATCTCTCTTTTCCTTTTCCCTTTCCCTTTCCTTTCCATTCTCTATCTCTCTATGTTCGGTTTTCCTTTGCAAGACCTATGCCCACCGCGAAAAAAGTTAACTCTCGTGATCCAATTGATATGCAGGCAATAAGAAAATGCATGCACACAGCATACAGGTACTTAAATTGACTAGATCAATGGCTGCAATCCAGATGGAACTTAAATAAAAAACGCAAACTGATGATTTCCTAATGGCCCATTTGGACGACAATCCTGAAATAATTTCTCTAAAAACAAAATAACCATCACTCCAATGATAGCTAAATAGTGTGAAACAGGGCTTTTTTTTTTTTTTTTTTTTTGCAGCCTGTTATGACCACCATGATTATGTACCATGCAGACAAGAAACAAATGAATTTGGTTGGAGTGCCAAATAGCGGGTGCATGACTTTTCTAGCCAACGGGTGTTATCTATTCCATCATCGGATCATTTCTACTGTCAAATTCAGTTAGAGATATGGTTACGTGATAATTTGGAAATCCCATTTCACATGCAAATCAGACAAATCCAAAATGAGCAGCGTCAGATTGTAACATCAGATATATAACTTCCCATGGCATTTTTAATGGTAAGAATAATTCCGTTGAAGCAAAAGGCCATATGGACTAAGGGCCCGTTTGTATATCACCAAATAAGTTACTTTTTCTACTTATGGCAGTAGATAAGTAACTTATTTGAGAAAGTAAGTTTGGTTTAAGATCAACTATAACTTTTTTACTTAAAGTCACTTAATCACTTCCGCTTAATAAGTAGAAACCAAGATAAGTTACCTGAGGCATGAGTAGCTTATCTTAAGTAGCTTATGATCCAAATACCTCCTAAACAACCCTACAAAAAGCACAATGAGGAATCATCTGGATTGCCAAAAGAAGAATTACCCGTGCAACATTCATTAATCGACAATTGACTACACCCATTGAATAAATTATTAACCAACCCCAAATAATGGTCCTATTTCTAATGTTGCTGAACACCACATCATGCAAATCTGCCTTGTTACAAAATGATACATTGTTGTGCTCCTTCCAAATTGACCCTGCTAACAGACAGGGATGCCAAAAGGTCCTCCCTGCCAATCTTGAAAGAGACCTTAAATCATTCCTGGCATAACATAAACCAACGAATAATTCGAGTATCCTCCACAAAACCTAAAATGTAAAGTTTCAAAAGCATAATTCACTGACTCAGCAACTCTATGGCAAGGTATGCACTCACTGGAACAATCATCCACCAATTTCTAAGATGATATATGGAAGGACTCTTATCCCTCCCCAACAACAAACCAAAAGCCACAACCAGCTGAATCCTCCAAACAGGATCAATGAAGCGAATCATTTAATGCTATCAACTTGTAACAAGATTTGACACAAAAAGAACCATTTCTTTTAAGAGTCCAAAGCCTCTCGTCCATCTCCTCAATTAAGGGATTACGATTATCGAGAGCAAGACCTTCCATCATGCTGGTGAACTCGCCAAATTCCTCCGCTGTCATTTTTTTTCTTCTGAAACCCCAGTTTCAAACTACTTGGCCACTAATTCAATTATAGTCTTGTGCAACCATTTTCTCTTTAATAGCAGCCACCTAGTACAGCCTTGGAAATTTGTTTCAAAGTGCAACATTATCCTATCCAGCACACATCCTCCCAAAATAAAGCACAAGTTCCATCTCCAACTCTCTTTGCAATGGCCTTCAAGAAATCCGATTCCAAACTGCACACAGCCTTCCGCATTCCCAGAGAGAGAGAGGGAGAAACCGCGGTTTCAAAATACTTGGCTACTAATTCGATCAATTGTCTTGTGCAACCATTATCTCTTTAACAGCAGCCACCTAGTACAACCTTGGAAATTTGTTTCAAAGTCCAACATTATCCCACCAAACATCTTCCCAAAATAAAAACACAAGTTCCATCTCCAACTCAACTTTATTAAGGAAAAAGCCAAAAGAGAAGGAACAAACAGACCAAAGGAAACAAAAGAAAGAAAACCAAAAAACAAGAAAAACTAGATATGAGGAGCAATCGACGGACTCCTCAACCCCATCCAAACCTCACACATAGACTCAATCCCACCGAACACTCAGTCCACTTGGACAACAAACTCACCACCCAATGAAGGACCCTCTCCGCAGTAGATGATTGGTTCCGAAAGACCCGATTATTCCTTTCAAACCAAATAGACCAAAGGGAAGCCAACAGAGAAGGTCTCCACTTTAGGGGAGAGAAAGAACTGCCCAAATCTCCGTGCGAAGCCCGAAATAGAGAGGCCATTATCTCAAGCATTGTCCATACCAAACCAGAAGATCGCAGAATACCAGACCACACAATACAGGAGAAGGCACAGTGAATGAAAAGGTGATCCACCATCTCTTCCACCTTCAAACACAACGGACGGACATTGGGGAGCACCATCCCTCTTTTCCGTATGTTATCTATCACGAGAATCCTTCTGCTTCCCGCAAGACAAGCAAAGGTGGCAATTTTAGAAGGAGCTCCGTAGGACCAAACCTCCGCAGTGTAATACCGCTCTTCTATAGGCCCATGATTAGAGAGACTGGAATAGAACGACCGGACTGAGAAGGAGCCTGACTTGCTGAACTGCCAGACAAGAGAGTCTTTAACTCCTGGGGAAGTCGAGAGGCCTTGCAAGAGCGGCAAAAGGCGCAGCAAATCAGTGAATTCTGAGTCATCTAAATCCCTACGACAGGGAGGAGTCCAAACTCCCTAGCCATCAACAAGAGCGGCAGCTAGCAACAGAAATCCCAATCAAATCACAATATCTGCAATATTTTCAATGTTTCTTGCAATATCCACAATATTTTTGGTGATATCTGCAACATTTCCTGTAACCATTCTTCCCAGGATCCATAGTTCAATTCATCATTCTATATGAGGGTTTTCTTCATTTTCTTTCTAGTTGAATAAGCTAGGCGATTGCTGAAAATTAATTCCAATCCCTTCTCTAGCAAAGGTATTGGGAATTACATTTACCCTCTTCTCAACATGGCAGAACAAAATGTTTGTCCTTGATGCTAAATACCATATTTTAACAAACATAAAAGACAATTTCCATGGCAGGTAATTCCACGTGGATCTCAAACTAAGGTGTATTTTTTGTTCTTTTAGCTTTTTGTTGTATTGGTTGTGTTTTCTTGCCTGTATTGTATGACGTTTGAATTATATGAATTTGTGGCTGACAATGCATGATTTTGTATACTAAACAATCAGAATTTTTTTTATTTTCTCTAAGTGTGTAATCGTGCATTTTTTAACATTTGCTAATTTTCACTAAAAAATTCCCCTTACAACTTTTTACCTTAGTCAAAGAACCCTCCTCTTCCAACCACATCAACTCAAATCTAAAAGGTACCAGATCCTAGGATCAACGGTAGACTCTAGCACAATAGGATAATGATCATAAATCAGTTAAGCAATACCTCCTTGAGCTGCACCCGAGTAAGGATCTTCCCAATCCATCGATATAAGGAACCCATCATTTCTAGACAGCATAGGATCCAATTGGATATTTATCCACGTAAACTTAACCCCACCAAGAGGCAGATCGATCAGATCATTTGTTGTTCAACAAATCATTAAACCTTGCATATTATTGTTCATATAGGTGCCATCCTTCTCATATGGGAATTGGATGACGTTAGAGTCCCCCACACACACCATGGAACGTTCCATCTGCCATGCATAGAATCCACTTCCATCCAAAATTTCTTCCTCAACCTTTGATCATTTGGCCCACAATCAATAGCATAAAACTAGTAGTCCCCTACACAGACCACTCCAAACAAAATAGAAACAATTTTTTTGCCCAAAATACTGTAAACCTTCAATAGAATGTTTATATTCGAAATGACAAAATTCTCCAAGATGTTCCTATAATCCTTTTACATCTAGAGCCACCTAAACATTTGCTCAACCACCCCACACTGGTTGAACCATCCATGTATCCATGGATTAATTTTTTTCTTCAGTAATGACACCACATGCACTTTATGAGAAACCCTCTCCATCTCCCTTGTCAATGGTCCTAACTACTCCCCCTCCCCTATCTGATTTCATCGTTGAACTTTCCTTTTCTTTCATTATTTACCGAAGAAACCAAGCTCTGCAACTCCCTCTTGTCTTCCTTTGTCTTTTGTGTGTCCATTGTAGTGTTTTCCTGCTCAGCTCTTCCCCTTTCTTCCAAGAATTCAAATAAAGCATGGTTAGCCTCCTCCCTGTTTCCAAAGACGACCCCCACCATCTTCTAAATCAACATATTGCTTTTGCCACCTCACAAACTTGCACACCTTTTACCTCCCATTTATCCAAAGATGCTGGGTTGAAAATTTAATCAAGATCGTCCTCTTCTCTACTACTATCCACAATTTGCAATAGAGCAGGAGATAATTCAACTGTTAGAATAACAGCTATTGACCCTTCTACTTGTTCCACTAGCATCCCAATAGACTTCCATAAGACGTTTTCCTGATCATAATCCAGCCACCCATAATATTGTTACTCTCTTCATGTTTCTTTCCATGTGAATTTTCTAATTGTAAGTCTTGTTTGCAACTTCCTGAGTGCCCAGATCTTGTAAAAAGACATTGCTTCCCCCAAATTAGCTGTTTTCTTTTGAATTTTTATCTTTGCCCTTGCATTTCATGTTACCCTTCATATCATCTCACCCCTCTTGAGCTATCTTCTCAAGGAATCGACACCTGCCCATATCAACTACAAAGCCACCAACCACCTGCTATGACATAATAACACTTGACACACGTCCTCCCCAACAAATGATAATGAGTATTTGAAATTCACAATCTAAAAATTATCACATCCATGGTTAGGGTTGAGCTAAGCTATCCTCAACATCTGGTGCTCCATAGCGCATGTGGAATGGTACACCATCGTCTTGCTCATCAACATTATCTTCATTGTATCCTCCTGTCAATGTGAATCTCCCTCACTCTCCTCTATCGTATCATCCTCCCATGCCACTTAAACATCGTAACATTCTACAACAGCCCAAAGCTTTCTCTATTGTTGCACCGAGTCTTCATTCTCACATAATGTAGCTCCTCTCTGATACAAGTATTTGATTATATCTCCTCCACCTGGCCTAAACAAGACCCCCTAGAAACATAATTTAGCCACTCATCAAGGGGATTCCATTAGGCTTCACTTATACACCCTTGGATCGCTCATTCCACCAATCATTCCATCTTTAAATTTGTTTAATCAGCCCATCAAAGATGGACCCTCCTTGCATCATCTTTTTGACACTTCCTGGAATCAACCCCAAACTATATATCCAGTATTTGATAGATGGAAAGTATTCATGTTGCAATTTGCAAGGCCCACCTTCCATAGAGCCAGTTTTCAACTTCTTCTACAGAAAACACTGCCCTTCCAGTACCAAAATCAAACTCTTATGCAGGTTCTTCTCTTCCACTAGGATTACCCAATCTTCCACCAGAATGTGTTTAATGCCTTCTTTCTCTTCCAGACAATGCCACATACTGCCTTTCTCTTCCTTCTTGCATTTATAGGTTCAAACAGCATCTTACACTTTCTCCTCTAAAACCACCATTTGAGTTGCATCTCTGTTCTTCTCCATTGAAGCAAATGATACTACTACCTCGCTATCTTTTGAATTAGCATAAAACTAGCCACAGGATTCGTACTCGATGCACTTCCTTTGCAATATTCCAGACCATATTTAGCAAATACGACTGACATTTTTTAGGACCACCAACCATTTCACCATATACAATGTAATGGCCTTCTCTGCCTCCATCAAGACATACCTCATAAAGGCCTATCTCCATTCTACTCTCTCTAGCTATGTGCCAATCCCTCATAAAATCCTACACAATAGAAAATATTGTGAACGTCCGGCACAGATATACCTTCCAGCAGATTCAAAACATGCAATGTCACCCAATTTTTGTAGAGCTCCATAAGGACTGCATCCAAGGCCATGCACTCCTTCAACATTTACTCTCCGAAATCTCCATATTTACACCAAATCCCACCACCAATAAATGAAAATTCAATGAGAATGGGTTGGATCCATTATCTTGTTATCATCAAATGATAAACATGTCGTTTTCTCCTCACTAGAATTTTCTGCAATGATTTTTTAGATGTAACCATAATTTGATTAGAAAATAAGTCAAAAAAGAAGAAGAAACACAAAAACAGAGATGATGAGAAATCATCTAGATAAACAAAGATCAAACACCATTCAAGTAATGTCATTTTCAAAAAAAAAAAAAAAACCACTATTCAAGTGATATCTTGTTTAATTCATGGAATTTTGAAATATGTTGCACAAATTGCTCCATACCCTTAATGCCATATTTACAAAAGAAACTCGAAAGTGAAATAACCAAGTAAGATAAGGATCAAATAACTTACAACATGAGTTGGAACAAAAATGAAAAAAGGAAAACAAAGGGAACTTACAATAAGAGTGAGGTCAGCTGCAATCACCAAGCCAGTGAATGCTACAAAGGTCTGCATGTAAAGTAATGATCCATAAAATCAGCATACATCAAATACCCTCAACCTAATTTTACAATGAATGAAATCTATAAAAGCAATTAATTTTCCACGGTAAGAACAAAGGGCTATAGGGCAAAAACTTCATCTCTCTCTCTCTCTCTCTCTCTCTCTCTCTCTCTCTCTCTCTCTCTCTCTCTCTCTCTCTCTCTCTCTCTCTCTCTTTTGTAAACAGAGGAAAATGATCTTGCAACTTACCTGAAACTGTTGCCTGCTCTTTGGTTCGGCTGGAAATCAGAGGAGTCGTAGGCCCCAATTTCCAAATGTCTCTAAATTTCAAACGTTCGAAGAGAGAGAGAGAGAGAGAGAGAGTACCGTTGGAAGAAGCGCTGGGTTTTGTTTCCAAAAATGATTTAAATCATAGACCCATGGACGCGGATTTCCTAAGCCTTTGGCGGGAATTCCTGTACTGCGATCATACGTTGGGGTTTGTTTCCAAAAATGATGTTTATGAGAAATCCACCCCGTCCAGATGTTTTAAAAGATCATTTAAAGAAAATTGTGAGGGATCCAAGACTCTAGTGGGCCACACGAGATGGAAAACTGGGGAAAGAAAAACCTGCCGTTTAAACTTTCCTGAGCTCCACCTTGATTTTTATACGACATCCAAACCCTTTATAAGGTCGCTACCACTGGGTCTGGGATGAACCCAAAGCACAAAAAACCTTAGCCTCAAAACTTTTTTAGCCATACCAATGTTTCAACTATGGTTATTCAATCCCCACTGTTTCCTCTCGTGTGGCGCATGTGAGTCTTGTATTGTGCTCGCTTTCGTTCTTTGATACTTAAATGATCTCCCAAAATAGATGGACCGGATGGATTTCTAATAAATATCACGGTGGGCCCCATCTAATCACAGCGCAGGAACTTCCTGTTAAAGGAAGGAAATCCGCGTCCGGATGTATAAATCAGATTTTATACGAAAAGTAATAATTATTATTATAAATTAGTACCATTTACATACCAGTATTAAGAAAATTTTATAAATTAGTACCATTTACATACCAGTATACTTTCAAATTAAGTTTTCAGTCAACACCCTCATCAAGTTATTGTCAAAGGGTTACCTTCCCGCTAGTTTCATCTAACTTCCGCCGGTTTAAAATTTAATTTTTTTCTAAAATGAAAAAATGCCCACTTTTAATCAATAAGTGCTATTATATAAAAAAAAATTCCCTAAAATTTGGAATGAAAATCAGAAGTTATCTCCAAACGTAAATTGCATACTAATGTGTAGAGGCGGGCACACCGGATAACTTGATCCGGCTAACTTGATTCATGTCCAACTCTACTTCAAACTCAAATCCAACTCGACCTCTGAAATCAAATAGGTGAGTCGGAAAAATTTTAAAAAGAACTTAGGCTTTAATCCAATCCGAAAATTCTCAAAAGGTTAATTAAAGTCGAGTTCGAGTTACCTAGTAACAGTCGACCAAAGCTCAATCTTGTTAACCTTGACTTGATCCGAAACCCGACTCATCTAACCCATATCCGGCTATATCCCAAAATCTCTCTGAATCCTCATTCTCTATATCTTCCAAGCCCGGTCGCCCACTTCTTGTCTCTCTCTCTCTCTCTCTCTCTCTCTCTCTCTCTCTCTCTCTCTCTCTCTAAAAATTCAGCAACACGCATGTCTGCCTGATGAGTGTTGTTTACAACTCACAGTCCGTGTTATCCTCTCTCCTTACAACCAGACGGGCGTTTACTCCCATCACACATCCTCCTCATCTTCCAAGCCCCCTCTGCCTAACTCGATAATGGTTTCAGGGATACCCTGACTGTTGATCCGAAACCCGACTCTCTAACCCTACTCCGAAATGATCCCAAAATCTCTCTCTCCTCATTCTCCTCATCTTCAAGCCAAACTAGGAAGGTTGACTCTCTCTCTCTCTATCTCTCTCTATCTCTCTCTCTCTGGATTCTCTTTTTTTTTTTCCTATACCTCTCTCTCTCTCCCTCATCCTCCTCATCTTCCATAGCTTTATGATGCCACCCACCCACCCACCCACCCACCCACCCACCACCATCACCCTTCTCCTCTTCCTCCTCTCTCTCCTCTCCACTCACTCGGTCTCTTCTTCTCTCATGTCTCAATCCGACTCGGTGCCAACTCAACTCAAATCGGTACTTTTAACTGGATCGGACTCGGTCTGGATCAGTCCAGGCTAGATCGGACTCAGATCGATTCAAGCATGCTAGACTTAGTATCAAGTCGGATCGAGTTCGGATGACTCAGTATCTTAGTCGAACCTATTTCAATTTCCTTCTATTTGGGGATCAGTCAAGTTGTCACCCGATCAACTCGGCCCATTTAAGACTGATTGTCGATGCCCAGCACTACTAATGTGGTTACTAGTCAATGCTATGTGGGCCCTACTGTAATATATGTTAACGAGCTAGCTTGGTTCATGTCCAACTCTAATTCAAACTCATGGAAGTTAGAAGAAACTAATGGAAGGTACCTCTGATAATAACTTGATTAATGAGGTAAATTAATGAAAAATTAATTAAAAAGTACTAAAATGTAAGGATCATATTAATGAGATACTAATTTGTAAAATTCTCAAAAGGTTAATTAAAGAAACAAATGCCCGGCAATAAGAGGTTAGGATTCTCCTTTAACAGTTGATTTGTAAGCCATTGTTGGGACCTTCTAATCTTGAAGTTTTTTTTTTTTGTTTTGGGTATCCCAGCAACAGTAATGCCCATCATATAATCTCATATCCAACGGCTATAGTCCCAGCAAAAAGGAGCAATGGCTAGTGATGAATTGCACCAGATCTACTGGCCAATATAAGATTGGGAGGCACTTCCAGGCACAACGGTCGCCCACCAATTCAAGATTGTTCGTTGAATGGGTCTTTCTAAGAATATCCCGAGAAATAGCCCAGTCCACTAGTTAGGTGGCCCACATTCGTACGAGAAGAATATATGGTTGATAAAAATTCAGCAACACGCATGTAGCCTGCCTGATGAGTGTTGTTTACAACTGGTATGACACAGTCCGTGTTATCCAATAAAAAGCAGTGTTGTCACACTTGTACAAATGGCGGGAGTAAAACGTACTCATATCAAAAGAAATTACCATACGTCTCTCACTTACAACCAGACGGGCGTTTACATTAGAAAAAAATGGACATCACACTTGAAGGGCACGTGACCAACGTACGAGTGACATATGTGACCCTTAGCATATATTTTTTTCATATTGCACAACGTCGAAAGCATGAATCTGTGCTCTCGAGAACGCAACCCCTCTGTCTACGGTAATGGTTTCAGGGATACCAAACTGAAAAAATGTTGTTATACAATCAAACACGAGCCATACATGTCAACGAACAACGTGTATTCGGTTAAATGTGTGCAATTAGGATAGTGTAGGTGTGCCAATGTTGTACTCGACAAGTTCGATTGAATGCTTCTGACCCTAGGTCCCAAATCATTTATAACATCAAACTTGTGAAGGTTGACATCACTATCTAACTATCAATGTTACAACAATCAAGTATTTTAGAAAGAGAAGGTTAGCCCTTTTAAATGGATTCTTGTTTCTTTTTCTTTTTTCCTTGATCCAAGAATTTTTCTCTCAACGGTAATCACAGACCTTAGATTTCTCAATAATGCAGTAATGGATGAGAAGAATTAAAAACTAAAGGCATAATCGTTGATTTTATAGATTTATGATGAAGCTCAGTACAATTAGTGAAGAAATAAAATAAGCATAGAAAAATATAAATACATGCGATCGCCTATATGGACAAACAATCAAGGCGAATGGTCAGTAGGATATGACCGGTTTGTGATCTTTCAAATAAGGAATCAGTTGATCAATGATCCAATGACAGTGGCTCATGGATATTTATATTACTCCTAAGCATACTATAGCGATGAAACTAGATAATAACGATCTAAGCTATCCTAAACTCCAGACGTTCTGCAGTAGGAAAAACATAAGTAAAGAAACTAAAGCTAGAATTAAGAAAAACGACATTTTGCTGTGTAGAGAGATTTTATTTGAAGAAGGTCAAAGCTATTCATCAGGTGCTCCTTATATAGATTTGAGAGGGTGAACATCCGTATCAAGATCTCCTTGTCAGACTAGCTACAGAGACCCCTGAAAGTTATGAGATGAGTCTATATCTTAGCCGAACTCGAGTTTCTCATTGTCATTTAATCTCCTTCTAAGGGGGGGGGGGGGGTCTTATACAATGATGGAATTAGCTTCTTGAACCCTAATAGTTGTTGCAAAAGCTTCCGATCATTTATCTGAGAAGTTACCCATTTAAGCATGATTGTGTGAGATGGCCTTGCTGAGTGTATCCGGAATGTGATAAACTCCTATCTTGGAAGGTGTTTTAAGTTTGTCAAGCACACAACTTCAACCACATGTGCCACTCGTATGAGGGTTATGTGTCCTTCATTGCAATGTCTTATCAGTGAGCGCGTGTACAGCTGTAAGACGTTCTGCTTTTAGAAGGTGACGTGTTGTCGAAGGATATGGGACAAAAGATTTCCTCAATGCTTAAGTATGATTTCATCCTTCATTCGTAAATAATGTTAACAAGTGGCGGCATTTCTTTGGTTCGTGTGGAAGTGTCAGGGCAAGTGTAAACAAGTATGATAAAAATGATCAACACATATAGCTTACTTGATGAGTGTTGTTTTACACCTGGCATGACGCAGTCCACATTATCCAATAAGATGCCGCTACATGTTGGCATACTTGTACAAATGGCAGGAGGAAAATGTACGCATGTCGTGAGGAACTACCACGTACTTATCTGCTAGGGACCACTACAAAAAAAAAAATTAAAAAAAATAGGTCAACACCGATGGCTAAAAACCATCGACAATGACCTTCCCGACATTCATACTGTAGAAAAATCTTTTCTGTCATCGATGGTCCGTCGGAAAGGGGGTAGACATGGACGTTGCTCACATTGAAGAGACGACCAGATTTAAACCGTCGGCATCTTCAACGGCTAAAAGTGTCGTTTCCGACGGTGAGAGTTGGTTCACTAAACCATCGGCGTTTCGACACCTAAGGACAACAAGTCCTTATAAAAAATCTCATATCGTTTTGCGTTGTCTTCGATTATGGCCATCGATGTTTCCAACGGTCAAGTCCGACTTTTCATTCACATGGTGGAACACGAATCATCCAACCATTTAGTCGTTGACATTTATCATTAATTTTTTTAAAAAATAATAATAATAATTAATTACCTAAACAACACACACATCCAAAACTAGACATACCCATTTCTCTAAAGCCCTCAACCAACCAACCTATTTCAGAAGGTAAGTCTACACAAAAGAAAATGGAAAAAATCAAAATCAAATATATCATCCAAATTCCAAACATATAAAATTTGTGTTTCCATAAAACATCATTAGTTTCAAGGTAAAGATGGAGGCGTTACAAGGAAAACACATTTTGCTATGAGAATACCAAAGTTTCTCTCCATTTTACAGACATCACCTATTTATTCATATATTGGGCAATATTGTATGTGCATTCGCCCAAAACAGACAAATCTAATCGACATTCAGATCATGTTTATGAGAGCAATGCACTGCCAAAAATAAAATCAAACTGATTAATACATGCTTTGAGCAATGCATTTTTAAAATAATAATTGATAGAATCAGCAGGAGTGGAAAAACTCACAAAACTAAATCCCTTACTCAATCCTTCATCATTGAGCATCACTTTTGCTGAACTTATTTTGCCGCAAGTACTGAAAAGTTCACATAATTTGTTGTCATCAACAGAGTCAATGAGTTTTTTCCAGAGTACAATATGTTTAAGATTACGACTTCACCATAAGTTTGACAACAATCACATATCCATAGAAAAAGAAATTACCTGAAACTTTAGAAATTGTTGGCTATGCCTTACCTTGAACTAGAAACTTAGCATCTTCTCTTGTTCAACTTTATTTTGAGCCCTTCCTACATAGAGATTTTTTAATCCTAGCCAACAAACAAAGATCCTGTTGTAAGTATTCATTTGAACCAAAAAAAAAAAAGAAAAAAGAGTCTCACTTAGAACCGTGCTCATGTTTACACCAAAAAAAAAGATGGACATCACTCGAAGGGCATGTGACCAATGCATGAGTGATACATGTTGTCGTGCGCAAGAAGCTTCCGAAATCCTACTGTTGTAAGATTCTTTGTAATCCAATATATGCACAACATGGTTGTCCTAAATGAGATCAAGTCTATATGAAATTTTTTCCTAGGAACGATTGATATTTTCTTAGAGGTGGCAAGGAATTAGGAGCAAGTAATGAAAAGCCACACTGTATTTAGAATCAAATCATACACAATATCATTATACAACCAAGATTCCAAAGCCTACTAGGATATGATTGCTGCATAATTGAAGATTCGCATGAAAACCATAATGCGGACATCACCTCTTAAAAGCCTATAAAAGCAACACTCGAATAAAAGCTTCAGGCCATGGCTACATTCAATCAATCTCTCTATAGTACAATACTACTTATCCTTAGCGTAGCTTGGTAGCTTTAGTCACTCCACTTCTGTCCAGCCATGTTATAGTAATTTCAAAGTTATTAGATTAGCTTAGATTCATTATTGTCCAACGCACCGCTGCATTACACCCTAAGAATAAGTTAAATAGCCAATGTCATCGGATCCTTCAATTATCGTGTTCTTACTTGATACATTGCCAATCACATCCTGCTAACTTCACAACACGATCGTCCAATACTTTTCACGACCGTTTTACTAGCATAAGCCGTCGTTAAGTAATTTACTTTTTTTCTTTGCTTTTACTACTCCTTTTCACTATTGTATTGTTCTTCACTGCAATTAATAAGAATGGCTATCCAATCTTATTTTTTAATTATGTTTAACCAATACTGCTTCACTGAGAAACCTAATATATTATCACCGTTGAAAGAAAAGTTATTAGTTCGAAGGCAAAATAAATCATATTTAAAAGATTACTCCTCCCCTTCTAAAATCGCCCAATTGTTGTAATAATTTATAGTTGAAGAGTTAGCCCAACTTCAATGGGTCTGGTCCTAATTCGACTAGTTTGAAGCCTGGGGTCACAAGTATTCAATTGATTCGAGTCGAATATGACTTTGACACTCCCAACACTATTCCTAATCATATACATTGAATTAAATTCGGATAATTCGTTGCATGTGTGGCCATATGTTCGGATTGAACAACAATAACTAAACTTTCATTCATTACATGTGTGCCAAGTGTTCGGATTGAACAACAACATGTGAACTTTCTTAACCTTTGAGAAGGGTCATGTTCAACGCCTGACCCATATGATGAATAGAATAGATGGATCACATGTGTACAAAGTTACGTGTGCCCATGAGGCCACTGGAATGTTTCCTCGCGCGAATAACTTGGCATTTTGAATGTGGCGGAGGCAGATTGGTACTTCCCACCAGTCCCTTCCTAGAAACGAACAAGAGAGCTTTGAGAAGTGATCGTGATGTATGGGTTTTATCCACACCGTCCATCTATTTTGCAATGCCATTTCAGTATTCAATAAATAAAAAATAGGTAGTTCTAATGATCAAGTGGACCACAACGTGGGGATTAACACTTACCTTTGAAAACTTTTTGGGGGGCCATAGAGGTATTGTATCAAGATTATATTTGTTTTTCCTATTCATCCAGGACTAAGCGACCTCATGAACAGGTTGGATAGAAATTAACCATCACGGTGGTCCCTAAGAAGGTTTCAATGGTGAGTGTTATTATTATCGCTGCTTCAGTTGATACGAAAAAATGGATCGATCGGTGCGGATAAAACTCATACATCACATTACGGTGGCCTCAGTCAGATAGAGCCGCCCACAATGATATATATATATATATATATATATATATATATATATATATATATATATTAGAAAACGGATTGGCTACTCCGAACCAGTTCCCGTGGCTGGTGAACTTTTTCCGTGAGGACCCATCATATGATGTATGTGTTTCATCCATTTTTAAATATCATTTTAGCATTTGAACCTCATTAAACCTCATAGTATATAAATTTTACTTTGATCCGAAACTTTAGTGACCGGAAAAAAATGCAAACAGTTTCTTTCCTTTTTATCTGAATTTCTCTTGCTATGGACGGTATGGATAAAAGTTTTAGATAAAAGTAAAACTTGGTCTTAGGGGGTTTCACTAGGTGCTTCTTCAACATGAACGTAATGTTCAGATTTTTATATACATCACGTATGATGGGTTACCAAAAATGATCGTACGTAGTAGGTACGATGGTTCGCATGGATGAAACTTCATCTCTCTCTGGTCTATATATATATATATATATATATATATATATATATATATATATATATATATATATGTTTTATCCGCACCATCCATCAATTTTGGATGATTATTTTAGGACATTACGCAAAAAGTGAGGTAGATCCAAATCTCCGGTGGACCACACCACAGTAATGTTTCAATTTGCCATCCAACCTGTTGATTAGGTCACGAAGACCAGGATGAAAGAAAAAACACAAATATCAGCTTGATCCAAAACTTTTGTGGCCCAAAGAAGTTTTTAATGGCTCAATCACCACAGTTTCCTCTGGTGTGGTCCACCTAAGATTTTGATCTGCCTCATTTTTAGACTCATGCCCTGAAATGAGCTGGCAAACTGGATGCACGGGCATAGATAAAACACATACATCATGGTGGGGCCAATGATCCAAGTAATCCAAACCAGATGGGAAGATCGGCCTACCCACAAATCGTTGGCCACGTTTCATTTGAATGGAACACCTTGCTGCATTCTTCCAGTGTCCCTATATGGCACCATATTTCCATGATTCCATGCAATTTCCACACACATTTCATGCATGGAACTAATCTAAACCATTCATCTGGTATTTCCAAGATTGGCTGGGGCATGGTGCAAAAATCATAATGTTTGGACATTAATCCTGCCCCTTTGGGGCCACCTGATGAACGGCCCAGATGTTCTTCACGTTCCATACTGGCATATGCAGCCATAAATAAGCCCAGGACCAACTCACCAACAATAAGGCTCGACCAAAAGTTAGCCCAAAGCAAGGTCGACTTGGTCCCACATGGTTAGCTTTCTAATGACACCTAAGTATAGTGATTTAGATGGATCCTTACTCTTGCTCGGGTGGTAGACTCTCAGGAGTTTCAACACCCGGTCAAGGGTTCGAGCATCCATAGGTGGTGAAATTCCAGTAGCATGAGTGTGTGGGGGTGTGTGTGCGTGTGTTTAAAATAATAATAATAATAATAAGTATAGTGATTTAGATAAACGGTCACAAATTCATGCCAATTGGATGGTATATTGCAAGTTAGGTAGTTTTTGCCCTACTTCCAAGTCCTTGGTGTGATTTCTTTTGATTCCGGCATTTCATAAAGGCACATCTCTTGTTCTACGACGCATTTAGAGTCCTAACTATCCAATTAAAGTCGGATGTGAAGTGGGCCAAAGATGCATTCTTAGCACGGGTGGATCAAAAAAAGCCCAAACAAAAGTGAAAGTAATCTGTCAAAGCTAAGCCTAATCTTAGGTAGGGCATAGTGTGTTGGTTGACTGGTTCAAAGAACCTTATTGTAAAACCGCCGTAACTTTTGATCGGGTATATATTATCATGAAACATACAACCTATCAATCTTTACGCAATAGTGCATTCAGGGCCAACCAACCCATTACGCCCGACAAATTCATCCGTTTTGTGAGAAACGCACGCCTTCGATGTCAAAATCAAGGTTTTAGAAAAAAAAAAAAAAAAACACTACTTTTATTAGTATCTATTTATTTCTTTCAATTTTAGGATTTTCACCTTCTTTAGTAGTTGCTTGTAATAATTATGAAAATACTATGATAAACTTTATTTAGAATTATTTTTTTTAAAAATAAGATTTGCAAGAGATTTTGCTATTTCAAGTAATTTCTAAACCTAGGAACAAAACAAGATCATTTTGTTGCATTTTTAATCAAAGAATTAGTGTTTTGGGTCTTTCAAATAAGTTATGAAATCAAGCATTTCAAGATCTTTATTTTATAATTAAAAAAACCCAAATTTTCTCTTGTACTTCTTGCGGATTCAAGAACTCAAATTGTGGATTCAATGTCTTGATTACTTGAGGAAGACAGTTCATTGATATTTCACGCTCCTCCTTGCATCAAAGTCTTGGATAATAGAGCATTCAAAATGGACATGGCCCTTGCAAAGTGATATAACTTATGTGAACAAATCAGAACAATATATTTTATTCTTCTTGTGTCCAACACAATTCATTTATTCTATAATAAGGTGATGCATTGATAACTTCTTCAGCCTTCGTCATCTCACAGGAGTGCAGGACCATACTTTGAAGCGTTACAGAATCATCGACCCAAGTTCATATATCGCATCCTTAACAAGGGTTATGGTTATGCGATGAAGAGCAATGGTCTTCTGGGTTTAACATTAATGAACCATGCCATACAAATTTTCACAGTAGCATGATCCTATCCTCTCAACTTTTGCCAATAAATGGACATTTGCGACATGATACGATGGTCCAGGTAAAATTGAAATAAAGGTAGGTGCATTATATCAATAATCCAGATCATTAATCATAGACAACACAATCTGAAAATCCAAGCAATAAGCACATCCTCATGCAGAGGATCATGATCTTATTTTAATTATTTGTAGCTATAAGAAATTTCTTCATTTCTTAGTTAGCAGATTGATCCAATGCAATCCCTATGTAGGATATGACAATGCTTATAATCTTTTGTTGAGAGCTTTGGTTAAAAAAATAAATTTTAAAATTCAGATGAAATTTCAAATGCAACTTTTTAAAATTTTTATTTCCCTTCAAACATATTTTGAAATTTTCATTAAAAAAATATATATAGTTTTCATTTGTACCACGTCGCTTAGAGATGGAGAGTTTTTCTGGTTTATAGGCTATTCTATTGAGTGTTTACTTAGTTGGAGAAAAGGGGAGAGAGAACATGGGTTGTCGTGTTCTAGTGCTCCACACGCATGCATGCGCCTTGACGAGGGCCAGGGCAATGTGGTTCTAGAGCATTAAAAAATTCAACAAACCAATCATTATCTACAAGAACACATCTTTTTCTTTTCTTTGATAAATAAGAAACAAACTAAGTTCTCGAACTCGTTGAGTTACCAAGTTTCTACAATGGTCCTTTCATGATTGCTACAGTAGGACCAAAGACGGCTTGTCATATCTTAAGAGCAACTTTCTTGCAACCCGTCAGTTGATTAAATTAATATTTTATTTTTATTTTTTGGTATCCAAATTATCATTTCAGAAAATTTCCAACATCTTTGTTGTTGTCAATCTTCAAATTATTAAAATACTAGTCTTAAAAACCATCAAATTACCTATAGCAACATTGGTGAAATAAAATAAAGATTAATGGTGAGTAATTATTAACCAATGGATTATAAAAACTCCCCCTTTAGACTGCCCAAAAATCAATATATTGCTAAAACCAATATTATAGAAGTTTTCGTGTTCACTGATTATTGTCACTTATGATGAAGACAAATTCATATATCAAATTATTGACTATGCCTATTTTTCTTCAGCAGTCTTGATTGTCCATTTTGTAATATATTAATCATATGGTTAAAATCTTAATTTCAATCAATGTAAATTTTACATGGTAGCTAATGAAATGTGCATTCAACACAATGAACAACAGAGATCATGTGCTTGGTCTAAGCAAGTGTCCTAAAGATTGAAATATTTTAGTGTTCCAATGCAACTAGGAGTTGTATGACTTACTACTTTGAAAGTTTTTGGCATGTCCCACTCTCCCTTTTTTCCATATGCCAAATAACTCCCATTTAAGTATTGCAAAATAATCTTTCCCATTTTTCCATATATGGTTATAAAATATTACAGGTTTACCTTCCATCAAAGTTGCCCATTAAAGGGATAATTAATCATTAAACTTGATTGTTGATCGCATGAAATGATGCTTTTGCCCATACTTTTTAGAGACGATAAAAAGTACTATTTTGACCATATACAAACACAAAAAGTTTGTGGTTGTGTAAGACCCCACCACTTGTAATGTGACCCCTAGCATTGGTAAATGATCTAGATTGTCCAATGGTGGGCCATACATGGTATACAATCTCAATTATTGATCTTTATCGTGTGTTCACGTGGAGGCAAAATGAAAATTTCCCTTCTCTTTACAAATTAAGGGCAAAAGTGTCGTTTTATATATAGTCAATAGACAAATTATTTTAATGGTCAACAATCAATTGTGATGGAAGTTACTCTTGAATGTTTTATGACATGAAAAACAGATGGGTTATTTGATAGTACTGGAAAGAAATAAGGTTATTTAGCATATAGCAAATGTAAGGTTGGTATATATCAAAAACTCTTAAATAAAATTGAGGAATGATAAATAGAGGTGATGATACCATAACATCCTATGCCATACCATCTTTCCTAGAAACATTCCACTTGTGTAGGACATTAATACCATGAAAACGATAGGCGTCCCTGTGATCATTAATTACCAAGGTGGACCACACATATATGTTGAGTTAGGTATCTAGTTGTAAATTGATTCCAATGGTGTGATCCACCTTATAAGTAGAATTGTCTAATTTTTCCTCTGGGTCATAATGGTGGGGATTACTATTTTTATGGCACTGATTTCTACTCAAGTGAATTTTTTGTAAGAAAGATTCTAGGCACCAGTAGTTGTGTTCGTGTGGAATCTGTTTACCAACCATTTTTAGCACTCTTGTTGATCAACAACAAGCCGTCATGTATTGGTACCATACGCCTAATAATGATGAAATTGTACTCGTTCTCGACGATATCTATCACCTCTTATTTTTTAATAACGCGTTACCTGTTAAAAGTAAAGTGAAACAGAATCATACGCATATATCTAGGAAAGACTAAGGGACGAATGATATACAACCCTAATTCCGGTGGTATATGTGTAACACCTTGTACTTTTCAATACTCGGGTGTTATCATGAAAACCTAACTTAGT
The DNA here is from genome assembly GCA_030180095.1 of Magnolia changhungtana. Taxonomy (NCBI): domain Eukaryota; kingdom Viridiplantae; phylum Streptophyta; class Magnoliopsida; order Magnoliales; family Magnoliaceae; genus Magnolia; species Magnolia changhungtana. Next base: position 4,876,472 of record JASAUF010000445.1, on the reverse strand, counting down.
ATAAATACAAATTCAATTTATTTAAACATTTACCTTCATTCAAGTTTAAATTTGTCTATTAAGAGTAATCTTCAACCATAGACTAAATCATTCATCCGATGATTTCTAAGATGGACCATCATATCTTTAGAAAAATATGTTTTTAAGATTTCAATCTCCTTGATAGATAAATATAACCGTTCATCTTAGATTTCAAAGCCTGAACCACTAGATCCCCCATTTGCCGTGTCCTCAACAACATGAGGAGCTAAACCATATAACTAGTCGATTAATGTTTAATCAATCATCTAATGTCACATAAATTCTTCTAGGGACGCTTAAGATCATTAATAAATGATGAAGAAATAATCGGACCTCCAGATCACCATTAATCAACGGGGAATCCTACAAATTCAAGTGGTGCTACCCACCTAAATATAAACCTACCTCATTTCTGATCTAACCGTTGGATTTGTATTAGTGGGCATGTAAGATCTGAAATACATGTAATATGGACCATCTGAGCTTCAGATTTGTCTCATTTTGGAGTGTTGACCTATCAGGGACCATAAAACCTAATGGACGGATTAGATTGAAAAAAGAAGCATCACAGTGGATCCCACATGATGCTGAATGTACACAACAGTCTGTACACCCATGTACCACTGGACTTAGAACCCCGCGTGTTCCAAGGAGGAAAGACCTATTCCTTTTGCATTTTCCCGCCCGAGCCGAGTTTGTACATACAGCCGTCGGTTGTCTTCGATCATGGCCCACCATCATGACTCATTGCACTGATCCAAACCATCCATCTTACTTCAACTGAGTTTCTAATCAGAACCCTCGAATTTTCACACGCTTTAGTACACGAGCGTGTGCACAGTTCCGTGCGAAAACTGAGTGTGCAGAATTTTTTCGGAAACGGGAACCACTCCATATTGCCTGGCTGGCAATCCAAAACAATGATTACTACTGCTGGATTATTGTTACTCTTAAGATAGAGTTAAGCTATAATAATGAAAGATAAAAATAATTTTATTAGTTTTTGGGACTGGTGTAAGACAATTTGAATTGATGCAAGATACTTTGGATTGATGCCCTTAATCATATTTATAGAATTTTGTTGTGGGAGTTGAATTGTTGCCACATTAGGCCTTCTAAATCCCTCGTGTTCCTCTAACTTTTCTCTCTGGCTAGACTGTTAATTTACCTCTTGGACTTCTCGTATGATACCCCATCATCAATGACATGTACCATCTCACACAAATGGTGGGACCCACCTGATGAACAGCCTGCACACATGACATATTGGCAGTTGCAATCACAAATCTAGCTTAACTAATTAATGGAACCAAAACAGACCCCAGACTTCAAGGCTCAGCCAAAACTAGGCCCAACGCAAAGTAGACTTAGGCCAAAAGCCAAAATCATGCACCTGACCTCTAATCAATGGTTTGTGCTACAGTTCATGTTTTTTATAACATAAATGCGAAATTATTAAACTAGGGAGCTTCTCAAGTAGATGACACTGGTTTTTCATTTTGTCCCGTTAAGTATCACTTGACAACTTGAGCCTTATCCCATTAGCATCATCGTTAACAGCATGCTTAGATGGGCCATAGATCAGATAATTAACGCTGGGAATCTGGCCCTTGGAGAGAAACATAGTCTATATGAACGGTTCATATCGATGCATGGACTCTCCTCATGTCCAATTCCACTCATTTGTCTTGTAATAAAGTGCAGCTTACATACTACATCGACTCATCATAACATAACATTTCTTCAGCAACTTCCCTCATATGACACAAGAATATGAACTAGATCTGTTTGGCCCACCCTTGATGGGCCATGCCCAAACATTTTCTACAATGGCACAATCCTATCATTTCAAATGTGCCTATAAATAGACATTTGGGAATAAAAATACAGCAAAGGTCCATATTAAACTGAAAAAAAAAAAGAAAAAGAAAAAAAAAGACAGCCAATTAGATCAACAGACCGGACAAGCGATCCATATGCTGCATTTTTACAAACTAATAACCAGAAAAACACAATCATTTGAGCCTTCTTCTTCTTCTTCTTCTTTTTTCCTTCCATCTTTTCATGAACACAAAAGCATTAAGCAAACATCCATGACTCTTATGTATCATTGAGAAATGATTTAGTGAACTTAAGGGCCTGTTTGGATGCATGTCAAATTCATGAATTTGGCTTTGTAAGCAATTTGTTTGGATTAGTCTTAGTTCATAAATTCTCTACTTGCCCGTTTAGTGAAACCAGCGCAATGCAATTAAAATTAAAAAGTCAATTCACCCATTTGGAAAGCTGGGAAATCTAGGGTTTTCAATTCCACATCCTCCACAAAAATGTCCATCCTGGTTAGTTAGGCAGATGGCCAAGTGATGTTTGAGAGGGATAAACAATCAAAGCAGATCCCACCGATGATTAGCATCATTGGATCAAAGTATTTTTTCTAGCTTGATGTCAAATAAACGGTGAACCCCATATGACAACTACCAATTAAACATTTGTCTAATATAATAAATATATAGATCATCCATTTCCTAGCCATTGACCTAAGGTTTGGATCATCCTATCAAAGAGGGGTTGGCAATAAAAGGCAGGCCCCACACGGAGGGTTAAGATCTCATATAGTTAATTTCCTACTATAATAAAAAGCAAAATCCATATCCTATCACTTGATCAGATGGCTAAGATCATCGTCTCCGAGTGGTTTTCAGAGGAATGGGAATCAACGATGGGGGTCATGTCAAGGATGGTCCAGATCATCAACTGGACCACCTTTGTTAGAATCAATAAGGGTTATCCACTCATTGATCACATGAGATCATCTGATCATAGTGACTATTAGGAGGTGTAAGCAATCAATGGTTAGCCCACCATGATGGGCAGTGTAGATCAATATGGATAACCCATTTCCTAGTTATCAATCAAATTATTAGAGTCAACTGATCAAAGTAACTTTTAAAGGGATGAGCAATTGATGGTGAGAATCCTAGATGCCAGACGGCCCAGATCATGTATAAGAAAGATGAGTGGTTCAAACATGGGCCTACATGGTGTATGATGGTTAGATGTTTATATGGTAAAAAAAATACGGACCATCATTTTTCCTAGCCATTATTCAGAGGGTTTAAAGCATCTAATCAAAGTGATCGTTCCCAGCCATTGATCAGAGTTTGAATCGTCTAATCAAAGTGATCTTTTAGGACTCAACAACATAGGGTGCCCCACTAGATGGACAGCCCAGATCACGAATATGACCTCTAGAAGAATACGTACCATATATCGATTGGCTGATTAGGATCCATAGTGGATTGATTTTTAGAAAGCTAGGACCCACAAGGTGGACGATCAAGATCGATGATTGAACATTTCTCCAATATAATCAATATGAACCATCTATGTTACTATTCATTGATTGAATGTTTACAATAATTATCCATCAAAGGTGGGATGCATGATTGATGGCTTCAAAGGTGGGATGCATGATTGATGGCTTAGATCCATTATTGGACCACTTCTCTATTATATTTGATTTCAACCATTAGCTTTGATGAACATGCCAGTTAATGAACTTTCAAATTCATGAATTGACCAATTTTGTGCATCCAAACAGGTCCCCAAGTGTTTGGGAACCTTCTAATGCACCAAGTTGCATTTGGACATGTGCACAGTCCATATAATGTGTACTGTCCATTTGGCCCAATCTATTCACAGGGTGCCTTGAAAATCATACTGACTAGATGATCAAGATCATCCAGTTTGTGAGATGCAAAAATGGATGGGGAACATCGTTCCAAGAAGAAGATGGGTACAATCACAGCTGTTTAGGACCTTTTGATTGCTGCAATTTTTGCACAGTAGCAGGTGTACTGACTGAATAGATGGTCTAGATAGGTGATGTAGAACATGCACACAGCTGACTAGAGCATTTCTGTCCATCCTTTCTTTTTCCCTTCACTACAGCAAAAACAATAAACCCTTCAAATTTGTGATGGATTTCTAAAGGAGAGGAAAGAAGAATATGAAAAGTCATTTCTAAAGGATGGATTTAAGCTAAATCCCCTTAGTTCATAAGACTCAGTACAAAACTAATAAAACATGTAGGGCCCACCACAACATAACGTTTACATCCAAATCAAATGTGCCTACCCAAAAAATAATAACAATAATCACAACAACAATACAAATAACATATATGTAAACTTCATCAATGGCATTACCACCACCTTTTCTTTAACTTATAAGAGCCGATAAACAGATGAGGTATGATTGGGTTTTGTAGTTACCTGGAGTTCTTGACACAAATGCAGACGGAATCACATGACACCAACAACAAACAGATTCACAGAATTGGGTTCCACGATGGTCCTGCAGAATGGTCCATTCTCAGCCTACTGGTTTGATTCATGTTTTGTAGTCCCATTGTTATTCTGCTGCTGCTGCTGCTGCTGCTGTTGAAGCTGATAAATGTTGAGCTGCATAGGTTGCTGCTGATGCTGCAGCTGGAACATCTGAGGATTAACTGGACGCTGGTGACCCAAGTTGTTAGAAGGGTGAGCCTCTCCGAGCTCTGCAGTGGCCAGCTTCAAGCGCTGGACCTCTGCACTCAGTGCTTCATTCAGGGCTGCATGTGTTGCCATGTGAATTAGAACACAGTTTCCCAAATGTAGTCCATGCACACAGCAGGAATGCGGCTAAGGAAGCATGTTACAGCACACAAACATAACCGTGCTGACTGATGAATATCTTAGGAAAAGAGAAAACAGTACAGTTACTGGAAGATGAAATGTAACCCAAAATGAGTGCCCAGACTTCCCACAAATGCTAAGCATACATTTCATTGCCAGTCTTTCATTACAAAACATGATGCCAACTGAATATCATGGTAGCAGGCTAAGAAAGCAATACTGTGCTTTTCATTTCATTATTGCAAGGCGAGAGACCTGCATCTTAAATAAACAGTGGGCTGTCGTATCTCTTGAAACTGACCAAATGATATGAGACAACCTTCATGGATAAAATGATCTCATAACCTCTCTAAGGGCCTGTTTGGCCGGGCAGATTAAGAGTGATTAGGAGGGATGGGATGGTAAAATCCCGGGATATGCCAAACACCAAACAGACCCAATGAACTTGTCCCAGGATATAGCAAACCCATGGATCTTAAACCAATCCACTGACATCACCATCATTACCTTAAAATTGATCCCATCCCTCCTAATCCCGTTCAATCGTACCTGGGGCGTGTTTGGTTGGACGGATTGGAAGGTAAAATCCCGGGATATGCTGGGCGTGCCAAACAGACTCAGTGAACTAGTCCCGGGATATAGCAATCCCATGGATCTTAAACCAATCCACTGACACCACCATCATTACCTTAAAATCCATCTCATCCCTCCTAATCCCATGGGATCCATCCGGCCAAACAGGCCCTAAGAATGACTCCATCTAGTGTAGCATTTTACTAATAATGTCAATGCAGCTTGCTTGCCCGCCTCCCCCCCCCCAGTCATAACTACTGAACATAGAATCGGATCATAAAAACCACAAGAGGATTGCAAACATAAATTGTAAATCCCAAATCACAAAATCATAGGATTTTTATAATCTTTTACTCTCTCTCTCTCTCTCTCTCTCTCTCTCTCTCTCTCTCTCTCTCTCTCTCTCTCTCTCTCTCTCTCTCTCTCTCTCTCTCTCTCTCTCTCTCTCTCTCTCTCTCTCTCTCTCTCTCTCTCTCTCTCTCTCTCTCTCTCTCTCTCTCTCTCTCTCTCTCTCTCTCTCTCTCTCTCTCTCTCTCTCTCTCTCTCTCTCTCTCTCTCTCTCTCTCTCTCTCTCTCTCTCTCTCTCTCTCTCTCTCTCTCTCTCTCTCTCTCTCTCTCTCTCTCTCTCTCTCTCTCTCTCTCTCTCTCTCTCTCTCTCTCTCTCTCTCTCTCTCTCTCTCTCTCTCTCTCTCTCTCTCTCTCTCTCTCTCTCTCTCTCTCTCTCTCTCTCTCTCTCTCTCTCTCTCTCTCTCTCTCTCTCTATATATATATATTTAGAAACAGATTTTTTAATCTTTTACGCAAAATATAGAAACATCTGAAATAATAAGATATGATCAAACATTCATCATTTTATCATTCCACATCATAATTTGTAAATTTGTAGAATATATCACGACAACACATTGGTTGATATTATTTTAATAGAAATCAAGGAAAATATGGTCATAGACTCATTTCATTATTTCAAAGGTTTCGATATAGTCATTATTTGTATTTGGAATTCTCTTCCCCTCTAATTTAATGAATTTCAATTATCTTATCGAAAAAAGAAAAATCTGAACTTCAACTGATAATTAAATAGTAACATTATCACGATAATGAAATTATTAGAAATCTAAAAAGATTTTCCAAGAAGTCTGAACTCTCAAGGACTCGAAAACAAAAAGGGAGAGAGAGCTTTTCAAAATTGTGCCCGATCATCAATTAGATATATAATACAATTAACATATCAACTCCAACCCAAGAAGTATTGCCACCAACTTGATGACTTAAAAAATAGTGTTGCCCAAAAAACATAAATGCAATCATGTTTTGATTCTTGAAGCCAAAGTAACACGGTGCAAATTCCTAATGAGGCGATACATGAGGGGTAAAAAATTTGTATTAAGTTGAAGTCAGATCCCAACCAACATTACAACAATACGTACAGGTCAACATGATCCCAAACATCCATAAAACATTCCAATTTCCCAATAAACCTTTCTCTATAACATGGTATCAGAGATGAGCTTTTCCACACAACCCTAGTTCTTTCTTTCCCTTCTTCTCCCTTGTCCTTTCTTCCTTTTTCCCTTCCCCTTCTTCCCTTTTCCTCTACAGTGCAGTCATGGGCAAGAACAACACCCAGCACAGCCACAGCATCTGCATCCAGTGCTGCCAGGGGCAGCAGAGTCAAATGCCACTACAAGCAGCGTCCAACGCTGCCACAAGCAGCAGTGTCACTCGTTGGAGTCATTGAGGCCCATTACTTGTAACCCTTTTTGTTCGGTTGATGCCCAGTGCCGACTATTACATCCACAATTCATGGGAGTTATGATGCTCATTGTCTTAACCATCATGGCCTTGTCGGATGGTGTGGTGCTATTAGTTTTCCTGATTGTTTGTGTTTCCGATTCCGTCGCTATTCATTGGATTTCCCTTAGTTGTGTCAATGGGAGTTTTTTTAGGGATGGGTGATATGAAAGGTGCTTCAACCAGTGTTCTGCCTATCAAGACCCACACCAGGGATTGGTTCATTACTACTATGAAGTTGGATGGGACGAATTACCTAACTTAATTGCTGAAGGTCAAAATTTTTACTGGTGAGCTTAAGAAATTGGGTTATATCATTGGCAGCAAGAAAGAGCCCAACAAAGATTATCCAACGAAAGAAATTTGGGAGTAATTTAGTCCGTGCATTTCAGATACATAGAGAGATTACTAACATGTAGCAAGGCAAATCAAACTACTGAGATATACTATGCAGCCCTTCACCTGCGATGGAAGGAATCAAACTATTGTGTGCCAGCGGTGGTCATTCCGGATGAACACCGCAAGTGATTATTGAAGCAGAGGATATTTTGAATTCTTAAATGGGCTCCATCCAGATCTTGAGGCTCATGTTTGCACATTCTAGGAAGGGAGTCATCACCTTCACTTGAGGCTGTTTATTTATGTTCACAGTGAAGCGCATCACCATGCGTCATCAGGGGTATCCAATGTATCTATTCCCGAGAGATATGCCTTCATGGATAGAGCCAAATTGTCATGGGGGCCTCCCACAAAGGGGCAGCCCCATACAACTTCTCGGAACGTTGACAGGGATAAGTTGATATTTAGTCATTGTGTGTCAACAACATATTTACTCATTGTGTTCATTGTCGACACACCTGTGGCCATTGCTATGATCTCCAACCTCATCTTCGTTCCAAGACCAAGAGTGAGGCTAATAGTGCTGAGATTGAGAGGAGCTTAACATGCTGATTCCAAGTAAAGCACCATTAGCGAGCTCATCAAGAGGTTGCCAGTCTTTAAGCTTTTATTTCCACTGACAGTACATCAAGTGATCAACCAAGTATATCTACAAATCATGTGTCTAGGTCCGTATCTCGTTCTTCTGCATCCTAGATCATTGATTCTGGTGCCATTGACCACATAACTAGTTAGGAAGGTAACTCCCTTTCAAATTTGCATTTTCTACATTGTATTAAGCTAGTTGATGGCCCTACTCCAAAGTATCTGGAAAAAGATCTTATCAACTTAGTTCATCTTCATGGTTGCCTTCCATTCATCATGCTCCATCCTTTCCTACAAATCTGTTATCAGTCAATGCTCTTACCAAGCAACTAAACGTTGTGTTACATTTTTATTTTTTTTTCTTTTCATTGTGTTGTACAGGTTTTGTGAGCCAGGAGGACTTTTTGTGAACCAGGAGGATAGGGGATGGAAGTGAAGCTTAGAGGTTTTATCTACTTGATGTCAGTGATACTCCTGTCTGCATTCCTGAGTCTGTGTTGACCAACGATGAGCGCATACAGCTTTGGCATACATACATGTTCACATCGCTGTTAGGTCCCTTAGCATTTTATTTCCAAATAAATTTCATGGAATTTTAGTTTCAGTGTTGTAGTCAGCTGAAACATTGTCAAACGATTTATCCAGTTTGTGAAAATAAAAGTGTAGCTCCCTTTTGTTTAGCTCATTCTAACACGTGGGCCTGCCCCCAATTACTTCTATTTCTGGTGTTCAATAATTTATTCCGTGCATTGATAACTCTTCTCAAGTTACCTGAACATATCTTACGAGATATATAAGTGCAGTACCATCAATTGTAAAACTGTTTGATAAAATGATAGATATGATTGTTCTGAATATCTACTGGGACACCATAACCTTTATTTAGAAAGCTGCAATGATGGAGGAGATGACAAACCTTAACAAACAGGGACCTGGATCTAGTTGACTTGCCAAAAGGCAAGCATGGTGTTGGGTGAAAGTGGGTGTACACACTAAACTACAATCCTGATGGCCCCGTTAAGCTCCCCTTGTTGCAAAAGGGTTTACTTAGCAGTTTAGCATCAATTACCATAAGACATTTGCTCCAAGTTGGTGTGAGTTCCATCTATGGCTGATCAACGTCATTGTCCCCTTTACTAGTTGGATAAAAAGAATGTGTTTCTTCATGGCGACCTTCACGAGGAAATGTCTCTTTCATTGTGTGTGTTTTGAGAGAGAGAACTAAAATTTATTAAGACACCCACCGAAAGGCAGGAAAAGATAACAACCCAACTCTACCATTCAAAAAAAGAAGAAAGACTAGCAGAGTTTGCTGCTTTTACAACAGAAGCCCAATCCAAAACAACCCTTTTAATTTTGGAAACTTCTTTCATGGAAGTCCTTTTTTTTTTCTGAAAGCAACGACTATTCTGGTTCCACCAAATGATCCAGAAAATAGCCATTGTAAGGAGCCTCCAAATAGCTTTCCCAAGTTTCCTTACCCCTCCATGCCAAGCCCATAAGAGATCCTCCACTGACTCTGGCATTGTCCAAGCAATATCAAAAAAATCTAGAAACTGCTCCCATATCTTACGAGCAAAAGAGCTATGAATGAAAAGGCGATCAATCAGCTCTGCATCCCCCATGCACATCAAACAGACGTTGGAAGGACTAGGGATCTCTATCATTGGGTTTTCGCTTCCAGATTCCAAGGCAACATATGCAAGTTGAAGAAGTCATTGTATGTGGGCTTAAACTGGTTTGAGGAGCAGTTCACCAAGCTATTTCTCAAATTGGCTTCTAGCGCAGTTCATGTGACCGATCCATCTTTGTCAAGAAAGTTGGCTCCTATATAACCATGCTGGCTGTATATCATATCTAGAAATAATGTTGATAAGATTATCACTGTTATAAAGTTCCTTGTAGACACTTTTGATGTTAAGACCTAGGGTCACTGAAATATTTCATTAGAATTGAAGTTCTTTAGTCCAAGAATGGGATATTTCTTTCGCAACTCAAATATGCCTTTGACCTTCTTCAAAAAACCAGCATGTTGGATTCACGTCCTACTAATACATTGATAGAAATAAATCATCACATATATCCTTGAGAATCAGGACTAACAGACCTGGGCATGTATCGTTGCTGTGGTGGGAAAGCTTAGTTTATTTATGCATCAGCTATCCAAATATCATGTATGTTGCTAATGTTGTGAGCTAGTTCATGCAAGCTCCTTTTACTCATAATGTTGATGTCGTCTCTTGGATACTTCACCACTTGAAGTCTTCGCCTCGAAAGGGTCTTTCATGCTCAGATATTTGTCATCTTCATAATAGTGCATACTGTGATGCAAACTGGGCCAGATCATCTAATAACCAAAGATCTACTATTGAGTATTGTACCTTAATCGGAGGTAACCTAGTTTCCTAGAAGAATACGAAATAATTTGTTGTCCTCCACTCCTTTGTTGAAGTTGAATACTGCTCTATGGGTCATGCTACACGTCAAATCATTTGACTTCAATCCCTACCTAGACCTTGAAGTTTCACCATGATTCATGTTGCCTCCAATCCAGACTTTCATGAATGGGCATAGCACATTGAGGTTGATTGTCACTTGATTCGTGAAAAGACCTTCGATCTTCTTTTTACAACACCTCATGTTCAATCCAAGCATCGATTCGTTGATAATCTTACCAAAATTGTTCCTTCTCATTTTCGTAATCTGTTGGCCAAGCTGGGCATGTGTGACATCTATGCTCCAGCTTGAGTGTAGTGTTAAGAGTAATTTCTATTTTAATTTGTTGCTCCCTCATGACATCATATTTTGTATATTCTATAATTACTAAAAGAGGTTAGGGAAGCCATTTTCTCACCAGTACACCAATTTCCCAAACTCCCTTTCTTTACAGTAGAACAAAACAATTGACTTGTTTTAAATGATTCTTAATGCCCCCCACAAATTTAAATACCAAAAATAAAAGCCAAATACAATTTAGATAAGAAGAGAACAAGTATAATTTCATTCGTAAATTTTGGGATTTGAATCATAAATCATCAGACCCACACGGGGTTTGGGCGAATGGCAAGCATCGTGGGTGTACTCCCCATAGACGCGAGATTGATTCCCCTCCCCAGGATTACCCGATGCACTTGGTTTGTGGGTGATTGCATGCATCTGCAGGGAATAGTTTCACCTCCAAAATGGGGTGGGGAACCCTAACGTCATCCAAAAAAAAAACATAAATCATCGGGTTCAAATCATAGAATCATCAAAAGTGGGATTCACGTCATTTTGCCTAAGCATCAACTTTAAAATTGTAAATTGTAGGATTTTGACAACAATGATCATAATGACGACAAGTGATTCAATAACTAGCCTGGCTTCATTTGCAGGATTTCTAGTGTTTTCACAAAATAGTGGAGATGTCTCAGCAAGTAGGAAAATCAGTTTGAAATTTTCATAAATTTTTTGAGAGAAAAAATTAGTGAAGAGTTTCTACAGTTAATTAGTTCTCTAGAAGTAAGTTCATTCCCCAGTCACTGGTTAAATTGATGAGAAATTTAACCATGTTTGCAAGTCTTAATAATCGAAGTTTAGTAAGAGATGGTTTCCATTTTTCCCATGGCTCCAATGCCAATGAGATGCTCGGAGGATGACTAGAATCAAACCCAATCCATCCCAAAGAGATGCATGAAGTGATGCTCCATTGAGACTTCCTTGCTAAAGACACATACTATGTAGACATTCATAATGGACATGTTCCTGCTAAAGTGGTCGTTGGTATCATTGACTAAATAATGCAGGGGCATTTTCACACCGAGCTCGAGTGCGGTGGCCTATGGGATGCAGGGGCACACTCGGGGTGGGCGGCCCGTGTGAGGCGGTACCCATGTGATGTGGGGCCCACGAGAGGGGTTCAACCGAGGTCCTAACCCTTGGGATGTCGGGCCTGGGCTATGAGATAAAAGGATTGATTCGTCATGCTCTATCAATTCGAGCTTTTAGAGCAAGTGGTTAATTATCCTACATCAAAGTGGTATCAGAGCAGGTCTCGTGTTCAAGACTCCTTGCCAGGGGTGATTAATGCAAGGCAATTTCACACCAAGCTCGAGTGGGGTGGCCTGTGGAATGCAAGGGCACACTTAGGGTGGGCGGCCCGTGTGAGGCGGGTGGCTTGTGTGAGGCGGTACCCATGTGATGTGAAGCGGGTGGCTCGTGTGAGGCAGTACCCATGTGATGCAGGGCCCGCGAGGAGGGTTCAACTGAGGTCCTAACCCATGGGATGTGGGGCCTGGGCTATGAGATAAAGTGATTGATTCATCATGCTCTATCAATTCGAGCTTTTAGAGCGAGAGGTTGATTGTCCCACATCCCTAAACCTAGCAATTTATAAAGGCAACATAGTCATTACAAGAGAGTGAATCTGCAATAGCTGCTATAAATATCTTCCTTGCGAGGAACTTTGTAATCAAGGATGTGGGCTTGCTGAAATACTTTCTTGGCATCAAAGTTGTTAGCTATTAGGTATTTCTCAAAAACAAATTAAAAAAATAATAATAATAAAAAAATTTAAGTTGTTAGGTCCAAGAAAGGGATCTTCATTTCACAACAAAAATATGCTTGTCTTACTCAGAGAATGGCACGCTAGGTGCTTATCTAACCAATACTCCAATAGAAGCAAATCGAGCGTCTAACGAACACCAGCATGTATCATTGTCTAGTGGGCAAAGCTTGAGTTATCTAACAATCACTTGCCTGATATGGCGCATGCTGTGAGTGTGGCCAATCAGTTCATGTAGGCGCCATGTTCTCACCTATTCCTATTGAGGTTCCTACTCCTATTTTGTTTCATTGTAATAATCAAGATGTCACCCATATTGCCTCTAATCCTATCTTCCATGAGCACAAAGTACATTGAGGTGGATTGCCAATTTGTTCTTGAGAAGCTCTCATCTGGAATCCCATCGACTCCGTGTGTTGGCTCCAAAGTTCAACTAGCTAATATTCTTACCAAGGCAATGCACTCCGCTCATCTTCATGTGATTGTGTAAAATCCAGGTACATAGATGCCAATGCTCCAGCTTGTGGGGAATGTTAGTGCATGTGCATGTTGTCTTTATTTTCCTGAGATGTATTATATCCTATATTGGTTAGATGTGTTTAGTTATCGGTGCTCCCTCAGGACACCATATTGTTTCACTTATTCTAGGTTTTATTATCAATAAAAAAGGGCTAAAGACTCAATCTCCCTATCTCACTTTTACTTCCTCTCCCAAAGTACTTCTTCTACTCTCTTCTCTCTTCAAGAGAAGTAATTACAAAAATAATAATAATAACAAAGAGCCCCAAAAATAAAAAAGGTTCTAGGAGAGCTTAACTAAGTGACAAATTACATAGATCCATGCTTACCAATGTAGATCTAAAATCTAGCATGCTATAATCACATAATATAAGTTTAAATAATAATAATAAAATAGAAAAAGAAATAGAAAGAGCCAAAAATGGAAGAAAAATAGACCCGAATTATGAAAATCATGTAAACAACCAAACCTTGCCAAAGATAAGAATGATCTGTTAATATGTGTTACTTTGGTGAAATACATGAAAATCCAACAAGAGAAAACAAGATGAGCCATGTTTTTACATGCAAAAGTTATTTCATAAATAGTTGGTTCTGGCTTCAATATATATATCAAAATAGGCTTCTACTCCCATTTTTCTTACTCAAGTCGAGTGGGGAGTAGTCGAAACCCCTACATCCCCCTTCCTCCAAGAACAAGCCCAGAAAAAGTAGCAAAAATGGGGCGAAAAAGGAGATTTTGATGCTCATATCAGCCATATCAATTTGAATCTGTTCGCATTGATTGTATTGGAGCCTGAATCAACCAATTCGATTGAATCTGAGGTCCCACGACTCTCAATATCCTATTGGAAACTTCCACTTCATGATATGTACCAATATTGAATCACTCTTTTAAATATCTGTATAACAAAATCTATATGAAAGAGAAAAGGAGACACAAGGCGAGTCCCAACACATAGCAAAAACACTACGAGCAAAAAGATACAAACATGAAAGATGACAGAGCTAAAATAAAACTATTAAATGATGTAAATACTTGCTTTGGACCATCTAATCTATAGAGATCTTCAGCGTTTGTTACCATGTTGCAAGAATCATCTACCTAGGAGTCATCCACACTTCAAGCATGAGTTCCCACTTCCTAGTTGTTTATACTTGCTCACATCACAGATGCTTCCCCACCATGATGTGTGGCCGTTATGTAAAGGTAACAGTGGCAAACATTACACGTTAGGGGGTCATAACAGCTGTTATGGAAAGGAAAAAAAAGACCCGTAACCACCATTAGCAGCCTATTATGTCCCCTGCAAAGGCCACAACAACCCCATAATGGTTTGTTACGGGGCAGATACAGGTTTTTCAGACTTTTTTTCAACATTAAGGGGCAGATACAGATTTTTCGGTTTTTTTTTTTCAATAAAAAATGAGACTGTAATGGCCGTTCGACCCGTATCATAAAGGTAATGGTGGTGACCATTATGGCCACCGTTACCATTACGAAATACCTTGTTCCCCACTCCTAACCCAAATCTGTGATGCTTCAAATAATCAGTGTTCAAATAATGCTCTAAAAAACAACCAGATTGCCCAATCTGACTACGTTCAACAAAACCAAAGCCTTTTACAGTTCATTTGGATTCTACACACTTAAGAACTTAAAAACCATTTAGATTGGGCTGCATCACTATGAAATGGCAATTAAACTGGTAACTGACATTCGGACCCATTTGAACAATTGGGTTAATTAAAAAAAATGTTGAGATTCGCTAAGTGCACACACATGTGCAATAAAGCTTGGGTACAAACCACACGTGCCAGCATGGCACATACTTGCGAGATCTAATCCATCTATCAGGTTGGTCCAACCTTATACATGTTTTCCCAAAAAACAATCTGGTCCAATCAGCATGTGGGCCCCATTATTGGAAACAGGTTGATGGGTTAGAAAACTTCGGCCAAGTTTTTCAGAGCCGTAAACATGTTCTGCAAAGTGTGGCCCACCTGACCAGTGGATCAACCTGATTCTCAGGCAAGGGCATCAATATAGTGGTGCCGTTCTGTTGGATGGATTGGATCCTGGACCGATTGCACCATGCTCACAGGTGTGTGGCATGTACATGAGCTTCACTCACTGCACAAGTGTGTGGGCTTAGCAAAGCTCTATTTTGTTATCTATAAAATGGTGACAATGTCACTGTTTAGACCTGTTAGAGCCAATAATTGAATGTTTTGGATAAAACTGGCTGTTGGTCACTAGGATTTACACCTTGCAAAGAAGTTGACCATCTACACAGGTTTTAGACCATTTCTCTCAAATGTTCAAAGCTTTGAGCAAGACCGGCACTGAAATTTGGATTCAAAGAATTGAGAAGTTAATCTAGTGAATTAGTTTCCGACTCAGTCTTGGGATTGCGTCAGCTCAAGAAACTCAAGACTACCACCTTTGAAATTAATGAGAAATAAAGGGAGATCTATCTTTACGCAATAACAAATATATGCACAGTTAACATGGTCCTAAGACTGCTAAACTATATAGCCATTGTTCTAGTTCTTGGGTCAAGCCAATTCAGGCTATACTGAGTCACTGACTCTACTCATCAATGGCTCATTAGGAATCGATGCATGGAACATCAACGCATGCATGTTATAAAAAGAGAAGAAGCTACCATCTCTTAGTTGTGCCTGTTGCTCCATGGCTTGAAGACGGAACTTCAACTCATTGTTCTGACTGGTAAGCCCAGCTGAGTCTCTCTGGAAGGAAATTAGAAGGATAAGATAATAAAATTATGCCACATTTAAAGAAAAAGAAAAGAGATTTTTATTTTTCCTTTTTTGAAAGATAAAGAGAAAATAACACCCCAAATAACTGACCTGTAACAGGGTAAGCTGGGCAGACAGAGTGGTAGCTTCTGTCTGTAGAGTCTGCACCTTGTGTTCCAGTTCTGAAATGTACCGCATCTTTCGCTCCTTGGATCGAGCAGCTGATTGCCGATTTGCCAAAATCCTGAGATTAAGAGAACCAATATTTCGGTGGGATGTCACTTTAGGCTGTCTGATAAATGATGCATTTGAATGGCACTTGATCAAGCAATTTTTGTCGTGGGGTCCTGCCTCTTGGTAATCTAAGCCACTAATCAGGAGGGACCAATCATGGGATGGGTCATGCCCATATCCCCTATTTATTTTTATTTTTTAAATATTTAGAAAGATACATATCCCATATTGGATGAACCAAGCCTTCCTATGAAGTGGAGATTCAAGCCAATTGTCCCAATTTGATGAGGCCCAAGCAGACAATTAGGACCATCCAATGGGGAAGGATTGCAGCGTATCTCTCATCCACCATCGTGAGCCCAACATTTGAATGATACAAATCCACTATTTGTTTTTTCTTCCTTTTTTAAAAAATTTTCAGAAAGATACATATACCGTGTTGGATGACCCAAGCCATCCAAAGAAGTGGACAATTAAGCCAATTATCCCAATTTGATGAGGGTCCAAGCAGACGATTAGGACCATCCAATGGGGAAGGATTGCAGGGTAACTCTCATCCATCATGGTGAGCCCAACATATGAATGATTTGAATCAACTATTTTTCTCCGTTCTTTTTTTTTTTTTTGAAAGATATATATCCCATGTTGGATGACCCAAGCCATCCAATGAAGTGGACAATTAAGACAAATATCCCGATTTGATGAGAGCCCGAGCAGAAAATTAGGGCCATCCAATGGGGAAAGATTGTAGGTAACTCTCATCCACCATGGTGAGCCCAACATATGAATGATATGAATCACCATCCAGTGTCCTCAACATTTACAGTTTGCACAGTGAGCAAATGCTGAACTAAAAATTTGAGTGTTCCTTTTTGGAAATGTGTCAGTCAAGCCAAAACAACAAAGAATTGGAATTCGCCAACTTGAGGTCACAAATATAGGTCAAAGCTACTCCACCTTTTGGCCCGCTTAGGGTCCGTTAACGCGATCTCAGCAAGTTTCTCGTTGGCCATGATCTTCTTCATCTCTGCACCACTGAATTCACCATTACCGAACTCCAAGCTGAAAGGAGCCGAAGTCCCATCCATCGAATTGGTGCGCGAGTGCTGGCCTGCCTGAACTCCCACAGACGGCGGCAGCTTCGGTGACTCATCCCCAAAGTTCATCTTGCCCATCAAGCTATCCATGGAAAGACTTCTACAATGACGAGTTGACCCAACATTCACATTGGCATCACCACAAGCGCTCCGTTTGGTCCCTTCCTTCCTCTCTGTCGAGGAACTCCGATTTGCACGATGCATGCTCCCACCACTTTCATTCACACTGCTCTCTGCTTCATTGTCACTGCTCTCCCCAGTCTTCGTGCCGCTAGCTCTGCTATCCAAATCCTCACGGTTCTCATTGCATTGTTTATCCAAAGCCCCGCCAGAGTTCAACGCATCCATATTGTCCAAGTTCATATACGCAGAGAACAGATCATCCACAGCTGCTTCCCCTTCAGATTTCCTCTCCCCCGTCCCTTCCACATTGCCATCACCCCCATCTCTATCCCAATCCAGTTCCTGTTTCACGAGCTGGGCTGGCTTCGAAACCCCCAGATTCTCCTTTGCAGAAGCAGACCGATCTAAAACTCCACCCTGAGCTCTGATCGGAGCAACCGGGGGCGAAGACGGGATCCCAGACGAGAACCCAAACGGGATCTCACTGTGGGACCGTCGGTGTGCTTTGCGAGGCGGGAGGCTTTCACTGACCCGGACCGAGCCACTCCCAGCCCCCCTCGTGTAGGGCGAAGGAGGTGGCGGGGTGTGGGAGTTCATATCCCGTTCCTCCATCGAGATGTCTGCAGACATCGGATCTGAAAGCGACGGTGACGCCGATTCGCGGTAAGGGGACGGGCTCATCGGGGGCAAGGAATCAAACGAGAAGAACGCGGGCTGCGATAAAGATCTGGAATGCGAGGGAGCAGGGCTGAACTGCTGAGCAGGCGGCCTGGCCGCTGAAGCCGGGATCTGTGAGTAAGGAGAGGCAGGCGGGAAATGCAGGTGGGACGGAGGCATCCCAGCCCGCTTGTTGTTGCTCTCCGGGCTGAAATTCTGCGAGAAATTACGGAAGGGCGCTCGGATTTGGGATGTGTTGAGATGAGGAACCTCGAATCGACTCGACGCCGACGATGATGGTGGCGGCTGCTTTGGAATGGAAGACGACGAAGTCCCGAAAGAAGATTGAAGCCGTTGGATCAGATCGCCACTGCGATGATCTTCAGCTTCTTCCATTTTCTCCTGAATCCTAAGATCGGAGCTCACAGGCCTTTCTCATACAATACAATCAAAAACCCTAGATTTTTCTTTTCTAGGGTTTATGCGGGGAGTGAAAAAAGGGAAGCGAAGAAAGCAGGCGCAACTTTTCTCGGTAGTACAGCGGCTATTATATGAAGAATGGGAGCAATGCCTGGCTCTGGTTCTAGTTCTGTTGAGTTGTAGAGAGTGTGAAGAAACAGAGGTGAAGGAGAAAAGAGTCTCTCTTGGAAATGCCGTGTGGGCGTTTTTTCCACTCCGTAGGACTGCAGCGTATTCTATCCTCAATTCCGCCACAATTTCATTTCAACGAAATTTCATTTAAATTTGCATTTCATTCCGACTTCTACGGCACGGGCTTCTCAAACAGTGAATACCATTCGGTCTTTAATTGCCCTTGCCTTTTCCGCTAATGACAGATGTGTTTCTTCGCTTTCGTTCCGACAAATGGAAACGAGAAACGATAGGATGGAGCGGGAGCGGATTGCGTCTGCCCGCCGCCTTGACGGAAATCGGTCTAGGCAGGGGAGCGGTTTGGGTGGATCCCCGTGGGGCCCACTTTGATATATGTGCCTTACATCCATATCGTTCATTCATTTTAACGGTTCATTTTAGTGAATGATTTCAAAATTGAAATAGATCCGAATCTTAGGTGGATTATATTAGAGGAAACAGTCGCGATTAAATTCTCACCGTTAAAAACTTGGTAGGGCCATCAAAATGTTTATTTGCAATCCAACCTTTTGACAGGTAATAAAAACATTGCAAAGAGACCACACAAATATCAGCTTGATCCAAAACTTTTGCGGTCTAGGTGAGTTTTTAACAGTATATTACCACTCTTTCCTTATGGTCCCCCTTCGATTTGAATCTACTCCATTTTTAGGATCATGCCTCAAAATGGATTGTTTTCAAACAGAATAGACTGCGTGGTAGGCCCCACACGTTCAGGAATCCAACCCACCTCTTTGGATATGGGATCTCACCTAATCCGCTATCTCTACGTAGGACGTGGAGTAAATACTGACCGGTTGAGTAGGGAGGGGCGCGGATTAGGTACTACCTCCGCCCATCTGGAGCTCAGGACGGGTTGGACGTGTAACCCCTTGATTAGTGGAGAGTGGTTATGTCATATGGCAGAAGACACGTCAACAAACGGAGCCGTTAGCTCGCGGTTATACTCGGTCATAGAGAACTCCAATCGTCTCTTTATTTTATTTTTTATTTTTTTTTATAAAAGTTTTCTACCTTTTTTCGTGCGCAGAGCAGCGAGACTCGCTACTAAATTAACGTCGCCGAGTTTTTTGGGCCACACAATGAAACATATGTTGTATCCACACCGTCCATATATTTGGAGAAATCATTTTAGGGCATGATACAAAGAATAAGTCAGATCAAAGGCTAAAGTAGACCCCACCACAAAAAACAGTGGAGAGAGTAATGCCTACCATTGAAACCTTCCATCCACCGTGATGTTTATTTGAGATCCAACATGTTCATGTATTAACTCAGACATGAAAGAAAGGAAAACACAAATAACATCTTGATCAAAAACTTTTGTTGCCCTTATAACTTTTTAATGATAGGTGTCGCTCTCTCCACTGTTTTTGTACGGCGGGGTCCACTTGAGATTTTGATCTAACTCATTGTTTGGACCATGATCAAATATGATCTCTCCAAATGGATGGACGGTGTGGATACAAAACATATATCATGGTGGGGCCATAGGACTGGGTTACGTCACTTCATACAATTACGAAATGGCATTGCGTTATTGTATTGAGTAAACTCTGTTGGCCCACTATGACTTCATGTGTTTTATCCACGCTGTCCATCTGATTTTTCAGATCATTTTAAGGGCTCAACCCAAATTTAAAGTATATCTAAAGCATAAATAGACCATACTATAGGAAACAGTGGAATTATTTATTACCACCGTTGAAACCTTTCTAAGGCCCAATGATGTTTGTTTGTCATCCAAACGGTTCATAAGATCACAATGACATAGATGAAGGGAAAACACAAATATCAGCTTGATCCAAAACTTATCTTGCCTCTGAAGAATTTTTCAACAGTAGACGCATGACAATTCACACTGTTTCCAGTAGTGTGGTCCACTTGAGATTTGGATATGCTTGATATTTGGGTTAAAGCCCTAAATTTAGGTGATAAAACGGATGGACAGAGTTTATAAAATGCATGAACGACGGTGGACCCATGGCTGTAATGGACCCCACCACAGAAAACGGTGGAGAGAATGACGCCCACAGTTGAAACCTTCGGAAGGTCCACCATGATGTTTATTTCAGATCCAACCTGTTCATGTGCTAAAGTAGACATGAAAGAAGGAAAACATAAATATCTGCTTGATCAAAAACTTTCATGGCCCTTAGAACTTTTTAATGGTGGGCATCAATTTTTCCACTGTTTTCTGTGGTGGGGTCCACTAAAGCTTTAGATCTGACTCATTCTTTGTATTATGCCCTAATATTATCTCCCCAAATGGATGGACGGTGTGGATACACAACATACATCATGGTAGGGCCCACATAAGTTGATGACATCAACTCAGTTGAGGACGAAAAAAAAAAAAGCGTTTGGATTTTTTTGGAAAACTCCGTTCCATTTGATGACGTGTCACTGCTATCTGACGTAACCACTCTCCGCTAATCAATGGGCTACACGTCCAGCCCGTCTTGAGCTCTGGACGGGCAGGTGTAGTACCAAATCCGCGCCCAGTAGGGAGTCCACCACTGAAGTGACGTCACCAAGTTATGTGGGCCCCACTATGATGTATGTGTTGTATCCACACCGTCCATCTATTTTGAGATATCATTTTACGGCATGAGCCAACGAATGAGGGAGATAAAAATCTGTAGTGGACCCACCACAGAAAGCAGTGGGGAGTGATTCCCACTGGTAAAACTATCCTAAGGCCCACCATAATGTTTATTTGAAATCCAACCCATTCTAAAGTTAAAAAAATACGTGAAAGAAGGGAAAACACAAATAGCAGCTTGATCTAAACCTTTTGTGGCCTCTAGAAGTTTTTAATGGTGGACATCACTATTCCCACAGTTTTCTATGCTGGGGTCACTGGATCTTTGGATTTAACTCATTCTTTGGATCTTGCCCTAAAATGATCTCTACAAATGGATAGAAGGTGTGGATACAAAACATACATCATGGTGGGCCCACGGAACTTGGTAACATCACTTTAGTAGCCAGTCTAGCTACTCAACCTGTTAGTAGCTAGCTAATCCGGGCTCTGTGGGATCTACTAGCTACTCAACCTATCAGTAACTAGCTAATCCGCGCTCCTCTAGGGCTCTGTGGGGTCAATTGTAATGTATGGGTTTTATCAATGCCGTCTAGCTATTTTTTAAAATCATTTTAGGGCATTATGACAAAAGCTTGACAGATATTAGGGGTCACTTGGCACCATGGATTGGAGGGGATTGGAGGCGTTTCAAATCCCCTTGGTTGTTGGGAGCATAAAGTAACTGGGGGTTTCAAATCCATGGGGTTTCTGATCCCCTCTTTGAGGGGGTTTGCAATCTACGGTGAGACCTTGGATTACACCCAAAATCATTTCAATAGTTGCAGGTGTAACATGTTTGTTATACTATCATTCTATTGGGCACGTGGCTCACTAATGATGATCAGCACCGTCTAAACATTGTCCATGTAAATCAGTACTATCCAAACATTGTCCAGCACCGTCCAAACATTGTCTATATTAATCAACGATTAAAAATCACTAGTTAGTCACTCAAACATGATCTTGTGCTTGTGGTCCATCCGAGACTTTGAATTTCATCAATTTCAGGCAAAGCATGTATTTCAGTGAGCTTATCATAACTATAGTGTCAAAAATTATATATCTCACTAATTAGATATATTAAAGTTGATTTAGTAATTAAATTCAAACCCCTTGTAAATATACCATGCGTAGATATTTTTGGATTAAAGTTGTTTCACACTCTAGGGTGCCAAACACACTGGGAGGATTGCAAATCCAGGCAGTTGCCAATCCTGGGTTTCAAATCTAGGAGGTTCCAAATCCACGCTCATACCGGCTCTTAACCTCAAGTAATCCCATCACAAGAAAATAACGGTGATTGAACTCCCACCGTTAGAAACTTCCTCCTGCTCTATAAGGTTTGTTTGCCATCCAACCTGTCACAAGGACCAAAGGATGAAAGGAAAATACAAATGTAAGCTTCATCCATAACTTTTATGTCCCTTGAAGAATTTTTTAATGTTGGGCATTTAATCACCATCGTCTGATCCACCTGAGGTTTGGATCCGGCTATTTTTTTAGTTCATGTTCTAGGATATCTGAAAATTTTGAAGGACGGCATCAATAAAACACATTCATTGGACCACACAGCACCGTCCAGTAGGCATTGGCTACTTCAATCGGCGTCTATCATGGGTTAGCGTGCCGCCATTTTTTTACCGCGTTGTATTAAATATATAAAGAGGACTTGGACAACAAGTTAAGATCCACCCACCGTATAAATTCCAACCTCTTAAGTAAATATGAAATCCAACCCTTCCAATAGGTTGGCCCCAAAATAGAGATCACCTGGTATAAAACTCAGCCCCATCTACTCATCAAGTGGGCCACACCATCAAAATAATATCTAAACACTAATAAACAGTAACATACAAATGTGGTCCGTTGAATGAATGGATGAGGCTAATTTTTCATAAGATAATCATCATGGTGGGGCCAACAAATTAGGTAGGTTGGATATTGAGTACACAGGAAAATTTTAATGAATGGATGAGATCAATTTTTGTATAAGGCAATCATCATGGTGGGGCCAATCAACTGGGCATCTTGATTGTCGTGCACACACAAAAGGTTTGAAGTTACCTACGGTCCAACTAGTTAGACTTGAGACCTGTATATAAAATATTTGTTCATGGAAAAGTGGGCCAAAACAAATTCAGGCCAATCTATCCGTTGGATAAACTAAGCCAAATCCAATGTGCTAAGGGGCTGTTTAGATACAACAATAACCCAATAATAAAAATATAAAATATAAAATAAATCGTTTGAGTTTTTCCTAACCATGTTTGATTTAGCAACGAAAAGTGGAAAAAGAAGAAGAATATATATATATATATATATATATTTTTTTTTTTTAATTAAAAAAATCTTCAAAATTAGTCTTTAAAAAAAAAAATAATTCTTTAATGGTGGTTTTTCTTTTTAGCAACTTTTAAATATACCTCCCTCTCCCTTAAATACACGGTAGAGCCAACTAAGGTTGATGCTTAAAGCTGTGTACCCAAGCCTAAACAAGCTGGACCTAAAATGAGACCTGAAAATGAGTAAAATCCTTACTCTCTACCCAAAATGTTCCTAATCTATTTGCTTATCAAGTGATTTACACTCATACAAAAAACACTTAAAAAATAAAATTAATAGTCTATATTCAACACGCATGGGTTGTCTAGTTGAAGATTAACATAACATTTATAAGATGTAAATGGTTCAATTTAAGTTATATATTTTTCATGTGTTTAGTTTATGATTCATCTAAACTGGTGCACACCATTTGGAACATTTGATTTTGAGTAACAAATTTCTCATGTGTGGTTATGAGTAAGGGTAGCAATGGGCGGAACAATCAATGAGCCGGACACGAACCATGCTTGGACCTATTAGCTTGGCTTGTGAGTTGAGCCTACGCCTGACATGTATGGCCTGTTAATTTTTCGAGCCTAGCTTAGGCAAGGTCATTTTAGCTCGAGTTCGCCTAACCCAACTTGGCCTGACTTTACTTCATACATTTGCCCGCTAGATGGATCATGATGGATATAAACCAACATAAAATAGTAAAATATATTTTAGTTATAAGATTAGTAGATTCGTGATTCACAATATTTTGTATATTTAATTTCAATTTTAAATCTTTTAAAACACAATTCAAAGTTGTTCTATTTTAACAAAAGTGTTTACTAAATTAAGTAAAAAATTTGTCAACAACAAAGCTATTACTTTTAACCATCTTTTTTAATCACAACAAAAAATCTTATTCTATTAAACACTTCCTAATAGTGGTTTCTCTTTTTAATCACACTATCATATCTCTCTCTCCCTCTATCCTAAATACACAACGAGTGTCAATATGTTAGGTTTGGATCAGGCTGTGTCCTGCTCGACACTTGAGGTGATGGGTTTCATCAAAGAATGTAGCCGAATAAAACTTTTTATATGCAAATTAACACCCATCTCGTCCATTCTAAGACCACTCATATATAATCATAAAACATTTCTAAAAAGAATATATACGAATGAATGGTAAAGATAATACATATTGTAAATGGTCGTGATGTAGAGATTTCTAAGCTAATGCAGCTCCTCCAACGAAGGTCTCTCCCTTATCTATACTAGCAAAGAGAGTTGAGAAAACCCTCGTCAAATCTTTAGGTAAGTGTTGACGTAAGCACACACCATCCACAAAATTGGAAATAATCTCTCCTTGCCCTAACTCTCTTTATACTTTCTCCTCACTCATATGCCAAGGCATGGGCATCCAAGGCTATTCAAAACGAGTGCTCTCCTTTGAAAATATATCCCATCAGTTAGATGCACCATTCCATGGTGGGCCACAGGCTTAAAAATCAAGTCAATCCATGACTTGGGTGGGCCACACCACATACAACAGTTGAGAGGGGTTACCCTCCCTTTAAAACATTCATAATTATTTATTGGGCCCACTGAGATGTGGTTCACAAATCCATGATCATCCAATGTGTGTCCCACTTGGATGAGGGGTCAGACCAAGTTTCAGTTGCATCCAAAACTCAAGTGGGCCCCACCAAGTACTTTTATATGTTTTAGGCATGTCTTTACATGGTTTTAGATGGTATGGCCCACCTAAGTTCCATATACGACTGATTTGTGGGATATCCCATTACCTAAAGGGGGCCCATCAAATGCACAATGTTGATGTTCAGCACACATCACTATGGGCCCCACACAGCTTGGCCTCATGGAAAGTTCCCATGAGGTCAACCTTATATATATATATATATATATATATATATATATATATATATATGACACACATAAGCTTTAGGGAGTGTTTGCAATTCCATTATGTAAATGTATACAAATGCACACACACTCAAACACACACATATATAGAGAGAGAGGTGCATTCAATATGATGCTCTAATATCCCATAAGCTTTAGGGAGTGTTTGTTTTTCAATTCCATTATGTAAATGTATACAAATGGGTAATGATTAATTACCAACGTACTTCTTGCACTTTTTTTAAATTCTGACAATGACAGCTTGTTTTTTTATACTAAAATCGAGGAAGGTGTGAATTTCATGTAGGAGCCCAGTGTGATATATGTGACTTATTGTTGAGGGTCAAATATTGCATATTAGACCCCAGTTTTACTTGATTTTACGAGCATGATACCATTTAAACGCCCTATTTTAATCGTGTTTGTGATGCGAGGTGAATTAGGAGCTTGGACTAAAATGGGTGCTAAATGTATAGATTTGACGCTCTTGAATCATCAAGGCAAGGGACAGACTTCAAAGGACCGAAATCGATGATTTTACACGGTCGGGATTCAACAAAATCAATAAGTGTCACGCTAAATTAGACACCATCCATTCGGCTTGAAACTTCATATATAGCAACATTGAATTCTAACCGAGATTGACTTGATTTTGATATGCTCGATTTTGGATTCAACAAAATCACGTGTGTCATAAGGGTAAAGAGGCTCTCGAAATTGCAAGTGGACCCATTATCCCGAGAATGCAAGATCACACTCGGTTCTCACCATCCATTCGGCTCAAAACCCCAAGACATATCGATGGCACACGAGGACCAAAAATTAATCATACACATTGAATTCTAACCCTCGGATCCACAACCATGGTTCTCATTCGATCCCATGCATTCGTGAAAGTCTCCCATTAGACAGGCCCAATGGATGATAGCAATTTTGAACCCATAAACCATTGATTTTGGGCCCACTTGATATCCGGATATGCCTTAAACTCGGGCTCGACCCATTATATAAGATGAGAAAAGGGATAGCCGTTCACTGTCGCAACGACATGAATCGGTATTTCTCACAATCCACTCATTGATCATGCTGTTTCACTATTAAGGTGGACCACACTTCACATGGTCGGTGTACATGACATGAGTGTACACATCCATGCAGGTGGGGCCACCGACATCTCAAATACTAGCTTGAAACCAAGATCCGCATCAAAAAGGCCTAGGTGTCGGTATTTCACGGGTCAAAATCCAAAACCAGGTTTTGGTAGACCGACCTTATCTTCTATAAAAGAGGGAGAGAATGGGAAGGAGTTTCTTCTTGGCTTGAACGTGGGAGCAAGAGAGAGAGTAAGTTTGTGGTTTATTTATTTTGTTTTCATGGTTGGCTAAACGTTCTTAGCAACGAGACTCTATTTTAAGCCTTTTGTTTATACTTGAATCGCAAAGGAATTGTTTTTAGTTTTTATGGTCCATTTGTGACTAAAATTACAATGGGATGTTCCTTTCCTTTTTAAGTTTATGACGTCGAGTTCTTGTTGTTCACCATCGTCTCCTGGCATGGTCGGATGACTACCCTTTCCTAACCTTCATGCATTATTGATTGGTTGGTAATTAGTTTAATTACATTGTTTACTTTGTCTCCTGCCCATCTTATTCATTCACATCTCTGGAAAACTATATCAAGAAAGTTCATTGATTTCTATGGTTACATTCTTTAACTAGATGAAGATGGGACTCTAAGTCCGGAGATTTCTTGATGTGTGCATAAGATCTCCCGATCTCTACAAGTGGATCCTCTAAATCCCTAGCAAGATCTATTTCACCATTATTCCCTTAAATTCATTCGATTTAGATTTCATGCAGTTCTAGTTACATAATTTCAGATTACGTACAGGTTCCGGTCCCTTGGGATTCGACCTCGGTCTTACCGAGTTTATTACTACATCATAACCCTGCACTTGGGGAGTGAACAATGGAGGAATCAGATTTCTCACAAACATCAAGGTGGACCACACTTCACGTGGCCGGTGTACACAGCGGGTGTACACCCACTGTGCGCCGGACCAACCGAGTGGGTCAAAGTCGGTTTGACTGACCTTATCTTTCGAAAACGGAATTTTTGTTTTCAAACGTTCCAATGTCCGCACGACCGGGCGTTGGGACATGTAATGGGCCCTCACCGTTCACACACGGACAATCGGGACCGCTCATTCGGTCCAGGAGGTGGCCAAGACCCTTGCCAAGATCTCCTTATGGTCCCATCACGCAATCATGGGCCGTAATCAACCATCGTGGAAAATCATAGCCACACCGAATTAAAAACCATTGCGTTTCCAACTGGCTTTGTTAACGAGTAGACAAAGTGGATTTCTTGTACGTTGGGCCTCCACCGCCAGTTTTACGGACGATCGCATGAACGTGTTGATGATTGGATGGGTAATCCAAACTGTCCATCATGTACTTCATTCAAAAACATCCCAAGGGACATTGATCTTTTGGACGAAATGCAAGGAAGATGGGAGTTGGGAGGCTCTGCTTTGGACTACACGAAGGTATTTCTGTTTTCGTTAGCTGCGTAAGACTTTACACACTCCACCAACTCTTCACCGCCTAGTGCTTCTGCGAAACTTCATGCCAATCGACCGACCTTCCTACCTACTATAAAATAGAAGAAGAGACGAGAGAGAGCATCCAATCTTGGACGGGCAGCCGTGGAGGCAAATTCAATCCCATCTAGGGATGTGCATGGAGAAAGAGAGAGTTTGTTCTTTATTTTTTGTTCTTTTGAGGATTGGTTAATCATGCTTATGGTTAGTTAAACCTCTTAGCTAGAGCTAAGAGGTGAAGCTTGTAGTGTGATGGGTGAATTTTACGGTTCTTGATTCATGTTATGAACTACTTTTTATTTTAGTTTGATTATAAGGAATATCTCTAGTTTTTAATGGCTTATTGTGACTGAAATTATAATAGATCTGCGATGGCTTTTAGTATTTCATTTCCTTTATTATGAATATGAAGTCAGGAAGCCTTATTGTTCACCATCGTCTCCTGGGCATGATTGGATGATGGAACCCTTCCTAACATTCATACATCTATCTGATTGGCCGTGGATTAGTTTAATTTTGTTGTTTACTTTGTCTCATGGGCATGGTTTGGTGATGGAATCCATTCTAATTTACATCTGTCTTATCTCTTGAAAACTAGATCAAAAGATGTTCAGATTTGAGTTTCAGGTTATATCTTCCAACTGGATGAAGATAGGACTCGAAGTCCAGTTGAGGTCATGAATCAAGCGTAGATCTCACTGATCTCTACAAGTGGATCCTTAGCACCCTAGTTCCCTACCTTTGATTTCTCTAAGTTTTATATTAATATTTCACTACTATTCCCTCAACTTCATTCGATTTAGATTTCATCTTAGTCTAGTTCTAGTTTTATTTAGTTTCAGATTACGTAAAGGTTTCAGTCTCTGTGGATTCAACCTCGGTCTTACCGAGATTATTACTACATCACAACCTTATACTCGGGGTGTGAACACTTATCCATGTTGTCTATCCATTTTGAGGGCTGAGTTTAGGGCATGAACCCAAAATTAAGGTAGATTTGAAGCTCAAGTGGCCCGTGCTGCGGGTTGAACACCTATCGTTAAAAACATTTTACAACCATGACTTCGTATAGTGTGGGTTACTTGAGCTTTGGATATGCCTCATTTTTAGGTTCATGCCCCTAAAATGTTTAGGTAAAACGGATGGACGGGGTGGATATGTCACATACATCATGATAGACCCCCACGAATTTAAATCAGCCTTTTATGAACCGAGTTTCAAGGTGAAAATACCACTTGACTTTCAAATGGAAGTAAATAACAATAATGAGCTATTTATTGGTAATTATTGGTATTTACCGTGGAATTGAAAAATCAAACACCCTCAATGTAACAATTGTGAAGGAAGTTTATTGATCAGCCCCATCCATGTATTTACTCAAGATCTAATCATTCCACTAATGTGGCCATTCACTAAAGATTTATATCTAACACTAATCAAATAATAGATCATCACATATGGGCTATCATATGATCACTAAGTGTGATAAAGCAAATTTAATAGTTAAAAAAATATGAAGTTGGAAACCTTGAAAAATCGATTAATGCATCTAGAGTTTGGGCCCAATAGAAAACTTACTTGATGAGTATCCGATCTAATCAGATTTAGTCGTATACAAGTTTCTTAGTGAAATCCAGTAAATCCCTTGTTGGCCTATAAGAATCAACAATTCTTTATGGAAACATACAATCATATCCACTTTCATTGGTCAAGTGGTAGCCTCATAGGAAGATGTAAAGTTGATTTGTCAAGATCATGACCCTTATACATCCTAAGTCTATGGATTAATCATTTATCATGTAACACCAAGTCATAATCACTAATTTGATAATAGTTTAGGCTAATGGGCCACATACCATTGACTTGATCTTGAATTGACCAATGTAAGTGTCAAAAAAGGTCTTATCATTGATCATTTGTCCATGACACACTCGTACTTCTATGTGGGATAAGGACTGTAGACACTGGAAATCGGCGTCCACACTGATTTGTGATATGTTGCGGTTTTAGTGATGGAGGATTAGGCTGATTTGTAGGTGTTTAGAGTCGCCACTAGTCGAATAATCTCAGAATCCCGCGGTCGGCTAGAGCCACGAAATACATAAGGTTGGAGAAATCCGACGACTCTCCAGCCTTCGATTGACTCCTGATCTGCGATCCGGGATTCTGGGTAAGGGATCTCAGTTACAGAGAGAGAAGGTGTTAGGCACCCTCTCTGCCCGTACAAATGTACGGTCTCTACTCAGTGTAGCACAACAATTTCAAGGGATGATGATGATTTGTCCATGAGAGGACTAGTCACACGTGGATTTCTGATGTGGAAAGATCCGAGATTTCGGCAGACCACAGAGCATACGTCCAACAGCGTGTTTAGAAGGCAGATGTGATGATGCTTATACAAAGAAGTAAGAAAAAATGGACTAGATCACTAGAAATTTCTGATGTGACAGGATCCGGTGTACGGCAAGTCACAGAGCATACGTTTACTAGATATCTAGAGAAGCAGGGGGGTTGAGAAAGGAGTAGATGTCATAATGAATGCTTATAAGATGATGGATCTTTGACTTGATTCTTGAGTAGGCTAGGACATGAACTGAACCATGATCATTTTGGACTAGGCTTGTAGGTTGGAAGGGGTGAGATGAAGGCTAGGGGGTAGCTGGAAAATTTGAGCTTGAAGGCTTGGGAGCTCCTTCCCTTCCTTCACTCTCTTCCTCACTCACTTTCTTTCTCTTACTCTCCCTCTTACTCTCACTCTCCCTCTCTTCCTCTCTTTGTTGGGTGGTCAAAATGAGAAGAGGAGAGGGCTATTTATAGCTCTCTCCAATGACATTGTGGTAAATGTGGACTTAGGGAGGGTTAAAAGCTAATGTGGCAATAAGTAATTAGTGGAGAGGAGAGAGATGCCACATGGCACTCTCTCATTGGCTTATGGAGCTGGTAAATTGGTAAATAGTGAAGGTGGAGGTGTTAATTCTGAAGGAAAGTTGACTTTTGGACGTTGGGACAGCTATCCACACGCGGGCCGCGAGCGGCGGAACTCAAATTACCGCAGGCGGCAACGGATTACCTCCCGCGGCAATCGGATTGCCGCCCAGGCCTGATTCGGGCCAGATTCACATGTGCGGGCTTTGGGTGGTGTTTTGGTTCATCCGGTAGTCTCTGTTTTGGATTTCTGGGATGAAAGTGGTAGATTTAGGCATGGATAGAGGGTTCTGGCCTGGGTATAGGGTATAGGCGAGGCTGTGTGCATACTGGGCGGCTTGGATTGGGGTTTCGGATTGCGGATTGGGAATTTGGGGACTTAGGACCGAGGTTTTAGGTTTTAAGCAGGGGTTAGGGGTCGGTTTAGGACATGATCATGGCTCCTGGATTGTCTTAGCTTTCTCAAGAAACTAGCCTGGGTGGGGTGTTTACAGATGCCCCTCTTTGGCCGAGGTTGCAAGCAATCGAAGGCCAAAGCAAGTGGACACTCCACCCTTCTGGTCAGAAAAGGGTAGTGATTCAAATCTGTTGACTGTCATTGTATCATTATCAGTTGACTGTTTGGAAAAAGATGTCTTGCACATATCACGAGGGTTGAGAAAAATATTGTGATTGTCTCCTGCGCATTTGTTGCGGCTTTACGGATCACCAATCACAACCCTTTCACATCGGATTGTTAACAGCATTGGAGGGTAAGTCTAAAAAGTAAGGGCCTCTGCGCATTCGTCGCGGCTTTACGAGGATTCCCGTACTGTTAGGTCTGTCGTTCCTTTGCTATGTAATCACCCTAGGAGTATTCGTTCCATTTGATCGTCAAAGTGGTTAGCTGCCCTGCGCGTTGGTGCGGCCTTACGGGGAACTCACTACGCCGACTTGGACTCGATCAAATTTTTCGAACATCCCGGACTAGGTATGTGCAGGTAATCTTTTGTCATGCAGTCCGCTGATTCTGATACTTTGGTTACAATGGATCGTTGTCACTTTGAGTTTGATTTCCCAGAGGTAGATCCAATCATTTTACTAGCCTTCGTACCGCTGTCTAGATATAGAGATCTGGCCAACTGCACAGGTATCATGTACGGATTTAATCATCCCCCGGGGAGACAGGAAGCGATCGAACCTTATTTAGCTGTCCGCACTGATCGCAACTGGAGAACATGAAAAATTTCTCAGTGTACTGCGAATCGCGTGCGTGTGTGGGAAGCTTTTGAAAACTATTCCCTTTGGACTAGACTCCTCAGGGATTTTATTTGAAAATGTATTTTGAATTTTTGGAAAATATCCGTTCACTCCCGCAGGTGGGCGTCGTCGTCCGATTTTTATTTGCAGAAAGATCAGATGGCCTCCACTAATAAATCAATGAGGCTAATGATGTAGAAGAGGTAAACCTTTTTGAGGTTATACTTACTGGGGATTTCTGATAATTTCTGGGATTTTCTTTTTTTCTCTCTCTCTCTTTTTAAATTTTTTTTTTTGTTTTTCTTTTGAAAATTCGGGCTTATTTTGGTGACTTTTGGAAGACTTAGGACTGTTTTGGTGATTTTTGGAGGAGTTGGGCCTATTTTGGTGATTTTTAGAAAACTTGGGCCTGTTTTGGTGATTTTTGGAAGACTTGGGCCTGTTTTGGTGATTTTTGGAAGACTTAAGACTGTTTTGTTAGCTTTTCGAAAGTGCGGGTCTGTTTTTAAAAATTTTTTGGGCATTGTCCAACGGTTAAAGGTAAAAAACCGGTCCTTCATTGGCACTTAGGGGACAGCCCGTTCTCCCATGCTTGCTTTTGGTCGGGCGGCGGTCGGACTGCAGCGGGCGGCAATCCAGCTGCCGCCTGGCACTCATTTTGTCCAGCGGTCCGAGTCATGCCCTGGTCCG
Organism: Magnolia changhungtana; assembly: GCA_030180095.1. NCBI lineage: Eukaryota > Viridiplantae > Streptophyta > Magnoliopsida > Magnoliales > Magnoliaceae > Magnolia > Magnolia changhungtana. The sequence goes on along the minus strand of JASAUF010000445.1, from coordinate 4,843,558 downwards.
TCCGGTACAGCCTTCCTCCCTATTTGAGACTTTCATTTGGACGTTCAGGGACCCATTGTGGTCCCTGGAGCTATTTTGGAGGGGTTTTCCAAGTCCATCTTCCTTATATTTTCCTCTTTTATTCAACTTCAGGTAATCTTGGCCATTGAGCTCTTGCTGTATCATGCTGGGCCATTCATCTTCAGAGCTTTTTGATGGATTAGATTTCTTCTTGGGCTTGGAAAGAGCTGTAATCAGGGTCGTTGGATCGTATTGGTTGAATCTGAATCGTTGAATTTATTTATTTCGGGCCAATGGTTGTCTGGATCCTTTTTTTTGTTTTTTTTTTTTTTAATTTGGAGTGGGGTGTGATAAGAAAAGGGTCCCACCCTTTAATTGCATCACTTTTTTCTTTTTTTTTTTTTTTGCTTTTTTTTTTTTTTTTTTTTTTTTTTAGAGATGTTCTGGACTGTTGGAAATCGATCTAGACCGTTGGATGATGATCTGGGGCCTTCTTGTGTGTATGGATGATGTAATGATGATTGGCCATTCTTGATGAATGATGGACGTGTGAGATTTTCGGAATGGGTTCCACATCATTATCTAAATTGGTCCAGATGCATGGATGTGTTGAGAATGGTGATTTTTGAATGATGGATGGATGAGATTTTCAAAGTGGGCCCCACATCATGATTTAGATTGGTCCAGATGCATGAATGTGGTAAAGGTGGTGATTTTTGAATGATGGATGGATGAGATTTTCAAAGTGGGCCCCACATCATGATATGGACTAATCTAGATGCAAGGATGTGTGATAGATGGGCCTAACTTAAAACACGGGCTTTTTGAAATGGGTTTATGAAATGTGCCTTGGGCTTCTTGGTATGGGCCTTGGATATGGGCTTTGATGTTGTCTTTTTGAAGCGGGCTTGGGCATGGGTTTTAGATGTGGGCTTCGATTATGGGCCTTGAACATGGGCTTGGAACATGGATCTTTTGACCTGGGCCTTAAACATGGGCTTGGAACATGGGACTTGAACATGGGCTTTTGGACGTGGGCCTTTGAACATGGGCTTGGAACATGGGACTTGAACATGGGCTTTTGGACGTGGGCCTTTGAACATGGGCTTGGGATATGTTTATTTACTTGTGCGCCTTGTCTGTGCAGCATGCCTCGCCGTGGAAAAAATGATGCTAGCTCTTCCCGCCAGTCGGCCGATCCATGTTATGTGCCTAGAGAGGGTCGACATCTTTCGGACTTAGCCCGAGAGGGCAGTGCGCCTGCAGTCCTGAGAGGGCGAGGAGTTAGGAGACATTGGCCTGACTGGTTCCATGACCCGCAACCGCTGTTCTTTGAGGTCTTGGAACCTACTCCCTTTGCCCATTTATTCCGTGTTCGCTTGAGCAGGACGAACATGTCTCTTCTATCTGCTTTGGCCGAGCGGTGGCACCCTGAGACCCATACGTTTCAGCTGCCTTTTGGGGAATGGGGTATTACCCCATATGATATATACATGCAGTTGGGCCTTCGATATGATGGAGGGTCCGTACCTTTCGAGGATGACCTCCTGGTGCTCACCGAGGATGACTGGATGACATTATTGGGGATGATGCCAGACGCTTCAGATTTTCAAGGTCCTTGATTCAAACTTCTCCGGCTATCATCGAACTTCGCCAGATGCATCCCTGAGACTGAGGCTGCGGCTGTGGTGAAAGCTCGGGCCTTGATTTTGTACACCATGGGCGCGATGATCTTCTGTCAAGGGAATGAGCTGGTGAGTTCCCTTTTGTTGTTGCTAGTGGTAGACATCACCTTTCCCACACCGTACAACTGGAATGTGGCCCTCCTGGCCCACTTGTACGAGGGGCTGGACAAGACCGGCCGTTGTATCAGTCGATCCTTGACGGGCTTTTATCCCGTCATTGAGGTATCTTCTTGATGTCTTTTATACCTTGTTTCTTCTGAGGATTATTTGATGCCTTTTCTGACTTACAATTTTACACAGACCTGCTTTTTTGATCATTTTCCCCATTTAGCTCCTACCTTGATCGACCATTCGCCCCCTTTTCCTCGCATGATGCTATGGTATAAGGATAACAGTAGCTGCACGCGCTTGTTTTCGGATCTTGCCTGGAGGTTGAACGTTGATGCCCTTGTCCCAAATGATGTAAGTGATCTGTACTGCCCACGTGTCACTTTCTGCATACCTCTCAACTCTTGACTCTCTTTGCTTTCGCAGTTCCATACTAGGCTGTATCTTCAATCGAATGCAGTACTTACTCCTGGAGCTCAGGAGGCTTTCCAGGCCTCACGCAAACGTCGCATTCTTGAGGATCCGCGTGTGAAAAAGTGGTACCTGGGAGAAAGACTCTTTTGGCAGTTGACTGGTAGCCCTATGGTGCCACTTAGCCCGTCTTCAGGTCCATCTGACTGGAGATTAGTGCCCGAGAGGGAGTTGGCGGCCGTTTTGGAGGGTTTTGATGCCAGCTCTTTTATTGATCCGAGTAGGGAGTACAGCAGCTGGTGCGAGCAATACAGCATTGGTCCGATCTTGCAGTCGGGGTACGCTCCTGGTGGCGGTGCACGTTTTGCCAGAGGAGGAATCTTGGGGCCCCACTTTCATCATACGGATACAGACACTTATCTCCCTGACGATGATTAGTTCCTTGTATAACGTAATCTTGTATCCTCAGATGTGTAACCTTCATGTTTATAAAATCACAATTGGCCAACATTGCTCTCTTTTAATCGCTTTTGTACTTCAATCGTATAAACGGACACTTGTTTCCGGATCTTGGCATTCTGGAGTGGATTTCATCCAAAATGTGGCCGAAAGTGGGCCCAGGCGGTGATCGGACTGCCGCGGGCGGCAATCGGACTACCGCCCATTGACTTTTGCTGTTCCGTTCTGTTGCGTCAATGTGGCAGCGATGCGCAACTGTCAGTATTGAGTGCGGGATTTGGAATACCGCGGGCGGTAATCGGGATGCCGCCTACGTTCATCTTTTCTTTCAGTGCCTGCCCCTCCTTTCTGCTCATTCTCTTTGCTTCTTTCCGGACATTCTTTACTGTCCCTGTCCATCCGATCATCCCCTTTGTCTCCTTCCTCTCCCTTTTGTATCTTTTTATCCTCTTCTCCCTTTTGTCTTTTCTTTCCTTTTTAGACTGATTATGGCTAATCATGGTGATGGGTTTGATGGATTTATTGATGGTGAAGAAGTTGGTGGGCCCATAAATGAGGGAGAAGATCCATTTATGGATGTGTTGATGGAGGTAGGTGGGGGAGTAATGGGCTCTTTTGAAGAGGTCAACGCTATTTGTGATGCGATCCCTACCTCCATTAATGGAGGATATGAGGTTGGCCTGGGTGGTCTTGATGGATCTATGTCAGATGGACCACCAGGATTTAGGGATACTAGCATGGTAAATATGGATGGTTTGGATGGTGTAGATGGCTTGAGCGATGAAGGGATGGTGATGGATGGTGTGGATAGCTTGATTGATGGTGTGGATAGTAGTATGATGATGATGGATGGTGCGAATGGTATGGATGAGGCTTGGTTGTGTGGCAGGCTCCATCTTGGTGGTTTGGATGGCTTGGATCTGATTGGTGATGGTCTTCCTATGGACGGCCTGGGTCAGATCTTTGGTATGGATTTCGAGACAGTGATGGGACAGTCAGCTCCTGTCGGGATCCGGGGTACAGCTCCTATCTGTCATTGGGATGTTGCAGCTCCTAGGGCTTGTTTATTTCAGACTGCTCCCGACGTGACAGTTGTTGGGGATTCGGGTCCTCCTGTTGCAGCCTTCTAGGGTACTCTTAGAGATGTAATGGGCAATGCTGGCTTCTTCCGTCATCATGAGATAGACCTGTTGGATGAGGGGATGCCTATTTTTAATGACTCTCCTGTTGACCCGAGGGTCTTGATTGTTGAGGGCGTGCCTGTTCGGACTTGTCGGTTGCAGCCCCGCGGTACTTGTTCTGAGCGATTGCATTCCTGGATGGAGAGTTTGACCGAGTCCGAGATCTTTGAGTTGAACTCCTTGGGCTTCCGGGAAGTTCTCCACTTCCATCGGGTCCGTTTGGATTGGCGGTTGCTGAGTACGGTGTTGTATGATTGAGTTCCTTCCCTGAATTTGTTTTCCTTTAATAACTCGGAGTTAGGCCCGTCATTGGAGGAGTTCTCCCGTTTATCTGGTCTTCCTCTTTCCCGGGAGCCTTATATTCCTTCGTCTGAGCCAGTGCGATCCTCTGATTTCATTGCCTGGTTCGGATTTCTTACAGCTCTCCCTACTGCGGAGGGTGGGGCAGGTGAGTTGTCACTCGAGATGTTGTACGATCATTGCGCTACTTCTCGAGGTGCTCCTGGGTCTGATCGCCAGCTTCAGTGCCTGAATGCACTGATATTTTGTGCTTTGGCCGAGCTACTCTTTTCAGGATGGAGGCGGTCATCGTTGATGGCTCTGTTGGATGTGTTCCGACATGTACTGCATCGCAGGAGCATCATTTCCGTAGTGCTGGCGGAGCTCTTCCTGGGGCTGACTGAGTGTTCATTGGGGCAGACTCGCATCCTCCGGGGTTGTTGCACCTTTCTTCAGGTACTCCTCATTCTCGTCCTCTTTTCCCTTTGTTTAGAACTGCTGCTTAATTCATGTTGTCTTACAGGTGTGGCTGTGGGAACACCTCTTTATGACTCCTCCATTGGTGTGGCCTGATTCCCATCGCGGTGATGTGTTGTCCCTTCTGCTCGACGGCCTTCCCCAGGGTGCTGAGGCTTCTGAGCCATTGTATTGCAGCATGCTATCTCAGTTGCAGGGGTGGGAGATCAGTTGGGAAGCTCCCTGGCTCTATCACTCTCCACTGATTTACAGTGCTACTCGTACTCCCTTATTGTTGTTGGGGCTTCGGGGGTACTGTTCTTACCATCCTATGCGCTTCCTTCGGCAGTTTGGCTTTTGGCAAGACATCCCAGACTTCGCCTTCTCTGGATTCGGGCATGCTCCTCTTCCCTCTGACTTAGTTGCCTTGTATAGACGAATCTGGATCTCCTGGCAGGGCCCCTTGGACGCGACGACTCTGGGCCTCGAGTCTTGGGCACCTCCTTTAGCCACAGTGCCGTATCAGTGGTGGGTTGCGGAGCAATCTCTTTATCGACAGGTTCCAGGCTGGCACTTGGCAGACAAGGCTGCTGATCATGATATGGTGGCCGATACTGCTTCATCCTCTTCAGGCGTTGTTGATTCGTTCGAGGCTTTTGAGGAGCGGCCCTTCATTGATCCTTCCTTCTTGTTGGCTACACATGGCCATTTGATCAGCGAGATCGCTGTCCTTCATCACACATGTGAGGATATGGCTCGTCGGCTGACAGTAGGTCGACGGTATGATGAGAGCATGCTTGCGGCACACCGCTTAGACAGGGTTGAAGCTTTCTACCTGCGTATGGAGGTAGAGAGGCTTAGGCAGAGATTATCACTATATGAGAGGTAGGGGCTTACTTGTGGCTTTTTTATGTTGATTAACTGCATATACATGAAACCCTTGTTTTTGTATTTTTGGCTTTTTGTGGGAAAAATAATGTACTTGTATGAAAGCTTTTTAAAGAAATGGAAGAAGATTTTGTTTGTGTCAAACGTGCCTATGTTTATCTGAGTTTGGATTTTACTTTGGATGATTGGGATCAGAATTTTGGGCTCATTCCATGTTGTGTGCAGTATTCTGGATTGTGTTCCTAGGGTTTTGGTTCCCTGAGAGGGTGTCCGAGATCACATTCCCTGGATTTTGAACAAAGTTCGATAGAGTACTAATCCGAAATTGCCTTTCCTTGTACCTTGTTGCGGTGCTTGCTGCCTTGGCTTCTTCTTTACCTGCACTTTTATTTTATTTCATTTTTTATTTCTTGCCATTTTTACCCGTAGTGCCCTTTCGGGTTTTTGCTACATCCGACCCTTCCCGTCATTTTTGTCCCTAGTGTCCTTTCAGATTTTCACTACGTCCTGGGTTTTTGATCTTGCCTGCCCCTTGACAGCCATGCTGTTTTTACCCTCGGCGCCCTTTCAAGTTTTCACCAAGTCCGTCGCACGCCCGCTGTTTTTACTCGAGCCGCCCTTTCGGGTTTTTAACTCGCCCATTCTGCTTAGGCATGCATCTTTTTTTTTTTTTTTTTGAGTATCGGGAGCGATGGAAGAGATGGAGGGACTTCCTTCATAGCCGGCCGACTGGTTACCTTTCTGTCCTTGTCTTTGAGCACAATCATGAGCTGCTTTTCGTTTGATTGGGGATGTGGGATGAGTTTCTTCCTTGATAAGGCTTTCTTTTTGAGATTTTCTTTTTTCTTTCTTCTTTGTTTTTCCTTGTCTCCTGTTTTCCTTCTTTCTTCTTCCCCCCCTTTTTTTGCTTTCTTTCTTTCTCGTTTTTCTCTTCTTTTTTTTCTTTTCTCTTTCTTTTGCAGGAGAGACGATTGGTGTTTCTGATGGGGAAGGTGGCAGATATATTTGCTTTCCTTTTTTTTTTTTATTGTTTCTGGACGGGAAAGTGAGGGATGCAGTCTTACGATTGTAATCATTGAAAAAGATTGGTATGGTTACCCGTGATAAATTTTCACGTTATCGGCGTTGATGGGCTCAGGAAGATCTTCTCTCTTCAGATTGGTGAGCCGAAGAGCGCCTCCTGGGAGTACTTCTCGAATAATCAACGGCCCTTCCCACGAGGGTTTGAACTTTCCTCTGGGATCTGGTAAATACGGCGGTAGGATGCGTTTCATGACCATGTCGCCAACTTTGAAACTTCTTTTCCGGACCCTCTTGTTGTAGGCCCGAGCGATCCTTCTTTGATAACATTGAGAGTGACTTAGCGCCCGTATGCACTTTTCATCTGCCAGATGCAGTTGATCGTATCTTGCTTGTTGTCATTCACCTTCCTCAACTTCATTTTATAGCAATATCCGAAGTGATGGGATCTCGATTTCGACTGGCAGTACTGCTTCCATTCCGTATGTGAGTTCATATGGAGTTGTGCCTGTAGTAGACCGTACAGACGTTCGATAGGCCCAGAGTGCATAAGGAAGCATTTCCGACCAATCACGATATGTCTTGACCATCTTCTCTAGTATGCGGATGATAGTTTTGTTTGCAGCTTCGACCCCACCGTTCATTTGAGGACGGTAGGGGCTTGACCGATGGCGTTGAATCTTGAACTTGTCGAGGAGATTGCCCATCCTTTTATTGATGAACGGAGTTTCGTTGTCAGTGATAATGGCCTGAGGAACCCCATAACGGCTGATGATATTATTCTTCATGAACTTGACTACATGGGACGCTGCGATGGTGGTGTAGGATGCTGCTTCTATCCATTTGGTGAAGTAGTCTACGGCCACCAGGATGTATTCATGCCTGTTTGAAGCTTTGGGGCTGATCTTGCCGATGATGTCCAGTCCCCATACAGAGAAGGGCCATGGTGCCGTCAAGTTATAGAGTTCGACAGCTGGGGCATGGATCTGATTTGCGTGTTCTTGACATTTGAAACATTTCCTGACATGTTTGCAGCAGTCTGTCTCCATCTTAAGCCAGTAGTAGCCAAGTTGTAGGATCTTTTTTGCCATCATATGTCCATTCATGTGTGGGCCGCATAGTCCTTCGTGGATTTCTGACATGATTTGTGCGGCTTCTATCTCATCCACGCAACGAAGAAGGATTTGATTAAAGGATCGCTTGTAGAGGATGCCCCCAGTGATTGCGAATTGAGCTGCTAGCCGTTGTAGGATGCGTCGATTGACTGATGTTGCTCCTTCCGGATACTTTTGATGCTCGAGATATTCCTTAATGTTTGCGTACCACGGCTTATCGTTTGAAGGTGGCTCGGCTTCGTCGATCTGTAGGCAGAATGCGGGTTCCTTCTGGAGCTCGACAGTGAGTTCCCATTCAGCGATTCCTTTTGGGATTTTCAGCATTGAGGCGAGGGTAGCCAGAGCATCTGCGAACTGATTTTTGATCCGAGGCATGTAAGAGAATGTGATTTCTTTGAACTCCTCGATTAAATTCTCCAGATAGACGTGATAAGGGATCAGCTTCTCATCCTTGGTTTTTCAGTCGCCGTTTATCTGATTGATGATGATCTGCGAGTCTCCGAAGACTCGTAACTTCTTTATGTTGAGGATGATGACTTCTCTTAGACCGGCGATGCAGGCCTCGTATTCAGCGACATTGTTAGTGCACTGAAATGCTAACCTCCTGGATATAGGAACTGGGATGTCTTCAGGAGAGTAGAGTATGGCGCCTACTCCACTCCCCTTCGAGTTTGCAGCTCCGTCGAAGAAGAGTGTCCACTCTCCTGTCTTCCTTTCTTCTTCTTCCTCAATTTGGAGAATATCTTCGTCGGGGAAGAAGGTCTTCAGCGGTTGATAATCGGGCAGGGAGTGTGCTGCTAAGTGATCGGCCAGTGCTTGTCCCTTGATTGCCTTCTGATTGACATAAGTGATGTCAAATTCTGAGAGCAATAGTTGCCATTTGGCGATCCTACCTGTTAATGCTGGTTTCTCAAACAAGTATTTTAACCAGTTCATGCAAGTGAGCAGGAGGATTGGATGAGCGATCGTGTACTGTCGAAGTCGTTGAGTTGCCAGACTAAGGTGAGACATGTCTTCTCTAAGCTGGAGTATTTGGCTTCATAGCTAGTGAACCGTCGGCTTAGGTAGTAGATCGTCTGCTCCTTTCTTCCCGTATCGTCGTGTTGTCCGAGGACTCATCCGATTGCTTTTGCAGCGACGGAGATATACAGCAACAAGGGTCTACCTGGGGTAGGTGGCACAAGCACTGGAGGATTTAGCAGGTACTTCTTGATCTTGTCGAAGGCTGCCTGACAATCGTCATTCCATTCCTTTTGAGAGTTCTTTCGTAATAGCTTGAATATAGGCTCACAGACTGGGGTGAGTTGTGCGATGAATTGGCTGATATATTGGATTCGTCCGAGGAAGCCCCGAATTTCTTTCTCAGTCTTGGGCGGTGGCATTTCGATGATTGCCTTGGTCTTGGTCTCGTCTACCCAGATACCCTCTTCACTGACAATGAAGCCTAAAAGCTTGCCTCCGGTTGCACCAAAGACACATTTTTACGGATTGAGGCGGAGCTTGAACTTTTCTAGTCGGTTGAAGAGCTTCTTGAGATCATTGAAATGTCCTTCGATTGTACAAGACTTGATGATCATGTCGTTCACGTAAACTTCCATCTCTTTGTTTATCATATCATGGAACAAAGCGGTCATGACTCGCTGATACGTAGCTCCCGCATTCTTTAGCCCGAAAGGCATAACCCGATAACAGAAAGTTCCCCATGGTGTGATGAAGGAAGTCTTCTCTCGATCTTCGATGGCCATCTTGATCTGATTGTAGCCTGAGAAGCCATCCATGAAGGAGAAGATCTTGTGCCCAGCAGTATTATCTACCAGTGTGTCGATATGAGGCAGAGTGAAGTCGTCTTTAGGGCTTGCTTTGTTGAGGTCCCTGAAGTCGATGCACATTCTGACTTTCCCGTCTTTCTTTGGAACTGGTACGATATTTGTGAGCCATTCCGGGTAGTTGGAGACTACCAAGAACCCTGCGTTGTAGTGCTTGATGACTTCATCGTGGATTTTCAGGGCTTTATTCTCCGCAGCTTTTGTTTGACAGGCTTTATATCCAGCTTGGTTGGTAGATGATGCACTATTAGATTTTCATCGAGGCCTGACAAGTTTTCATACGAGAATGCAAAGTTAGACAACCTTGGTTTCAAAAACTCTATCATTCTCTGCCTATATTCTAGGGGCAACAATCTTCCGATGCGCACCTCTCTGGGGAGTTCCGCTGATCCTAAGTTCACAATTTCGAAGTCGTCTGCTACAACATTGGCTTTTGTTTCGAACTTTTCGAGAGAATCCTCGAATTCGAGAGCAGTATCATCACTTCCCTCATCCAAGGCTTCATCCAAACCCATGAGTTCGAAGTCCAACTCTAGATCGAAATCATAAGAGTCGACCTCAAACTCCTGTGAGGTGTTTGGCACAGTGATTTTAGAAAAATTTTCTATTATTTTTGTATTTTGAGAATTTCCTGATATTTTGTGATTTTGAAGAATATTTTATTTTTTTTGTATTTTTGAAAATATGTGATGTTTTTGTGTTTTGACAAATTTCTGATTCTTTTGTGTTGCCAAATCCCGAACAAGACGGTGTTGCAAACCATGATTGGTCTTGTCCTGGTTCGGGATACCAATTGCTATTTACATTGGCATTTTTTTTAAAGGCCGGTGCTAGCGAATGGTTCGCCAGCTGATTCGATCGTTAGGGGGATGGCTGACCATCTTGGCTCTTTTCCCCTTTCGATCTTGCTGACCTACTTTGTCTGTTCCTATGGGTCACCTGTCTTGATGACCATGATGCCTGTTGGGCTGGGCTCAGAGTCAGAATCTGATTCGACCTCTGCGCTCAGAAGTTGAAGTTCCTCTTGTTCCTCGGATTCCTGGGACGGGATTCGGATATCCGCCCAATCTAGAGTAGGTCACTTTCCTTTGTCAACCTAATGGATGAGCTGCTTCTGCCCTTTGTATTGCTGAGTTGATGGTGGGGATGTGTTCCCCTGACTGTGAATGGGTGTCTCCCTGTTCTGGCCTACATTGCCTACAAGGGGTATTCCCAGTTTTGGGTCACTTGCGGGCGGACCTGTTTTCATGCCCCTAGTCTCATGTGGTGGATCTGGGGGTTCTGCCCCTGGCCTCGTGTGTTCCTTTGGTGTCCTGAGGATCCGATCCCACCTTATTGGTGGCCAGATGGACTCCTGGCTAGCCTGTTCTGCGAGTCTAAGTGCTTGGAGTTGGTCCTCAAGAGACACCATTTTACCCTCATAAACTGTCCCAGCTTTGACAAACTCGATGGGTGTGCATTTAAACATTTGACCCCTTTTTGGCCTTTTAGCCTGATCTCCCGGTGTTCGCTGATATTCCAGTCCCTGTCTCTGTACATTGGTAGGTGCTGGTTTCACTACCATACCTTTTTCATGGAACTCGGTACGGTAATTTAGGATCAATCGCTCAGCAGGGGGAATGACGTATTCAGCAGCTAGAGGGCGAGGGTTGGCGATCGCGTTCACATTTTCGAATTCAAAACTATGATATGGAATGTCGCCTTCTGTATGCTGAACGTCAATCACTGGGATGTCAGTTTCTGGGATACTGATCGTCACCGAGAAGATAGTTTCTGGCTCAGCCAGTACTGAAATGATTCAATTTTTCGAAGGAAATTTAACCCTTTGGTGGAGGGTAGATGGGATGGCTCCAACAGCATGGAGCCATGGCCGCCCTAAGAGAAGGTTAAATGAGGCAGGGATATCGATGACCTGGAATGTGACAAGGGTCATGTCTGGTCCAATTTGTAATTCTAGATCAATTTCTGCCTCAACTTGCCTTCGGGAATTATCGAAGGCTCTGACACTCATGGTGCTGGGTCTAAAGGAAGACGGTTCTATCCCTAACCATTCAACCGTCCTTAAAGGGCAAACGTTGAGACTGGATCTATTATCAATGAGCACAAGTGGGATCTTGAAATTCTTATGGTGGGCCACTATGTTTAGTGAGCGCCTGTGCTCGTGACCCTCAGGTGGTAGCTCATCGTCAGAGAAGATGATGGCTCGTGGTGCGAGAAGTTAACCAATCATACTTGCCACCATTTTGGGGTGTACGTCGGGAGAGATATGGGCATCATTCAAGGTCCTCGCGAAGATTTCTCGATGCGACCTTGACGTGCATAGGAGTTCCCAGATGGATATTTGTACGGGAATGGTTTTGAGTTGGGCTGCTATGTCGTAAGCACCATCAGTTTTGTTGGTGGTTCCTGACAAGATTCCTCGGGTTTCTCTCGAGTTCTGGTTATCTCTCCTGAAATATCTCCCGTTATTACCTACTTCATCACATTCTGGGTAATGCCATGGGACTACTTTTGAGTTGTAGGATGGGATCGTCCTCCCTTCCAGGTATACCAATGGTTCTTGAGGTTGAGGGGTTGTAGCTGGAACAGTTTGTGGTAGATTCAGTGATTTCTCCTGAGGTGCCACCAAGTTCTGATTACTTTTGGCCATGGATTTTTCCTCTTCCCTTTGATGTAGGGGAGGGATCCTCTGGGCATGTGCTAATTGGTGAGGCATGGGAAAACTTGTTACTTGAACCGGGGTGTCCCTTGCAAGGTTAACGGGGTTAGGTCAGGGAGACCTATCGGGAGGATGACAGGTTCAGAATTCAACCTTTTTGGATATGCCGAGGATGGAGTTGAGTGTGCCCCTTGGAGGGCGAGGTTCTGAAGGTGTGACCTGTTGGGTGCTGCTTCCAAAGTCATGAGAGGTTGAAATGCAGGTGTTGCTTCAAGGAAGACCTATGGTCCAGGCACCTGTTGGTATCCCCATGTCTGATTTGCTGTGTCGGGCATGATTGCTTGGATGGAATGATGTGGATAAGAGTGTGTGGGTTGCCCTCCTTCAATGTGGTTGACGGTAGAGGTGCTGGATGTGCTGGGTCCTACCTGATGCGAGAGCAGAGGATTTTGGAGAATGTTGGCTTGAACTGTATTGTTGGCCTGTGGGGTGATCGCAATCTTCTGGCTTTTGATCAAATCTTGGACCGCATGTTTCAAAGTGAAGCAGCGGTCCGTTAGATGGCTAGGAGCCTAATGATATGCGCAGTACTGATTTTCATTAGAACCGGGAGGCAAGGGATTAGGTGGAAGTCGAGGCTGGAGGGGTGTTAACAGTTGCTTTTGCATAAGCATTGTCAGCACTTGGCTGTATGATTGTGCTAACGGAGTGAACTTCCTCCCTAACATTCCCTGCTTGTATGGACCTTACGTATTTCCCCTAGGCTGTTGCTATTGTTGTTGAGACGATTGTGCCTGATATCCCTGCTGGGTTTGCTGGGGTTGGTACTGCCTATTTGGCTGTGACTGGTACTGCCTGTCCTGCCGTGACTCTGGTTGTGGAGCATACTGGTTGCCTTGAATGTTAACGTTGATGTTGTTAACTTCGGTAGTACGCTGCGTGGGAGCGGCGCTGTTTCCATTCCCATATCCAACAGGTTTTCCCTCGACTTTGTTTCTTTTGATTGAGGGGGTCTGATGTGGCCATGGGGAGATGGTTCCAGCTCTGATCCCGGCTTCTACTTGTTCTCCAGCTCAGATAAGTTGGGAGAAGTTTACGTACGGATACGAGATTAGATATCCTGAAATGCTGGGATGTGCTGAATGTACAATCATGGATATCTGCTCCTCTTCATCGATGGGGTTTCTTATTCGAGCTGCCATAGCTCGCCATCGTCCTATGTGCTGATAAAGATTCATCGCTTTTTTGTCTCGAGGCAGCCAGGTCAGATCTTCTTGGATCCATATTTAGGTTGTATGAAAACCTGTTAATAAATGTCTGAGAGAGCCTTTCCCAGGTTCTGATTTGATGGCTATCTAGTGAGGTGTACCAATCCAAAGCGTCACCCTTAAGAAATTTTTGGAAAAGCCGTATTAAGGCTCCATCATTCCCTGTTATCGCATTAAGCACCCTACAAAATGCTTTTAGATGTGCCATGGGGTACCCACTACCGTTATACCTTTTGAACTTTGGTACCTCAAAGTTTCACGGTACCCGAGCATCTGGGAAGGGACAGAGGTCCCTGAACTTGGTGGATGAGTGATCCACTCCGTGTTATCTTTGAAGCTGGTTTTGCACCATTTATAGCTGCTCTCGTAACTCCTCAATCTCTGACTTATTTTGCAGCGGATATCTTACCCCTTGCTGCAGGGCCTATGCTGCTTCTTCTTCATATGGATCGAGAATGGGAGTTTAATGGAAAGACGGTGGACTCCCGGTGGCGTAGAATTGAACACCACTCTCTTTCAGAGGAGGGTGGGCTGTTCGAAAATGGCTCCCACCTGGGGTATCTGCCAATTTCGGGATGTTACTCCCGTTAGGGGGAGTGAGCTGGACTCGAAACTGGCCCCCTTCATGGGCATCCGCCAGTTCTTGTCTGTGATTTGCATGTGCTGTAACCGGATTGTTGTGATGTGTTGAGTAGAGATGTGGCCCTCCTTCCGATTGCTTACTGTTGTTGATCTTGTGCTGATTTTTCTAGAAGAGGGAGCACAGGATTTGCTGGAGGAATGAGAGAGAAGGCAAAAAGAGTCTGAGGGAGTGAGCTATTCTACACACTAGGCTGGGTCATTTGCGTATTTGGTGTGGCACTTGGCACCAAGCGAAGTATTAGCTCTTGCATTGTTCGAAGTAGTAGCTCTTGTGTGGCGACGTTGGCTGACAAATCTGTCGGAGCTATTGGTAAGGGTGTAGGTATGGGTGAGGGTGCGGTGTGGGTGCAGGTGCGGATATTTCAGGAGCTGGTTGGGGTGCAAGCTCTTCTTCATGGGTTGCTTGAGAAGTCATGGCTGCGCGAGATCGAGTGGTCATGGTTCGAATCTTTGCCCAAGTAAGTGCAAGCCAAAGATTTTTTTTATTATTTTGTATGAATGCGTTGGTGATTTCCCTTGAAATTGATGTACCCCACACTTTCGAGTCGAATCTCGGCTAGTGTAAGCTAGCAATTCCCCAGTGGAGTCGCCATTGTGTAGACACTCGAAATCGGCATCCACGCTGATTTGTGATATGTTGCGGTATTAGCGATGGAGGATTAGGTTGATTTATACGTGTTTGGAGTCACCACTAGCCGAATAATCTCAGAATCTCGCGGTCGGCTAGAGTCACGGAATACATAAGGTTGGAGAAATTCGACAACTCTCCAGCCTTCGATTAACTCCTGATCTGCGATCCGGGATTCTGGGTAAGGGATCTCGGTTACAAAGAGGGAAGATGTTAGGCACCATCTCTGCCCGTACAAATGTACGGTCTTTACTCAGTGTGGCACAACAATTTCAAGGGATGATGATGATTTGGTCATGAGGGGACTAGTCACACGTGGATTTCTGATGTGGAAAGATCCGAGATTTCGACAGACCACAGAGCATACATCCAACAATTTGTCTAGAAGACGGACGTGATGATGCTTATGCAAAGAAGTAAGAAAAAATGGACTAGATCACTAGAAATTTCTGATGTGACAGGATCCGGTGTACGGCAAGTCACAGAGCATACGTTTACTAGAGATCTAGAGAAACAGGGGGTTGAGAAAGGAGTAGATGTCATGATGAATGCTTGTAAGATGATGGATCTTTGGCTTGATTCTTGAGTAGGCTAGGACATGAACTGAACCATGATCATTTTGGGCTAGGCTTGTAGGTTGGAAGGGGTGAGATGAAGGCTAGGGGTTAGCTAGAAAATTTGGGCTTAAAGGCTTGGGAGCTCCTTCCCTTCCTTCACTCTCTTCCTCACTCACTTTCTTTCTCTTACTCTCTCTCTTACTCTCACTCTCCCTCTCTTCCTCTCTTTGTTGGGTGGTCAAAATGAGAAGAGGAGAGGGCTATTTATAGCTCTCTCCAATGGCATTGTGGTAAATATGAACTTAGGAAGGGTTAAAAGCTGATGTGGCAATAGGTGATTGGTGTAGAGGAGAGAGATGCCACATGACACTCTCTCATTGGCTTATGGGGCTGGTAAATTGGTAAATAGTGAAGGTGGGGGTGTTAATTCTGAAGGAAAGTTAACTTTTGGACGTTGAGACAGCTGTCCACACGCGGGCTACGAGCGGCGGAACTCGAATTACCGCAGGCGGCAATCGGATTACCTCCCTCGGTAATCGGATTGCCGCCCAGGCCTGATTCGGGCCGGATTCACACGTGCGGGCTTCGGGTGGTGTTTTGGTTCATCCGGTAGTCTTCGTTTTGGGTTTCTGGGATGAAAATGGCAGATTTAGGCATGGATAGAGGGTTCTGGCCTGGGTATAGGGTATATGCGAGGCTGTGTGCATACTGGGCGGCTTGGATTGCAGTTTCGGATTGCAGATTGGAAATTTGGGGACTCGGGATAGAGGTTTTAGGTTTTAAGCAGGGGTTAGGGGTCGGTTTAGGACATGATCATGGCTCCCGGATTGTCTTAGCTTTCTCAAGAAACTAGCCTGGGTGGGGTGTCTACAAGGACAAAGGCACATCAACACCCAGTATACTCCCTTATAGTGGAAACTATCCATCATAACCCATATCAATCCCCTCACATAGGATGATCACGCATCTTATTATGAAATGTACATGGGTGTGTCCTATGTACCTAGTCCAAATAGGGTACTGAGATCCATAAATCATAACTCTCCCCGGTCGATGACCGTTATGTCCAATCTCAAGTTCCTCGGGATCACCGGATGACTCACTTCTTAAGTAACCTATATCCTTGTAAGTTCAAGGTGACATGGATCCTTATTCTTGTACCGGTGGTAGACTATTAGGAGTTTCAACACCCGGTCAAGGGTTTGAGTATCCATTGGTGGTGAAATCCCACTACGGCGTGAGTGTGTGTGCGTGTGTTAAAAAAAAAAAAAGACTTCAAAGTGACATTAAACACTAACGCATGTTAAGTTGTCCACATGGGACTCATGGTGATCATGATCTACACTCGAGATCAGCCATGTCTAGTTCATATAGCTAGTGGATTAGGGCACATATTGATTTTTCGGGGCACATACTCCAACATAAGAACATACTCCCAAGCTCGGCATGGGCCTAGCATACTAGGCTTAAGCCAAATTCTTAAAAAAATAGCTGGACGCAGGCTCGACTAGGATCAACCTGAAAATGGATAAAATCCTTATTTCCTACATGAATGTTTATAATCTATTAGTTGCTCAAGTGGTTCACACATAAAAAAAATTAAATGAACAAAATTAATAGTTTACATCTATCATGCCTGGGTTGCCTTATTGAGTACTAGAATGACATTTATAGGATGTAAGATGTATATGTGAAGTTAGGTCAAACTAGGCTAGTTGGACCAGGCCAAGCTAAAATGATTTAAGTCTTAGTTCAAATAAAAAAAAATTGATAGGCCATGGCCTAGCACATGGGCCAAACTAATAGGTCCAAGCCTGGCACATAAAGTACTAATCCAAATCAGCAGTTGCACCCCATGTACGATAACAAAATTAGAAAATATGAAAGCAATGGCATGTAAGAGAGCAAAGAGAAGATGAAGGAGAGCCTTACCTCCAACAACGGTGAAAGAATATGCATTATAAAGAAAGAATGAAAGGAAAAAGGAAATGATAAAGAGAAGGAGAAAAGATGAAGGGAGAGAAATTTGAGAAGATGAGGAAATAGAAGCGAGCGAAAGAAGGGCATTGTAGGGTAAAAAAGGGTCTATGCGGGCGTCGAATGGACCTACACAGACACACGAACACCGAAGCATAGGCATGAAAATCACATTTCTATACTTGTCAAATTATGATTAATGGGAAACCGATACAGACTAATCAGATTTGAGGGTAATACACCTCAAATATGCAACAAATAGTGACCAACGAAAATCGTATTTATGCTCCACATATGAAAAATAAAAACCTAAGAAATCTACCATGGAGAATTTTAAAAAATGAGTTAGATTCTTGAAAATCGAAAATGTATATATTAAAAAAAGCTTCCAAATAAACCTTAGTTGAATCCTTTTTCCAATAAGCCACCTTTTAATCAATACTTTAAAATTTTTTTAGTGGCTTACCAGTATCTCCAATTTTTTTTTTTTAAATGAAAAATCCGAAAAAGATGATTTTTCAATAAATTCCCAGTGGTACCTTTCCTTCTTAATAAGCAACCCGTGTTCTCTCGAGATCTCTAAATTCGTTAATGGATCTTCTAATATCTGTAATGGGTCACCAAGGTGTAGTCCATAGAGGAGTTTTCTTTAAATAAGCCATAAGTAATTTTCGAAAAATCCTAAAAAATTATAAAAATGATCTCTAATAAATTTCACGATGGATCTGCAACATCCCCAGTAAGGAGAGATTCACTCCATCCTTTGGGCCCAGTGGCCCGGGATGCTCAGTGGGCCAATGATCGGAGTCTAAGGAGAGATCCATTCCGTCCATTGGATGCAGCTCGAGATTTTGGTCGGAAATGGATATTTTTAGCTGTCCGTTGATGAGGCCCACCTAATCAATCTTACAGCCATTCGTCCTACGTTGGAATGGTTAGGATGCCATTCTTGCTGTCTTTTTAAATTTTCCTCCTCTAGGCTATAACGCCCTGAAAATCAGGGGTCGAGCATAAGCTTCACTCCTATGTTCCAACGCATCACTTATGCAACATAGATAATGATGATTAAATGTTGTTCGTGTTAGTGTATTAAACATGAGTGGGATTACACCAAAACAACATATCATACTCCAGAGACAGTTAAATTACGCAAGCGGAAGAACTGTGATAGATATATAAAGTATATAAAACGTTGTAAGTCATATACGAGTTCTGCTAATATTTTTGGCGGGTTTTTTCCAATAGAGAAAGTGAATTTTCCCTCTTTTAGACCGCTGAACACAGCAGCGAGCTCCATTTTATCATCGTAGTCTTCTATCAACAGCGCTTCCTCGTTAAAGCGAGTGATGTAGTCTTTCAACGACTCCTTCGGCTCTTGCTTGATTGCAAACAGGTGAGTGTTGGGCTTCCGACTTCTCTTACCACTTATGAATTGGGTGAGGAATAGTCGACTCAACTCTGTGAAGGATTTGATGGTATTTGGTTTGAGCTGCCGGTACCAATTTCGTGCGGAACCCGTGAGCGTGATCAAGAACCCTCGACACATCATGACATTCGTCACCGTCTAGATCTGTATTTACGAGCGATATGCTTCCACATGATCGGATGAGTCTCCAGACCCGGAATATTGGATGACGGGAGGTATCCGGAACCACTGAGGCATCACCTTGTTCATAATTTCTGAGGTGAAGGAGGCTCGGTATCTTCCATCATTGCTTGAATGACAGCAGGAACCGACGTCGGTTGTTGCTTCTTTTCCAAAACTAAGAATTTGTCGTTAAGCTCCGCGAACCATTTCTCCTATGGGTCTTTGTTTTCCACTACAATTTGTTGGTTATTTTCAATTTTCAGAGTTCTCCTTCCCCTCTTCCGTTCTAACCGATAGTGGAGATCTGTTGGTGCCAGGGCTGAAGTGACTGAAACATTGATTGGAGCCCGTGTGGCAGTGTTCTGAGGAGAGGCTCAGATTTGGGTCGGAACAGGATTCTGACCCGAAACTGGCATCTGAGGATGTTGAGGCGCCTCGGGCCTCACACTCCTCGGCGCGGAGTGAGCTTCCAAGACCAAACCGACCTGTTCAAGAACAAGATTTTCCTGTGTTGGGTGTGGTTGCGGCTCCTGTTGTTGTTTCATCCGGTTCACTTCGTCAAGTAGGGCTTGTATCTCGCTCTGCATGGCACGATATTTACTCGGCCAATTACGAGAACGTTGAGAAGGCCCCGGGGCTGATTCCGTGTGAAGTAGTGAGGAGGAGCGAGTTTGGTCGTTTAGCTCTGATTCCCCAGCTACCGCTTTCTTCTTTCCTCTAGCCATTACACTCTAGAATAAGAACTTAACCTTTTGTATCAAGTTCCCACAGACAGTGCCAAAAATGTAGATGTCAAAATCTGGACCATCCTCTACTCGGCAAGGCGAATCTTCAAGGAACCCTGGACCTGCATAGAGAGTGAGCAAAGGAGACCCTGGCTAAACCAGGGGACCTTCCGATGCCTAAGTTAGGTCAAGGGAATCTGGGTCTAAGTTGATAGTAGAGAGAGTGGGAGATCTTGCGTACCTGTAGCAACGGGGTCTTATTGTATTTATATTTGACTGTCGGACAACCGAGGTCCATCAATCTCGGCACGATTCGTTCAATCAGCGGGATTTTCAGATCGTGGGGATATTGCGCGCAATTCAAGGATTGTGTAGGATATTATGCACATCATGCATATCTGCGAGCGAAGTAACCGGCCACGTCCACTTATGGTAGTTTCTAAGCTTAACTCATGAAGCGCCTACTTTGGGATCCGTCCTCGGCTTGGTCCCTTTGACAGATGAGGCCTCAGTCAGAGTGATAACAAGCTCTTGTCGAACAGTGGCCGCGTTTACAGTTCGAGCTGATCTGGTAGACTTAGCCTCTTGTCAATTGTGCGTTCCGAAAGACTTCTTTCGGGAGGTCCGAGGCGAAGTGTCGGGCCTACTTTATCGGGTCGAGTTTCCTCCTAGTTATTAGTCTCAGGGCCGAGGCACCTCGACGACTCGTTGGTGAATCCTTCAGTTGTGGACGTCGCATGGAGTAATTTTCTATTTGATGACGTCGGCTCTCGGAATTATAAGGGGCTCGGATCTTCCCATAACAATTACTATTTATATAAATCTCTATAAACTTCGTTCATACCAGTGACCAACAATTATATTTGCATAATTATAAATTTGCTTATTTACTATGCGTTATAGTATGTGTGGGTTATAAATATATTCCATGGATATTTTTCACAAGTGAAGATGAATATGCTCGAAAAAAAATGGATACTCAACTCTAACAAAGTATAAATGCAAATATCTACTTAAATCCACCTAGAGGTCTCCTCGCAAGTTCAACACGAAATTAACATTTGAATACGAAATTTCTAAAAGCACAATTTATTGGATGACTGCAATGGACAATATTTCGATAGACACTCTACTGGATCAAGTTGGTCTGGAGAGACAAGCAGAGATAGATAAATCTCTTGGTATTTATGTTAACAAGGATAACGTTTAAAATCACAAGCGCATGTTAAAAAAATACTACAATACAGTGAAAACATGCTGAAAGCATATGGGTTTTGGTGTGGTGCAGACTTGAAATTATCATCGCACCGGATGATATATAAGACAAGTATGTGAAGGTAACTTCTTAACTCTTCATGCATATTAGGCAATTATGAAATTTATGGTGCAAATGTGTATAATATTGATGAGAGTGTTTACCCACACAATCCCACAGTTTGTTGCAGAAATTTGATAAAAGTCGATACCTAGATTTGATGATCTAGATATCACTATAGGTGTTGACTAAGCTACTAGGTACAAGTCAGTTACTAGTTAGTCCACATTTCTTTCTGCAGTCCGACGTGGGAGAGATGAGTTAGAGGATTCGTACAATTTTGAAAGGATTTTTTTAGAAAACTATGCGTTTAAATACGGATGCATGAAGAATGCGATAACGTACCAAAGATTCGACTCGCATATGATATCAAGATTACTGGAATGAAGAATTTTAGGACGGCCATGCGTAAGACACCCATATCCTTGAATAAGCGATCAACGGTGTCGTTGAGAAAGAAAGCAAATGTTAGATTTTCTTCTTACGCTCTAGGATCATTAATTGAAGGAAGAACAACCGTTGTGGATCACCTAACAGTAGCATATGGCGAAGAACTGATACATATGCGAAGGGTTAATGCATTACTAGATGAAATACAAAGCTTAGTACAAGAAGATGTGATGACTGCGGGATCTATACTATTGATAGACAATTTTTTAGCAATACATTTTCTTATTATGACACCGCATAAGAGACTTACATGGATTCGATGATTGATGTAGTTACATGTCATGTCTTCTATGTGATGGACCAACTTTTGTGAACATTCTCCATTTTAGACATGTATGCTACAGACGATAACATGTTACCTTTTACTTTGATGATTCTTCTAAGAATGTAACTATTACTACTACACTTATTTTTTTGGACAAGTTGGGGGTTCTGTACACATATTGTGCATGGAACATTTACGGTTTGGTGTGACACTACTCTCTACATTAAACAGTGAAGGATGATAAATGTATATTGTACACAGGTAGTTACTTCTCTTTATAAGGGAAGTTAAGATACGCCACAATTTTATTTATTTTTAGTGTAATCCAAGTATATTTATGTTATCTTCATGTTCATGTTAACTGCATATGAATTGCTTATTACAATCTGTCTGTATAAAATTAATGTTGCCGTGTCTGCTTGGTACGTATAACGAACTGAATCATACATTAATTGCTAATGACCTTTGCCATGTCCATTCATGGTCTCCCTATTAATAGCTCATATATACAATGTTTGAATTTAATGTCGACTTTATAATTATTAGACCATTTATTCACGTACAAATAATATTATATGTTGTAGGATCCTTACTCTTGCTCGGGTGGTAGATTCGTAGGAGTTTCAACACCCAGTCAAGGGTTCGAGTATCCATAGGTGGTGAAATTCCACTAGCATGAGTGTGTGGGGTGTGTGCATGTGTAAAAAAAAAAAATTAAAATAAATAAATAAAAATATTATATGTTGTAGGTAATACAATTGGTAAATTCTATGTTGTGTTTGTGGGCAAGAAAGGCATATTTGACCATTGCGAAGAGTGTTGGCGACAAGTTGGGTAATAATTACTGACCATGAATTTCATACAAGATGCATATGCTGCATGGCCACTGGAATTTATAAATAACCATAATCTCTAAGTTGATAATATGAGGCCCATGGATAATGTACCATCACTAAAAAAATGTTCAAATGGTGAGTAACAAAGCCATAGATGATCAGACGTGTGTAGATGTTGACTTGATGGAGAACCTAGGCGACACACTCCATCAATCGGGTATAGGGGTTGACAATAACCATGTGCCGAGAGAGATTGAGAGATTTATCCAATTGATGGTGGCATCGTTCATGTTTTGGATTGCCTCCTATGTAGTTTTTCGATTCTAAGTTGTTATGGCTATATGTGTGGACGTATGACCATTGTTATGTTTTATACTGGCTTGTGTGTGCGGTTGCTTTTTACCAGTCGATTGGATGTGTGTATGCATGTAGTAGGTTACAATGGATTTTGTTATTATTATTATTTATTTATTTTTATGTTTTTTGGATGTGTGAACTATTTTCAGTTTGTATGGATCCAATATAAGTTTAAGTACACCCTGATGCATAGCTTAAGTGGTAAATTGAGTTAAAGATACCTCGTTTAAAGACTGTAGTTTTTCGATTCTAAGTTGTTATGGCTATATGTGTGGACGTATGACCATTGTTATGTTTTATACTGGCTTGTGTGTGCGGTTGCTTTTTACCAGTCAATTAGATGTGTGTATGGATGTAGTAGGTTACAATGGATTTTGTTATTATTATTATTTATTTATTTTTATGTTTTTTTGGATGTGTGAACTATTTTTAGTTTGTATGGATCCAATATAATTTTAAGTACACCCTGATGCATAGCTTAAGTGGTAAATTGAGTTAAAGATACCTCGTTTCAACACTGAGGTCTTGGTATCAATTCCCTAGTGGGGGTGGCTAACGGTGAAGTGTGAATTGACAGTGTTGTGTACTAACAAGCTAACATTAACACACACACACACACAACTATATCAAAATTTTAAGTCGATTCCGGTGGGATGCACTGACGTAGCAAGAAACGTAGTGCCATCATGTCCAATGTGGCCATAGGACTATATCAATGATGGGTCACTTAATATTGTTTGATCTGCCTCATTTCTGGTCTAAAGTAAGATAGGGCCCTTACAATTCAGCTAAATAGGGCAAATTTATTTCATCTATCATGGTGGGACCCAGGTGGATTATGTGCGTGATTCAAAGTCCCTCACTCCTTTTTCATATGGCTTCGACCGGCCAGTAATTGTGGAGCACAAATTGAAACATATTGAAATACAAGTGTGCCCGGTTTTATGTAAAAAACACTGTTATGTTGCAAATCGAAAGGAAAAAAAAAAAAAAACACCATTTTCATTTGCATATACAAAAATCATTCTGATTCTCCATCAAAAACAGCATATTTCCACCTCATACACCTTGACATTCTATTCATTACAACATTACAACACATTATATGATAAACCGTATATCCAAACACACACAAACCCAAGTATATATAACTTCAAGTCATAATTACTTTTAAAACAAACACTGAAAATTGATAATAATAACTCATTTACTTTGTATTTGATAGGAAATTGAAACACCAAACAAGCATTAATGAAATGAGTGGGTTCACATGTCTCTCGCTTAGCATCCTTGAGTTACGATGAATGGCGTCTTTAACTTCTTGAGTTTCGGTCACGCGAATCGCCTAGTAGTGGAAAAAATGGGAAGTTGGGATACGTTAGTCATTGAAATAGAGATCAGTGGCACATTAGTCCTTATTTCTCATCGCAATTCTCGCCTGTCGGCCATACAACATTAACGTCAGCTCCAACGACCACGTTCGAATAAATATATAGTTGGCTCGCTCGTATGAGATAGTCGACGGCTTCCCACCACATGTGCCGATATGAAACACGTGTAACAAATCCAGGACATTCATCAGCTGTCCCTGCCACTAACATTACTTCTCATAAAAATCAAGTGGATAAACTAGTCAAATGTGTAAGTTAAATACTAACTGGTGGTCAATTATTCTCAACCATCCATCTCTTTGAACATGTTTGGCCCACCTGATGATGAAATCCAACTTATATATGAGGATCTACCTGATGAGCCGCTTGGATTTATCCAACGTGTGTCACACTGACAGGTGTGAGAAATGAGTGCCCATGAAGGTCTTGACTCGATTTCACTGGCATCTCGTCTGTCGGGATTGCACGATTCAAACATGGGAATTACCACAGGACTCGCGGGAGTGAGTTAGCAAAAGGGCCTTGCGCGCATTGTACATATCACAAGCGTGTAAGAGATCCAGTACGTTCATCAGATCTATCTTAAATGGGCATACTCTTAAAACAGACCGTCTATTCTTCAGGCAGGCCTCTAGTTCTTACTGAAAGTTGATCGATAAGAAAAGTCTTCTATGTAGGATCCATCAGTTGAATGGATTAGATCTGCTCGAATCTATGACTTTGTTATAATCACTGTGGGACCCATCTGATGAATGGATGGGATCTTTGCATATAGGAGCCATTATAACAGATTGAAAGCAAGATACATTCACCATCTCACTCGCGCGAGCCCGGCTCGAAAGTGTATGTTTATCTCGACCCAGGATTTATGGGACGCGGATTGCGTCCTACCCCCGCCTGTCTCTAGCTGGGAACGGGCAGGAGCTTTGAGTGTCCACCGTAATGTATGGGTATAATCCACACCGTCCATACATATTTTTATATCAATTTACGGTATATTCCTAAATATTAGGTAGATCCAACGCTCAAGTGGATCACACCACAGGAAGCAGCGGTGATAATGATTCTCACCGTTGAAACTATTCTAGGGCCCAACGTCATGTTTATTTTCCATCCAACCTATTAATTAAGTTACATGGACCTGGATGAAGATAAAACACAAATATCAGCTCCATCCAAAACTTCTGTGGCCCCCAAGAAGTTTTCAACGGTAAGAGTTTAATCCCCATTGTGTAGTCCACTTGACTCTTAGATCTCCCTCATTTTTGGAAGTATGATCTAAAATGATACGAAAAAATGGATGGACGGTGTGGATAAGACCCATACATCACGTTGGCCACTCAAAGCTCCTGCCCGTTCCCATGTGGAGACGGGCGGGGGTAGGACGCAATCCGCGTCCGGATTTATGATGCCCGAACCCAACGGCATTTTGTCTAGGTCCAACGAGATAAAGGTAGGGCCCACCGTTCGATAATCTAGACCGTTGATGATTATGGCCAGAAAGTTCCACTATCATACAATCCTAACCGTATAGATGGTTTATTTTACGGTCGCCATTCAAGAAGGGAAAAAACTGCATTAAAGATAGGACTTTATAATTAGAAACTCCTTCAGTCGTGATGATGGTCCTAAAAGATAAACGGCCAGGATCACAGTTATGTGGGCCCACCTTTCAGTTTACTGTCCAAACGAAGAAATAATATCTGTCTCTTTGCAAGACTCGTGGGTCATAATGCTTTCAGTTACTGGTATCGTAGTACGTGAGACTACCGTGAATTTATGCTCGCGGGAGTACCATTAAATATATATTGAGCGGGATCTTCACCGTTAATGACGTGTGGGTCCCACCTCCTGTTTACTGCTGACGATGCTTTTCATGTCGTGGTTCCAATAAGCGCAATCATCTGCTTACGTCGAGCCCTGATAGTCGTGAAGGTGGGATAGAGACGGCCTCCTACGCACGCGCCAAATGGCATACTCGTGCGCACTTGGACGCGGATTTCCTGCTAAAGCCTTTCGCAGGATTTCCTGGGCAAGGATGGTGGGTGGGGCCCACTGAAATGTATGTGAGAAATCCATTCCGTCCATCCGTTTTGCGAGTTTATTTTAGGAGGTAGGACCCAAAATGAGGGGATGAAAAACTCAAGTAGGTCCCACGAGAGGGAAATTTTGGGAAAGAAATTCGTACCGTTGAAACCTTCCTGAGATCCACCTTGATGTTTATATGCTATCCAAACCGTTTATAGGGTCATTAACAATGGGATGAAGTGAAAACACCAAAAAGATAGCTTGATACAGAACTTTTATAGCTATAAGAATTCTTCAACGGTGTTCACTGAATTTCCACTGTCTCATCTCGTGTGTCCTATTTTAGTGTTGGATACATCTCATTTTTTGTCTAACGTCCTAAAATGATCTCTCAAAACGGATGGACGGTGTGGATTTTTCAAAAAATCGAGGTGTGCCCCACCCAGCATCCTTGCGCAGGAACTTCCTGCAAAAGGCTTTAGCAGGAAATCCGCGTCCAGCGCACTCCTGTCCATTCACACGTGTGGGTTCACAAAAGTGTGGCCCACCATCAGTGTACTACCGCATTCACCTTATAACAATCCAATGGCAACGGTCCTGTTCAATTCACACGTGTGGCTTGCCTAATGTGTCGGCAGACTTGTTTTTGTGGTCACGGCACATTTATCCGTGGGGCCCACTTGACGAATGGCAGTGATTTTGCAATTTCAGCCTCTCCACGTCTGACTCGAGGCCCTTTCCTGTCATTATCGCTTGTGCCGTGTGAAATCCGGGCTTGCATTATAATGTTGACTTGGTGGAGGATTCGGACACGTGTCCCGTGAAATGAATGGTACCACGTGCACTCACGGGTCCCTAACCTTACCAGAAACTCTAATATGCATGTCGTTTCAAAAAAGTTACAGCCTTTTTTCGAGAAATCTAAACCGTTGATCTGGTGGGACACTACGTGGATTATCTGTAGACCAAAATTTCTAACATTTGAATAATTATATAAGGTATTTCTTTTGACTTCATTCAGTTGAATGTAAACCATTAAATAAACCATTCCTTTTTTAACACAAGATCGGATGGATACAAGGGTCTATTCCATTTTATTTCTGATATATGATCTATCCATATCATGCCCCACCAAAAAAACAGCTACGATCACCTTAATTTTTTGCCACGTGTACTTTTAACAGGTAAAACCATAGAAACTTCAGTGCAGCGACGTGCATGCTACAAATCCTCTACCTTGTGGTCCAAAGACATTTCACAAGTAAGAAAAGCGAAGTTATCTCGAATTGGAACACTTGCGTCTATATCTACAATGAATGAAAACAATAAAGTGCAAGGAGCCATCTATGCGCCGCATTAGATTCTTACCTGTAGATAATCGATTTCATTAATCTAGACCGTCCATTTTAGTATATTCAATTTAAATAATTCCAAATAAATTATCTAAACCGTTTATTTAGTGGTATAAGAATGGACTGACAGGATCTTCTGTAAATGACATCTCCACTACGGATATTTAAGAGCATAAGACTTATTGATTTTTTCCTTTTTTGTATAAATAGAAGAAGAATTAGACTGAACCTAATGGACGGTCCAGATTATTGATTTGGATACCAATGGGTCCATTGAAACTAAGTTCATGGGAAGGTTTCGGTACACTCATTTCCCATGACAACAGGAATCCTGACCGAAAATGACTATAATAACGGAAGGACGGCCAATTTTCAATTGACTATTGTGTCAGCGGCGATGATTTAGGAGGTGGGCCGCACCTAAAAAAAAGTTCGATGTAGCCGAGAAGAACCTGGCCGTGGAAGTAGGATCCGGAATCGGAGTGTTCGGTAGCAAGTGAGGAGAGATGTAGGCAATTTATCAAGTGGGCTTATGTCCCAAAGATCAAGACCGATCTACTCATTAGGTTGGCTACATTGGCTACATGAATATATCAGAAGGGGACCGTTGGTTAGATGTTTTTATTGTTCTTTCTTGGTACAGGTGGGGTCCACCAGGATAAACGGTCCAATTTTGCGGCCATAGCATATGAATGTTGGGACCGATGGTGATGGAAACGGATTGGCTACTCCCCCTGACACCAGCCCCTGTGGCTGGTGGTCGGTTCTCTGTGGGCCCATCATGATGTATGTATTTAATCCATTACGATTCATCCAATTTTTAAGATCATTTTAGGGATTTATTCTAAAAATTAGAGGTATATAAATCTCAGGTGAACCACACAACATGAGAACAATAGTGATCGGATATCCAGCATTAAAATCCTCCTAAGGCCCACTATACTGTTTATTTGACATCCAATCTGTTTATTAGGTCATTAAGGCCCGATCCAAAACTTTTATGGCCCCCAAAATGCTTTTAATGGTTGACACTCATTCAACAATGTTTCCTTTAATGTGATCTTTAAAAATAGATGGATGAAATGGATGAAACACATATATCATGGTAGGGCCCACAGAGCACCGACCATCAGCCATTGGTTGGTGTCAGGGGAGTAGCCAATCCATTCCCGAAGGTGATGGACAACCGGGACCTTACAGGTCCCATCACCATAACGATGGCACATGCAAACACACCTAGATAGCCATACAACTCGGGTAGGTTTAGGGCTGTTAACAGGCCGGGCCTGGGTAAGTTTTGGCCCGGATTTTGAACTATTTTGGGCCAGGCCGTCTGGCCAGAATGATTTTTTTTAAAACAAATTGATTTTAAGGCCTAAGCCCGGCCCATTAACAACCCTAGGTAGGCTGGGTCAGGTGGACGGTCAAGCGAACCTAACTTGACCTCAAGAGAACCCAACCTACAACCTGACCTATCTTCCCGCTAAAGGCACCGCTAAAATGCAACTTAAATTCCCAAGCATATGAGACTTATAAATGCTTCATCTAGCCATCTACAGGTTGATGAGAGCTCTAATGGCCTTGGAGGAGGAGGACCAAATTAAAATACATGTGATTATTCCTAACTAATGTTGTGATTATTCCCCGACCGGGGCTGCTCAAGGGGGTAGGTAGGTGAGGCAATCACCTAAGGGCCCCTAATTATGAAGGCCTTGTGTTATAGCAAAATTAAAATTTCTTAATTATGGTCTTATATTATAGCAAAATTAAAATTAAGAAGAAGAAAAAAAGCATAAAATTTTTGAAATAAAACTTATCGAAAGGCCTACAAAATAGGAACATCTAAAAATTGGTTTACAAATTTGAAATTGAAAATAAAAAATAAATCCTAGAAATTAGTACTATACTAATAACAGTCTAATTCTATTGTCTCTTTTCAAAATAATAGCATCATTCCTAATAAATTTTTCTCCTAAAACTTAGGAGCACAACTATGTACTTTATTGCTAATTAAGTTCTCAAAAAATTAAATTCTAATGTCATTTTTCTAAATTAAATTCTAACTTCATTTTTCTAACGGTTTGGATTTATTTTCGGAATTAAAAGTTTTAAAAGACGTTGCAAAAATAGAAATTAATACTCCAATTGAAATACTTAATCTAATAAAACGACTAGATTGTTTTCCAAATTGTTTTATTGCATATAAAATACTACTGACCATACCTGTTACAGTTGCATCTGCAGAAATAAGTTTTTCAAAACTAAAGATTATAAAAAATTATTTCAAAACTGATTTATTGGGTAAACTTGAATACAAAAGTTTAATTAGTAATTTTGCATCTAAAAAAAGAAGAAGTAAATTTATGGTTTAATTTTGAATTTATTAAAATTTTTAACTAAAAAGCCTCGTTTTTATGACTTGCCTAAGGCCCCCAAAAATGTTGAGCCACCCCTGACCCTGACTAATGTAATTCAAGTTTATTATGCTTAACTTGAATTAACTTTTTTTTTTTAACACACACTCACACCCTATATATACTCACACACTCACACTACGGTAAGATTTCACTACAATGGATGCTCGAACCATGACCTTGTGTTGAAACTCTTGTGACTCTGCCATCCAACTTGATTTCAAATTGTTTGAGTTTTCCAACTTGAACGTTACTTGAACTTGGGTTGAGTTAGTCTGGTTTGGGCTGACCTAACCCAAGCTACAGCTCGTCTGGACACTCTTTGCAATTTTCGTACTTCAACATATTTTAATTAACAAAATCAAAATATGAATATAAAACAAATGCCACATCAAAGGAAAGGGAAATGTAGAGGAATTGGTTTTATTTCCTAGTTGTCTATGAGGTTAGACAACCAGGAATGGAATCCTACATTACTTGCACGCTACGTTGTCTGTATAAACTCTATTAACGAGCCAAAAACATAAACTTATTTGTTTTACCACATAAGTAATTTGATGGATATGTTATAGGATTTCCATAAAAATGCAATATGTTGCCCTTTGTAATCATCAAAATCTAAAATTTATTCTTTCTTTTAAAAAATGGAATTCATTGTTACTTGAGAAAACCAACTTCCATTGATAAATTTATTTTCACAAATGAGGGAAAAAAAAATCATATTTGTGAAAATTAATATGATTTCCATGGTTTTTGGAAGAATTCCACCAATCCAAACAGATCCAGGAGAACAGCATGATAGTATGGAGTGTGATGGATGGTATGCCGACACTTTGATATTGCTTAGAAATTGCACTCACGGCATGCAAGTCATTAAAACTAAATCATCTTAATTATGTCTACAGGTTTGGAAGTATTGTGAACAAAAAATTACACTTATTTGACTATTATAAGATTGGTGAAGATTTTTTGGATGGCTTCAAAATGAAAAATATCCAATAATCTTATTCCAACGAACAAGTGTCCATGAATTGAAGGACAGGACGTTCAAACAATCTGATTTTTGGACTATAGCTTAGAGAGTTGTTTCCAAAATGTAGTTTTATTTGAGTTAATACATTGAATGCGTACCATTTCTAAGTACATTATATTAAGCTGGGTTTCAACCTATTGCTCAGTGATAGACAGAGTGTGTTTAAATATTGAATGCACGGGTACGTGTGCCCCTGAGGATTGTGTGTGGGTGTTCGTGTCCGTGTAAAAAAAAAAAAAAAAAAGTGCATCCTACACCTCCACAATTGTATGGGTGCCTGGAGGCTAACTTTCTACAGCACGGCTCAATAGTTTAGTATCCGGAATGAGGAAATTTGTCTTAAGAAGTTAGTGGGTCCCATGACTCCATGCCATTGTATATGTCCCTAGAGCCCAACTTTGCATGGCTTGGCTCAATAGTTTGGTATCCTGAATTGGAAAATCCTAACCATCCAATTAGGGGTTTACACAAACCGAGTTAGCTCGGTTAGCTCGCTCGACTCAACTCGAAAAAGCTCGATTTGACTCCGTTTGAAGTTGAGTTAGAGCCGAGTCGAGCTGATTTTTTTAGCTCAAAAAAATTTCGAACTGAGTTCGAGCTTGCTCGAGCTTGACTTGACTCGGATCGAACCCCAACTCGAATCAAATTAGTTTGGTGACTCAGTTAATTTGATATTGATGTTGCTCACCAAGTGTTTGATGAAATGATTCAACAAAGTGTCGGCTAGTGGCAAGGAAGATATATATATGAAACAAATACAATTTTTTCTTGATTTTAATGTTGCCTACAAGGTGTTTGATGAAATACTTGTAAACAGTTGTTGCTGTTTTACATACAGTGAGAAATTAAAAGTGCACTCCATGTGTTTGTGAAAATGCCGCAAAGGCTCGAACTCGGCTCGAACTGGCCGAGCTGCTAACTAAGCCGAGCTAGCCAGTCAAGCTCAAGGACCGAGCTGAAATGAGTTTGAGCCGGGGTCAGCTAGTGGTCAAGCCGAGTCGAGTTGTGCCAAGCTCGACTCAGTTCCACTTGTGTACACCCCTACATCCAATCCTTCATGCGGTTGAAGTAGGATCCTGAATAGGACTCTTCACCAACAAGTGTGGAGAGATCTAAGCAATTTATCAAGCGCCTATGTCCCAAAAATCAAGACCGGTCTGTGCATTAGGTTGGCTGCATTGGCTACATGAATATATCGAAAGGGGACCGCCAGTTAGATCTTTTTATTGCTCTTTTTGGTACACGTGGGGACCACTCGGCTAAACGGTCCAATTTTGCGGCCATAGCATATGCATGTTGGGACCGAAGGTGATGAATAACCGGGACCTCATAGGTCCCATCACCAACAGAATGGCGCATGTAAACACACCTGGATACTCTTGCAAGTCAGGCAGGTTGGGTTAGGTTGGGTTAGGTTGGCGGTCAACCGAACCGAACCTGACCTCAAAAGGACCCAACCTTCAACCTCACCGACATTCGAGCCAAAGGCACTTTGTTAAAATACAACTTGAATTCTCGAGCATCTGAGACCTAAAATTACTTGATCTAGCCATAAGCAGGTTGAAAAGAGCTCTAGCAGCCTTGGAGGACCGAACCTAAGTACATGTGATTATTCTATGACTAATGTAATTCGAGCTGAATATGCTTAACATGAACCTAACTTGATTTCGACTTGGGTTGGAGATTTCCAACTTTGACCTAACGTGAACTTGGATTGAGTTAGTCTGCTTTGGGTTGACCTAACCCAAACTATAGCTTGTCTGTGTACCCTTTGCAATTTTTATACTCAAGCATATTTTAATCGGTGAAAATCAAAATATGAGTACAGAACAACTGCTATGTCAAAAGAAAGGAAAATGTAGGGCCCCTCCGGATAATACCAAATAAGTAACTTATTTGAGATAAGTAAAATTGGTTTGAGATCAATTATAAGTAAATTTATTTTACTTAAAGTTATTCAGAGACGTTTGTATCATAAATTATTTAAGGTAACCTACTTATGCCTCAAGTATCCTTGCTCTTGCTCAGAGGAGTTTCAACACCTGGTCAAGGGTTCGAGTACCCATAGGTGGTGAGATCTCACTACAGCGCGAGTGTGTGGCAGTGTGTGCGCATGTTTTTTTTTAAAAAAAGTACTAATTATTAAGCTAAAGTGATTAAGTAACATTTTTACTATAATTGATCATAAGCCAAACTTACTTATCTCAAATAAGTTACCTGCTGTTGTAAGTAGAAAAAGTAACTTATTTGGTGGTATCCAAACGGGCCCTTAATCACTTACTATTAATAAGTAGAAGCCAAGATAAGCTACATGAGGCATAAATAGCTTATCTCAAGTAACTTATGATCCAAACGTCTCTTAAATAATATAATGGATATATTATAGGATTTCCATAAAAATCGTAATGAAGAAAATCTAAATTTAATGTTTTTCTTTAAAAAAATGTAATTCATTGTTATTCGAGAAAACAGTGGAAATGCAAACCAATTTCACTGATGAATTTATTTTCACAAATGGGGAAAAATTGCATTTACAGAAATCAATATCATTTCCATAGTTTTCCAGAGAATTCCACCATTCCAAATATCATTTCCATAGTTTTCCAGAGAATTCCACCATTCCAAAAAGCACCAAGAGAACACTGTGACAGATAGTATGCAAGCACTTTGACATTGCTTAAAAATTGCATACACGACATACATGTTATTTAAATTAAATAATTTTAATTATGTCTACCGGTTTAGAAATTGTTGTACTCTATTATTGGCCATTCTTAAAAAAAAAAAAAAAATCAATAAAAGGGTGACATGTGGCATTACACAAGAAAGAGGAGAAGGATGAAAAGATCTTCAAGATACTTGGAGCGCTTTTTGCATAATCATAGCCGGCTAAATTCAATTTTACACGTCATTGGATGGTCCATGAAGTAATGCGGTTGAGTTATCCAAAAATTTAATGGCCAAAGAGAGAAACGCAGTTGAGCAATTCAAGATATGGAAGACAATAAAGAAACATAAAACTTGGCCGATGGAAGAGGAATAATCACAAAAGAGAAACATAACAAGAGAGGAATTTAGAAAGAGACTCTTCAGCTATTGTAACTCCTGGATTAATGAAAGAATCATTTGGAAGAATAAGATGCACATAGCTTTATAACTAGCGAAAGAAATCCATGAAGCAAGGATCATTTACAAACCCAATACAATCCAACAATCAAATCAAATCTATCTATCTCTTGGCTCAGTTATCTTAGGAGTTGTAATAATCAAGTAACGATAATTCTTAGCTATAATCTTTAGTTGTAATTCAAATTTACGCTTATATGTTGAATTTGTCATTTATCCAATATTATGTATTTCTTTTAAGAGACACATTCTTATAGTTATTCATAGTGGCCGATTGTGAGTTTATCTTCTTCTTCTTCTTTTTTTTTTTTTTTTTTTTTTTTTGCATTGGTATACTGAAAATCCTTTATCGTGAAGGAAAAGTGGTACCATCTTGGAGGAAAACCCCACCCTCTTATTATAGCCTAATTGTTATAAAATTTTGTAAGTGGTTAGGTAAGTGACCGATCTTCTTATATTTTGATCATATATATTCATATTGGACGCATCTCCGTTTAGCGTCAAAGTTGATCGGTTTGGATCGAGCTGCTATATTGATTATGGCACGCTCACACACATTAAACTTGATAGGAAACAAATTGAGTGCCAACAAAAGTACTGTGAATTAAAAAATATACTTATTTGACTATTAGAAGATTGGTGGAGATTTTTTGGATTGCTTAAAAAAGAAAAAAAAAAAAAAAAAAAAAAAAAACTAAAATCAATATAAAAATTTTTTTTGACAAACAAGTGTCCATGAATCAAAGGATAAGACGTTCTACCAATCTGATTTTTCTACCATAGCATAGAGACGGTTCTTTCCAAATTTTAGTTTTAATTGAGTTAATCTGTGTTATGGGCACCATTTCTAAGTGCATGGTGTATCAAGATGGGTTTCAACCCATGGCTTAGTGGGAAATAGAGTGTTTCAACAGCCAATGTGAGGTGTGTGTGGGTGTAAAGAAGTTAGTGGGTCCCACGCCTCCACAATTGTATGGGTCCTCGGAGGCTAGAGCTATACACGAGTCAATCCGAGTCGAGCTTTGGCAAACCTCGGCTCGGCTCGACCAGTAGCTAACCCGAGCTCGAACACAGCTCGGCTCGATCCTCGAGCCTGTTTGGCCGGATCAACTCGGTTCGGTCAGCAGCTCGGGCCAGTTCGAGCCTATGCAGCATTTTATCAAACACGTAGAATGCATCTTAAATTTCGCATGGAATGCAATACAGTAACAACACTTTACAGGTATTTCATCAAACACCTGTTGTCCAACATCAAAATCAAACACTGAACAAGCAGCATCAAAATCAAACACCTGGCATTTCCATTCTTTCCTCACCAACACTTTGTTGAGTCATCTCATCAAACACTTGACGAGCAACATCCATATCAAAATAACTGAGTCACCGATCTAATTCGATTCGAGTCAGTTCGAGTTGAGGTTCGATCCGAGGCTTGAAATTTTTTCGAACTCCAAAAACCAACTCGACTAGGTCCGAATCTAATTTCAAGCCAAGGCGAGTCGAGCTTTTACGAGTTGAATCGAGCGAGCTGACCGAGCTAACTCGACTCGTACAGCTCTACTGGAGGCCAACTTTGTATAGCTTGGCTCAGTAGTTTGGCCACTGAATAGGGAAATCCTAGCCATCCAATCTTTCATCCCGTTGAACGTGGAGAGTCCTCATTTATCATCTTCAAGCGAACGGTCTATCTTTCCCACGGACACACCACTTGTGTAGGACATCCATTACATGAAAACAGTAAACACCACAAAGAAGATCCGCCATCCTGAAAATAAGACTGATTTAGTCATGAGATGGGCCACACAATATCTTGAGTCAGACTGTCAGTTTTCCATTGATTAAGCAGTGTGGCCCACCTAATGGGTGGAAAAGCCCATTTTTTTTTATTTAAGGAGATCTTCACGGGACCTACAGTTTGCACGAAACAGATGCCCAACGCAAGTGGAACCATTTGCAAGGCAGATAAGCATGCATGAGGAGTTAGCATTGCGGTTGCCAGTAGGTGAAAAGTTCACTTTAGCATCACTGGCAAAATATCTTTTCTAATCAAAGAAAATGGCCACTTTTAGGTGGGCCATGGTTGGAGAAGATTGATTCATCGACAAGACACGAGTGTCTACGTGAAATTCCGAGGAATATTGTTGTTTTTCAACCTTGTCAGCTGAATATATGATTCAAGGACTGCCGCGTGAAGAAATTCGCAGCTGAGGATGGATGCCCTGAAGATTGATTGATTAGTATGCTTTGAAAAATCAAACCTAGAAAGGAAGTCTTGCGGAGGCCCATACACCAATGATTGTACAAAATGGCCCTCTCAAATCATCACTTGTTCTAAAAGCTCCAGCTGTTAGAGGATGACATATCAATGTATACCTAGGGACTTCAATACTCCCAGTACGTGCGGAGTTCACATATTTGTTATTCCTAGGATTCGAACACAAGACTCTTCACTCTGATACCATGTCAATGTACATCGAGGGACTTCAATACTCCCAACCTAGCATATCAATGTATATGGAGGGACTTCAATACTCCCAGCACATGCGGAGTTCACATATTTGCTACTCCCAGGATTTGAACACAAGACTTTTCACTCCGATACTATGTCAATTAGGGATGCGCATGGTTCGGTTCCGGTTTCAAAACTGGAACTGAATAGTCAAGGAGAATGATGAATTGGTCACTGCCAGCCATTGATATGGACCATTCATGTAAAGGGGGCCACCTTTAGTTCTCATCCCTTTGGAAACCGGACTGAACCGTGTGCACCCCTAATGTCAATGTATATCAAGGAATTTTAACACCTACTCACCCGTGTCAAATATCACCTACACGCGCTTCTGTAAGAGTTTACAGAGTGAATGGACTCCCAATCTAGAGTTATTATCGAACACATGAATACATTTATCCATCTTATCAAATAATCTTTATTTTGTAAACCAAAAGTTTGAATTCTGCAAAAGCTAATATTTAAATATACTTATTATTTCCAAAATAGTAGTTTACAAAAACTTAATAAAAGATATGAACACATTTACCGCAAGTTCATACTTGATATTAAATTGTACAATTTGTAATTAAGATCCTTGATTTGTAATTACATCCTAATTTGGTAACGAATTAAATTTCGTAACATTTTTACAACTATTTTTAGATTTACCTTGTTCTAAAATTAAGCATGCATATCTCTATAGGAGAGATTCTCCATTATCAATGAAAGGCCTAAGAAAAATTCTCCACTTGATTTCTAAGATCATTGTGTTGCCCCCGTGAAATCTTCCCATGTAGGTTTATATATATATAAGAAATGGTTCTATGCAGTCGACCTCATGGGAACTTTCCATGAGGTCGAGCTGTGTCGGCCCACTGTGATGCGTGTGGAACATCTATCCCAGGAGGTTGAGCTGTGTGGGCCCACTTGAACTCTGTATAGGATTGATTTTTGGGATATCTCATAATTTAAAGGAGACCCATCAAATGCACGATGTCGATGTTCGATACACATCATGATGGAGCGCACACAACTCGACCTCATGGGAAGTGTGTGTGTGTGTGTGTGTGTGTGTGTGTGAAATGGTTCTTTGCAATCGACCTCATGGGAACTTCCCATGAGGGAGCTGTGTGGGCCCACTATGATGCGTGTCGAACATCTATCCCATGAGGTTGAGCTGTGTGGGCCCACGATGATGCGTGTTGAACATCTATCCCATGAGGTTGAGCTGTGTGGGCCCACCTGAACTCCGTATAGGGTTGATTTTTGGAATATCCCATAATTTAAAGGAGACCCATCAAATGCACGGTGTTGATGTTTAACACACATCATGATGTAGCCCACACAGCTTGGTTACCATACACTAAAGTAGCATCAATCAATCTCATTCTCCTCTACGAGTTAGGGCCATGACATGTGCATGTTGGGACCCACATGATGAGCAAACTGGACCCTGTACATACCCATCATATTGGCATGTATAACTACTCTTGGATACCTGTTGACTATAGTTTTTCCTATAGGAAATGCCATTGTAGAGCCAGACGAACCATAATATGGTAGAGTAATTAATACCACTACATTAGACATGGCAGGGTTATCTTCAATTAGGATTGTCCACTTAGTAAGACCCACTAGTTGGAAACTAATTCAAGGTATGCATAGAATGAATGATTTCCATTTAGGCAATGGCCTTCAAATCTATGGTGAGAATTTAAAGTGGTTAATGTTCAATATTAAGTGTTGGAGAGTAAAGGTAAGGGATGGCTATAGTCTTTCCATCAGTATAATTTCATAGCATCACTTATCTATAATGAGGCCAGCTAGTTGGACAGTTCATATTGGTGGATAACCTAGCCACATGTAATACAGATCGACGGCTCTGCTGTATTCTACTTCTTTCAACTCAAACGCATCATCTTCCTTCTCATAGTAAGCAAACATGCCTCAACAATCGTATTGTGTCCTGAGGGGCCCAAATGCTAAAGATTATTCTTCCAATGACCAAATATAGGCATATGCACATATTTATCCATTAAATTATATTGAGATTTTCTACTGTTTTTACATTATTTATTTGTGGTTACGGTCGTTCGTGATAATGTACACATAAATATTCAGATTGGCCATAATGATGAGATGTGATCAACATATGTTGATTATAAGGATTCGTCCATTTCTCACATGGAATAATAGACTATTGTAGTACTATTCTGCACAACAAGAGTGATTCACATTGATATGTATATGCATGTGAAATGTACTTCCATCCTGATTTATGAAATGACCAGGATGGCATCTAGGTGATATGATTGTGTAAGCTTAGTTGGGATAAATCATAGGATGATTGGGTGGATCTTGGACAGTGACTGCATATACAATGAAAGCTTAATTAATCACGATGTGTGAATAAAGATACTTGTGTTGTGAGCCCAATTGCTTATAAGAGATGGATCAATTTCAATTCAGTTGTGCGAGTATGAAAATTCCATATGTTACTTTTATATTCTTATTATTCTATATTTTAGGCAAAGTTACTATGAGATGATGTTACTTTGGTGTGAATTTTCAAAGTCATTTGTATAGATTTGACTAGGTCATAAATACCTTGGGAAAGCAACTAAATTAAGAATTGAGTGATAGAGATGGGGTTGAGGATGACCGTAGATGATCACGCGATGGTGATGATAACTACAGGCAGTCGATTCTTATTGTGACAGCTTTGAAAAATATTTACAAAAGCATAGAGTAGTATCTCCCATAAATCATAGCATAGGGGAGCTATGGGCGTACCTAATCTAAACCATCCAACTATTTCTACGGCTAAGATAGAGCTTGTTACTTCTTTAGCTTGGAACAAGCTTGTAAGCGCGAGCCCTCTTAAGACTCTCTCTCTCTCTCTCTCTCTCTCTCTCTCTCTCTAACGGGAATTCTTCCCATTTCCTGTTTTAGAAAGCATGTAAATTGTCCAAGTTTCAACTATAAGGTTTTAGGAGCAATTTTACATTGGGGTGGTCCATCCGAGTGTTTTTATCCAACTAATATTTGAATGTATGGGTGTTCTCACTTGATGGATATTGTGGATTTACGTATGAATCCGGATCCTTTGCTTGCCATATGCAGGGAAATCTTGATTGCCTACATTGTGATTGGTCCACATCATTACTGGATGTTGTCTTCGACTTTAAGTAGATCACACCACAAGAATGATGAAGATGAGGTGCTAACAATAGGTTTGCAATGGAGCCATCATCGAATATATCTCTCACCTAACCCATTATTTGATGCAACTCACGAAGACGAATTGAGGTTGAGTTTTTGTAACTAAACCTAAAATATAATGGTTCTCATCTGATGGAGAGAATGGATTTACACATAAAGCATGCTCAACCCTCCTCTGTATTTAGGGGGAGAGAGAGGGGGGAGGTGAATTTCCTACAGGTGAACCCTCTAACCGAAAGATCTATGGGGCCACGATAATGTTTGCCTGAAATTCACTCCGTCCATCAGTTGTTCCGAATCATTTTAGGCAGTGAGCCCAAAAATCAGGCAGATTCAAAGCTTAAGTGGGCCACACCCCATCCATACTGTTTCGAATTTTCCTCATATTTGAACTCACGTCCTGACATGATCTGGCCCAACTAATGGACGGATTGGCTGTTACACAGACAATGATGAGCCCTTAGCATGAAAAAAAAAAGAAGCCAACATTTCTCACTCAGTTTAATTGGTAATTGCAATTCATTTCAATGGTGCAACTAAGCCATGCATAGGGATTAGGGAGTGCTAGCCAAAGAATATATAAACGCCAAAAATCAAGTGGGCCACACTATGCAAGATGATGTCTCCCAAAATATCCAATTTTATGTGACGTTTCTCACTAAAGTTTTTATTTTATTTTATCACAGTTAATATTTTTTTGGGTGTCCCTTCTCATCCTGATGGTACTCTCCCAATGAACGGGTTAGATGGCATATAAACACCACTACGTACCTCAAACATGATTTGATATTTTTCTAAGGTGGGCCGACTTCCCTTGTCATTTCTGAAAAATGTCCAAACACTTACCCGAGTATCTTCAAATTTACACTACCGGAATCGTAGGAACCTATCACGAGGTTATTGCATTAATTCCAGATCATTCATTGTCCCATCCATTGAGAGTCCCATCTATGATTTTGACTGGAACCTGTCACTTGGCTATTATTGCCAAGGGAGTCAATAGTACAAAGATCCCAGGCATTATTGATCCATAGCAGACACCACGTACATTACAATTTAAGCAAAAATAAAATAAAAATATCTCACTTACGCATTAGTACATTATTATCACCATTACTTAGAGCTAGGCATTGGGTCAAGTCGGACCAAGTTAGGGCTGACCCGACTTGATGCAGTTTTGAAATAAGCCTGACCCGAACTCAACCCGAACTTGGTACCAAGTTGGGCATGCCTGACCCGATACGAGTCCGGGTCTGGCCTAGACTAATCCAAACCGAGTTCGACCTGGTCAAAAGTGCCGAGTCAGGTCAAGTTGGCACCGAGTCGGATTGAGAGATGAGGAAGGGGGGAGTGGAGAGAGAGAGAGAGAGAGAGAGAGAGAGAGAGAGAGAGAGGAAGAGAGAGAGAGAGAGAGAGAGAGAGAGAGAGAGAGAGAGGGGGGTTGTGATGCCGGTGGGCGGCTGTCGGGCTTGGAAGAGGAGGGAGGGAGGAAGTGGAGAGGAGAGAGAGAGAGAGAGGAGGGTGGTGATGGTGGTTGGTGGTTGTCGGGCTTGAAAAAGGAGGTGAGGGAGGGAGAGAGAGAGTTTGGGATCAAGTCGGGTCGGGTGTGGCGGGTAAGGTTAGAGATACTAAGAAATTAGGTTTGAGTTCAGATTGGGCGAAGCCTACTCGATTGGGTAACTCGACTTGACTCGGTTTGAGTTCAGATTGGGCGGAGCCTACTCGGTTTGGACCGACTCACCCATTCGGGTTGGGTCGAGTCAGGCGAGTCAAGTCATCCCGTGCTCTAGCATTACTTATCCAAGTTAAGATCAATGGTACATCATTGACACTACCATGATCTTCTCTATTCACTTCTTTGACAGTCTTTATTCATAATCTGCAACAAATTGGAATGCAGTGGCACTCATTAGTAAAGTTTTAAGAGTTACATATGGAAAATGATATTAGACAAGGAAGAAATTGTATTGGACATTAAAGGAAAGAAAGGACTCATGTGCAAGTTATGGAACTAGCCTTTTCATCCGTCCATCCCCCTTGCCCGAGAGGGGTTGATCCTTCCACCGCCCCTACTGGCCCGAGAGAGCGAACCAAGAAAGCGAACAGGGATTTGATCGCCTACTGAAATGTCGGGCCGACGAAGGAAAGAAGGAGCGGGAATGGGAGTGAGATAGCTATCCGATAGAAGTATATGCTGGACGTCGAGTGGCATGTTCCCCCTCCTTCCGATCGAGTGAGAGGGGTTACGGACCATCCTTTCCATTGATCGGATCAAGAGAGCTATCCGATCCTAGCCAGCAGTACTCCTCTATCTCCCGTTCAGTCTGCTCCGATCGAGTTGAATAGGACATGATTCTTAGCCAGCCTTCCACTATCCTAGCCAGCCAAGCAATGGCCTTTCTTTATATCATTATTGCAATATTTCGAACCATAGATAGGACAGCTAGTATCACCCTGGGTGGAATGATTCATGCCAGGGGTTATTCTTGAAATGACTCAACACCTAGATAATTCTCATGAATGTGTCAGAAAAAAGTTTTAAGGATTTCATAGGAGGGGTTATTCTTTCCATTTCAGGCCAATCCGTCCTGCTTTTGGTAATTAAAAAAATGCATGCTAGCCTAACTTGTACCATTTTTTAACCAACTAAATAGAAAAGAAAGAATAATAAAAATGAGGATGCGTGTAAATGGATTTGTTAAAGAATGTAAATGGTGTATGATGAAGACCAATCATATGGACAAACCGTTTCAGTGAAGAACAATGAAACAAACATCAGCAAAATGCCCTCCAATCAAGCCTGCACCCAAAAAAAAAAAAACAAAAAGCAACAAAACATGTTTTCAAAGAATAGCACTAAATTAAA
The DNA here is from genome assembly GCA_030180095.1 of Magnolia changhungtana. Classification (NCBI taxonomy): domain Eukaryota; kingdom Viridiplantae; phylum Streptophyta; class Magnoliopsida; order Magnoliales; family Magnoliaceae; genus Magnolia; species Magnolia changhungtana. The sequence goes on along the minus strand of JASAUF010000445.1, from coordinate 4,800,940 downwards.
CAAAAATCTGCAAAAAAAAAAAAAACTTCTCTCGTTCAATCAAGCCCTACTGCAAAAAAAAAAACAAAAAAAAAAAAAAAAAAACAAAAAAAAAAAAGCAAAAAAAATAAAAATAAAAAGCAACAAAATAAGTTTTCAAAGAATAGCACTAAATTAAACAAAAATATGCCAAAAAAAAAAAAGTCTCTTATTCAAACAAAGCAGCATATGAAAGTAACACATCTAATCCAATGAAAGTCCTTTCCCATGTTCTTGCACAATTTACCACAATCAGGAAATAAAATAAATGTAATTGAAAGATAGGACAAATAAGTTACCTCAATCGTCTTCAAAATACTGTGATGCATAATTCTTTGAGTGCTTCATTTCAGTATCTGAGGCCTCTATATTGTTATCCAAAGATGCATACTACATTTCATCTTCTTTTTTTTTTATTACACACGCGCACACACCCCATACACTCACGCCAGTGGAGAGTCTACCACCCAAGCAAGAGTACGGATCCACGTTTCATCCATTTGACACAACAAAATGAATGGAAAAGTGTAATTAGTTAACTGACTCTTTTTTTAGAAAAATAAATAAGTAAAAAGAATAAATAAAACCTCTCAAACTAAAAAATAAAAACAAGGACACTTACTCTTTTTTTTAAAAAAAAAAAAAAAGAGCTGGACAGTTGTGACTGTCATGTTTTGCACCAGGCCTCTCCAACATCCATGACAAGAACCTTCTTTTTCTTTTTCATCTACTCTACTTGCGATAACAATCACTACCCACACCCCTCTGTTTCTGCATGTTCTGGTTCTCCAATGATTACAGCTCGACCAACACCTTTCATTTTTTTTTCTTCTTTTGATTTGGCACCAAAGTAGCCTCTGTTCCAAACGAAACATTCATGCTTCCGGTGCATTGGCTATCAGACATCCACAAAAAATATATGCATTGTGGTCCTTCATAATTCCTCACATCTTTTCCCATACATCCAATATTTTCATTAACACCAAATTCGATTTCAAAAATGGCCATTGTTCGCGATGTATATTAGCTTAATTAAATGTATTTTGCAAACACTTCTTCCCTTTCGACATCCACAATGTGAATTTAGCAAATACTTTTGGTGACTTGCTAACCTATGACAAGGTTCCTCAATAAACATAATTTCTCACATCTTTTCCCATACATCCAATAATTTCATAACCATCAAATTCGATTTCAAACACTGCCATTGTTTGTGATATATATTAGCTTAATTAAATGTATTTTGCAAACACTTCTTCGCTTTCGACATCCACAATGTGAATTTAGCAAATGCTTTTGGTGAGTTGCTAACCTATGACAATGTTCTTCAATAAACATATGCACTATATAACTTGATTCTGATTTCATTTTCTTACCAATCATGAGTGCTAGACATTCCACTCGTGTTTCGCCTGTCTTCTCACTTTACCATGCTTCATTGTACCTTATCATCCGCTCTTACGGACACTAAAAGCAGCACACTTAGCATACTCATTGTATAAATCAAAAGCTTCATCTAATGAAGCAGCAGTCTCTCCCACTACTGGTTTTTGCTCCTTTTTCACCCTTGGAATCCACAACTTCCAATCAGAAGAGATGTGTGTTTCTTTAGCATTCAACCCCAATCTTTCAACTTTTAGGATGCTCCCAAATGGAAAATTCCTAATCACCCAATCTTTAATGTAGAGTTCTCAGTTCATGCCAACCTTTCCCACCAACACTGACTTGTGTCAGACATCCATAACATGCAAATGGTAGCCACCATCATAACAATCACTCATCCCAAAATACAAGCCAAGCCATTCATTAAACAGGCCACACCCATACCTTTAGTCAGACCATTAGTTGTCCATTGACTCCAACTGCACCCCATCTGATGAACCGAACAGCTCCAAATATTTTGTGAAATCACGTGTATTTTGAACTATGAGCCCCATAGGGCTTTGTGTTACAGGAAACGGGCCAACCTTCCCGATTCTTATGTTAGAAAATCAACATCGTCAGACCCACCTGATGAACAGCTTCGATAATAACTTACATACCATGCTGGCACAGATGGTGCATTGTAATAACCCAAGTAAATTTTAGAGCTAAAAAATCCCATTCGAAAGATACAAGTCATTCATTCATGAGTTCACCTATTTAAGTTCTAAACAACCGTCCAATTGATCTTTCAACCGTTCATCATGCAAGTATTTTAACATCCATGCAATTATATGATCATCGAACAGTTAGATGACCTAATTTGTGATTATCCATCCGTTGGACCATCAATTAATGCATCATTCATCCATTTATTATGATATCTAACCGTTAAATCTTCTAATTAATGGTTTGTTTAATGATCTAATCATCCATCCACCCAACTTACAATCCGACTGTCCGTCACTTGTATGCTTGTTATCACCTTTCACCATTTGCACACACAAGTACACACATGTATGCAATCACACCATTCATGCACACTCACACTCACACGTTAGATATAAAAGTATAAATATTAAAATATTTTTACACACTTGGCAATTGGCAGAGACTCGTTCGCGAACAACACGAGAGGTCAATTCTTACTATTGCAAAAAGACCTTATGTGCAATAATGACAAGGGGTCCACACGTAACACCTCTCTCTCTCTCTCTCTCTCTCTCTCTCTCACGCCCTCACTCCTCTTCTTATATAGGTAAGGGCCACAGCACCACTCCCTCACTCTTCTTATATAAGAGAGGGCCATAGCACCTCTCCTAAAAGATGTCGGGCAGTTCGAATTTTTTTAATAGAAAAGCTTTTAGATGTGCAATAGTAAAAATTGATCCTTCAACCTACTCTTCACCAAAGAGTCTACCACTTTTAGATTTTATTGTGCACAAGTGGTATATAAAAGATCCAACTTCAAATTTTTAACTTTAAATCTTTAGCCCATTTTCAACCATACTTTCAGCTCAAAAAAGGAAACAACAATATTCCTGCAAATTTCACGACATGAAAACTTGGGTCCAGTCCATGCATGGAATTATTGTGGCGGTGATTGACCCCAATTGATATAATCATCTAATAGCAGTGTCCCACCAAAATTATGGGCATTTTCCTGGTTAGTATTAGTAGTGTTATCTTACTCTTTTATGTGGGATTAGGGTAACTTAAAAACCCTAAATTTCCACCAAAAAGGGGATATCATTACATACTTTAATTGAGACATGAAGAAGCTTTATGATAGATGAAAACCATATATTCCAAAGAAGGTTGGGGCCTACATCTTTAATTTCAAAGCTCTTTGGCAAGGTCTTCACAAAGAAACTGCCATCATCCACATCACCCATATGAATGACATCATCAAACACAAACAACCAACTACGTAGGAGTCATGATTTTTAAGAAAGGCCGAATGGTTAAGATGCACACCCACATGGACGTAGATGTGTGAAGCTATACGGACATAATTTATCACCTTCAAATAATTGAAAGAGTCTACAGCAATAAATGGGAGAGACCTGATCATATGACATAACAATTGAATGAGACCAACATCTTCAGCTAGAAACAAGAATGACCTATAAAAATAATTGTTGCCATACAGGGGTTCAGTTCATGGACGAGCACAAGCAACTAGAAACAGAGAAACAACAGTATTCAAAGCACATATCTGAAGATTCCATATATTGTTGACAATCTAGCACCCTGCAGCAACCGTCGCTTTGTTTGCTTTGTTCGACCTTATTGAACCTCACATTGTTTATCGTCAACAATACGGGTCACGCAAAAAACATCACTGCAGGGGTTTTTGTTTGTGACCACCGCACAAAAAGGCCCTTCTGGTGCCATCACTGGCGCCATCAAAACACAATGCCTTTGTTTTTTGTTGACATAATAGAAATCCCCGTTCCAAAAACCCTCGTTATATTTCGCTAAAATAATAATAATAAACAACGGGTCCGCAATCCATGAGGGTGAACATTGTCATCTGTAGCTGCCAGAATTTGGCGAAATCAACATCGTTGCCTATAGCAACTCGCATCATTGACCTCTTGCCATAGAACTCTCCATAAAAAAAACTTGCTGCCTGCCAACAATAACAGAGAATTTTTTGAAACCATCTCCACAACTCACGGCACCTCTTCCAATCACCGAAATTGGACTCGTCGTTGCTGTCAAAGCCAGTTGTTCAATCCTCCATTATTGTTGATAATTGAGAAATTGAGGGAATTTAGAAGGTTAAGATTGAGAGATTTGTGGCTTGACTATAGAAATTTACATAACAAAAGGGGTACAAAATGCTCTTGTTAGGACACCTTGTCCATATAACATGCAACACTTTTCAATGTCATTAGTAGGACACTTCATCCATATAAATTTTGAAGTGTCGTGCCGTGGCTAGGAGCGTCCAAGTGCATGGAAAAATCCTAGAAAATAGATGTCTTCAGGTAACAAGGACAACATTGGCACTACCCCTATCCTTTTTGAGTTCTGGTCACACCCTAGTCCCTTGAGCTCTATGGAGTCACCCATCTAAGGAAAAAGTGTCATGACCAAAGTTTTCAAATAATCAAAACCTACAAAAAAAATCCAGCATACCATCCACCACAGGGTATCCCATCAGAAAAACGAATTTTATTATAGAAGCATGATCTTGTATCCAAAACATCTTTGAAGTTGCAGGTGTTGAAAGGGACTACTCACAACTGTCTTCAAATCATCCGTTCTTTTGTGAAATAGTAACCACTTGATGATTGGATTGAGCTGAGACATTCATCATTGGCATTGGCCTGGTCTAGATGCTAAAGCCAGAAGCAGGCCTGGCCAAGTTTAGGAGCCCAAACCCTAGCTCTATAGGGTCAAGCCAGGCTAGGCAGCCTAGCCCATTACAACCCCTATCTCCAAAACGGTCCATGGTTTACTCAAAGTCCATGGTGTTTTTGTCACATTTTGCATTGAAGAGAACTTGTTTGGCCAACCAAGCAACAATCTGTATCTCGAAAAAACAGCAATACTCTACGAGAACTGATATAATATCATGTGAAAACATAGTTGGCAGTTACAACACCCGAAAACATGGAAAAAGATGCACCTGAACTCAATCAGATGAGAAAACACCAACAAGCATAACATCTAATATGTTGACATTTACATCACCCGAAAACATGGAAAAAGAATTTACATAAATATCATAACCATACATACAAAGACATAATAAAATATTATTAAACATATGCTGAGCCTCAGACCGTCCTAGTAAAGTTATTTCAACATAGTGCAAAAATTCAACTTGCACACTCAGTCCACTAAATCATCATTGGCCAAAACAAGTACAAGGAGCACCTGAACTCGATCGGATGAGAAAACACCAACAAGCATAACGCCTAATACATTGGCAGTTACATCGCCCAAAAACATGGAAAAATAAGTTACAGAAATATCATAATCATACATATAAAGACATAATAAAATATTATCAAACATGTTGAGCCTCAGACCGTCCTAGTAAAGTTATCTCAACATAGTGCAACAATTCAACTTGCACACTCAGTCCACTAAATCATCATTGGCCAAAACAAGTACAGGGAACAACACTAATGCCTTTTATATTGACTAATAACATCCCTCAAGATTTGCAGGAAACACGGGTTTTCATTTTTGACTATATCCTAAAAAGTAAAAAAAAAACAAAGATGAGGAAACAAAGTATAGATGGAATGGCCTGCACAAATCATTATATGTACAGTTTGATAAACAAAGATGAGGAAAACTAATACACCAAATTATCTATCATTGACAGCCAAAGTAGGCCATTCCATGGGTCAAGTTCGGGTAGGGTCCTAGAGTACCTGGACCTAAGCTGATTTGGTTTGGATCTTGCCAAGTCCAAGTCTCGTTTTATTAGGATCCAGACCCAGACACAGATCCGATTGAGTTCAGGTGCACCTTCATTTCGAGTAGGGCCCCAGTTGGGCGCACATCAAATAAGGGCTTTACATGGTCAGGCCCACCTAAATAAGATGTATTAGATCGCACACGTGTGACACTTTGACACATTCACTGTGTAAAAAGACTAACTTACATGTGTCATTTAAATAGACCATCTTTACATGGATATGGCATAGCAAACCTCATTTCATTGTTGGAATAATTAATAGTACATATTATATCACTATTAAAATTAATTGTACCCAACCTGATTTTAACAAGGTCAAAGATGGTATATTTAATATCACCTTTTGAAAAAAAAAGATGCCATACATAATATCACTATTAAAATTAAATAGACCCAAGCCAACTTTAACCAGATCCAAGATGGCAGGACCGGACCCAAACCAGAGGACCCATTTTTTAACCAAAGGTCTAAAATGGTGTACCCATACCTGACCTGATTTATGAACAGGTCCAAAAAAATGGTCCTGACCTTTTAAAACCAGCTTGAGCCCATCAGGTACCAGCAGGTCTAGGTATCCGTTGACAGCCCCCACCCAGCTATTCCAAGGATGTCCAAAAAGTCAACAATGAACGGTTTATGTAACGCTCTGGACATTGGCCACAAGAATCAACTGAGAACTAGTTTCCACCAGATTGGACTGAACCATGACATTATCACTGTCATATAATAAACTGCACTCTTATTTTTCAAAATAACAGTTCAATCAAGGAAAACCACTAGTTTGAGTCCAGTTTAAATTGTTTCTATGATCTTAAATCATCTAATATGAATTATTTCATCCAGTCAGACTGGCTGCATTTCAAAACCTGTTGAACTGTATGCAATGATCCTGTTTTTAAAACATTGCTAATTATAAATGTTGCTTATTGGAGCATGATTTGTCAGCTGCTACATCACCAAAGTACAATGCATATTTATTAAAGAAATCACTAACATAGAGAAGATAATCAAGACGAAATGGAACACAGTCACACGCACAAATGCTGTTTGAGTATTCATCAAGTAAAGCCTCAGACCGTCCTAGTAGTTGCATTTCCACAGAGTGCAAGTACTCGCACTTGGTCATTCACTAAGTCATCATTGGCCAGAAACACAAACAAAAGCATCAAAGCAGATTCCAGGTAAAGGTAAACACGCGTCCAAGACAGCAGGTGAAAACAACAACCATGTAAACACAGTTTGAAACCAAAATAATAGCACATACAGATATGTCAGACTTGAAAATCAGCACTTACATTGTAAAATAAAGCAGAGACAAGGATCCAATGAAATCCAGAAATGCAAGCTTTGTTTTTTGGAGTTATTGTGCAATATTTGACATTGTGCATATTGGGGAGCCTGAGAATTTAATAAATATCCGGCATTGTGCAAGAAAAAATAAATTTAGCTGTTCTTGAGAAGCATAGGTGACAATCAACAGTTGAATCCAGTGGTGATGGATGACTGACAGCCAAATCTAGTAAGATCATTGGTCAGATATGAGTGATGAAAGTTCAGTAGTCAACACTTCTTCCACGCATACACTAGCAGGCAGGCATACATATACAAAGACTGGTTCCAGGACTATTACCACACAGATACAGAATTGTTGTAGTAAAGTAGCTTGCGCTTACCAAACCACAGGTAAGCTTTCCAAGAAAAATTGATATGGGAATCCTCTGTGCATGTGTTGCCCTTGCCTAAGGCTTCCCTCCATATAGTTCCAAACAAAATCAGTTGACAAAAGAGTATAATTACAAATAAACAATTTGGAAATAGCTTTTTCAATAAATTGTTGCTTGCATGAACATTATGCAAAGAATGTCTATTGCTCACTTTAAGTCTCAAAGTGTAAAGTATTAAGGCTAGGTGTTAAAAGGAGCTGCTGAGAATTGTGCATGAAACCATGAGAGCAAGGTGCAAAAGGCATGGAATGAAAGATCTTTGTATATCTATTAGGAAAGACCTATTTAAGCTTGTTCAGGTAAAAACAAGAAACCTATTTTAAATTGGTTGAAGCATGAAAAAGCATTGCATTGGAAAGGGAACATTACGATGGATATATACTTCTGGGGGAAAACACTAGTTAAAATGGTTGAAACATAAAAAAGCTGAAAAGGGAACTTTATGAAGGATATACACTGATAATCTAGTGGGTGTTAGAAAGAAGAAAAAACAAGAAACCTATTTTAAATTGGTTGAAGCATGAAAAAGCATTGCATTGGAAAGGGAACATTATGATGGATATATACTTCTGGGGGAAAACACTAGTTAAAATGGTTGAAACATAAAAAAGCTGAAAACGGAACTTTATGAAGGATATACACTGATAATCTAGTGGGTGTTAGAAAGAAAGGAATCTCAAAAGCATGATATTCATAAATGGTTATGTAACAGCTGTAACCGTTATGGACAGTAACGGTAGCACCCATTAGGTGATACAAGTCTGTAACGCCAGTTTTGAGGGGAAAAAATGGCCTATAACAGACCTGTAATGGCCACAATGGTTGTTATGGACAATGATCCGATACAGGCACGTTACAGGGTCGCTATGGCCCATATCGTAATGACCATAAGGCTGGTCGTTACGACCGGTCACCATTATTGAATACCTTGCTCGAGAGGATATATTGACATGATTAAGGCATACAAGGTTATGACATGTAAGGGGAGGGTCAAAAAGAGCATCGGTAGAGGTTAACATAAAGGATTTGATGACCCATGGTTTAACCGAGGATGTAATCCCTAGTAGAGTCAGAAAGTGGAACAGGATTTGTATACCTAACCCCAATTTGTAGGGGTAAGGCTAGATGATAATAATCATTACATTATGATACACTTGAGCAACTCACTTAAGCACTCACTTAAAGTGCCTAGCATGAAACATAGTTCAATGACATCAGCTGGGCACAGCAAAAAGGCTATGTATGGTTTGGAGTGTCATGTAGCATTGAGTGCAAGGTGTCTGAACTCTGAAGTGCCGAGAGAGAGCAGCATGCAGGAATCTTGAGGTTACAACCAAAACCTGAGGTTGATATTACAAGATAAGCCAATTAGAGGCTTACAAAATTTGACTTAACAAATTGGTTCAAATGAAAGATAAGTACAGCAAAGTGTCAGATTTGAGAAGTATCAGCATTACTGAATCAGACAGGGATAACTGTTCATTTCTCATTCTCATCATTCAAAATGCTGTTCAAGGTAGCAATGGGTCTAGTTGCATAAGATCAATAATAGTAAGTCAACTAGAGGTAAGGAACATAACAAATTGGGGAGAAAAAACATTTTTAAGTGATTCAAAAGATTTTAGAAGAAAAAACTATAAAAAATCACTTAGGGTAATGGATAGGTCTGCCAACGGAGAGAGCAACATGCAGGAATCTTGAGGTAACAACCAAAACCTGAGGTTGATATTACAAGATAAGCCACTTAGAGGCTTACAAAATATGACTTAACAAATTGGTTCAAATGAAAGATAAGTACAGCAAAGTGTCAGATTTGAGAAGTATCAGCACTACTGAATCAGGCAGGGATAACTGTTCATTTCTCATTCTCATCATTCAAAATGCTGTTCAAGGTAGCAATGGGTCTGGTTGCATAAGATCAATAATAGTAAGTCAACTAGAGGTGAGGAACATAACAAATGAGGGAGAAAAAACATTTTTAAGTAATTCAAAAGATTTTAGAAGAAAAAACTATAAAAAATCACTAAGGGTAATGGATAGGTCTGCCAACATAAAGCCTCCACCTCCCAAGGAAGTACATCCACTGAGGCACATTCAAGATTCACCCTTCCAAATAAATGGTTAAAGGTTGCCTCAACATACACATTGGTAGAAATTGCCAAATTCATCATTTGCTATCATCGTCATCGTGATCTCGTAAAGGTAGAAGTGATGAGGACATCCGAGCACCATACCTGGAGGATGGGTTGAGCCAGTCTCCTTACAGCTAGACGGCCACCATTACATGGGTCAACTTACAGATATCAACCTTCCCAGACACCAAGCTTGGGGACCAATTAGCACATCATGCCAGGACCAAACACATTACCAACTTCAAATGAAAATCAACTACAACATTTGAAGAGCGTTAGATTTGATAAAGTTCAGTATTAAGTTATAACTGTTGGTTTCTCATTCTAATAATTCATAAATCTGTTTTAGGTAAGACGAAGTTTGGTAGCATAAAATCCACAGCATAGTAGCAAACCAATCAGAGGTTCAAAAGATATCAAAACACAGTGCCACATTCAAATGAAAATTAACTACGGCTGAAGTGTCAGATTGAGAAAGATCAGCACCGCTTAATCAGACAGGGATAACTGTATATTTCACATTCTCGTCATTCACAATGCTGTAGAAAATAGTACTTCAAAAGCACAACACAATATCAAAGGAATTTCCAATATAGAAAGCCAAACAACTTACGGCCTCTTTACCCAACACATCGTTTACATCATTTGCCTACCTACCAACATAACCCAAGCAAGGTAAACGGCTAGAGGTATTCCTAGTTATCATTAAAAAGGACCAAACATCACAGTTCAAAATTCTATTGTCACCGAGAAATACTTAAGTTGCGTTTGACAGAAACCACGCTGGAAAAATCTTTTCTATGCTACAGATTCAAACCATCCATTTGCTGGTACTTTCTGTATAAGCATCAATTTTTCAAGTGATAGACTGAATGGAAAGGATCATATCATCTTAGCAATGTAGTTCTAAGATGTAGTTCTTTAGAACCATAAGCCATCCAACATGGGACCCACCAAATGATTGGTTGAGATTTATGTCCTCTTTTTCTAAGGGTTCTAGTGATCCGTTTCTTCACACAATTAAGCAAATGGAAACAATCACCAAGCCAGCGCAATCGTAAAGGTGGCATGTAAAGGGTTGATGGAACCAATGGGCAATATAAATTGATAAACATTCACATGCCCTAAATTAATCAAAGCATTCTTCCTGCCCCCATCCCTACCACACACACGCTAGATGTTTTCAAATCTTCAAGGGGTAATTTGGGAGCTTGGAGAGGAATTAGAGAACCAGGGGCGTTTGGAAACTTAGAATTGGATGTAATTGGAATCCTCAAAAACTGGGTTTTTTAAAACCTTCTCCAAAACCCATGAATCATATAGGGGAGAAATTAGAATCCTCTCCAACAATAAGATTTTTACCATTGGAGGGGTTTCCTTAAAAAAGGGTATTCACATACCCTCAACAACATCTCTCTCCCAATATCCTCAGGAATTGAGAGCTTTCATACATTTCTCACTCCCTGCCTTGCTCCCCATCGGGGAAAATCTGGCAGAGTACGATACTTGATACATCCATCGTATTGTCCTAGACAAATATCAAGCGGACCAAAACTCAGGTGGGCCACACCACATGGTGCTAACCTTTTAAACGTCCTAGATGTCAGACAAACACAACATACTTACCCATTAAACTTTTAAAAAATAAATAAACAAATAAACTTTAAAAAAACTAAAAAAAAAAAAAAAAAAAAAAAACTAAAAAAATTTAAAAAAACTACCACATATGACTACATACATTTTAAAACTGTAGGTGTATACAGAGAGAGGGAGACAGGCATCAGGTCTTCCTATCGAAATAAACATCACGCTACCCAAAATAAATGGGATACATTCATGTGAATAGAGATCGTCATTTGCCTCATCATGAAAAATAACTTAACAATAACATCCGAAATGATCATATACAGCAACTGTATCTGAACTTTCACATACAACCTTTTCTTTCCCCCCAACGCATATGAACTTTCACATACAGTCCTTTCTTTTCCACCAATGTGTGGGATGCGTATGAGTATCTGATCCGTTCAAAAGGTGGGCCACAGCAGATCCACGTATCGGGTGGGAGACACCAGTGCTCCAAGTCATACCACCAGCTGTCCGTTGATCTTGAGCGTGTCCTCCTGATTTTGTTAACAGATGACCATCATGGGGTGGCCCACCTATTCCACGAATCGGATGTTCAATCAAAGCGATAAATCTCTCAACATTCAGCGCGTGCTCGCAAATCTCCGACCGATTAAAGATGTTTTTCGAGAATGTAGACATCATTTTGAAAACGCAATATTTCAAAAGCCCATTTTGAAATGAATGTACTTTGAGACTCCCACCCCAATCAGGAAACAGAAATAGCGGAAAATCAGAACCATACCTTCTTGGATTCGAGAGGGAAGAAATGAGAGAGAGGCTCTCCCCTCTCTCAACGCTGCTGTTTTGGGTTTTAGGGTTTTGTTGCTCTTTTATAGGCAGAGGAGTAGATATTAGGGGGGATTTTTTTTAATCTAGATAAAGTATTTCATCCTCGCTCTGAACAGTTTACTCGGGTTTTCATTCTGTAGTAGTGGGGACATGTTCCGGTGATCATGATCGTTGGTCTGATGGGGAAAGATGCGGATGGGCCATGACAAAGATATCTTCTTGATAGAATGATCCCGTCCTTTCAATTTCTTCTTCAAAATATACGGTTAATAAGAGAAGTAGAACTGAAAAACGGGTGCATGATCTGCGAGCAGGATTTTCGATTGGGAGATCTATGGTATACATTGGATCCACGATGTTGCAACCAAAACAATGGACTGGATCACTTAAACGTGGGCCCCACGTATACAAAATTGAATCCCAGAATACGTTGCTTTGCCTCGGGCCGAGGATGGGTTACGAGGATTAGGGTTTCGTACCGGAGGGATCCATAGCGGACGCGGATTACCGTTGACGCTGCCAGGTGTTCTTTGGGCCCTACCATGATGTATGTCTTTTATCCATTCCGTCCATCCATTATTTCAAATCGCTTCATAGAACTTCCAAAAAATGAGGCAGATAAAAATCTCAGATGGACCACACTATTGGAAACAGTGGTGATTGAAAGTTCACCATTAAAAACTTACTAGGGCCACAAAAGTTTTGGATCAAACTGGTACTTGTGTTTTCCCATCATTCAGGTTTATACAACATAATGGCAAATAAATATTACAACAATCCATAAAAATTTTAATCGTAACCATTCAATCACCTTGTTTTCTCTATTATAATTTACATAAGATTTGAATCTGCCTCTTTATTTTTTGTTTTCTCTTATTATAATGAGAAAAGATTTGGTGCGGGCACACTGCACCGGTTAATAGGTAATCCGCGTCGTAAACGGCGAGCGTGTTTCATCGGAAAACAATGGACGCGGTTTGGTGAATGATGACCCCAACACCCTCGGAGACGGACTGGTAGAGGTGGGCATCGGATCCGGGATCCGCCAACTCGAACCCCGGACACCGGCGATGAATCGTCGATGGATTGGCTCCGTCGGATTCGCTTCCGATGGTTCCGATATGTATTATCATCAACTATTCGCGTCATACAAAGCCGAGTACCATACAGAAAGGGTTTAAAAGCAACTTTACTTTTCAATATCTCATTCTCTCTCTCTCTCTCCTTCTTTCTTGGTCTTTTTATTTTCTTTCTACCCCAAATGGAGCTCACCGACTCCATTGGTACGATCAGGGTGTGCACCATCCATTAATACGGTGGGGCCATCCATTACGGACTCCATTGGTACGATCAGGGTGTGCACCATCCATTACGGGGCGGACCCCAAATGGAGCTCACGGACTCACATCGGGTGTGCACATCATTAATACGACCCTCCACAGGAGAATTTTTATTTTTATTTTTTGATATTTTTTTGATCGGATATCCACCATTATTAATCCTCCTGATGGTGCTACCCGACAAGCCGATCCAGTACTGTTTATTTGACATCGGGTCGACGGGTCGGATCCATCGGATCAGTCTTTTTGATTACGGATCGGCAACTACCCGGGCACCGGCTGATGGTCGATGCTCCGTGGACCCCACCATGATATATGTGTTTCATCCATTCCGTTCATCCAGTTTTATAGATCATTTTATGGCTTGGTACAAAAAATGATAGGGTTATAAATCTTCCTGTGGACCACACCACAGGAAAATAATAATGATTGGATATCCACCATTAAAATCCTCCTAAGGCCTACTGTACTGTTTATTTGACATCCAATCTTTTGATTAGGTCATAGAGACCCAAATGAAGGGAAATAATAAATATCAGCTTGATCCAAAACTTTTATGCCCCAAAATGTTTTTAATGGTCAATGTTCATTCAACACTATTTCCGTGGTCCACTTGAGATTGCGATATATCTCCTTTTTTTTATACAATAAAATGATCTATAAAATAGATGGATAGTATAGATGAAACACATACATCATGGTGGGGCCATAGAGCACCCACCACCGGCCCTTGGAAGGTGGCAGGGGGTAGCCAATCCGTTTCCCATCTAGCTGGTGTCAAAGCTCCTTGGACTCCATCATAACGTAGTATGTATTTAATCTACGCGGGTCGTCTATTTTTCCCAAGATCATTTTATGGCATGAATTCAAAAATGAGGCAGATTCAAATCTCAAGTGGACCACACTACGTGAAACTGTGGGGCTTTTTGGGAGCCACAAAAGTTTCGGATCAAGATAATATTTTTATTTTCTCTTCATCTATATTTTTGTGACATCATCAACGGATTTGATGGTAAATAAACATTATAATGAAACTTAGGAAGCTTTTAATAGTGGATGTCCAATCAACCTTGCCCTTCTGAGGTATGGCTGAGATTTGATATTGGCTTTCGAGGAAGGGTTCAACACTCATGTATCAGCTTTTGTGTTGATTTGATGGGTTCTACTATGATGCATATGTTTTATCCCCACCTTGCATCCATTTTTTCCATCTTATTTTAGAGCATGAGCCTAAAAATGAGGTAAATCTAATTCTCATGTGGCCCATATCATAAGAAATTGTGTTGATTGAATGCCTGCCATTAAAAACTTCTTAAAGCCCATTATAGTCCTTATTTGTCATCCAACTTGTTTACAAGGTAACATAAACTTGAAAGAAAAACACAAATATCAGGTCGATTTAAAACTTCTATAGCCCCTAAGAAGTTTTCAACTGCAAGCAATCAATCCCACTGGTTTTCTATGGTGCAGTCCACCTAAGATTTGGATATGCCTCATTTTCTAGATCATGCCCTAAAATGATCTAGAAAGATAAATGGACAGCATGGAAAAAATACATACATCATTTCATGCAACCCTATGCCCCAATGGTATACTTACAGGAGTTTCAACACGAGGTCATGGGTTCAAGAGCCCATTGTGGTGTGAGTGCATGGGTGTGCATCGGGTGTACGAGGAAATAAAAAATAAAAAAAATCATGTACATCATTGCAAGGCCCACAGAGCTTGACATTAGCTATCTAGCTAGTGTTGGGTCACTATCCAAACCGAGTCTGCGTATCGATGTTGTCCATCCATTTTGCCAACTCATTTTGTGACAGGGGCATGCGACTATTATTATTATTTTTTTGGATCAACTAGGTCTGGCCTTATCAATAGTTGGGATGGCAAATAAAATTACAGTGGACCATGGGAAGCATTGATGCGCATTCAATGACCACTATTTCCTTGGTGTGGTCCACTTGAGATTCTACTTCATTTTGTGTTCATGCCATAAAATGAGTTGGCAAAACAGATCAATGGTGTAGATATACAGCGCACACACCAGTGGCTAGTTTTTCCATTTCATATTTGTCAATGGCCTTTGACCATAGACTAGATAGACTGGCACGTATGGAGTTAAAGATAGGTTGTGGCACACATAACAAGCAAGGGGTGGCAATGGGTCTAGTTGCCCTAGCCATTTAGTAAAGGGGTTAAAATTCTTTCCCAAACTAGGTTCATAAACTGTTACCCCTGGACTGGACTTGGCTAAAAAATTCATCAAGCCTAATTACTTGACCCGACTTGACCCATTTAATTGTAACTTCATTGAGTCCAGCTGACCAAATCCAACTTGCCATGACCAAAATTAGGTTTAATAGGTATGGCAATGAATACTTACATGTTGATGTTGATCTAAGCAGGAAATAAAATAAATTAACAATAACTACACCCTCTGTACCTATTTGGAAGAATTAAAATTGTTGAATATCAATTGATGTTGGGACGAGAAGGGGATGATGTCGCTCTCTTTGAGACGGTTCACACCATGTAGACGCCCCATCTAAGATAGCAAGATACTACCTTACAGGATTTCAATATAACTTCAAAGACCGGCTTCTTATTGACCCAGGAAGTATAGCAACGCTGAATGTATAGAAC
This sequence comes from Magnolia changhungtana, assembly GCA_030180095.1. Classification (NCBI taxonomy): domain Eukaryota; kingdom Viridiplantae; phylum Streptophyta; class Magnoliopsida; order Magnoliales; family Magnoliaceae; genus Magnolia; species Magnolia changhungtana. The sequence continues at coordinate 4,784,799 of JASAUF010000445.1, read as the reverse complement.
AAAGAAGATCCATGCACCCTCCCAAAGACATCAAACGATTTAGATCAGGCTAAGGGGACCAACAGGAACAAAACTCCCATTGATCACCCTGGCCCACCAAAAATTGCAAGGTGGGTAGTGGGATTATTGAGATGGGAAAAATGCGTTGAGATGCGTGAAAAAGTACTAACGGTAAAAAGTGCTCTTATAAGCCGAGGGAGCACTTATCACCCATCAGGCCACGAAAAGCATGAAAATGTGTAACATTAGCACTAGTAAGAATAAAATTTATGCGAATGTAAGGTGAGAATAAATCAATTTTATTTCTCAATATATCATACGAAGGAGATAAGCCTTTCTTATAGGCATAGTACAACCTATTGCTAGTTGTATTTAATAAAGAAAAACTTATAATAAGAGATTTGACAACTATTCAATCTAATAAGAAAAATCTTATAATAAAATATTTACAACTGTGCAATCTAATACTCCTCAAGTTGGAGAGTGAGCATTAAAAACTCCCAACTTGGAGCTCAAACGATGGAAAGAATATTTGCCCAACGCTTTGGTGAATAAGTCCGCAATTTGTAGGTGAGAGGGAACATATGAAGTCTTAATGGTCCCAGATTGAATCTTATCACGACGAGGTGACAGTCCAATTCTATATGCTTGGTACGTTCATGGAAGACAGGGTTAGCTACGATGTGGAGGGCAGCTTGATTGTCACAAAATAGCAAAGTGGGTTCAATGTCGCGGACATTAAGATCGTGAAGAAGATAAAATAGCAAGTGAGCTCACAAGTTGCAGTGGCTATAGAGCGATATTCGGCTTCGGCTGACGAACGAGATACAATAGACTGTTTCTTTGATTTACAGGATAACGGAGAGTCACCAAGAAAGGTACAATAGCATGTTATGGAACGGCGTGTCATAGGACAACTGGCCCAATCAGAGTCACAATACCCTTTTAAGGTAAGGGAACTGGAATAAGACATGAGCAAACCTTGTCCTGGTGTGCCTTTGAGATAACGAAGGATGCGAAGGGCAGCATCCTTCGCTAAGAGTCTGAATAGAGTACACAATATCGGGCCTAGTGATGGTGAGATAAATGAGACGTCCAACTAGACGGCGGAAAGGAGTGGGGTCAGAAAGAATATCGTCGTTTTCATTGGAGAGCTTGGTGTTGACATCCATTGGTAAATTAGTGGGCCGGGAACTAAGTAAGCCAGCATCAGAGAGAATGCCAAGAGTATATTTTCGTTGACTGATGTAAATGTCACGTTTAGAACGGGCCACCTCAATTCCCAGGAAGTATTTGAGTGGGCCTAAGTCTTTAATTTTAAAATGACGATGAAGGAATGTCTTTAAGGAGATAATGGCGAAAGTATCATTGCCAGTCACGATAATGTCATCAACATAGACTAATAGAGCAGTGAAGGAGTCACCATGACATTTGGTGAAAAGAAAATAGTCAGCTTTGGATTGAGTATAGCCTGCAGAGAGTAGGGCTGTGGAAAACTTGGAAAACCATTGGCGAGAAACTTGTTTGAGGCCGTAAAGAGATTTGAGAAGACTACAGACCCGAGTCTCCCCCTTGCTAGAAAAGCCTGGTGGAAGAGACATGTAAACCTCTTCATCCAAATCACCATGTAAGAAGGCATTGTTGACATCAAGTTGATATAGCGGCCATTTGCAGATAACAGCATTCGCGAGTAAGCAGCGAATTGTGACCATCTTAGCAACAGGGGCGAAGGTCTCGTGATAATCAAGACCTTCTTGTTGGGTGTATCCTTTAGCAACAAGACGAGCTTTGTGCCGTTCAAGAGTGTCATCAGAATGGAATATAAGCTTGTAGACCCATTTACATCCAATCGGAGTTTTACTGGGAGATAGAGGAGTAAGCGTCCAGGTATTGTTTTGTTCAAGGGCCTTGATTTTTATTGCCATTGCATCACGCCAACATTGAGGTTTTACAGCTTGAGAGTAACTAGTAGGTTCGGCAAGGGAAGAGATATTGGCGAAAAAAGCTTGATAGGTGGTGAGAAATGAGAATATGAAAGAAATCGAGAAATTGGGAAGGAAAGAACCTTACCTGAAGTGGACGATGCTGGGGAAAAAGGCATGGCGGCATTTAAACACTCAAAATCACGCAACCAAACTGGTGGATGGCGGGGACGAGTAGTACAACGAGTGGACGTGGGGGAGGGAGGAGTAGGGGACGGAGGTGGGGAGGATACAGGAGGGGGAATAGTTAGGGATTCGGTAGAGGGGGTAGGGACAGGGATGTTGGAGTCATCTGCTTCTGCAGAAGGAAGAGGGAAAACATGCATGTCAGGAGTGGAAAGATTGGCAAAAGAAAAAATATCTTCATGAAATACAACATCTCTTGAAATAAAAGTTTCACGAGAGGAAATATAAAAAACGCGGTAACCTTTTTGTGCATATGGGTAGCCCACAAAGATGCACTTACGGGAACGGGGTTGGAATTTATCACAATGTTGAGATAAGGTGGAAGTGTAGCATAAACAACCAAAAACATGAAGATGAGAGTAGTGCGGAGGTGTACAGGTCAGTTTTTGGATTGGGGTTGCTCCTGAAAGAAGGGGGTGGGAAGGCGGTTAATGAGATATGTAGCTGTAAGAATACAATCGTCCCAAAAAGCTATAGGAAGATGTGCATGAAATCGCAAGGCACGTGTAACCTCAAGGATATGTCGGTGTTTTCTTTCAACAACCCCATTCTGTTGTGGGGTGGCGAGGCATGAATGTTGATGGATAATACCAAGTTCCTTGAGGAGTGATTGAAAATTATGTGAAAAGAATTTCATACCATTGTCCGTACGAATCTGTTTAACTTTCTTATGAAATTGTGTGGCAACCATAGCAAAAAAAAAAAAGAGCGAAGAAGAGAATTGGTGGAAGATTTGTGATGCATGAGAAAGGTCCAAGTTGCACGTGAAAAATCATCGACAATTGTTAAAAAATAGCGTGCACCAGAATGAGCAAGGACTGAATAGGGTCCCCAAATGTCAATATGGATTAAATCGAAAAGATCATTTGTAGTAATAGAACTTAAAGGAAATGGTAAACGAGTTTGTTTGGCTAAAAGACAAAAATTACAATGAAATTTATTGAAAAATAAAATACTAGAAAAAGTATTTGATAGATGGTGAAGACGAGCATTTGAAAGATGTCCAAGACGTTGATGCCAAAGGGCTGAAGAGGCCGAAGAAGAACGTAAAGCAGTGAACGTGGCAGGAGCTTGTGGTAGAAAGTGATAAAGGCCGCCTTGATCTTTACCCAGTCCAATCGTCGTCTTCTTAAGTAGGTCCTGAAATATGCAAAAGTCAGGATAAAATGTGACAGAGCAGTTTAAAGAGCGGGTTAATTGGCTAACAGATAAAAGGTTGAAACGAAATGAGGGAACAAATAAAATATTTTTAAGAGAGATAGATGGTGTGAGATGGACAGTGCCCATATGGGAAACAGGTGCAAGTTGGCCGGTGGGTAAGATTACTGAAGAGACTTTGGGAGAGTGGAAAATGGTGGGAAATGGAGAGGATGAAGGAGAAATATGAGTGGTTACCCCGGTGTCAATGACCCATGAAGAAGGAGAAGAAGAAATGGTAGAGGAAGAGGAGATACCTGCAAGGTTGGCCGTAGGCTGTGTAGTACCTTTATTGAGTAGATTCAAGATTTGGTGGTACTGATCAGGAGTAAAAGTGGGGGGAAACACGGCGTGGTTGGAAGAGCCTGGATTGTCAGGAGTGGATGTTTTAGGGGGTTTTGTCGGAGTAGTGCCATGGAGACGATGACATGGAGGATAACCATGGAGTGCATGACACCTATCTTTTATATGACCAACCCATCCGCAATGGGTACAAATGAGGGGAGATCGGCGCCGACCACAAGTGTCCTTAGAAGAGCTTTGTCCGGAGTTGCGAGAGAGGCCTATGGATGGAGCAACTAGTGTTGTTGCATCATCAGATGACTAGATGGGAGTGCAGATATCACGTTGTTTTTCCTCTTGAAGAATAAGGGAGTATGCCTTGTTGACAGTAGGGAGAGCATTCATTAAAAGTAACTGACCTCGGATTACTGAATAACTTTCATTGAGTCCCATGAGGAACTACATAAGACGCTCTTGATTTTGATGAGGAATGATATCCTTGGCAGCGCTACAAGTGCACACGGGAAGAGTAGTAAAAAAAGATAGTTCATCCCAATATGTCTTCAATCCAGAAAAATAGACTGCAAGGGAAGTCTGTCCTTGTGTGTGGGAGCAGATGGATCGTTGCAGTTTAAAGAGGCGGGGGCCATTACTTTGAGAAAAATGATCTTGCAGATCTATCCACACGTCATGAGCATATTCCGTGTAGACGACCGAATTGGACAATTCCTTTGTGAGGGCATTGAGGATCCAAGAGAGGACCATATTGTTACAACGAGTCTAGGACGCAAAGTCAGGAGAGTAGATGGATGGTTGTGGATAATATCCATCAATAAAACAGAGCTTGTTCTTAGCACTTAACGCAACGATCATGGCGCGACTCCAAGTAGCATAATTGTCACCATCAAGTTGTTGGGAGACAAGTGTAATACCTGGTTGATCAGAATGATGAAGGTGTAGTGGATTGGAAGAATCATGAATTGCTTGAACATTGGTGGAATTGGATTTGGGGTCAGGTGAAGTAGTCGGTGAAGTAGTCATTTAGGACTAATCTAAAAGAGGAACACCAGATTTTCGCGCTTCTACGAAGCACAAAAAAAAAAAAGACAGAAAATAAGTAAAGAAAAGTTAGCTCTGATACCATGTAAGGTGAGAATAAATCAATTTTATTTCTCAATATGTCATATGAAGGAGAGAAGCCTTTCTTATAGGCATAGTACAACCTATTGCTAGTTGTATCTAATAAAGAAAAACCTCTCACTGAGATTTTTTGGCTATCTCAGAAAAACCGACAAATGAGATTTTCTGACTATCTCAATAAAACCAAAATACAAAAGATAGAATATACTTATCTTCACCTTCAAAACGTATCTCTTGATGTAGCCTGTAAAACCGCTTCTCTTGAAGTAAATTGTTCAATGTCCAGTCATATAAATAAGAGTTTTAGGTTATATATTGATTTTAAATATATTCAAACCAATGACTATTTGTTTGAATTCCTTAAGATCTCAAAGAAAAGTATTTACTCTCTTTATAGAATAAGATTCATAAAATAGGAGATCTGGGAATTAAAACAATAAAGTTATTAAAGAAATATTAAAAATACCATGTAATAGCTTGACAATAATGGGGACTTCTTTCTCTCTTGATGAAGGCTTTTATCAGCTTGAATTGGTAATTTTGGATTGAGAGAAGGCCTCTATTTATTGTCTAAAAAGTTGTTGTTTCAACTCGTCTAAGGTCTAACAAATTTTTAAATTTTGAGCGCGATCGGATAAAACAGAACTTCGACTGGTCAAAGGCCATGCTCGACTAGTCAAGGGCCCTGTTCGACTGGTCGAGCATAAGCTTCGACTAGTCGAGAGTTTTAGATTTTAATTGCTGGACTTCGAGTCAAGCAACCCTCAACTGGTCGAGGGTGTCAGATTTTAGTTGTCGGACTTCGAGTCGAGCAACCCTCGACTGGTCGAAGGCCCCTCTTCGACTGGTTGAGTAGTCTGCTCGACTGGTCGAAGAAGTAATGAAAATATCCATTTTTCTGAGTTTATACCTGGACTGCTTGAAGATTTCTTAGATTGGTCGAGCCACAGCTTAGACTAGTTGAAATATAGCCTAACATAAGTATTAAAACCCATTTAAGTTTGTATCTTGAAAGAATCTAACCCTAAGGTCTTTCTAGGGCTGAAAAGAGTGAACATTAAAGTAGATGAGATTATTGAACTTCATGGAACTTGTTCATCCACCTGATTCTTCAATAAAACTTGTAGTTGAAGATGGAGCTTAATCTCCTAGTCGAAGTGTAGTAGAACGTGAACTCACTAATCTTGAACTTACTAAAGCTCGAACTTTCCTTCTTTATCTATTTCATGACTTGAACTTCGATAGAGTTTTGAACTTAGTAGATTTTGAACTATCTTGACTTGAAGTAAGATCTTGAACTTTCCATCTTGATCTACATTAGACGGACCACCCCATAAGCTGTTTTGTCTAAACGAAATTTGACAAACAAAGGCGTGCTTTATACAATATAGCACTTACAAAATTATTATTAGTTAAATGAAGCTTAGAATCTATAGCCGGATAGAAACTATAGAATTGCTCAAGGGCTGGGGAATCATAATCCTCCAACTCAAGTGACTCTTGCAGTTCGTCAACAACCATAGATTCCTAATAAGGGGTTCAGTTATAGGAAAAGAAGGTGTTAGGCACCCTTTTTTACACGCACAATATATGATCTTTATTTTATAGAAATTTATAGTTTTTTTGGAGATTAAGTAGAATTTATGCGTCATTATATTTAGATGTGCTTTGAAGAGTTAAAACTCTGGATAAGTGAAAAAATAAAATAAACAACACTTAACCTTACTTCGTAGGGTTTAAGACCCTAGCTATGGAAACAAAATGAAAAAGAATATAGATAGGAGAGATGATTACAAAAATAAAATAAAAAGGTGAGTATGTTTACTGTTAATGTGTTTGGAATGTCTAAAAAAAAAATACGAGTTAATTTCAAATGTGAGAAGGATAAAGGGGAAACCCGACACCCTTTTTATGCAAAAGGGATTGTTGTATATCTCTGATTCTAACATTACTCTTTTGACTTTAATATCTTCTTTGACTCTGAAAATTTCATGCTTTTAGTTAGGTACCGTGACGATGTAGTCAAGTTTTTTCTAAGATGATAGGGGATTAGAGCAAACTGTAGCACGTGTATTGCTTCGATTAAGTGGCAGCGTGCCAACTTCAATGCACCCCCAACCAGCCCTGGATGCTTTCAATGATTTGTTCCCTTATAACTCTCGGCCCTCCGTCCTCCCTACCACCCCCTCTCGAAAATGGCTCGCAGTTGTAGTCTTTAAATAGGTCAAATAATGGCCCTTCAATGGTCTTTTTTTTTTTTTTATCCATAGCTTTGCTTTATAAGTTAGGTTGTCAAATAGGCTTTATAGAAAATGCATTGCCATTTAGGAATGCTTTCTGCAATTAGTCCTTCAAGGGTCATATTTTAGAAGTGCACCTTTTTTGCATTAGAACTTTATGCATCCGGTATTCCTGGGGTCCGTCAGAGCTAGGGTGTTCATCTTGATCTCGTCACTTGCCTATTTTGGTACCTGCTGATTTGATCTAGTGGTTATCTTTGAGAGGTATTAAGGACCCTTTCGGCAAGCTTTTTGTGGGCTTTTGGTACCGTTGCAGTAAAAAAATGTGTCTTAATTGATTTGCAACTTACAGATACCTTTAAGTGAGAGGGCGAGATCAAGCTAAATGAGTTGTTGGTTCGCCAATCCGCTTCGTTGATCGGCTATGGTTTATGTCAAGGACTTTCCTAAGTTACCCCATTGGGCTTTTTAGTGATTTTTGGGCAGCTTAGGAGCGATTTTATCATAATAATATATGTTTGAGCATTCTGGAGACTTTTGACGATTTTGAATGAAAACGGGTCGGTGAGCCCTCCGATCTGATGATCTAACTCATTGGCTACCTTTGAAATCTATCATAGGTCGTCTAACCTATATGGTTATGCAATGAGTATTGAGTCATATTAACACTTTTGATTGAAGTTAAATTAAAGTCAAAGAGTAGTTTTAATCTCATTTTGGGTAGGGTGTCTACACTACACGAGGTAAATCTAAATCTTAGGTGGATCACACCACATGAAAATAGTGTTAATTGAATTAAAAACTTACTGAGGCCCACTATAATATTCATTTTCCATCCAAATTATTGATCAGGCTACCCATACCTTGATGAAGGGAAAACACAAATTCCAAGTAGATCCAAAACTTCTATGCCCCCAAGAAGTTTTCAATGGTAGGCATTCAATCCCCATTATTTTTGTGTGGTGTGGTCCACCTAATTTTTAGATTTGCCTCATTTTTTGACTCATACTCTAAAATGAGCTAGAAAATTGATAGATAACATGGATAAAACACATACATCATGGTGGGGCCCATAAAGGGTTGACAACAACTAGTTAATTGGTGTTGAGGTCACTAACCAAATCGCGTCTACCTAATGGACGGGATGAATCTCAAGAAATTTCCACCCTTGAAAAAGTAAGGCAACTAAATACCTACAAAACACAACTTACGGTTTCCCAAACCTACTATCTAGTACCATAAGCATAGGACCTACCTTGATGTTTATGTTGCATATCCATGTCGCCCATCCATTTTGCCGACTCATTTTATGGCATGAGCCAAATTTTGAAGTAGATTCAAATCTTAAGTGAACCACACCACACGAAACAACAGTGAATGACTATTAATGTAGACCACGAATGTAACATCTCGTAAAAATTCGTACAAAGATCCGAGTATCATCTCAGGCAGAAATCACTAAGGACCGAATCCTTTAGAAATTAGATGAAAATTAATTAAGTACTAAACTGAATTAATTAGTAGAATTAGCTTAAACCACTTTCTGTATGAACTACAAGACCCAAAACCAGTAGAATCGTTAACTCTATATTATCTAAAAACCTAGGATAAATCTCAAAACCCAGTTGTTGTCGGGAGCACACTGAAACTCCATATCGGACATGGACCGCGCGTCGAAAGTCCGATTACCGCGGAACTACGGTTATGACCGCCTTACTGGGCTTGACAAGCATCGCGGGAATCAAGTCCAAATAGTATCCAGAAACGCACAACTTGAGCCCGAAGCAAAGTGTATGAGAAGCGCGAATATCTTTAGGAAATAAACTCAGATTTAAGTGATTTAGGACATTCACTTGTAGGCCAAATTTAAGGTTTCAAACCGTCAGATTCTAACCCAACTATACCCTTAAATCGGAAAAAATTTCCCTACACATGTCATTGTACTTGTGGGCCTGATTGAGTAACGATGACTGTTGAACTGAAACAGGTCCGCCACGATCGATCCACAAATCCGATTGGACCGAAATATTAACCTGACATAGATCCATTGTCAGGGAACTTTCTCCAGACCGTATGCTGGCAATAGGCCTCCAGATGAGCTCCATTGGCCTGAAATAGTCACTTTTTAGCTATAACCTAAGTATACCATGGCCCTGGGGCCATTGACTTCACTTCTGGGCCTATATAAGACCCTAAACCCACCCCTCTCTTATTCCATACGAATTTCCTAAACCCTAGGAGAGAAAAGAGAAGGAGAAGGTGAGGAGAAGTGAGGGAAAGTTGTGGTTTGTTCCTGGGATTCCTTCCCACCACTCCACGTGCTGAATTCCTTCTTCCGTGTCGCTATACCGGCGAATCCGAATACATTTTTGGGTAAGAAATCCTAACCCTAATCTATTTTAGGAATTCAGATGAGTAAAATGGTGAAATAGCTAACTTATTTCATATTATAGGTTGTCGTTGTGCCATAGACAAAGGCGTATGATTCAAACTGAGTTCGATACGAGTATACCAATAAAAGATGCAAACTATAAACGTTTAGGTTATGGTTTTCAAGGCTTTCAATGTCAGTTAATGATTTATGATTGACTTGATTGCTGTCACATGTGCTTAGATACGATGTTTCTGTGTATTATACATATATATGAACTATGTTGGATATAATGCATTCCATGTGTTTGTTGAAATGTCTGAATGAATATGGAATTATGATTTGTGCTTGTCATGCTTATTAATTGACAATGCATGATTGTTGAATATGTGATAACTCCTTTGTAAAAGGATTTGTCATAATATATGTTATGACTAATTTATTACATGTATGTTGAAATGTGTAGCCTAAGTGTTTGATAAAATGTCTGAATGGGTAAGTGTTTGATAAATTGTATTTTATAAGGGTGTTGAGATAAGATTCTCAACTACCTTAGCTACAGGTATAAATTCCTTCATGTAATCTAAATCCAATTACGTGATTTATGTATGAAATACGTATGTATGATGTCATATTCATTATGTGTTATATAAAGTGCTCAAATGGTTGCAATGCTTAAATTATTTATTCAATACTGTTATCACTATCATATCTGAATACTATTGCCTTGGAGTGTGATTGGGACTATGACGTAGTCCAGGTAATCGGTAATGACTTCCGATCAAGTGGCTGAATCAGTTTCGCTACCATGGACACATTCGATGAATCCGAGTCGTGCGGTGATTATTGACAGTGGTTAGGCCACGAGGAGTGCGTATGTGCTCTATGTTGATCAATTTAGAGTACGCTCGTACCAGTCGAGCTTGTCAAGTAACCCGGTTGGCCTAATGTGTGTTTACCATGTATGCATGCAACTATTTAATCTAAGGTACCACTTACCAGTGTAAAGCCCGTTTAACCTTGGTACCACGATCCGCTAAGACTCATGAGTCGGGCATGGTGTTATGGGACACCGTGGTCGAGCTGTCGGCCTACGCTGGGGTGACGAGCCTCCCTGTAGTGACCAATGAGCAATACAAACTCGTGAGCGGAATATGGTGGTGTATGGGACACCGTATTCGAGCTGTCGGCCTACGCTAAGGTGACGAGCCTTCCCATAGTGACCGCAAGTATAAAATAGGCCTACGATCGGGTAACGAGCCCCTCGTAGTAACCTCGAGTGTGAATTAAGACTACGCTGTGGTGACGAGCCTCCCGTAACGACTTATAGTGTGAACTCGAGAACTTGCATATCGTATGTGTTTGGGTCAATGATATAATTGGAGGTACCTTAGCTTCCCAAACCTGTTGTATGAATAAGTCTAAGTAAGAACTTAGCTAACATGACCATGCACCGCATTGCATGTGCCTTTGGCATGGGTGTTGAGCACAGTGGGAGTTTAGCATACGCGACCGTGAGATGATGTTGCTGAGAGAGTGCAAGCGAGGACATGCATCATTAATACATACCATTCTTACATTAATAAGAGTATTTAGGACATGATTGTTGTACTGCTTTATCATTACTGCTTGATTGATTTGATAACATGTTAACCTTTGCCTTATAGCTTCACCGAGTTGATCACTCATTCCCGCTCTAGGACGGTGTTTTAAAACACCAACCAGACTCTGTTATAGCTGCAGATGATGGTGAGGCTTACGAGATGGAGCCTATCTTCTATGACGATGAGGAAGAGTTCTCCTACCTGCAACTCTCTGGCGGGTCTATGTAGACCTGGAGTTGCATCATCGGGCCTACAGGAATATGGATTAGATGACATTACCCTTTATCATTTTGTTTATTTTGAAACTATACATGTAATTATTCAGCCTGGTGACATGATCATACTCTGGGGTTCATATCCACTTATACACTTTATATATCTATCACAGTCTTCCGCTTGCTTAATTTAATCGCCTCTGGAGTATGATATGTTGATTTAGTATAATCTCATTCATGTTTAATGTACCAATACGGACAACATGTAATCATCATTTTCTATGTTGCATAAGTGATGCGGTGGATCTCGGGAGTTGAGCCCTTGCTCAACCCTCGAAATTTGGAACGTTACAATGAAAGTTTTGGATTAAATTGATATTTGTGTTTTCCCTTCATCCAAACCTGTTTGGATTTATCAACATATTGGATGGAAAAATAAACATTATAGTGGGCCATAGGAAGCTTTTAATAGTGCGCGTTCAATGACCACTATTTCCTGTGGTGTGGTCCACCTGAGATTTGTATATGCTTCATTTTTTGCATCATGACATAAAATGAGTTGGCAAAATAGATGGACCTTGTAGATAAACTAAACATACATCAAGGTGGGGCCATGGTTAGGGTACCATGAAACCAACTAAATCGCTAGTACGCTCATATGTAGCGGGGCTATGCTTCAATGAACAAACCATTATTGTGCTGGTGCAAAGGAGATGGGTCGTGCCGCAAAAATGGTCCTTAATAGGACAATTCCATCATTTTAATAGCACATAAATGGATGATCAATAAGAAGAATATGAGAGGAGGCGAGCCCTGGGATTAAAGATTTTATATTGAAAGATACATAAATCACTGTCTGGATGTGTGAACTATCACGCCTTGAAATTGGATGGTTCATATTGAAAGTAGGCCCGAAATGATGAACAACCCACATCGAAGGCATGCCCCACCTGATGGTTGGCCCACTTTAAAGTTGAGCCTCATAAGACGAACAATCCACATTAAAGGTGGGCCTCACATGATGGGCGATCCATGTCCAATGTCTAACATGATGGACAACCTGTATCCAAGGTGAACCCTACATGATGGATAACCCACATTGAAGGTGGGCCTCGCAGGGTGAATGGTCCACATTGAAGCTAGGCACTTCAGGCCTCACACGATAGACAATTCAGATTAAAGACAGGCCAAGGTGGGCCCAATATAATGAATGGTCCATATCGAAGGTTGGCCCCACACGATGGATGTACGATAAATATTAAAGGTGGACCCCACATAAATGAGTAAAAATTGGAAGTTGTCTTTAAAAATGGAAGATGAGAAGAGAGGAGAATGAGAGATGGAAGAAAATTTTAAAAAATGAAAAGGAAAGAGGAGAAAAAGATACTAACATAATAGATTTAAAAACCACTTATGTAATATTGAAAACAAAATAAACATTTTTTACTTTTTAGTTGATAATTATATTGTTCAATAAACATGCTTACCTAATATAGACACTTTTTTTTTCTTCGAATATTGTCGATTGATTGACCCAAAGGCTCAATCAATTGAGCATAGTCCAAAATTGTCTAATGAGTAATCTATCTAATTCTCGGAAGGTTCGTTCAATCAAGCAAGGTTGTTGATCGATCGATGTCCCCTGATTCCGCATACATTGAACACATCCATTCAACATAAATACCCATGCTCTCCTCTTATTTTAAGATTTTTATTCACTATAAAGGGATTGTGAACTTCAGAAGTAAAAGTGAGAGAGAATAGTGAAGGAAAAGAGAGAGAAGCCTTGTCCATCCTGTCCATTCCCATCTCAACTATCTAGCTTAGCCCTTACACATATCCAAGTCATGTCAATGGTTTAAGTTGATCAAAATAAGGTCGGAATTTGATATCAACGATAATCTTTTCTTAGTGCCTGTTTGATTTTTACTGTTTCACCTGGAAACAGTAAATACCCTAGAAATGGATGATTATTACCGTTTCACCTATTTGAATATTCATGAGAATTTCGGTCTTGGAAACCGGTTCAAAAGTAGTTTAAATTTTTGGACCCCATCTTGATATATATGACATATCTGTTCCGTCCATCCATTTTACCACAACATTTTGAGATATGAGATTAAAAAATGAGGTAGATCCAACACTCAACTGGCCCATACCAAAAGAAATAGTGGCCCCAAGAAGTTTTTAAGGGTAAGTATTTGATTCACATTTTTCTATGGCGTGGTCCGCTTGAGCGTTGGATATGGCTCATTTTTTGGCTTATATCATAAATTTATCTGACATAATGGATGAACGATGTGGATATATGATATGCATCATGGTGGGACCCACAAATATTTTAAAGTATTTGCCGTTTTTACACCGAAAAAGTAGGCTGTCAAATCAATTATGGGGAAGAGTGCGGCAATTACGGAGGGAAATAATTATTACCATTTACGAGAGTATTTCCCAGTGAATTGGAAAATCAAACACGCCCTTAGGAGAAGTGTTGTAGCACTTGTTTCTCCTCTCATATCTCTATATTTATTGGAGGCGGTCCAACTGTCCATTTAATATTCTTTGTTCATATCGTGCATCTTCCTTCTCATTCACCTCTTGTTTTTCTTTCAAGCATCACATATGCTCTATGCCTTATTGAGCCATTGAATCTGGTGCATCAAAAACAAATAGTCAGTTAATATTTTACCTGTTCATATTTTTTTTTTCCCTTTGCAACAATCATCTCTTCAACTCTCATCGAGGTTGAAATATTGCGATCTCTTAGGTAGCACATTGAATCAAGTAGTAGTTCTCTAATCGGTTTCAAATTTTTCCACAACCAATTAGTTAATAAGATCATCGGGTACCCTAAAAATTCTCTAACTCCTAAAGTTCCATAAAATAGAGACCATACACAAGTCCGAGCACTGAAGGGTGGTTAATCCCTTCCTTATATGTCACCAAGGTCCTTACCCAGAATCTCCATTCGCAGATCATTCATAGGGTGCTTAACCCCTTCCTTATCTGATCATCTAACCAAAGGTGATTCTATGGTCTCTAGCCAATTGTAAATTCTAATTTTTATTGGCCAATGGTGACTCCAAGCCAAGTATAATATTTACTTAAGTCAACTCGTATCCATATGCGCGCACACATCACATGTGTTGTGCATATCGTGCATGAAGGCAATCTCACCTGTCAGGAGAGCGTCCACACCTACTTAATAAGTAGAAACCAATATAAGCTACTTGAGGTATAAGTGGCTTAAGCAAAATGACTTACAGTCCCAACACGCCCTCAAGATCTTCAAAATCCTTGCATGAAAACCGCTGGTAGAATACAAGTGATATCACGCAGCTTGTGTCATGGCAGATTGGACTGTGATCTGTTGGGGCTCGTGTGATTGGACGTCATCGTAATTGGACGATCTTGAACATCCAGTTATCATGTTCATTCGTTAAATGTGGGACCATACAATCATCTTCTTCTCTGATTGTTAGGCCTTTGGAAAGTGCAATTTGATGGATGGATTACCGGCATTGAGGATTGAACTAAAGGACTACACAATGGGACCAACTTGGTGAGCTCAATCTCAGAGAACCGACAGCTCACAAAAATGGATCATGCTTCATTGACCTGACCCAACCCACCACAACCCAATCCAACTTGAGAATCGAATGTGACACTTGGCTATATGCACAACCTATCTCAGACATGTACAAAAAATAAACATCCATGCATTTCTTCTACATTTTGTTTCAGCTCCTCCTTGGGGTCAGTTCTGACCCATTTTTACTTAAATGGGTCACATTTCTAGCCTGATCCCAACCTCCTGTCCATTTAGCTTGGCCCAAACCCACCTCAAAAGCAGTCATGGCCAGTTGACCCACAGGTCCAGACCAAACATTAGCCAAAGGAAACATGTTTAGTGATTAAATTGATTTTTTTTTTTCTCGGTGTAATCTTACCTAAAATACTTGTGAATATATAAAGTAGCAAAGGAAACATGTTTCCAAAGCAGTCGAAGGCTGGTGGTAGACATCCTTCCCTCTTATTAGGTCCAAGACTTTTTACTCTTTGTTTTTTTTCTGGAAAAATAACTGCTCCAAGCAAGTGTTTCAGATTAAGTCTACCAGTCAATCAGAGGAAAAAGCAGCATGTTCACCCTTTGTACCATATGATTTTCTTGTACCATCTCAATGAGGATCCTTATAATGTGAAAAAAAAAAAAAAAAAGTCTCAATCAAAGATAAAAACCAACAATCATCCTGATGAAATCAGTATGAAACAACGATAATAACAGCAAAAGCTCGTCTTAGTTCATTTGAAGCAGTTCCGATAATTTCCAGCACTAAAACCTAGCCCTGTTACATAAATAGGAAATATGTACACATCAAGTACAACACTGTAGCACCGCATTTCTAAAGGGCGGGTTCACCCTGTGTTTTTTTTTTTCCTTTTTCTTTTTTTACTCTCTTTTTTTTTAAAACCCTTACCTAAGGATATTTTGAGTAACGATTCACATTTCCAGGGTCCATTTCAATGTAAGCAACTGAGAGCTAAACCCATCCATAACCCTTCTCCATTTCATCACCAGCAGCTCTCATGTTCCCTGCAAAGCCCCATTTCCCCACTAAGAAGCCAAAAATCCCACATAAAAAGAAATGAAAGCCACATGCAACCCCCCTCCCCACGACAAACAACTTGCTTCTTTTCTTTCATCATAACTACAAAGATACAAGACCCCTGACCAGAACATCACCAGAACACTTTGGCAACTGCCTTGTGTGATTTTGAGGTGGAAACACATAGGTGTGTTGGTCACTTGATGGTGATATAGCGATTGGTACCGTGCTTGGCCCAGTGGTCCTTAAGGTCCAGAGGGGTCGACAAATCGTGGCCCTCTGCCGCTAGCCTGCTGAGCAGCTTGGTGAAGGCACTGCCACTCATCTTCCGGCCACCCACACGGGCATGACGCTTGTTGGGCATGACCGGCAGCGGATACATGGACATAGTGGTCGTGCAGCAAGCAGATTGCCACCCTCCGTTCCCCCACTTGTAGCATTGTTGTGGGAGGCCGGTGCACGAGCAAACTGGCACCGGCATGGTAGAGTCGTCAAAGTTCACTTGGTTCAAACCCAGGTCCTGATCCTTCCATTCATGCTTCGTCACTGAGAGCTGCTTGTTCAGATCCTCACCCCCAGTCAGCTCCTGACCCTTCCAATCGAGCTGCTTGGCTCCAGGGACTTGCTTGTTCAAGTCTTCACCCCCTCTCTTACCTTTCCTTGCCTTTGATGTCTTCTTGGTCGTGAATTGGCCCTTCGTCTCCTTCCTCGGACGTTTGGCCCGCCGAGGTTTGATGGCCTCATCAGTAGCTGCCGAGATCGGGTAGGCCTCACTGCTTATATGCATCTCTCTTGGGTGGTAATGAGCATCAGCCATATGCTGTGGGTGGTGGACATGCTTAGTTCCACGTGGGAGCCCACACCCTGGAGGGCAGGTTGCCGGCCCACTGCCATTCATGGCATTTTCCCGGGCATACTCAAGGGCACCAATGGCAGAATCGCGTTCCATCAAGGCATTGTTCCGCTCAGTAAGAGCGGCATCACGCTGCAAGATCGCCATGTCTCGTTCAGCCAAGGCCGTCTTCTTCTCAGCGATGGCTAAATTCCGTTCCTGGATTGCTGCATCCCTCTCAGCAGCGAGTGCAAGAATTTTCAGGCTATGGGGGTCCTTCATCTGATGTTGGGGAATCCACTGTAATCATCCAAGGATAGGATAGTTAGTAGGGAGGGATAAAGGGGAAATGCTCGCTATTAAATAATACAGTTTGCTAAGCAGAGGACTCCATGCATGTAGTACAAGGGTCCGGTTATTCATTCCAGTGTATCTGATGGGCCTCATCATGGATGAGGGACAAGTAAAAAAATCCCCCAGATTTGAAGACCCTAACCCTTCAATCAGTGGCCTAAAAATGATTAAGGAGAATAAACAAAGTCCATAACGTAACAGAGAATAGCCCAACAATCAAGGCATTGAAACCTTCCAATTTGGGAGGATACGAAGGCCCCCCACATCAATGACAGAGCCCATGAATCAATCATGAACAGAATGAGCAGAAGCCTCTAATTCCTCATCAGTACAAGCATTTACATACACACTGTTTACGTTGCTGAGGTTGCTGAGATGACAACATTAGATATTCTGCTTGATCCATTTTAGGCTGGAAATGGCTGGACAAACCAAAGCTTGTCCATGTTCAACCTACAGGCTGAGGAGCCTAGGCCAGCCCAGCCCAGCCTACTAAGTTAATCAGGCTCAGGCAAGGGCAAGGGCTAGGGCAAGGCCAAGGCCAAGGTCAAATACGCAGTTCATAGTTTTAAATTAGTCGGGCCAGGATGTGCGTATTGGCCCTTTAGGCAGAAACATGCCAGGCCCAGCCAAATTAGTTACTGGGCCTCGATGATCATCCTAAAACAGAATGAACTCGGGCTGGGCATGGCTGAGCACAGGCCAGTCTCAACCCTACTCTTTTGCCTTGGTAGGCAAGGATCAAACAATACATGTCTTGTATTAGATTTACCCTTTGTTCATTTCTTGTCACATGTGGTCTAATGTTATATAATCAAGGTGAGAATGAAACATTGCGTGCTTTGGATTCTCTATCTGCCAAATTCTTCTTCATACCTGATGATGGACCCCTTTGTATTGATCCGCTTTATGTCTCCCATTTTCCCGCTGCCCGCCGTCATCCATATCACATGCCCTTTTCGGCAATCAAGGCAAGGATAAGTCGTTGGGCCCTGATGAAGCTTTCTCGTCAAGGGCATTCAGCAACAAACCAACTTTCAGACTGAGATTCTTAAATTCAAATTTTAAAAAATAAAAGAGAGAGAGAGAGAGAGAGAGAGAGAGAGAGAGAGAGAAGAAGAAGAGAGAGAGAATAAGAAGAAGAAGAAGAAGACAATTAGATTGAGCTGCGAAACAGGGACTGGCAATTCAGGAAAAATAAAACAAAGCAATTCAAAACAAAAGAGGAAAAGCGAAAATGGTTAGCATGTAATTTCAGTCCCGGGATAGTACATTTGTTTAAAGTTGTTCCAGAATAGCAGACTGACCTTACCAAACAGAGTCCAAAATTTTTCTGGGAATTCTTGTTCTAGCCTTTTTGTGTCCAATTAAACATTTTTTCCAATATCCAGACAACTTAGAATTATAAATAAATAAATAAATAAATAAAAGCTTTACGGATCTGATTAATTTGGATTATAATTTGAAGGGGGATGATTCATCAGGTGAATAGTTGCAACAGAAGTTCCTACTCTCCCCAACAGGAGTTTTCCTAAAAATATGGATGTAAACATGAATGGTATAATATGCATGGTGACACAAAGAAGGTGCCATAGGGCCATGATCTACTGCAGCTGGTGTTTCACAGTATCAGCCACAGATAGTTGATGGTTATGAGTTATGACAACAGCAAACATAATCCTAGTAGGCGCTGCAGTAGTGCTACCCAGACTATTGATGGTGGTGGTTTCAGAACTGATGTGATGATGCCGACCAAGAAGGGAAAAAAACTGAGATGCACCTAATCATGGTTGTTGAGATGACATCTGTCTATATGATATGGAATGGGGTGAGACGTGATGACTGCAGGGAAAGCGATGCAAATGATGATGGTGATGAAGATGAACACCCCAAGAAAAGTGGAAATGGCACTGCACCCACAGGATTGAGGCCAGCAGGTGAGCAAATGACACATGGGGTACATCCTACTTATAAACAAGAGTATGGAGGAGCCTATGGGCTGTATCACTATGAAACCATAACGAGAGCAGCAAAAGTATGGACTATGGAGGAGCTGGATATGTGCAGCAGTTGCAATATCATGTAATCTCAAGCTGAAGACAGGAGCTACAATCTACATTGATACAAACTTCAGATGTGGAAAGGGAGGACAGTATCAATACCTAATAGACAGAAATGGAGAAAATGATGGTTTCAACATGCAAATCCATGTGGTATTGAGGTTGTTGAGTTTGAGTATTGTCATGGCATTGGCCAACAGTTGGATACAATGCAAGTGTAACCCAAATTCATCCATGGACTGATGTTTTTCTTTCTTTTATGAATATCTCAAAATTTTATTGGGAAAAGAAAGGATAACGAGAAACAAAAACAACAGGAAGAAGGCAAAACAAAACGAAGAGCACAACAACACCCAAACAATAATGCTGCCCATTTTGAGGTGCAATTATGACTTACGAGGCAGACACCATCCCATGAGCAACTAAGAGGAGATGAGGAAAAGGTTGAAAGGGAGGTACCAGCCCCTGGACTATGAGGAGGTCATGTTCAGAGACCTCATCTCGCTGCAACAAGGAAACCGCACAGTCGAGGAATACACTAAGTATTATGATCTAACAGTCCGCTGAGAGGTAACTAAGCATGAACATCAAGTTGTAACCTGTTAATGAAACGGGTTGCAAGGGGAGCATTAAAGTGAAATGACCCAAGTAGACATCATAGCATGGATAAGCCTTTGTTTTTTTTAGGTGTAATTGAAAACTTTTATTGTAAAAAGAGAAAACTAGAAATACAACAAGACTCTATCTCCAACCAACAATGGAGATAGAGTTAATACAAATATACAATCCCCATTTTTTGCAAGACTATCCACCAGATCGTTGGCATCCCTATTTACCCTATTAAGGGTCACACAATGATCACCCATGAGATTGGCCAACTCGATAAGACTTGATTGCATAAATGAGCCTTATCATATAATGGTATTTGAAAAGCAGCCACTGGACCTAGTACTCCACAAAACTATCAGTGTATACAATCGTCAGCCTTCCACAGCAACTAATCGCGGCGGTTAATGATCCACACAAAAACAATGATTCACCATGACTAACTGATGTAGAAAGAATAACACCCACTTTATGTGTGGAAGAAAAGGACATTTTGTGTCAGCCTTCCATAAAAAGAATTTATATTGTGAGGAACTACAGCCAAGTCATATCCAAAAGAAGAGCCAATCTAAGTCCAAGAGGAAGCCACAATAACAGATGTTGAAGAACTAAAACTTGAGCCTCTAGAATATCGCAAGGTTACTACATTTGTGAGGATTTTAACCACACATAACGAAGCCTAAATAGAAGATTGGATTCACATAAATATCTTCCATACACGAATGGAGAGTAAGGAAAACAATGCAACACCTTAATTGATGGCAGAAGTACAAATGCAGCCCCACAGAAGTTGGTCGATAAGCTAGAGGTTTCGGTGGAGAAGCACCCAAGGAGCAGAGAGTCAAATACATGCTGGATTGTGTAGGTAATTGATGTATGCACTCTAACATACAACCATTGTTTGGTTAACAACTTAATGGGATCACATTACACCAAGTCTGGTCCGTGCTATGCCATCTCCATGAGTCTGCCATATCTTATTAGGACACCCTTGGTTTCTTTTACACCAAGTCTGGTTCATGTGAGTCTGCCAACATGTACCTCTTCATCCACAACAAGAAGATCATTTTGAAGAGAGATGACCTGCTACAGGACTAGGCAAAGGCCTTTATCTTGATTCATGAAGAAATAGATGATATTGACACAATCACACCAAGTAGAAATTGCAATGAAAAATATCAGTGCACATGATAGCACTGGACAAGTCACACGACATTTGGCAATAGTTATGAAGACTTCATGGAGGACAATGCTTGCAAGAGATATAAGAGGAAGAGAACATAATCCTTTGGGGATTGCATTGGACCAACCAGTGATTTAAATATCGGTATAGATGCATGTATCACAGCCTTGGGAAACGGAAAATATTGGTATTTCATGGGAAATATCAGATGTATTGGGGAATGTATCGCTGTTTGATGGAAACATTGGGAAATGATGAAAATTTTCAATGAAAACTTAAGATATGTTGAAAGAGACATGATTACACACTTAAAATTCAAAAAATTATATTAAAAAAGAAAAAATTATACACAATAAGTTTTCTTCGTATATGATGCAATTATATCTTAAACTAGTTCATATAATTCACAAATAATATGATATAAGTATAAAAACATATTCCCCCAAAATAAATTTAAGAGAATGATTTTTTGTGGGGTTTTTTACTTCTTCTTCTTCTTCTTCTTCTTCCAAAATTCCTGTAGGGGAATGTATTACAATGTATATGCATTTCACAATGTATCACCATGCATCGCATGTATCTATGATACAAGGAAATTTTATAAAGGGTTTAAATATCACAATGTATCAATATATTGCGATGCATCACAATAATTGTGCAATACAAGGGAATTTAATAAACCCCTGTATATTCTATCAGCCACATGCAATGTTGATAGTATCGGAGTTGCAATGTATCGATATATCACAATATATCGGCAATACATCATGATATTTTGTGCAATACAGGGGAATTTAATACCCCCCTTGTATATCATATCAGCCACATGTGATATCGATAGTATCGGCCAACCCAATACTATCAATATTTAAATCACTGGAACCAATGAGTGAGACTTCATCACAAACTTCAACCAAAGGGAAGAAGACGACCCAGGAAAATTGGGTTATGTATTAACATTGGCCCCAAATTCATTATCGAGTTCTCTCCAGGAAAGGGAATTGATGCATCCAAACTAAGTACTATTGCAACCCAATTGAAGATCAGGCCCATTGTAGGGTTTAGATTGAATGATCAGGCCCAAGCAAGGGTCCATATTGAAGATTAGGCACATTGAAGGGTCTATATTGAAGAGCTGGACACATCAAAGGTCCTGATAGAAGATGAGGATCGAATTGATGGTCCGATCAGAAACAACTCGGCCGTGGGACCCACAAGTTCAACTGGGCAATATTATTAATGTTTTACTAAACTCATATAAGAGAAATGACCTCTAGCACAAACTGTACAAGCTATACACCATGTGGCTGTGTACATAATTCTACTTATACAAGCGCCTTTAGAATAAATTGGCAACTAATATGTGGGCCAATAGGATGCTATTGTTGGATTTGTTTATAAACGATTCCTTCTAGAAGATTCCTAGTTTGCTTAGAGGTCTATGAAAAGGCCTACAAGACTACACATATGAACGCATGCTATGAATTTGATCATACAGTAGAAGTTTGAGTTAGTTTCTCTGAGCAACAGTCTGCCTTCTTGGGGGAGTTCTATCGTTATTACTGAATGGAAAAGATGTACTGCAATGTTTCAACATCTGATACGCTCTACACTGAAGTTTTAAATCTCTAAAATATCTATATTGAGAAAAATAATGGAAAGTGAATTTAAAGATAGTTGACCTAGATGAGTATGCCACAAGTATACTCTTCCCTTATTGATATAAATGACTTTGAAACAAAAGCAAAAGACAATTTTGTAACATGGAAATAATGCGGCACTAAGACCAACAATTTTGTAAGATAACTAATGGCTAATAGATTAGATAGAAAAGACCAAACATTTACAAAAGACAAAGGCAGAGTAAACTGATACACCCTTCCTGGTGGCATTAGAAAAGGATCCATCAGCTAATCTTATACCACTAGAAATAAGAGAATAGAAGACAAAACCATCTTTCTTATCTTTCATATGATCCGAACACCTAAATCTATAATCCAAGATGTTGAAGGATGGGACTGGAAAACATGAGCATCATTGGTGATGGAAGTGACAATTGGCTGCTCGGTAGCACGTCTAAACGAGAAGAATGAAGGCAATGACACTTTTAGGGCAGCCAACTATGACTGTAACTCATAGGCAATAGCTTGGTCCCTTGCATCCAATATTCGTTACCAAAATTGAGAGGAATCTCCCCCTCAACTGCATCTGTGTTAGCGGCGACACAGTTCAACTTTGGACACAGGTGAGGACTTAAATCCCAACAACATTCCTTGGTGTATCACCATTTTCCACAATAAATATATTTCAACTTGTCCCTTTCAACAAAGACACTAATACCCAGCCCATTTCTTTTCCAAAGCCACTTGGCTTAGGTGATCTGGAATTTGTAACCAGGGCAAACCTCTCATGAGCAAGGTATTCAAAATCGGTTACATAACGGTAACAGTCATAACCGTTGCGCGTTACGGGGTCGAAACGGCCGTTATAGAAAAAAAGGCCATAACGGCCCCATAACGGTCCCGTAATGGTCATGTAACAGTTTTTTCAAAAAATAAAAAACAGCCGATACGGGGGGCCATAACAGCTGTTACGGCCCATATCATAACGGTAACGGTGGTGGCCATTACAGCCACCGTTACCGTTTTGGAACACCTTGCTCATGAGTAGTTTGAACCATTTTGACTTGAATATTGTAGCTCTCCTACTAGCCTCTCCTTGAATATAGTTATATATCAATTCTATCAAAGGCAAAGGTTCCCTCCCAAGAAATTGCACCCTTTGCAACTCAAAGTCAGGGTGAAGTCCATCCAAGAACTCAAAAATCATGTGTTGTTCTGTTTGTTTCTTAGTATCTTCAAGAGTGTGAGCAAGTAGCTAACAATGGTCTAACTCTTCCCATTTTTGTCTCATTGAGGACAAATATTCTTCTACAGACATCTCTCACTAAAAAAAATAAAAATTGGTTATTGCATGGTGTAGTTGATTAACTCATCTCAAATCATCAAAAAATAAAAACTCATCCCAAATCATCACATAGAAATAAGTTATGGAAACAGTATCCCTTATTTCCTTTGTAGTTCTAAAAAATCATAGCCATGACGAATGTTAGGCTGCATGTTATAAAGAGGCCATGATCACTGTCGGATTGTCACTTTCCCAGTCCTTGCGGAATAGATAACCTGCAACGGGATCCTTTTTCTTTACAGTTATTAACCCATTTTTCTACTACCGAAATACATCTTAGTTGATTGGGAAGTAATTCCTTCCATCTGATTTAACAGTGATAATTACCAATCCCAGAGGATCATTGTGAACTATTTCCCATCAATAACATTGTCTTTTGATCACTGCTTGTGGTACCATCTGCCATTTCCAGAAACTATATAAAGGTTAACGAATATATATAATATTTAAAATAAAAATTATTATAAAAAATAAAAAAAATAAAAAAATAAAAAAAAAAACACAAAGGGTTATACGATATATCCGGTGTGGAAAAAGGCCAACATTTCTATTGGTAAATAGGGGTTTCCAAGTCCATGCCCAACTACTTATCAATGTTTTCAAATATATTCCACAATAAATCTCACCCGTGCAATACAAAACACAAGTAGTGCCAATATATCCCACCTTGGATCCGCATTTTCGTTTTGCATGTTAAAAATGTCAATACAAATCCATGATTCTTCATGTTTTGCATTAGTGGAGCTTCAATTTTGAGATTTGGAGGAGATGGGCCGAGTTACGGAAAATTAAGGGGAAAAAAATCAATTTCTCGTAAATCGGTTGCAATCTGTGTCCAAACACCAAATCAAACATGTATGTAACTTGATCTAGTGATTCTTGGTAATTTGGGGATTTTTTGAAAAAAAAAATAATTAAAAATATTAAATTTTAACTTTTAAAAAAAAAAATCGACTTCAATTAGCTGTTAATTGGCCACCATTTCAGAGTATTCAAGAATTTATGATGAGATCATCATCGCATACACTCTAATTTTGGGATTTAGGGGAAGATGAGGCGATTTGCGAAAATTTAGAAAAAATTCGAACATTTCCCATTTTTTTTTTTTTTTCAAATTGAAGAGGACGAATATCAATGTTATGTTAGAGAGTAACTTCACTACTATCATTGCACCATGACCTAAGCATAGTATTATTGGTTTGTAGAGAAACAATACTATGCCCACCCCCATCAAGATGGAGATGATGATTTTGAGCCACCTCGTAGCTCTATGTGGGTCTGAGCCATAACCACACACATTATTCACAGGTATATTTCTAATCTTCTACTTCTTTTTTTGCCTTTGAATGTATCACCTGTGTTTCCAAGATTTAGAAATTATATGAATGAACTTCGAATATATTTGCATAAGTTCAGTCAAACAACGCATAGATTTGGACCCCATGCTACCGAAACCTATTATGTGCACTTGGTTTTTGTGATGTTTTGAATTCTAAGTGTGTATTGATGTCTTTTTTAACAATCCCTGAAGTTTCATTGAAAAATTCGACCATTTTCCCAATGTTTCCCAACAATAGTGATACATTACGCAATACAACCAATATATCCCATGTGATAATCGATATAACCCATGCGATAACCAATATGCATCCGTATCCCAAAGGCGCGATACATAACGCGATAGCGACATGGAAAACATTGGCACTTATCACTTCTTAGGTCGTAATTGCTATCTTATTAGGTTCAGCCACTATAGTTGTTCAAAATCCACAAACAGTTCTATAGCAAGCACTTATATCATCATCAGATCTGACCAAATTATCCTTAAAAACACGAAACCACACTCTGTTAGATCAAGATGAGTTTCTCGTGTTGCTTGGAAGCCCCAAATTGGCTTGTTATTGCAACTGAGGAGTCCACGAGGACTAACCAATCTTTTGAAGGACCTAGGAAGATCAGGCGGCAATGCTAGGAGACAGTAAGGTGATACTGCAACAAGAGGAACAACAGGGCCTTTAAAAATGTGTTGGAATCAACAAACCAAGTGTTGGAAAGAGCAAATGGAAGGATCATCTCTTGGGCTTCTATGTTAAAGGAATTCATGGGGGTTTCAAAAGGCAATCTGAAGAGAAGACAGATGGAGGTCATCAAGGATGATTATTCGTGCCTGGATTCTTCATATATTTTGGACTCCTCTCTCCAACATCTTTTTGTTTGGAATTTGCTTCCCATGTAACTTAATCCTATTATCATGAATTTGCATCTTCAAAAAATTAAAAAAAAGTTTAGCATATTAAACATAAAAGTTAATATGATTAGTATTTGGTACTAAATCTTTTCCTTTTGAAGTCCATACTACCATAAGCTAAAGATGTCCAAGACTTTTCTCCCACTTTTTATGATCTTTTCCTGACTTCAAGAGTAGTTTGATGAGCACTTATTACATTTCAAAAAGAAAGAATTCCGTAACCTAGTCATAAAGATTAAGTTGATCTAGAAGTAACTTGGTTTAGATACAGGTTAGTAAGGTTAAGAAAACTGTTCTCATGATTCTTACAGGACAGTTATTAAGTGTTTGAGGTTAACTATGAAAGCTGAATGAGTAGTTTAGAGCTTTGTCGCAAGAACAGTCTATTGAGTGCTACTCCAGCTTTGAATCACACTTTAGATATGTTCTCAAACTCCCGCTACCTTGCTTTTTTGCCTCGCTAATATTTTAAAATAGATGCTTCCCTACTGCAACCAAATCTGTTGTTGCTTCCTTTCACACTTCATGCAACTATAGTTTAGAGTTGCATTTTACAATGTACAGAACTTTCTTTCTAGAAGCTGACACTAGATTCCTACAGAGAGCAGTACAAAAATGTCTGCATGAAATATACACAAGGATGTACTCACCATTGTACATACTAATAACAGTGAGCTGTATAAAGATGAATGATCCATGTGATACGAGATTGAGGCACTCTTCTGAGAAAGAATAGCCTCCTCAATTGGAAAGAGCTACAAATTGAATCACGATCCACTGAATAGTTTTTTCCATTGAAAAAACTAAAGTCACTATTTGTCTTTAATAGTTGAAAACAAGGCTTTAGAACATCCTAAGATGAATAAAAAGGCTTCAACAACAATTTTCTAGTATATCAGCCATTAGTGTCAAAATCCTATGATTTACAATTGGAGTCAAATCTTTAAGCAAAATCCTACTATTTACGACCTGAATCCCACCTTGAATCCCTTTTAGATGAATCCTTCCATATCTTCTGTTCAACATTTAACTGTCAAGCTTTTTCTTATGATTTCGTACTTTTAAACTGGCCGAGACGCCAAATTGGTCTCTGACTTATCCGGAATGTTTTTATGGATGCTTACAACAATGTTGACCTATACGTATTATGGTAATGATGGTTATGATTTGACAACTTGAAGACACTGTTGTCACAATTGTACAATTTGCAATTTGAATTGTAGAATATACATACCAATACAAATTGGAGCCCCAAATCACAAAATGCAATAACCATATGAAAACTATACGAAACACAAGATAATTGTGGACTGTGTAACTAGGGCCCCAAATTACATAAAAATCAATTTTCTTTACATATTTTATACATTTCTTCTTCTTTTTACCGTTTTGCTAAACATGTAATGTAAAGGGCCTTCCTCTATTAAATATCCTCATTTTTGTGTTTTGAAGGGGGGGGGGGTGTATATGGGGATTTTGATATTCAACAAGCCAAAACAAAGAAATCAAAATACTTTTTTTTGTCACTGAACAGATAAGGTTAAGAAAACCATTCTCATGATTCGTGAAGGACAGTTAGGTATTAAGTGTTTGAGGTTAACTATGAAAGCTGACATGAGTAGTTTCGAGCTTCATAGATGAACAGTCTATGGAGTGCCACTCCCACTTTGAATCACGCTTTATATACATTCTCGCACTCCTGCTACCTAGCTTTTTTTGCCTTGCTAATATTTTAAAATAGACGCTTCCATGCTCCCACAGCCAACTCTGTTGTTGCTTCCTTTCAAGCTCCGTGCAACTATAGTTTAGAGTTATATTTTACAATGTACAAAAGTTTCTTCCTAGAATCCTAGACTAGATTTCTATAAAGAAACCAGTACACAAATGTCTGCATGAAGTATACAAATTGATGTACTCACCATTGAACATACTAATAACAGTGAGCTGTATAAAGATGAACGATCCGCGTGTAACGAGATTGAGGCACTCTTCTAAGAAAGAATAGCCTCCTCAATTGGAAAGAGCTAAACATTTTCTAAACACAAAAAGAAGGCAACATCGACTAAGAGAGGCCATGAACTAATCGCAACCGAACAAAAGAACATGAGCACAAACACGAGCACAACACAAGGCTTAGAGTTAGTTATATTCTCAAAATCTATTTGATATACAAAAGTAGTGAAATGTATGAATGCCCCACATGCTTGATCCTAGACAACTTCAATTGCAGATGTTTGGCAAAATATATATTAAGTGGACTTTTTTTTGGCATTTTTCTCATTATTTGTTTTTTCCAGAAAAAACCAAATTCACTGTCTTTTAATAGTTGAAAACAAGCCTTCGGATCTTCCTAAGATGATAAAAAGGCTTCAACAACAATTTTCTAGCATATCAGTCATAGTTGTCAAAATACAACGATTTGCGTCAAGGCTTAGGCAAAACGATCTGAATCCCGCCTTGAATCCCTTCTCGATTTTTTTGAGAGGAAACAAGTATTTTTTAAAGAGGGGCCGAGATGGCACGTATTACAACTCAAAAAAAAAAAAAAAAAAAAAAAAAGAAGAGAGAGAGAGAGAGAGAGAGAGAAAGAAATATTACAATCTTTCAAAGCATCCATACAAGAGGCCCAACAACAAGACAAACCTTAACCCTACTAATAACTTGTAGAGCAGAGGAGCTCCTTGAAATGTTGAAGCATCTCCCATTCCTTTTTCCCCATATGGTCCAAAGAACAACCAACAACGCCACTCCACTCAACTCTATCTTGCTTCCCAAGGTTCACCACATGCCAAGCCATAAGCAAACTCACAATTGAGGTCAGCATTACCCACGACACCTTTAAAGAGCTAAGGAGGCAAGACCAAACCAAGTATGTGGATGGACAATGAATAAACAAATGACACACTGATTCCGAATCTCTCAAGTTCCACACACATCACGCAAATGTTGGGAATGGTCATTGCTCTCTTCTAGAGATCGTCAATGGTCAAGACCTGATTTCTCCATACTAACCACGCAAAAGCTGCCACTTTCAGGAGAGCCCTATAACACACCATCGAGGAAGTCAAAGCTTGCCTATCTACCAATTGTAGAGAGCAAAGCAAATTATTATTAGTATTATTTTAAAGGTAACACTACCGGGGATTAAACCTTGGATTGCTCACACACAGTACACCATCTCTACCAAGCGGGAGACGAGCATATTATAGAACAATCAAATTGAGAATCGGTCGGATCTATCCTTCCATTGTCCAGGAGCATTACTAATTCTTCAATTTTTTTCGTCAATATATCCCTTCAGCACTAGGGTGACCACACCACTGAATTTTTGCTAACTGACAAACACCTAGAGACGAGAATGTCAATATCCACCGCTAGACGCGTTAGTCTTAGGAATTCATTCTAGAGGGTGATCTCACCCACCACACATCCTTCCAAAACTGGACTTTTCCCCCATTTCCAATATTAAACCCAATCCCCTCCTTAGACTTCAATTTCACACTCGAGAGATGAGACCCCTTTCCACAAGCCAAACGCTCTAATCTCTATACAATGAAGAGTCCCTAATCCACCATCCTCATTCCTCGCAAATATATTTAGTTGATGTTATCTCTCTTCCCTAATCCACCATCCTCATTCCTCGCAACTATATTTAGATGATGTTCACTCTCTCCACAAGGACTCTTCCTCTGTCCCCAAACTCCACCACCATTTTCCCAGCAATGCCAAATTCATAGACCTCAAATCCCTTGGGGGTTGTTTGGATGCCTGTATTTAGGTGTATTTGGAGGCAATTGGGTGTAAATGCACCTTTTTGGTGTGCTTTGCTTCGTGTAATTGGAGGTAAATGAAATCAGTGGTGAACGAAAAAGTTACTTTTTGGTGTGTTTTGAAATCCCTTCGTTTTGCCCTAAATTGAGTGTAATTGGTGTGAAATGCCTTTTTTTGCTCCCTTGGAGAGTCACACGAGTAAACAAAGGTGTCGCTGCGCTCCTCATATGCCGTCCACATGGCACGTTGATGATACTCCCGAACAATCCAATTATCAGCCGCATCACTAAAATCACACCAATAGAATGATCCAAATCGTCCAAAAGCTGGTCATTTATATGGATGGTTAGAAAACGTTAGTGTCACCCGTTTGTGATCCTTACATTTGTGACCCACCTGAGGCTTGGATTTTCCCCATTTTTTGCCAAAGTATATATTTCAATGGGCTTATTACAATCATTCTATCAAATATCACTTTTTTTAACGATCTATCAAATATCGCATGTACACGACTTTGGGATATTAAAGCTAAAGCATCTATCAAATATCACATGTACAGTAATTTTGCATACTAAAGCTGATTTAGTTAATCAAATTTAGGTTCCTGTGAATATATTGAAGAATGTCAATGCATTCCAATTACACCCAAACACAGGCATCCAAACGTGAATATTTGGATTCTTGTGCATTTCATTCATAGGCTATCAAACACAACTGATGATTCCATTTACACTTGACTTGAATGTAATTGGGAAATGGATTCCATTTATCTCCATTTACAAGCTCCCAAATGAGCCCTTATGTTAAACCTCATTTATATGGCTTTTAAACCTCCTCCCACGCTAGTAAGTGAAACTTCTTCTTATCTTCTGTGCCTCACTACAAGATATCCTTTCTAAGCCTTTCTAATCGAATCAAAACCAAATTCAGGCATCTAAACAGAGACATAAAGTAGAGAGGCATATTTGAAAAGGATGCTTTAATAAGCATGACCTAACCACCCATCAATAAGTATCTACTTTTCCAGCTTGACAGTTTCCTTTCAAATCTTTCTACCACTTTTCCACAAATGCTTTGTGGCCTTCCCAATGCAAAGGTGAAGGCCAAGGCAGGAGGAAGAGAATGAACACGCCTTGCAACCGAACACCCCAATCAACTGCTCCACCTCCTCCGTCAACATCATGATCCCCAACATTTCACTCTTTACACCACTTCAAAACATCTTATTACCATCCTCTATCCACCATATCTGGATCCACATTGCAAAAAAAAAGCATCATCGACGAATTAAATGTGAGACATGGGGGTACTACTTCTACCAACCTTGAATCCACAAATTAGAGCTACCTCATGTCCTTTCTCCATCATTCTTCCTAGAGATTTCACTACTACAACAAACAGAAACGAGGATAGAGAATCCCCCTGCCAAATGCCTCTTGAACTTCTGAAGAAGCCTTTTGGGGAGCCATTGATTAGAATAGAAAAACGAGCTTATCAAGTGCAGTCCCTCATCCATCTCCACTTCTTGCTACATCCAAGCCAATCTAGCATGTAGTTAGAAATTCCCAATCGACGTAGTCATATGCCTTTTCGATGTCCAGTTTACACATTAAACCCTTCTTTATAACACGAGTCAATGCATTCATGAGCAAGGTATTCTGTATTGGTACCGGTTGGCGTAACGGTGCCCACCGATACCGATACGGGGGCGTAACAGCCCATAACGGTGCAATTTTTTTTTCAAAAAAATATAGATTAAATCCGGAATATTCTAAGCATTCCAAATATGTATTCATTTATAAATTGGAACATGTTTATGATGGTGTAACGGTCCACTCTTTGGTGAGAAGCTGTATCGGACTGTCTGATGAATTTATGAACCAAAAAACCTGGAATTAATTGCAAACCTTTTATATTTAGTTTTCTAACTATATAATATCTATATAAATTTATTATAATGAATGTAATACCAAAACATCTTATATTTTCAAGTTTTCCTTTTATTTATAGTACTAGTGCATTGCATACTTCGTGACTCACATGCATTTTATTTCAATATATAGAGTTTACGGACTTTTGTATCCTATTATGTAGTTCATATACCTAACAATTTGATATCATTTTTCCACTTAAATCTTTTAAAAAATTAAAATTAAATTGAGATAAATAGTGTTGTCGATTCAGGGCTGGTTCGGCGACCATTTGATGCCCCAAACTAACCTCAAATTAATGCAATCTATTGGCACTTATCCCACTAATGGATTGGTGGACATTTATTCGACAATGAAAAATGAAAAATATCAAATGGTCTTATTTCAAAAACAATTGGCAAAAAAAAAAAGTAAATCCAGATCTCAAGTGGACCACTAGTGGGCCAGGCGGGCCACCTCGATGTATTTGTATATCAATGCCATCAATCTATTTTGCCAACTCATTTTAAGGCATGGTCCAAAAATTCAGGTAGATCTAAATCTTCGGTGGACCACTAGTGAGTATTCCTTTAAAAGTGGGGCCCACCTCAATACATTTGTTGTATATCCATGTGGGCCATCTTTTCTGCCAACTTATTTTAGGGCCTGGTCGAAAAAATGAGGCTGATCCAAATCTTAGGTGAACCACAAAATAAGGATTTAATTCCCACCATTAAAATTTTCTTAAGACATTTTTTTTCTTTTGATCAAGCTACTATTTGTGTTATCCCTTCATCAAGGTCAAAGTTTATGTGACCTTATCAACAGGTTCGATGGACAATAACCATTATAGTGGACGACATGGATATACTACACATAAATTAAGGCGGGCCCATGTAACAAAACAATGCAAGTGCACTGTTCCACGTGCACCGCAAAACACGTTAAAAAACAATTTAAAGTGTGTGGCTGTGAAACAGCCACGCAATCCATTCCGTTTTTTATACCGAAATGAAAAAGAAGAGAGAGAGAGAGAGAGGGAGGGAAACCGAAAAGAAAAGAGGTAGAGAGAGAGAGAGAGAGAGAGAGAGAGAGAGAAGAAGAAGAATGGCCGCAACCGCAGCAGTCCAAGAAGAAGAAGAGGAAGAAGAAGAAGGAGAAGGAGAAGAAGAAGACGAAAAGAAAGAAAAAAAAGGTATGTCTTTTTTTTTTTTTTCCTATTTTCTTTAGGCCCGTGACGTTACACCATAACAAAAAATCGGGGGGGGGGGGGGTCCGTTTCGATCCCGTATCGCTCAATGGTGTCGGCCGCTACAGTTATGTATCAGTCGATACGACCGTATCATGACGGATACAGGACACCTTGTTTATGAGCAATGGAAGCACAATCCAGAAATCTTTCCCACTATAAATGCGCACTGGTTCTTGGAAATGATACTTCCCAAAAACACCCCGAACATGATGGCTAAAGTTTTTGCAAAAATCTTGTAAGGGCCATCTGTTAAACTTACAAGTCTAAAATCCTTTATGCTTTCAGCGCCAGACGCCTTTGGGGTAATGACTATAAAGGAGGCTCTTAAATCAACTGACCGCCTACCCCTTTCAAAGAACTCTACCATGAAACTCATAATTTTGCCTTCCGCTATATCCCAAAACACCAAGAAGAAAGCAATCAAAAACCCATCTGGGCCCAATGCCTTGTATCTTCCTAGCAAATCCACAACCTCTTCGTAAAAAGGTCTCTCAAGAGACTTTGCTTGCAGACTTGATGACCTACTAAAATCCTTGAATCCTTTTTCGATGAATTCTCTGATTCTATAATTTGAACCCTGTAGTTTACAATTCAAAGTATACTTTTTTCTTAATTTTTTAACTTTTTTATTAGCTTTCATTCCATGTTTTAAATTGGTGGGGGGAATCATTTAAAAAATGCCAATTATTTTATTTTATTCTTTATAATAGATGAAATGATAGATCTTTTGTTCAAAATTAAAGTGTCGAGCTTTTGTGATTATTTCTAACATTTTAACTAGTCTAGACGCCAAATAGGTCTATGGCTTATTTGGAATGTTTTTATGCATGGTTACAATCATGTTGACCTATATGTATTATGGTAAGAATGGTTAGGATTTGACTTCAACTTAAAGATCCATGCACAACTATCAGAATAGAATGATTTGCAATTTGAATTGTATCAAATACATATAGATACAAATCATCGCTCCAAATTGCAATGCAATAATCATATGAATATTATACGAATCGTACGATAATTGTGGACTACATAATTGGGGCCTCAAATTACATTTAAAAAATCATATTTTCAATTTCTTATACATTTTTTCTTCTATTTACCCTTTTTTAAAACATGTAAAGGACCATTCCCTATTAGAAGTCCTCATCTTTATCTTTTGAGAGACAGAAGATATGGGGATTATGATTTTTTTAAGGAAAAACGGAAATTTTATTAGAGGCCCGCCAACAACAGCCGGCAAGAAAAAAAATACAAAGGGAACAAAAAGAGGGCAGAGCCAAAGGCTCACCAAACAACCAAGAACATAAAAATAAATACATAAATAAATAAATAAAAACCCACTCATCACCCTAGGGTCTTTACAAGGGTCCACCATTCAATAACAACAGCTGAAACATTAGCTATGACCGCTTCAATAGACGGACGAATTTTGAAAGCAATATCTATTCCTCTTGGTGCATGTCCCCACCAAACCACTGGAAGGGAGATATGCCATCGGGTCCCGTCCTCAACTTGAAGACCTTCCCTATGCCAAGCAAAGATATCAAAATATCATTTTCATCAATGAACAAAATCAAATGTTGCTTTTTCCAATGTGATTCTACACACAAGAAAGGTAAAGGGAACATAAATTATTAAAGGATTCTTGTATGTTTTTAAGGTAAATTTCTTAAAAGGCAAAAAATAAAACAAAAGATGAGAATCCTTTAACACCATCATGATACTAATGGGAAATGGATGATTGATATTTTTTTCTGGTTTATTTATACTTTTCAGATTTTTTCAATTTTTTTTATTTTTTATTTTTAATAAATCAGAAGAAAACTTACAATTTACTATAAGACCTGCAATGCAATACGATTTAACCCTGATTACAATTGCAATAACATACCAATTTTGACAAAATTGATATCAGTATCCGTGGCCATGGGTGTGAATCATTCAACACGCAAAAAGACCCTACACTCAATAGAAGAGGTAAACTTACACGATGCCTTGTCTTGAACAAGAAAGAACCTAGGTATTCTCTATGGGCAATGGGCATAGTCTGAAGGCATTTACAAGCATGCTTTTGATGTCCATGAATGTAGACATACTTTTAACCTTCAATCATAGAGTACCCCTTGCGTACGCCTCAAGGGGAGGTGGAAGAAAAAGGCCTTTTGGTTTCTTAAGGCTTAATTACATGAGACCTGTGAATTACGAGGCATAAGCCTCGTTATATTGTACATTGGAAAAAAAAAAAGGCTTTTCTTTCTACTTTTTATTTTATTTTGTTTTATTGAGCAATTTTAGCTCAACTCCATGTATGGGTGGCAATGAGTCAGGTCGGCTACAAATGATCCATGTTAGTGGTGGGTGAACGGTGGACCCTATACTAGGGCATGTGCATGTGAGATCCCATGCTTATTTAAGCCCACCATATTTGTATCACAATTCACAAGCTTATTTAAGCACACCACATTTGTAACTTGTGGAGGCATGAGTTGGATGCAGATTATTAAACAATGGCTCTGGACCACTTAGGCCATCAAGCAAAACTCACCCCTATTGGATGCTTCCAACCATCGAATCAATGGCTTGCAAATGGATGGTCAAGACATTCAAGAAAATAGATATGATCACTAATGTAAACTTGGTGGCCCCCAACTTGGATTGATTATAATTTCGTAGAATCATCTTGATCAAATAATCATAAACATCCTGTCTGTGGCTGGGAAAAAATGAGTGGGGTATAATAAAAGGCCACTTGGTGAACAATCATTTGTGCCATATTTAATGGACCGTCTAGAATCCAGATTCATTGACTGGTTTGTCAATGTTCCAAATACAACTCCATGCAATCTAATTTAAAGTGCTATGAGAAGGCTATGACTAAGAATAAATTGTTTACTAGTGTCCACGAATTAGTAATTAATGTTCAATATTTTTAATTACATATTCATTTTAGTTATTTATTGCATTTCCTTATCAAAAATATTTCCATTGTGAATAAAAATAATAATCAATTATGTTAATGGATTATAGAATCACGCATCCTGCCGTCCAGCATACCTTGTACATGTACATCCTTTACAATTTATTTTCAATTCCAGAATTCTCCACTTTTTACCAATTTCCATATTTTAAATTCTTTTAAAGCTTATGCGACTGCCTCTTGGGGTTTGACCGCCTTAACCATGCTTCGTGCTTTTAAAAATATTGCCAACAATAACCAGGTCCAATGAAGAACAATAGTCCTGAAGTAGCATAGTCAGAGAGTCCAGTCAGGGTAAGGGATCACTCTCTTCCCTGAGACTTGAAATCTAGACCTATGTGGATTTTGAGGTTTAAAGCCCATTTAGCTGTGTAGAATTGCTAGTGTCTCATGCCGATTGGGTGATAGAATTCCACTTGTGATGATCATGTAGGGAAGTACATTAAGATGATTATAGCTAGGGGCTATGGGTAGAAACAAAATATTTCCCATGCCAATATCCTAAGAATTTGTATTTAGGGTAGTAGTCATTGTACATCCCTGACTCCTCAATACTTATAACCGTATCAAGGTGACCCAAATACAGCTTGGGTGCAAAATCTACACATGGAATCTACACTTACAGGGATTTTGAACTCTAAATCTGCTAGTTTTAAACACTTATGGTCAATCATGCTTCTAGGAAGTCTAGGACAACAATGATTATGATGATCGTGAATCATATTGGGTTGTTTATACAAGTCAGCTTGTTACTTTGTTAGGGAAGTATGGCAAATATTTACATGAATGTGCTTGTAAGAAATAAAGAATACATGACGTACCCATGTCCTAAGAATATGGATTTAGAGGATTAGTCATACTGGAACTCCAACATACTTGATATCCATACATTCAAGTAGCATAGCTTCTGCCAAGTTGCCCAAATACAGCATGGGTGTAAATAGGAGCTTAAAACTTCTGTAGAATTGCAGGGTACAGTTACATGTTGCCCATTCCAGACTACAAAAGTAAAGCAGGCCACTGCCCTAGTAAAAGATACTTCTCAAGGACAGCTAGCATAACCACATGCACTTATCTTTACCTTAATGTTTTCTAGTGGATTTTGATCTTCAATGCTTTGTGGATTATATTAATGATGCAATCGTCCCACATCCCACACGGGCACGCTCCGCAAGTGTGTACAAGAAAAGGACCACCTTCCTTTTTTAGCCATCATCACTTTCCATTTTTCTCAAATCTCTAAATTGGAAAATCTGCTCTTTCTTTCATATCTTTATTTTTAGGCAGGGTATAATCTTAATTATTTTCTTATCTAAGTATCTTCTTATTTTAGGTATTTCTTAATTATAGAATGCTTTGTTACTTGAGTGTTTTCCTATTTCATAGATTTTTAGATTTTATATCTTTTTATTACAGATCGTAAGGTTGATTATAAATAGGACCTATGTCCTATGGAATAACACAAGTTAATTAATATTCTCTTTATGAAAATTTCTTATTCTTTACGGTAGTTGTTGAAGGGGGGAAGTGATCTCTAGTTCTAAACTAGAGGACTGTTAAGCTTGCTCACAGTCTTGTATTTGTGATCTTTAGCATCCGGCTTGAGGATTGTTGGATCTTTTCCACAATCTCTCTTTTTTATTAATTTATTTACTTTTCCTTTCGAGTTTGCATCAAATTGGTATCAAAACAAGTTCCGCTCTTGAAAAAATTAGAATATAATTTTTTTTACCATCTCAATCTAAACTTTCACCCTTCCCCTTCATCCATCCATCATCTTTCTCTTTTCTTTCCTTTTTTTCCCCATCTCAAAATCACCAAACCCTAACTCTAAATTTTAAAATTTAAAAAAAAAAAAAAAAAAATCTCTTCCAACCCTACCACATCATAAACCCATCCCAACATATCAATTCCTTGCCCTTCCTATCTTTCCTTACAAATAAAAAAATAAAAATAAAAATGCTTGCTTACCAAAGTCCGTTGTCTTATGCGCCGCACTAGAAGAGGACGAATTACAATCCTGAGATGGCCACACAACCTTAAGAAGAAACTATCACAACCCTGCAACAAGTGGTCGATCTGATCACAAAACGAATGGATGACCTAGAGGCCCGTTCCATAGCCGGAATGAATGCTTTAGAAGGACGTATTATTATTCTCGAAAACACAAGCAAGGAAATCAATCCAGACCGCCAAACATCTATAGATGACCCTGATGGATAATTAGAGTCCGG
This sequence comes from Magnolia changhungtana, assembly GCA_030180095.1. Taxonomy (NCBI): domain Eukaryota; kingdom Viridiplantae; phylum Streptophyta; class Magnoliopsida; order Magnoliales; family Magnoliaceae; genus Magnolia; species Magnolia changhungtana. The sequence continues at coordinate 4,746,578 of JASAUF010000445.1, read as the reverse complement.
AAATGTTGACTCAAGGCATCCTGCTCGGAATGGTAATTTCCAAGACGAAGAATATGAGCCTGGCTATGGGGCCCAACATCATCGCTATGCGCAACCAAGAGTCAGGGGGATGAACAACCTCCGACGGAATCATCCAGTTTATCCTGAAGGAGGGAGGAATATTCACACTTCGGATCCTGCCAAGCACATCAAGATTGAGATTCCAGATTACAATGGTAATTTGGATCCCAAAGTGTTCAATGACCGGCTAAAGTAGATGGAGCGATATTTTCATTGCTACGAAATGGAAGTTGTCATGTTGCGTTTCACTACCTTGAAACTTAAAGGCATAGCTCAAGATTGGTGGTACGCCATCGAAGAAGATCTACAACGGTGTGGCCTTCCTCCCGTAAGCAATTGGGAGGAAATGAAAGCAAGAATGAAGCGAAGGTTCCTGCCGTTAGATTACAAGACGACCTCTTTTCAAGAGCTCCTCATGCTTCAACAAGACAATCTGACCATGGAGGAGTACACGCAGCGTTATTATGACTTAGTTATTCAATGCTGCTTAACAGAAACAGGAAGAGAACAAGTGGCGTGTTATTGTAATGGGCTACGATTCGAGATTCAAAGAGAGGTGGTAACTGTTCAGCTCAACAGCATAGACAATGCGTATCAAATGGCCCAAAAAGTGTAAGATCAGAAGTTGATGATAAGGCACAATAACCTTCCAGGTGGGAGCTATGCATCCACTCGTTCCACTACTAGTGGCTCTACTTCGCGCCCACAACCATTCATGCCCCGCACTAACTTACCCCGGGAGTACAAAATTGGTCAGAACTCCGCCCAATCTGCTTCCGATCATCTTCCCCGAAACGGTGATACCAAGGGAAAGTCTATTGTAGTAACGTAAGGAAGGTCAACCAATAATTGCTTTAAGTATGGTGGTCGTGGACATTACACGACTGAGTGTCCCTCTCGCAATCTCCAATTTTGTGAGACAGAGACTTCATTGCAAACTAAGTGGAAGATGAACACGCAAATGATCCAAAAGATGATGAGCAGGAACTTGAGGAAGGCCTCGATGGCCAAAATGAAAACAAGTTATCATTGGCGGTCAGAAGGATTCTGACATCACCAAAGGAGGAGGCCTAAGAAGAATGGCTGTGAACGAATATTTTCCATACATGAGTATCGTGTGGTGGAAAGGTTCTCAAGGTCATTATTGATGGAGGCAGCAGCATGAACGTTGTCTCACAAGCATGGTGGACAAGTTGAAACTGAAACCTCAAACACATCCCAAGCCATACAAGATTGTGTGGGTAAATGACATGTTCATCCTTGTGACTAAGAGGTGCTTAGTCAACTTCTCTTTGGGTTGTTATGAAGAATCACTTTGGTACGACATCATTCCAATGAAGGTCACACATATATTACTAGGGTGCCTATGGATATATGACAGGGATGTGACTCACAATGGTCGCAAGAACACATATAGCTTTATATACAAAGGAAAGCCCATTACTCTTAACCCTTTGAAAGATGACGAACTTGAAGAGGCAAAGTCGGCTTCCACAGTGTTGAGCATGGCCCGATTCATGGAGGAGAGTCGTGAACGTGGAATCATGTATGCTCTGGTAGGATGCAAGATCGATCCAGTTGATAATGTTGTTGTTCAACCACCCGAGATTCTAGACATTCTGTCCCAATTTCAGGATTTGGTCCCTGATGAACTACCAAGTGAGCTTCCACCCATGCGCAACATTTAGCATGCTATTAATCTGGTACCTGGAGCGCCATTACCAAATCTTCCAGCATATCGAATGAACCAACAAAGCATGCAAAACTTCATCGACAGGTGGAAGAATTATTAACAAAGGGGTTCATTCGTGATAGTCTTAGCCCGTGTGTTGTGCCAACGTTGCTGACACCAAAGAAGGATGGCAGTTGGCGAATGTGCGTTGACAGTTGTGTCATCAACAAGATAACAATAAAGTATTGTTTTCTCGTTCCGCGCCTAGATGACATGCTAGACATGTTGGCAAATGCTACAATTTTTTCAAAAATTAATTTGCGAAGCGTGTATCATCAAATAAGAATTCGTCATGACAATGAATGGAAAACTACTTTCAAGACAAAGGATGGATTGTATGAATGGCTAGTTATGCTATTCAACTTGACGAACGCACCTAGCACATTCATGCGGATGATGATGCAAATTCTACAACCATTCATTGGCAAGTTTGTCGCCATATACTTCGATTACATCCTCATTGATAGCCATTCACAAGAAGATCATCTGGACCATCTTCGCCAAGTGATGAGAGTACTGCGCCATGAGAAACTCTACATCAATTTGAAGAAGTGTACCTTCATGAGTTCTAGCATGGTCTTTCTCAGGTTCGTCGTTTCAGAAGAGATAAGGGCTATTGTTGAATGGTCTACTCCCGTAAACATTCGTGAGGTTCATAGTTTTTATGGGCTTGCGACATTTTATCGAAGGTTTATTTGGAACTTTAGTTCCATCATGGCGCCAATTACTGAATGTATGAAATCTAATCCATTTGAGTGAACTAAAGCAGCAACAAAGGCATTGCAAGAAATCAAGCAAAAAATGACAGAGGCTCCCGTTCTTAGGCTTCCTAATTTCGAAAAAGTGTTTGAAGTTGCCCGTGACACATCGCACGTAGGCATTGGAGGTGTTCTTAGCCAGGAAGGTCATTCGATGGCCTTTATTAGTGAGAAACTCAATGCGGCACGAAAGAAGTATTCTACTTATGATGTGGAGTTTCGTGCTATTGTACAAGCTCTGAAGCATTGGCGTCATTACCTCATTAATCGAGAGTTTGTGCTCTATTCTAATTACGAGGCATTACGTTACTTGAATTTTCAGAAGAAGTTGAGTGCTAGGCATGCTAAGTGGAGTGCGTATCTTCAAGAGTTCACCTTCAACCTCAAACATTGCGCCAGTATTGAAAATAAGGTTGCAGACGCCCTCAGCCAAAAGTTGCACCCTTTGTCTACCTTATCAGTTTCCGTTGTTGGATTTGAAGAACGTAAATGGAACTATGCCACAGATGATGATTTTGGAAAGGTATTTTCAACACTCATTTCCAATGCAGGTACCGAGTACCCAATGTATAGCTTGCATGATGCGTACTTATTATTCGACATGAGGTTGTATCTTCCTAAGAGTTCCTTGCGAGAGCTTGTTATACGAGAGCTTCATTCGGGGGGCCTAGGTGGTCACTTTGGTATCGATAAAACGATAGCTCTGGTTGAAGATTGTTTTTACTGGCTAGGTTTAAAGAAAGACATTCGCATCATTATTCGTCAATGCGTGTCAGCTTGGTAAAGGTAGCAAGCAGAATACTGGTCTTTATCCGCTATTACTTGTGCCAGATGCTCCATGGGAAGACATCAGTATGGATTTTGTCTTGGGATTGCCTAAGACTCAACATGGCTATGACTCTATTTATGCTGTGGTTGACGGGTTTCCAAAGAGGGCTCATTTTATCCCTTGTAAGAAGACATCGGATGCCATGCACATTACCAATGTTTTCTTTAAAGAGGTGGTTCATCTACATGGTGTTCCCAAAACCATTGTATCTGATCATGACGACAAGTGTATGAGATACTTCTGGCACACCTTATTGTCTAAGATGGGAACTAAGTTGAAATTCTCAAGTGGGTATCATCCGCAAACAGATGGGCAGACTGAAGTCGTAAACCGTAGCCTTGGGAATCTACTTCGATGTCTGGTTGGTGATCATATAAGCTCATGGGACATCGTGTTACCACAAGTTGAGTTCGCTTATAATAATTCTATGAACCGCACTACAGGACTCTCTCCTTTCGAAATTGCGACCGGAATGCGACCGCAACAACCTATCGATTTAGTCCCACTTCCTAGTGTGACTCGATCGAGCCAGGACACTAAAGCTTTTGCACAACATGTTAAGGAGATACATGAAGAAGTTAGGCGAAAGATCACACCCTTAGTAATGAAAATTATAAGGGATATGTAGATATTCGACGACGTTTTGCACAATTCCAAGAAGGAGATAGGGTCATGGTGCGACTTAAGCTTGAGCGGTTTCCACCAGGCTCTTATACAAAGCTCCACTCCAGAAAGGCAGGTCCTTGCCACATTTTGAAGAAGCTAGGTGATAATGCATACCTAATCAAGCTGCCACCTGAAATGAAGATCAGCCCCATTTTTAATGTGGAAGACCTTACAATTTATCTTGGACATCATACAAACGAGAGCACGGAAGAACAGACTATCTACATACCTGAGGTACCACGCCAGCTCGAAGAAATCATTGAGGATTTTTAATGTGGAAGACCTTACAATTTATCTTGGACATCATACAAACGAAAGCACGGAAGAACAAGCTATCCAGATACCTAAGGTATCAGGCCAGCTCGAAGAAATCATTGAAGACGTGTTGGATGATCAGATAGTTTCCACACACCAAGGGGGGTATCAGAAGTTTCTTGTCAAATGGAAAGGTCGACCAAGGTCTGACAGCATATGGATTTCAGCAAAGGATTTCAGGCGCATCAACCCATAACTCTATGAGGAGTACATTGCCATCAACTCGACGGAGCCGAGTTTTTTCAAGTTGGGGGGGAATTGATGCAATCGTCCCGCATCCCACACATGTACGCTCTGCATGTGTGTACAGGAAAAGGACCACCTTCCTTTTTTAGCCATCATCACTTTCCATTTTTCTCAAATCTCTAAATTAGGAAATCAACTCTTTCTTTCTTATCTTTATTTTTAGGCAGGGAATAATCATAAATATTTTCTTATCTAAGTATCTTCTTATTTTAGGTATTTCTTAATTGGGAAAAGGTACAATGCGCTCGAGTTGATTTTAATGCCCCATGAGGTCGAGCTGTGTGGGCCCCACCGTGATGCATTTCGAACATCTACCCCATCGTGTGTACAAGATGGACCACCTTCCATTTTAAGTCTCAGTCAATCATCATCACCATTTTCCATTTTTCTCAAATCTCTAAATTAATGAGGGTTCGCAAATTTCGCTGCATGAAAACTTTCTTTGCTTTTATCTTTATTTTTACATAATTTTAGAATAACCTTAACATATTTTCTTGAACTAAAACACATACTTCTTATCTTAGATATTTCTTAATTATAGAATGCTTTGTTACTTAAGTGTTTCCTATTTCATATATTTTTAAATTTTATATCTTCTATTACGGATTGTAAAGTTGATTATAAATAGGACCTATGTCCTATGGAATAACACAGGCTGATTAATACTCTTTATGAAATTTTCTTATTCTCTATGGTAGCTGTTGAGGGGGGGGAAAGTGATCTCTAGTTCTAGACTAGAGAACTGTTGAGCTTGCTCACATTTTTGCATCTGTGATCTCTAGCATCTGGCTAGAGGATTGTTGGATCTTTCCCACAATCTCTTTCTTTTCTTATTGATTTATTTTCTTTCCCTTTCGGGTTTGCATCAATTAACCATGAAAGAACATCAGATTACAGCTCCACCCATTAGTCTCTAACGTGAGAAGGGAGAGGACAGAAAACACTCCTGCCTCTTTTATCCCATAAACCTTTGCCGTCGGAATCATGAAGTTCCCGCTCTACCCATTACTCCCTAACGAAAAATGGGAGCGGCAGAAAACGTTTCTATCTCTTTTATCCTATAAACCTTTGTTGTGGGAATCATGAAAGACCACCCACATAATCACCACTAATTCTTTATTTAAATGCCCAAAAAACCCGTAGAAGGGGCACTGCCAAGACAAAAAAACCCTAGCGCATTCATCAAACATTTACACTTCCAATCTTCCATTAGAAATGAACCAATTATACGAAACAAGAAATAGCAAGAACCCCCAAAATACGAAAACCTCAAACGTACTGATTTCCAGAGGGGTGGACGAGCACTCACCACCACCTTCAGTTCAGAGAATCGGATCCTTCCAAAAGCCATAGATATCGATTAGTTCGCAAAAAGCACATCACAGCTAGGGTTTTGAACTCGATCGGAAGCGCGAATGCCGCTGCGACAGGGAGATTTCATAAGGCGATCTTGTTTATCATTTTTAATTGACGAGAGAGAGGAATATAAAAATGAAAGAAATCAGAGAAATTGGAGTGGAGAAACAGCTTACCTCAGATGATGAATGAGAGAGACAGAGATTGAAAAAAAAGAGGGATTTTGAAGAGAGATATCGGAATTGCAAACGCTCGTTTTTCTCGGTTTTTAAATATGATGTTTGGATGAACGTTTGGAAAATATGGGATTTTGCAGTTGTGATGAGGGGTTGCTGCTGTTTCTGGTATCGGTACGGAGAGGTCTGGTTTCTGTCTCGTTTTCGTTTTTCTCTCTTTTTTTCCAAACCCTCTTATCATTTTTCCTCTTCTTTGTTTGTTTATTCGTGAAAAGATGATACTCGCGCTGGTGGGTGTGAGAATCCCACTCGCCTAAGGGTGACTATGGGCCGGGCAGCCCACCCGAACTGTCCTTGGCCTGCCCTTAGACCATGGGCCGAGCCTGGGCCGAGCCTAGGCCTTGCAGCATGGCCTAATTAATTTATAAGCTGATTTTTCATATACGTCTTAGCTTCATTCCTCTAAAATGTTTAGAGTTTTATGCATGTGTGGCTCATTAGATGGGTGAATAGTTAGAAATATTCCAAGAAGGTAATAGGAATTTTATTGAATTTTTGTGTATATGTGGTAGAAAAATTCTAGAAAAGAAATAGGGGTTTTATTAATTTTCAAGGTAGGTTTCATTGAATTGAGTTGGGCTTGATTAGGCCCAACAAAATACCTTTAGGTTGGGCTTGGACCTGACCTTTAAGTTTGGGCATCGGTTCTTAAGTATTGGATTGGCCGAGGCTGGACTTGACTTGGCCAAAAAGTCTATTGTCATCCCATGGCATAAGGGGTCGTTTGGCACCGTAGATTTGAGGGTGTTTGAGGGGATTTGATATTTTAAATCCCTAAAATGTTTGGCACCATGAAGTAACTGGAGTTTTAATTCCTCTTAAAAAAAGGATTGGAAATCCACATTGAAAGTTAAAACTACATATAAAATCTATCCAAAAGTTACATATGTAATATGTGTGTCACTTTAATATTAATCTATTGGGCACATGGCCCACTGATGATATCCCGAAATAATTAGATTATCAATTGCATCACTATAATCACTTTAATATGATGATTTGCACTGTCGAAACATTATCTATATAAAATGGTTAAAAATCATTGGTTAGTCACTTGGATCTAATCCCGTGCTTGTGGCTCATTTGAGACTCAAAATTTCATCATTTTCAAGTAAAGTATATATTTCAACCGGCTTATTACACCCATTGCTTTAGACATATACACACATATATATAGATAAATGCTCGGCTACACACCAGTTCTCGTGATAACTTTTTGAGAACTCGTCATAAGTTATGTGAGTCCAAAATCTGGCCGGTTCACGTGATGCAGTACCCCATGAAACTCTTACGATCCAACTTTTACTTTGATCCAAAACTTTGATGAGCCATAAAAAAAGAAAATATCCTCCCATTATTCGCATCTTTCTTTGCTATGGCCCATGAGAGTTTGACCACTCAAATCGGAGGCTCATGACATGTGTACAAAAATGCGCACGTGAGTATATAGTGTGCGCGCCTATATATATATATATGAGTAATGCTCACACACAACTAGTTGGACCATTTAAATTGGTCCAACTAGCTGTGCATTAAATGCTAAGAATATCTTTTTTATCTACATGTAATGTCCATTTATTGGAGTTTATGTGACACCCAGTTTTATATCAATATGATGGAAGTACATATCATAGATCTAGTTGGTTTATCAAATTAGGCTTACTAATTTAATTTTATCTATCAAAAATTAGTAAATGATCTTTGTTATTAGACACACACATATACAAGCTGAATATAACTTGTTGGAATAGATTTCTAACGGCTCACTTTTTTTGTAAAAGAATAGTTAGCTATTAATTACAAAAACATAATATTTTATATCCTTCACATGCTTATAGGGAGCTGTACCTAATTAACTGACTGAATTTGTTACATATGTTGTGTATCTCCTGAATGTATCACACACGTACAACTTCTCCAATTATACCATTTTCTTTCCAAGCAATCCTCTTCTTTCTACTTTCTCTCACCATCTAATGCACTCTCTTTTCTTATTAGGCTCTCTCTTCCTCTATCCTGTGTGATTGGAAACCAAGGGGGAATCTCCACAAAAGCTTAACGCCGATAGACCGCTAATCCCACTCATCCACAGTTAGGAATGTGCAGGGGCTCAGAGGAGGCGTTGTGGTGTATGAGTTTTATCCACATTATCTATTTATTTTTTCATATTATTTTAGGGTACAAGCCCAAAAATTATGAAAATACAAGGCTTAAGTGGACCACGTCACAGGAAGTAGCGATGATAATGACACATGCTAGTGAAACTCTTATGGACCACTCTGAGATTTTTCTCTACTTGATTTTTGGATTCATGCCCTAGAGTATCTGTTAAAATGGATGGACGACATGGATTTACAATACATGCATCTAGGTGGTCCCCATTGTCAAGGACTCACCATGTTGGGTGAGGTCTCAAAGACACTTAATCTGCTCTCAAAATAATTCATGAAGTGTCTCCGGCGTTGATCAAGTTCGCAGTGCATTGACGTTGCAAAAATTTTGAAAGCCCCACGATGATATCATAAACAAACCATCCATCTATTTTTTTTTAAGATCATTTTAAGTATGAACCCAAAAATGAGGCAAATCTAACGCTCGAGTAGATAGTGGGGATTGAATGCTTACCCTTGAAAGCTTCTTGGAGGCAGTAGAAGTTTTGGATCAAGCTAATATCTAGGGCGCGGATTAGCTACTGACAGGTTGAGTAGCAAGACAGGCCACTGTAGTGAAGTCACCAAGTTCTGTGGGCTCCACCATGATGTATGTTTTGTATCCACACATTCCATCCATTTGGAGAGATTATTTTAGGTTAATATCCAGAGAATTAGTTAAATCCAAAGCTTCGATGGACCCCGGCACAAAAAGCAGTGGGACAGTGACGCCCTCTATTAAAAACTTCTAAAGGCCACAAAAGTTTTAGATCAAGTGATATTTGTTTTTTTTTCCCTTATTTCATATCTTTTTTAACTTTTGAACAGGTTGGATTTCAAATAGATATTACGGTGGGCCTTAGGATAGTTTCGACAGTGGGAATCACTCTCCCCACTGTTTTCTGTGGTGGGGTCCACTACAGAAATTTATCTGCCTTATTCTTTGGCTCATGCCTTATAATGATATTTCAAAATGGACGGACAGTGTGGATACAACACATACATCATAGTAGGGCCCACAGAACTTGGTGACATCACTACAACAGCGGACTGGTTACTTAACCTGCCAGTATCCAATCCGCCTCCTGATATTTCTGCTTTCCATTTATCCATTCAGGTCCATGTGACATTATGAACAGGAAAATAAACATCATGGTGGGCCCTAGGAATGTTTTAATGGTGCGTGTTCAATGTTTACTGTTTTTTTTTTTTTTGGCGTGGTCCACTTGAGATTTAGATCTGCCTTGTTTTTAGGATCTTGCACTAAAATGATCTTTAAAAACTGAGGGACGGCACAGATATGTGACATATACATCAAGGTGCGCCCATGTTTACGAAAACGTACACTTGCCCATAGGTGTTATTACCTAATCCACTTTCTGTTAATATGGGAAACGTAAGATTTTTCTTAGAACCAACAATAGTTTGAGATACGCCTACCCTTCAAATTTTAAGGGCCCCACCGTGACATTCTTTAGAAATCCACTTCCATCATTAGCTATGTAATCCCATGTTAGGCTAGGACAAAAAAAAATAAATTCAGGCCAATGGTTTAAGTGGGCCATACCAACCGAAACAATTGAGAGAGACTTCCACCCTTGATTTTTACAGGCCCTGTCAAGATGAGAATATAAAATCCACTCTAACCATTAGCTCCCACACCAAAAATTAGGTGTTGAACCTAAAAATTTGACACATAAGTGATTAAAGTGAATCACACCAAGGGAAGGAGATTGGAGGATAAGCTTTCTACATACACATTTTTCAATTATGTGGTTCACGTGAGCCAGGGATGGGGTTGATTGTTTTGCACTAGGTCTAACTTGAGGTGGCTCACCTAATGATCGGGTGGATTTTACATAATACTATGGTGGGGCCCACTTAAGTAAGTAACTCTTTTTTATCTATTGAAATAACTTTTATATGGAACTAGCATTAACTATTCATTAAATACCCAGCTAGTGGGATGAAAATGAAGCGTCCAACTAGTTGTGTGTGAGCATCTCTCTCTCTCTCTCTCTCTCTATATATATATATATATATATATATATATATACTCATGCTCACCTGTGCACCGATGCATGTGTACACCTTTGGGTCCAGGAGGTTTCATAAGGTTCATATTTTGGATCCCCATCACGGGGTTATAAAAAAAAGTTCACACCAATTCCGTGGGAACTAGTGCGCAAGTAAGCATTTTCACATATATGGCATTTCAATATATATATATATATATATATATATATATATATATATATATTAGAGATATTAAAATTGATTTACTAATTAAATTCAAACCTCCATAAATATGCTATAATTAAGTACTAAACATATCAAGGGTTTTAAACTCCAGGAGACATTGAATACAAGGGGTTTCAAGGGGTTTCAAATCCGCGCTCCTAAACAGGTCCTAACGTTAGCTTTATGAGAGTGAATGAAGGGCAGGCAACAAGAAATGGAAATATGTGACAGTGTGACACTCTGATCGCAAGCTTGGTGGGACCGGCGTAACGTTTACGGGAAATCCATCTTCCCTGCACCTCTAATGCATGAGACAAAAAAATAATGCATATCTAAAGCTCGTTACATGACAAGAAACGGCTGGGAAGTGTATACCCACCGTTTCGTGGGGCCATTGGACCCTGAGAAGGTTTCAACGGTACTCATTTCACCCCCACTTTTTCCCAACGCGTGGCCCACCTGAGTATTGGATCCCTACATTTTTTGGTTTCATATACTAAAATAAACTGGCAAAACGTACGGACACGGTGGATTTCTCACTAACATCGAAGTGGGCCCCACCTAGCTTACGACCGTAGGAACTTCTGTGAGAAACCGTACACGTGGCATATAGGTAACTCAAATTGAACGGCTAAAATTGCAAGACCAGTCTAGATAGATGACAGATAAACGTCACTCGGATTTAATATTTTTACCCGGTAAAGCGGTTGATATTGATGTACGGTCAAAATAGAAATTATCAATGGTCCAGATTCAGAGAACAAATGCCCGTCTTATGATGTGAGCCAATGAACGATCTTCGTTGGGCCCTGATATCAGAGAGTTAGAGTGCCACGTGTGAGTGCTGGGTATCAATCATCACACTCTGCCAGTGTCAAATAACTCTGCCCGGGGTTTGACTGATAGTACCAATTCAAACATCCAGGACTGGCCTTCCTAGTCCACGTTCAACTCAAAGTGGGCCCAAGATTAGTGGTCAGGATCTTCCCATCTGAATTTCATAGGACCGTCCAAACAATCCAATGCTCTGGATCAGTCAATCAAGAGGCCCACTAGTCCAAACTAGAAACGTGAGTACACTGAATATAATTGCCTCTTAATCTGAACCGTCTATAAGCTCCTATGCAAAAATCACTGATGATCTAATCCATCTCTTATTTTCGGGTCATCATTTTTTTTTTCTGGTCACTGATGTAATGGGCTTTAACAAATAGATTCTTGAAATTGTTGATTGGGCTTATTTTTTTTGTACATGATCTAGACCGTCCAAATTAAAGGCTAATGATCAAATAGGTGCAATTATTAGATTACTTGAGTATAAAATCTATGGCCGACCTAATGTACAGTCTAGATCTAGCAGTTGGATATTGTGCTTTTTGGACATTGTGCTTTAAGAGCATTGATGCATTTTCAAAATAAAATTTGTTGAGGTGAGATAAGCCTAGACATTGCAGTTTATGAGTTATCCTGAGTAATGTTTTAAATATCTGTATCAATGGATGTATCACACCATATGATATGGAAATATATCCAATATGGAATAAAAAAAACATTGGTATCATGTAATGTATCATTATTAGCCTAGTTGAGGCCATACAATGAATGTAGTACGGGACACCCAGATGCATGGCTCAAGTGGTAGACTAAGTGAAAGATACCTCGTTTCAACACCGAGGTCTTGGCAACGATTCCCTAGTGGGGGTGGCTAACAATGAAGTGTGATCTGATAGTTAGTGTACTAACAAGCTAAAAAAAAAATTATTTTTTTTTTTTTAAAAATGGAATGTAGTATAGGCAGTTCGGCAAAAAGACTGCTACTTGGGAGACAAAATCCATATCCATGGTTCATAGGACCCACTAGTAGAGCTAAAAAGAGCTTGTTTGGTCGCGTTGCTTATGACTTTGTAGAGAGGGCCGGGTAGGGCAAGGACTACCGGACCAGTTAGGGATGAGCAGTCAGGCAAAGCAGTGATGACAGGCAAGCACCAGGTTGAGCGGGCAAAGAGAGAGAGAGAGCTTGGGTGGCTGTCAAGCGAGTTGAGTTGTGAGAAAGAGGGGTAAGATAGTTTTAGGGTTTAATTTTTTTTTATTTTTATACTATTTGATCAGGTTGAGCTGAATTAAACCAAGTTTGAGTTATATATCGAACCGAGTCAAGTTGAGCTCGGGCCATCTAGAACTCAGCTTGAAATATTTTCGAGCTTAAAAATTAAGCTCGATTTGGCTTGAACTCAGATTTGAACCAAATTGAATGGAGATTTTTCGAGCCGAGTCGAGTGAGTTGACCGAGCTAGCTCGATTCACGTACAGCTCTAGAAATAGGTGAGGGACTGTATTGAGGCAATGAATCAAATAGCTGCTAATTTATGAGCCGCCTATTGAATATGCTATAGCACAAAGGTAACACACATTTAGGGGTGTGCAAAATGGGTCCGATCCGGCAGATCCGCCCCGATCCGCCCCGAACAGGATCGGTAGGTTGGATCGGTTAGGTACAGGTACAAAAGGGTAGATCCGAATGTAGTTCGGATCGGATTCGGATAAGCAGTAAAACCGACCGACCCGAACAGAAATTCGAATAGACGCTGCTGAAGCTTCTCTTTCTCCCCTTCCAGCTAACGAAAGCTTCGTATTTTTTGACGGACGAAGAAGAAAGAGACGATTCTTTGTTGGAGACTGCCTTGAGCAAGAAAAGTCTGGAAAATCATATTCCGTCCGACAGTAAGGGAGGAAGAAAATCAAAGAAAGAAAGTAAAAATAAAGAGAAACGTGGGAAAAAGAAAGAGAGTTAGGGAGAGAGATCAACTGTGATCGCTTTCCGCCCAAGAAAAAAGAGCCACCGCCAACCAAGGAAGAGGAGAGAGAGAGAAAAAGAGAAGAAAAGAAAAGACAAAAAAAAAAGGAAAAAAAAAAAGATCGGTCACGGATCGGTCATTCAATCTTACCGTTAGGATCGGATTGGGTCAGGTGACCAGAATCCGGCACCGGATCTGATCGGATTCGGATTAGGACACCTAAATTTCAGATCTAGTCGGATCTGTTGAAATCCGATCAGACTCGGACCGTTGCCCAGCTCTACACACATTCAATGATCAATTGCTTGCATTGGGAAGAATAATGTATTTTAGCAACGTGGTAGCTATATTATTCCATAATAATTCTGTATTCACTCAATCCAAATGCAAAAAATTATAAGAGAGAGATTTCCAGATTTGAACAAGTCTCCGATCACCAAAGCTACACCCTTGAAACCTATGAATGAATTAGAAAGCTCTTAATACCCCTAATAAAATACTATAATCTTAATTGCTAAAATTAATTGAGTAGCTTATTGAAAATGGAAACAAAATGTCAAATACATATTAAGTATATAGCTTCTTTAATAAAATTCTCTATTTTATTTTTATTAAAAAATTATTTGTTGGTCACCAGTTGAGTGGTTAGGGTTCTGGCTCGAGGATTTTTCTTGTCACACGGACCATCCATAGTGGAACCCATAATATTAATCATTTGGATCATTGAAACATGGACCCACTTATACAAACTTATTTTGTAAACTTGGTTGTTTGGTGCCTTGGGCCATCATATAAATAGTTTGGATAATTGAAACAACACGTGATCTAAAATGGCCCCCACTTGACGTACACCCACATAAGAAGGTATTTTAGATGATAAAGGCCACTTGGAAATATCTTTTATTGATGGGGCCCACTACATAGATGTCTTACACAAGATGTTGTGTGAAGCCTGGCCATGTAACTATGTAAGGTATATATGAGCAGTTGTAGGTGTAGTAACCCACCCAATATTGGGAGCAGATTAGGTGACTAAGGTGTTACCCTTACGGTGTGGGGCCCACCTTGATGAATATGTTGTATATCCATGTCGTCCATTCATTTTTTGAGCTAATTTTGCATGGTTATGCCAAAAAGTAAGCGGATCTAAATATCCAGATGATCACACCAATGGGAAAAGTGGTGAATGAGCACTACAAACTTTTGGTAGGCCACAAAAGTTTCGGATCAAGCTGATATATGTATTTTCCTTTAATCAAAGTCTAGTTGTCCTTATCAAGGGGTTGGATGGGAAATAAACATTACTGATCAGCTTGCGGTGGGCCCCAGTAAGTTTTTAACGGTGGGCATTCAATCACCGCTGTTTCATGTGGGGTGGTCCACCTGGGATTTGGGTCTGTTTAATTTTTGGGACCACGTCCTAGAACGGGCTGTAAAAACGTATGGACAGTGTGGATATACAGTACATCATCAAGGTGGACCCCCGGTAGGCGTTACCCTGGTGATACCTAATCCCCTCCCCCTAATAGCTCTCTTTCCATGAGAAATTAACAATGGTATTTGGCCATGCAAAGTCCTGATTGGAGTGGGTTATTTTTCTTTTTAATAATACCAAATTAAATTGATAACAGTAAAGATAATATCATATAAAAATAAGGGTTTTCAAAGAATGTGGGCCTGGTTCTCAATGTTGATCTGGGCCATCCATCCAGTAGGGCACACTGCATATGCTCTAGACAAAAAATAAAGTTGGTTAATTTGTTAATTAGGTAGGTCAAGCTCATATGGGAAAAATGTGAGCCCATAAAAAACAATAATAAATAAATAAATCGAACATTTTAAATTCAATGTACACGTGTGGCCCGCTTAGGGACGCATTACCCTAATTCTCAGTATATGAATCAATTTACATTACCTAATGAATGACTATGATCTTTGACACAGTGCCATGGGACATGGGAACTGGCACACAATTCATAGAGTACATCTTGATCTATTGTAATAGGATATTTCAAGACTTTAGCAGTTGGGCATGGGTCATGGTCAGTGATCTGAACTGTTGAACTAACAAAATACAATCAGTGCTTAAAAATCTTGAAGATTGAAAAATTCGAGACTTTTTGAAATGTTAACGGCTACATTACGTGTCAGCTCCATTGGGCTCTCAGAATGGGCTTTGGCTCATTATTCAACTAAAGCCTATTTACTTATTTAACACAATATAAAACCTATTTGACTGAGCTCTTTAGGCCAGGGCTGAAAGTCAGGTAGGTTCAACCCGACTGACCCGACATTGGGTTGGGCTCGGGCAGGATTTATCGGGTTCAGTCTTGGGCTTGGGCCATACAAACACCAATCCAATAAAACTTAGGTCCAGCTCAGGTTGAGGTCTAAGGTTGCCCGACCTAACCCCAACCCATTACTTATAAATTATAATTGAGTTTGTTTGTGTCGAAGGCACAAGAAATTCCACTACCGTCTGGTCTCATTGGTCCAGCTGATGAGTGAAGTTGCCTTGAGAGAAACACTGACCACCGTGACGTGACCCGGGGGATGGACCAATGGCTACAGGCACGGAAGCAGTTTAGGTGTTACCGTGGGGCCCCACCTTGACGAATGAGTTGTATATCCACACTGTCCATCTGTTATTCCAGCTTATTTTAAGACATGATCTTAAAAATTAAGTAGTTCCAAATCTCATGTAGATCACACATGACTGAAAGCAGTAGTGAATGATCATTAAAACCTTTTGTGGGCCAGAAATTTTTTAGATCTTCTTGATTTTTTGGACCATGCCTTCAAATGAGCTGGAAAAATGGATGGACCGCATGGATATACAACAAATCACCAAGGTGGTCGCCACATTAAGGGTAACACCTAATCTGCTCACTGTTATATTCCCTCACACACACATATGGGTAAACGTTCTATGCGGTCGAGCTCATGGGAACTTCCCATGAGGTCGAGCTGTGTGGGCTCCACTGTGATGTGTGTCGAATATCAAAACCGTTCATTTGATGGGTCCCCCTTAAATTATGGGCTATCCCAAAAATCAGTCGTATACGAAACTCAGGTGGGCCATACCATCTAAAATCATATGAAGACATGCCTAAAACATATAAAACTACTTGCTGGGGCCCACATAAAATTTTGATGCACCTGAAACTTGGTTTGACCCCTCATCCAAGTGGGACACACATAATGGATGGGCTGGATTTGTGAACCACATCTCGGTGGGCCAAAAAATGATTATGAATGTTTTAATGGAAGGTAACCCTCTCAACTTTTGTACGTGGCGTGGCCCAAAAAAGTCACAAATTGACTTGAATTTTAATCCCTAGGCTTATCATGGAATGGTGCATCTGACTGATGGGGTTGATGTTCGCACGCATCACGGTGGGGCCCACACAGCTCGACCTCATGTGAAGTTCCCATGAGCTCGACCGTACAGAACCTTTTCCATATATATATATATATATATATATATATATATATATATATATATATATATATATATATATAGGTAAAAGGTATAATGTGCTTGAGCTGATTTGAACGTCCCATGAGGTCGAGCTATGTGGGCCCCACCGTGATGCGTTTCGAACATCTACCCCATCAGTCAGATGCATCGTTCCATGGTGGGCCTAGGTCTCAAAAATCAAGTCAATCCGTGACTTGTGTGGGCCACACCACATACAGAAGTGGAGAGGGGCCGTGCACCATTAAAACATTCATAACCATTTTTGAGGGCCCACCGAGATGTGGTTTGAAAATCCAGCCCATCCATTATGTGTGTCCCACTTGAATGAGGGTTCGGACAAGTTTCAGTGCGCATGCAAAACTCGTGTGGCCCCCGCAAGTGCTTTTATATGTTTTAACGATGTCTTCACATAATTTTAGATGGTATGGCCCACCTGAGTTCCGTATACGGCTAATTTTTGGGACATCCCATAATTTAAAGGGGACCCATCAAATGCATGGTGTTGATGGTCGAAACACATCACGGTGGGGCCCACACAGCTCGACCTCACGGGAGCTTATCGTCACTCGAACACATTGTACCTTTTCCCATATATATATATATATATATATATATATATATATATATATATATATATATTCTCTCGTCTCACCGCCAACACACCAACATTGCACGTATGAACGATATAAAGTGCTCATTAGAATGCAGGATCAACTCCAATCCATGCAAAACTAGTTTCAGCAAGGCTGAATGTGAAATATTGTATATTTTCCTCAATTTATACCTTGGTTTTATAAACATGATAGTGCTTAATCGACTTAATTATGCATGTTTTCATATACGAGATGATTTTCAAAGCTTAAGGTGAAATTGATGTCAAAAGGAAGATTTATGCTCGAAAGATTACTAAATAAAGATTTGGAGATTTGAAAGTCATTAATGAAGAATTCATATTCCAAAGATCCAAGAAAACCAAGTGAAGAATGAAGAAAATCAAAGATTTGAAGTGAAGAAAATGAATCCTGAAATTGTTCCGAAAACAAACATATTCCTGAAATTGTCTTTAAAAAGTATATTCTTAAACTTTGAGTTTATTATGAGAAACTGCGCAAAGTACATAAATTTGAAGTAGTTTAAACTCCGAGTCTATTTTGAAAAACTGCGCGGAGTGTGTAAATTTGAAGCAGTTTCTAGATTTTTCCAACTCAGTGCGAAAGTTGGAATTTCACAGCTATAAATAGCAATCTTTATTATGCTCCAAAGCATCTTCTAAGGTTTAGAAAAGTCTCAAGGAGCATACACAAGGGTGGAGCAGCCGTTAAAGAGTTTTTCTTCTTTCCTAGTTTATTTTTCATGCTTTGTTTAAGAGATTTGGTTTCAATCATGTCTATGGTTGACTAAACCTCTTAGCTAGGGCTAAGAGGTGAAGCTTGTAGCATGTTTGAATGTTTATTTTGCTTTGATTCTTGTTCTTATTGAACTTCATTAATTTATAGTTTGATATTAAGTAAATATTTTCAGTTTTCTATGATTTATTGTAACTCAAATTACAATAGATGTTATGATAGCTTTGAATATCTTCTTTTCCTATTTTGAGATAGTGAGATTGGTAAATCTCATTGTTCACTATCGTCTCCTAGACATGGTAGGGTGATGGAATCCCTTCCAATCATTGCAATTCTCATCTATTGAGAATTAGGTCAATGAAAAGTTCAGATTTGATTTAAATTGCTTTATCTTTCAATCAGATAGGATAGGAATCCAATTCCAATTGTGTTCCTTAAATCAAGTAAGATAGCATCTTGATAGCTACAAGTAGATCCTTGACACCTTAGTTCCTACCTTTAAATTCATAAGTTTTAATCAACATTACTCTCAATTATTCAGATTTCAATTTAGATCTTTTTCTATTTCTAGTTTTAGTTCTAGTTATTTTCAAAATACATACAAATTTAATCCCTGTGGATTCGACTTCGGTCGTATCGAGTTATTACTACATCGCAACCTTACACTTGGGGTTGTGAACAAGTTTTTGGTGGCGTTGCTGGGGACTACGGTTGTGTTTTTTTGAGATTAATTAGTTTTGGAATTAGATTAAAGTTAGGGTTAATTTCTGCTTTATTTTTAGGTTAGGATTTTGTTCTGCAATTATTTGTAGAAACTAACGTTATTTTCTGTTTTGTAGGATTCTAACATAACTACTCTAATCCAGTAACCTCTTTCCAATTCTCTCTTTATTTTCTAGATTTCTTATTTGCTATAAGTTTTATTTTTCTTTTTCTCAGGTTTAATTTGTTTAGTTACTTGAGGGCTGCAAATGTTTCATGCTCAAGTGGGTTCGTGGCAACACTCGACGTCTCTTAAGTGAAGAAGGATTAGTTGAAGGGTTGCCTATCCATCACAAGATTAGACACCACTTAAGACCCTTTGAATCAATAGAAGTGATGGCCACAAATCAACCTTAACTTCCAATTGAGAAAGTTTAAGATGAAAATGAGGTGCAGAATGCACCCCTGCCTCGTACTCTATGACATTATTTACAACTGGCGGGGGTGAGTACACTTTCCTGCATGATATTTCCATTGAATGCAGGAATTGTGGATATTAAACCAGGGGTAATTCAACTCCTCCCTAAGTTTCATGGATTAGAATCTGAAAGTCCATACTTGCATATAAAAGAGTTCGATGAAATCATATCTACATTACACTTCCCAAACGTGTCTGAGGACATAGTTAGACCGAAATTGTTTCAAGAAAAGGCTAAGTCATGGTTACATTCCTTAATGCCAAGGTGTCATTGGCACATGGGCTAAGATGACAAGGGAGTTTCTTAAAAAGTTCTCCTCTTATCATAAAATAAATACCTTAAGGAAAACAATCATAAATTTTGCGCAAAAAGAGGATGAGACCTTCTTTCAATGTTGGGAGTGATTTAAGGATCTCATAAATTTATGTCCACAACATGGCTATGAAACATGATGTATAATATGCTTTTTCTATGATGGATTGACCTCACCCATGCGCCAATTTGTGGAGATGACGTGTAATAGGAAATTCATGAATAAGGAAGTCGATGATGCATGAGATTATTTTGATAAACTTACTGAAAACGTGCAATCATGGGATACCTCTTAAAGAATTACCACTTCTAAGCCTACCCAATCAAAGGAAATAGGAGAAATTTATGTTTTAAAAGAGGAAGATGATATAAATGCAAGAGTGGCCAAACTCACAAGAAAAGTCGAGGCCATAGAACTTAAGAAGGTATAACCTAAAAAGACTGCGGAAGTTGTTTGTGGTATTTGTGCTTGTAACATACATACAACTAGGAATTTTCCAGCAATTCTTGCTTTCAAGAGATATTAAATGAGCAATCAAATGATGTAAACAACTACCAAAAAACCTTTCAGTGGACCCACCTCAAATACATATAACTCAAGCTGGATGAACCATCCAAACTTCAGTTGGAGGAACAAATAAATGACAACTCCTCAAGGGATCCTTAACTAATTTCTGAATCAAAGGAAACCTCAAGAGGATCCGGTCTTAAAACATATACAAAACTATGATCTTTTTAATCAGGGTATGCTGCAAGCCTTTCAAGACCTTACGAAGGCCATATAAGGGCTTCAAACAAAAAATTCGATTGGGGAGAAAGGGATCCTTCCGGCTCAGCCTCTCCCCAACCCAAAACAACAATATAAAATCAGTGACCCAAGATCTTCAAAACAAATAGAGCAGGCTAAGTATATCACCACTCTTAAGAGTGGGAAGACAACTGACGAATCTATTCTGGTGAGGGCTGAAAAGCCTAAGGACCCGGAAATAGATGAGAATGATAGACCTAGCAATGCTCCACATGGGTTAGAACCAGAACCTCAAAGTAAGCTGATTGCGCCATTCCCTCAACGGTTGATTACACCAAAACCTCCTTCTAACTCTTAGGATATTCTAGAGGTGCTTAAGCAAGTGAAGGGCAACATCTTTACTGGATACCGTTAAACAAATCCCTTCATATGTCAAATTTATGAAATATTTATGTACAACCAAAAGACGACAAAACATACAAAAGAAAATTTTTTTTGACAGAAAAAGTGAGTGTCATCCTCAAGCAAGATGTGCCACAAAAATGCAAAGATCTCGATAGCCCAACCATCACTTTTGTAATTGGAAACTTCCGGATTGAGCATGCACTTCTTGACTTAAGGGCAAATGTAAATCTAATCCCTTACTCGGTTTATGAACAATTGGGTCTGGGTAAATTAAAATCCACACGGACCACATTACAACTTGTCGATCACTCAATTCATGTACCGAGAGGGATAATTGAGGATGTGTTAGTCCAAGTTGATAAATTCTACTAACCAGTAGATTTTATTGTCCTGGATATTCAACCTATCATAGATGTAAGAACTCAACTTCCCGTCATTCTTGGTCGCCCATTCCTTGCTACATCAAATGTCATCATTAATTGTAGGAATGAAATTATGAATTTCTCTTTTGGAAATATGACATTGGAGCTCATCATCTTTTTTAGCATGAACAAACAGCCAGAGGATGATGACAATACCCACGACATTAACATGATCAATTTTTTCGTGGAAGATAGAGTACTCCTGACTCTATACTTTGACACTCTAGAGACGTACCTAGCCCACTCTCCTGATTTAGATGATGACATGATTAGAGAGATGGATGCCTTGCTTGATGTTATGCAAGTACTTGAAGTTAACCGGTGGAGGCAACAATTTCAGAAATTTCCCCAAACCGATGTAGTGCCTTTATTGTCTAGCCTCGAGGCACTGAAGCTTGACCTAAAACCTTTGCCCACTGATCTTAAATATGTCTACTTAGGTTAACATGAGACATACCCGGTGGTGATCTCTTCCCACCTTGAGAAGGAACAAGAGAGTATACTTATTTCTACTCTCATTGAGCATAAAAGAGCCATTGGATGGTCGATCGCGGACCTCAAGGGAATTGATCCTTTGATTTTTACTCACCGCATTCATCTTGAGGATAATGCGAAAACCTTCCGGCAACCACAACATCGACTCAATCTAAATATGAAAGAAGTGGTTAAGGATGAGGTACTTAAATTGTTGGATATGGGTATCATATACCCTATATCTGATAGTCAATGGGTGAGTCCAACTCAGGTGATTCCTAAGAAGTCCAGAATCACCATCGTAGCCAATGTCGACAATGAACTCATGCCAACTAGAATTACTACTGGTAGGAGAATGTGCATTGACTACAGGAAGTTGAATACCGTCCAAGGAAGGACCACTTTCCTTTGCCCTTCATTGATCAAATTTTGTAAAGGCTTGCTGTTCACTCTTACTATTACTTCCTTGATGAATATTCAAGCTACAACCAGATAGAAATAGCCCTTAAAGATCAAGAAAACACAATGTTCACATGTCCGTTTGACACCTTTGCTTATCGAAGGATGCCATTCGAACTGTGTAATGCCTCCACCACTTTTTAGCGATGCATGTTGAGTATTTTTTCTGACATGGTGGGGCAATATTTAGAGGTCTTCATGAACGACTTCTCTGTCTTTGGTCCATCCTTCAGCGAGTGTCTGGAAAATCTTAAAAATGTGCTGAAGCGATGCGATGAAAAAAATTTGGTTATGAATTGGGAGAAGTGTCATTTCATGGTTCCCAAGGGAATTGTTCTTGAACATATAATTTCTTCCAAAGGAATTGAGGTAGACAAGGCAAAAATTGATCTTATTTCTAACCTACCTCCACCCAAGAGCATATGTGACGTACGATCCTTCTTAGGAACACGTCAGATTTTGTAAACGATTTATAAAAGACTTTAGTCATCTCTCTTATCCTTTATGTAATCTACTTCAAAAGGATATACCATTCGAGTGGAGTGAAGAATGTCAGAGAGCTTTTTCTAAGCTCAAGGGCATGTTGACTACCTCTCCTATCATGCAGTCACTCAACTGGAGCATACATTTTGAGATTATGTGTGATGAGTTTGACTATGCTATTGGGGTGGTGTTAGGCCAGAGAAAAGAGAAGAAACCCTATGTGATTCATTATGCAAGTAGAACTCTAAATTCGGCCCAAGTGAACTACTCTACTACGGAGAAGGAAGTCTTAACCGTAGTGTTCGCTTTGGACAAATTTAGGTCCTACTTAATTGGATCCAAAATAATCATTTACACTGATCATGTGGCACTAAAGTACCTTCTTTCTAAGAATGATGCCAAGCCCCGCTTGATAAGATGAATCATTCTACTCCAAGAGATCGACATAGAAAAATGAGATAAAAAAGGGAGTAGAAAACGTAGTGGCTGACTATCTCTCTAGGCTTGATCTTCCTAATTCCCTTAAACTGACACTGATAAATGACATGTTCCCTAACGAACAATTATTTAAACTTTTCCAATTACCTTGGTTTGCTGACATTGCAAATTATCTTACCACAGGTTTCACACCGACATATTGGATTACGCAATATAAGAAGAAATTCTTCGCCGAGGTACACAAGTTCTTTTGGGATGATCCTTATTTGTTTAAATATTACCCAGACCAAATTCTAAGGAAATGTGTGCCAAACAATGAACATTAAAGTGTCACCTCTTTTTGTCACTCTCAAGCCTATGGTGGTCACTTTTTTGCTAAAAAGACCATGGCCAAAATTCTACAATATGGCTTTTAGTGGCCCATTATGTTCAAAGATACTCATAAGTTTTACAAAGCTTGTGAGCATTTTCAGAAATTAGGAGAATTGTCCCGTAGAAATATGATGCCGCTAAACCCAATTCTTATTATTAAAGCATTCGATTGCAGGGGCATTGATTTCATAGAGCCATTTCCCCAATCCTTTAGAAATATTTACATTTTATTGGCAGTAAACTATGTCAATAAGTGGGTCGAAGTGATCCCGTGCTGGAATAATGATCACGAAATGGTTATTAGATTCTTAAAAGAAAGCATCCTTTTCCGGTTCGGAATGCTTCGGGCCATCAATAGTGATGGAGGTTCACACTTTTATAATAGGTCATTTGAGAACTTAATGAAGAAATATGTCACTCTCATAAGGTGAGCACTCCATACCACCTGCAGACAAGCGGGCAAGCTGAGATTTCCAATAGAGAAATTAAGCAAATTCTGGAAAAAAAAAAGGTTAACCTTGACGGTAAGGATTGGTCAATCCGCTTGACTGATGCTTTATAGGCTTATCGTAAAGCTTTTAAGACCCCCATTGGAATGTCTCTCTTTAGACTTATCTATGGGAAAGCTTGCCACTTGCCTGTAGAGTTGGAATATAGAACCTACTGGGCTATCAAAAATCTAAATTTTAACTTGGACAATGCTGACTCGCTATACAAACTTCAATTGAATGAACTTGAAGAAATTTGGAATGTTGCATACGAGAACTCGAGAATTTACAAGGACAGGATGAATGTGTTTCATGATCGGAACATCCTTTGAAAATCATTCACATTTGGTCAAAAATTCCTTTTATACAATTCTTGATTACATCTTTTTCTAGGAAAACTTTAATCTCATTGGACCGACCTTTTCACTGTTACTAATGTCTATCCTCATGGGGCCATCGGGATAAAGAATCTTACAAATGGTAATGTGTAACACTTCGTACTTTTTAGTACTTGGGTGTTACCATGAAGATCTAAATTAATTTCACGTGCGTGGGATCACGCGTGACTCACCTTACACATCATCATCCAGTGACCCTCAATCTATCCATCTGGACCATCTAGTACAATATTTATTCATATATCGAGTCATCTGACCATTGATTCTCAAGAGCGAATAATCATCTCGTTCCAAAAGTGTCACGCCCCAAACTCGTAAAACGGGCTCAAAAAATTTTCGATCGTTGAATCCGGTGCCGACAGCCTCCGTAGTACCCCATTCTCGGCTCCCAGCGCCCGTACGCCAGATTCTGATCCTGGAATCCTACAAGGAGGATTTTCAGTATGATTTTTTTTTGTAATGTAATGGAGCATAACCACAAGCATAACCAAGTCACAAAACAACATCATCATTGCATATCCACTAATATAATCATCTGGATTCAATGCTGAAAGAGAAATATATATATCAAAATCAAAGCTCCAGAGGACAGCTGCACCTTCCAAGTTCAACACTGCTACAACCTAACGCCACCTGCACGCATCTATCGTGCACAAGCTTACAAAAGCTTAGAGGGTGGTGAAAGTGTGTGCACAAGATAAGTGTCAAGTATACCATAAAGCCCATAAATCATACATCATTGGAATAAGCGGAAATACTGACATGATCATGAATCATACGATATTAGAGTACGCGAAAATATACTGGTAAGTCCATGAGTGCTATCAGCCGTATCAGGGCTATGCGATGTAAAACATAATAAGACAATAACAGATGCTGAGGATGCAATGCAATATGCAAATCCCAACGAGCCACGAACACCATCAACCTCATCTTGACCATATAAGTGCAAAAACATAGTAACCCAAAATGCTAAGTACTACGGATGCAATGTGATACGCGGTACGAATGAAATGACCATGCTGGAATGTGGAGTGGAGATGATAGTATGTAGTATCACAGGCTACGGGGCCCACCACAAGGGACTTCTATCCAAACTAGTCCCATACCTAAATTTGGATAGTCCGACTCAATGTGGTAAACTCCTGATCTCAGGTTAGTCGCGCGCTCAATCGAAATCCTGATCATATGAAAGTACACGTAACAAATAGTTACGTACCACCAGTCCAAGTGGATAGTGAATGAATGAATGAATGGATATGCAATTCCTGCTCAATAAGTCTACATATCAGTACGGTTACTCTCTAAGAAAATTACCGGAGTTTATTACACTTGACACCGACTGCCTCCTCCCTAGCTGCACAGCCCAGCGAGCGGAATAGACCTCACTATCCGCCTGACCAGTAGTCTGTCAATACCTACCCGGCTCGTCGATAGCGGACCTATTTATGAGCTGGTCATATTCAACTTAGCTTATAGCCCCCTCACTCGGGCGGATAAGGCCACACCCCCTCCCAACCGACTACGA
Source organism: Magnolia changhungtana (assembly GCA_030180095.1). Lineage (NCBI taxonomy): Eukaryota > Viridiplantae > Streptophyta > Magnoliopsida > Magnoliales > Magnoliaceae > Magnolia > Magnolia changhungtana. The sequence continues at coordinate 4,720,659 of JASAUF010000445.1, read as the reverse complement.
CATAGTAGGAGACGCGGCTTACTGGTATTTGGCACTCGGGCGCTCATGTTCCACTTGGTCTAGACATTGGGGCTCCTCCTGGCCTCGGAGGTTCTGGGATTTTCACCCAAGGACATCCTAAGTGCCCATAGTGCTGGAACCAAATATTTTTGGTGTCCCATCTAGCCATCCACGATGTGCCTGTGGAGGCCACGACCCTGATGTCGCTAGGGCGTACAATGATCAAGTCACACATGCGAGATGCATGAGTCACACTATCCAGTCATGAAGCAATCCTGCGCGTACTGCACGATAATGTGGGGCACTTCGTCTAATAAGGAGTCCCGTAAATAGTTTCCCCAATGGCGTATGATATGATCAAACATTCCTCATATCAAGCATACATATGATGCGTATGGGCAGGAATCATAGAGTTATACTAAGCATTTTATATGGTGATGAACTATCCTTATAGCGAAGATGGTCCTTGATGGCCTACATACAACAAGTATGAGCCTATCAACGGGCCCTAAGGAGAGTTACAATGTGAACATTTAACCAACATCGTACTTACAATGTGGACGTCAAACCATCATTGCTCCCAAGGCACGACCCACCATAAATATCATTATACGATGCAATAACCCTTGTATACATCCCATTGGGCCTCGACCCATGGGCCTCAAATACATCAAATGGGCCTCATCATATGGTCCTCATACACATTACGGTGGACCTCAATAACGGGCCTTATACATCACAGTGGGCCTTAAATACATCATAATGGGCCTCAACCCACGGGCCCTAATACTTCACAATGGGCCTTAACCCTTGGGCCCTAAATGCATCGTAATGGGCCTCCTAAATGGGCCATGAATATGCAACAGGTGGGCCCTACACACGGGCCTTTATACATCACAGGTGGCCCTGCACATGGGCCTCATATGCATCAAATGGGCCTCACGACATGGGCCTCATGTATATATCAAGGTGGGCCTCAACGGATGGGCCATAACTATATCAAGATGGGCCTCCTCATACGGCAAATGGCCACATCACATGGGCTATATATACATCAAAAGGGCCACACCAATTGGGCCCCATGCATATCAAATGGGCCATACCCAAGATAAGCGGTGATAATGATTTCCACCATTAACATTCTCAAGGCCCACGATAACATTTATTTTCTATCCAAATCTGATCATAATGTGATCCACTTGATACTGGATCTGCCTTATTTTTAGTCTTAAGCCGATAAGATAAGCTGGCCAAATGGTTGGATGGTTTGGATGCAACACATGCATCATATCATGGTGGGGGTCCACATGAACTATGGATCTGGCTCATTCTTTAGCTCATGCCTTAAAATGAGCTTACAAAATGGATTGACAGTTCGGATACAACACATGCATCATGGTGGGGGTCCACATGAAGGCCCACCATCATGTATATTATATATAAGATAATATATAATCTACATATAGTATATATCTACAATATTATACACACACACACATACACTCCGTCCCACACGTGGGGGTGGGTCCCACCATCTAGGGGTGGACGGTGCAGATAGAACACATCATGGTGGGGCCTAACCGGTGTAGCACCCGAGTCAGGGGGGCCAGGTGATAAAACATATACCGCACGGTGGGTTCCACCGTCCACAGCCATGGACAGTGGGAAATAAACACATACATCACTGTGGGTCCCATGTGGGGCCCACCATAACATTTATTCGACATCCAACCGTTGATAAGGTCGCATAGACCTAACTGAATAGAAAAAACAAATTTCATCTTGATCCAAAACTTCTGTGGCTTAGAAAAGGGTTCAAGGGCAGACGTTCAATCCCACTATTTCCTATGATGTGGGCCACCTGAGCTTTGGATGTGGCTGATTTTTGGAGGGGGCCCACTTAATGAACGGTTGGATGACATACACACATCATGCTGGGGCCCACGGCTGGGGGCCGTGGGTCCCTGCGTCCGCCCCTACATGCCACAGGCGCTGCCTGTGCCTCTAGCTGTAGTAGCGTTTGCTGCATATAGTTTTTTTTTTTTTTGAAAACCTTGTTTTTCATGGTTTTTCGTGTGTAGGGCCCGCATCAGTGGAATCCACCCTAGCCATTGGATTTTACGGCTCGGGACCAACCAAATGAGTCCAATATTCGCTATATTTTAGCGCATCAAAATAACAGGGTGAATTTCAATGGTAGACACCCTATTTTCTATGTTATGGCTCGCCTGAGAGTCAGATTAACCTCATTTTTCGGCCCAACGCCTAAAATAGTATGGGGAAAAGGGTGGATGGCGTGGATTGAATACATACATCAAGGTGGGGCCTACACAATTGGCTCACCCAAATAGCCTTGAACCAAGGCTGATATTTGTGTTTTCCTTTCAACGTCCAGCGTCACTAGACGCTGGACGGTTATGCATTTCAGGTGGGCTGCTCACGTGGGCCACCAAGTGATGGATGGGGTGGACACAACACTTATAAAGTGGGCCCCACCAATAGATGACTTGTATAAAATACATGCCTTAGGGTGGGGTCCATCCAAGTGGGCCACATGGCCAAATCATCACAAACAAAAATAAATAAATAAAAAGAGAGGGAGAGAGAGAGAAAGATAGAAGGACACGCGTGATGGAGGGACCCCGACACTATGGGCCTTCCATTTCAAGCATCCAATCATACATCAAGTGGGTCTCATTGCATGTGGGCCCACCAAATCAAAGATTAACGATGGAGATCCCTTCTCCACCAAGATGTAAGGTCTAGATGACCCCCTTTTAGACTAGAAAGTAAACATCATGATGGGGTCCATGGAGAATGGCCCCATCATGGAATGATAATAAAATCAAGGTGGGCCATCGACCACATCTAGGGTCCCAAGTGAGATCCATACCCTCAATCAGTATGCCTCACTTGGCCCATCATCAAAACATGGAAAGATCTAGCCTAATAAGCACCCACCTTTGATCTTCTTAGTCCGTTGGAATGCTAATCTCCTTGTGTCTCACTTTGATGGTGGAAGATGAAGTTTGAATGGCTAGGATGATGGATTTGGGATGGAAAAGTGGGCCACATAGCTCACTTTTCTCTCTCACATGAAATGCTTGGACGTGTGGTGCTCTTGCTTGCTTTAGAAATGTGATGAGAAATGAGAGAGAGAGAGAGAGTTGTAAGGAGAGAGAGTGATGAATGTGAGTGATGGGTGAGGTGATGTTGTACTTAACATGTATGGGTGTGTAAGAGAGAGGGTGAGAAAGAGTTGACTTGGTGGTTGCTTGACTTGAGGAGAAAAAAAACATTGATTAATTGATTAATTAATTTGAATGATTGATTGATGGGATATGATGTAGAGATTCTCTTGGGACAACTGCGAAGTGTTTCTTCAAAATAAACACCGGCCCACATATCTCGGCCAGGGTATTGGATCGGTGCGCAACTCGCGACATTGGAACCGCGGCGACGGTGCGGTTGCAATGGTACAAGTCTCGAATTAAGTCAACTTGAATCTACAGAATACGACTTAGGGTCATGCGCAAACATTGATTATAGGTCATGGATTGCCGAAATTCGTCAGGGAGAATCGCGGGAGTCGACGGAACAGTATGAACTAGGATACGGGCTTCACAAAAAGTGTTATTGATATTTAGGAACCCACTATGTTGCTATAATCTAAATGGTGACGGAAATCTGACCCTACTTTACCAGACAGATTGAGCCATACGTTATCATTCGTAGGCCTTAGATCATCAGATCCACCATTTGTTGGATTCACAAAGTCCAACTTAAAGGTCCGCCACCTGGTCATCACAATCAAACCATCGGACCACCAATTCAACCATGGATCTTCATCTAGACAAACCTTATGACCCTTAGGACTGTTAGAAGAGATCTACATCCTTAAATCAAGATTCGTCCATTAGTTTTAAAGATGGACCATCACACCTTAGTGAAATCGATGCCAAACTTCAAAAGGCCAAGTTATGGGAATTCGATTGCGATGAAATTTCACTTACTACTCTATTGGAACAATTAAACCATACATCGTTAATTTCGAGACCCAGCTCAGTAAATCCACCATTCATTGGATCCACAAATCCAATTTAATGGTTTATCACATGAGTACCACACTTAGATGATCACCCCATTAATTCAACCTCTTGATTTCATATACGCAGACCCTAAGGTCCTTGTAGCTGCTGATTATTAGGTAGAACGTGATATGGCCGTAGGATCGAGGCAATACTACACATAAAGGATATAAATCTAAATGTACGGCCCACTCGGGCTTTCACCTTGCCCGATCTATGGTCAGGGGTCCTACTTAGACCCATGGAATAGGATGAACGGATATGATTTGGTGACACATCAATGTGGACCCCACTTTTAGTACTGTGAGTGCACTAGGGGGCGTGCACCGGCTGTCCACTGTATGTAAAATCAGGTCAAACCGAGTTTGACTCGATGATTTCCAAAGAAGGAAATATTCCCTCTTCTCTTCTCTCCCTAGACTTCCCAAAAGTCTAGACTGGACCAACTCGCGCCCAACTCGGATGGACATTAGCCCTGACTGACATAACTTGACCCAACAACTTGGTTCGGTTTGAGCAAGTGCAGCCATGCACCCCTTCTTTCACCCTTTTTCTACTTCTGAAAGTCCAGAGGTGGCTGGACTCATCTCAGGCGCAACCCAACTCAGCGGACTCGGTCTGTTTTCGACTGGAGTCACAATCGTGACTTAGCCCGATTCGAGCTGGTGCAATAATGCACCCTCTCTCTCCCACTTCTCTTCCTCTCTCTCTCTCTCTCTCTCTCTCTCTCTCTCGTTCTTCCCATTGAACCCTCCTTCCTTCTGAGACGTCCAGGAGGATCTGGACTCGAGCAACTCAATCCACGACCTGCCCTAAACTTGGTAGATGCGATGAAGAAGATGGTGCGGCTCCAATGGCGTATCTCCAACCAGTGAGTTTTTCTCCATTCTGCTTCTGTTGGACACTTCGTATTAGTCCACAGGAGCTTGTGGAAGAAGGATTTCGAAGGTCCAATGAAGATTTCCTGGTGAGTTAGAGCTTGGAAGCTCTCGGCTCGATTTTTGAAAAAAAGAAAAACTGGGAGTCGTTACGGCTACGGTTTCTCTTCATATGACTAAGTTTTAGGGTTTTTCTAAGGTGGTATATCCTATCTCGGACGGTCTAGATCTGTTTCAACATGGCTTCTAGAAGCCCTTTAATGGGTGAGATTTGTGCCAATGCATGACACGAAAAGACTCTTTCTGCCTTTTCTAGCTAAAGGAGCAAACCCTTGGATGGTCTGGAATGGTCTAAAACAGAGAGCTGTGATTGGAGGAGGGATCCTTACATGGATCACAACAGCTGGCTAGAGAAAACGGTGGGGATAATTTTCCATTTTTGGAACGGGTCGTGTGAGGGTGTTTTGGGCCGAATTTCAGCACACACACGCATGCATGCATTTATGTTGGGTCCACCATCCTGTATGGATTTTGAGAGGCCTACAACCTGAACGATTTGGATTAGCTCAAGGTGGCCTATATAGATCACAAACGATTGGTTTTAAGAGGGTTGGAAACACAACTTGCCTCCACTCCAGCCTTGTTGCGATCGATGTCGTGTGTACACACGAGCTCTCCAACCTGCGAAACGCTTAGGTTTTGATCAAATTTTCATGGACTCCATGATGGATGGTTCAGATCATGTTAAAGAGGCCATATGGTGGGCCATTGATCGAGCATAAGCGTCCATCCGTTTGAAATGGACGCTAGCGGGGAAAGGAAGAAGGAATATTTCCTTCTTTGGAAATCATCAGGTCAAACTCAATTTGACCCAATTTTACCTACAATGCATAGCTGGTGCACACCCCCTAGTGCACTCGCAGTACTAAAAGTGGGGTCCACATTGATGTGTCGCCAAATCATATCCGTTCATCTAATTCCATGGGTCCAAGTAGGACCCCTGACCATAGATTAGGCAGGGTGAAAGCCCGAGTGGGCTGTACATTTAGATTTATATCCTTTATGTGTAGTCTTGTCTCGATTGTATGGCCATATCACATTCAATCTAATAAGCAGCGGCTACAAGGACCCTAGGTCTGCCTATATGAAATCACGAGGTTGGATTAATGGGCTGATCACCTAAATGTGGCACTCATGTGATAAACCATTAAATTTGATTTGTGGATCAGATGAATGGTGGATTTGCTGAGCTAGGTCCTGAAATTAACGATGTATGGTTCAATTGTTCCAATAGAGTAGTAAGTGAAATTTTATCGTGATCAAGTTCCCATAACTAGGCCTTTTGAAGTTTGGCATCGATTTCACTAAGGTGTGATGGTCCATCTTTAAAACTAGCAGGTGAATCATTTGATTTAAGGATGGAGATCTCTTCTAACGGTCCTAAGGGTCATAAGGTTTGTCTAGACGAAGATCCATGGTTGAATTGGTGGTCCGATGGTTTGATTGTGATGACCAGGTGGTAGACCTTTAAGTTGGACTTTGTGGATCCAACAAATGGTGGATCTGATGATCTAAGGCTTACGAATGATAACGTATGGCTCAATCTATCTGGTAAAGTAGGGTCAGACTTCCGTCACCATTTGGATTATAGCAACATAGTGGGTTCTTAAAGATCAATGACACTTTTAGAACGAGATGATTATTCGTTCTTAAGAATCAATGGTAAGATGACTTGATATATGAATAAAGATTGTACTAGATGGTCCAGATGGATAGATTGAGGGCCACTGGATGATGATGTGTAAGGTGAGTCACGCGTGATCCCATGCACGTGAAATTAATTTAGATCTTTAAGGTAACACCCGAGTACTGAAAAGTACGGGGTGTTACAATCTACCCCCCTTAAAGAGAATTTCATCCCCGAAATTCAGCACTTGTTTTGTGGATTGGAACAATGACAATCTAATTTACAATCCTTTTAAGCATTCGCTATTTTCCCTTAAAGGTTGTGTGTTTGCACAAACGTATATGACTAATTATAAAAACTGGGGTTATTACAATCTACCCCCCTTATAGAAAATTTTGCCCTCGAGATTTTGATAACATACATCTCATTTATTAACATTATCTTAATGGTGTACCCTATATCGCATCTGTCTAAGCATGCTATCACAACTTAGATTTAAATAAGCCATTTCTAAATTTTTATTGAACTCTCATATATCTATTCTGACAAGTCGCTCTGTGCATGTATACGAGTTTCCCTAAAGATTGGAAATCTTTTATTTATTTATTTATTTTTGTATCTACCAAAACTAGAAATTTATTTCAATGCCTAACGATATCACAATTTCCTACAACATTTACTAGGATTGTGAGTTATTTTAGGTAATAACTAATAATAATATTTTATCTTCCATTTTATTTTCCTTTATCTTTAATGATAGTTCCCCGCTGTCTAAAGAACAATACAGTTTTCCGTTTTCAATGTTCGAGCTGTCATGAACTGATGGTTGTAGTGGGTTCAAGCCCGATACATCGATCCATAATCCTAGTAAGTCTTGATCCTAATAAGTCTTGATCCTTTGCTTGATTAGGGCTTTAAGATCATTGAGATTTGCTAACACTTTAGAATTTGAGTTAAACCGCGGGCACTTCGCATAACTATGATTCCATCAATTTGTGATCCCGATTGTTTTCAGACTCCTAAGAAATATCATGTAATCTTATATTCTCATAAATGATAAGTACATGTGGCTCATTACGTTTTCACTACGCACACTGATTATATAAGAACTAGGGAAAGAATAATTTAGGACCAAGATTTTATTTTATTTATTTATTTATTTATTATTTTATTTTATTTTATTTTATTTGAAATCTAAGCTTGAAATTTTTCTTAATTTATCTAGGATCCCAATATAATCCTGATACACTTTAATCTAGGGTTGGAAATTTACCCAAAATTCTATAAGTTCACTTCTAATTAATTTTACATGCTAGAATTTGTGAAATATTATTTCTAAGTAAAGAGACGTATTATGGAATTCAAATTACATTCATAGTATGATTCCCCAAGTTCAGAGAGTGTTTATGTTCGATCTAACATACAACGTTGTGGATAAGAAATTTCCTACAAAGTCTAAGTTTGATCCATTTGATGATTATTGTGATAGCGTTATTCCTAAGTATGAAATTTTAGGAAAATTCATATCCTGAATTTCTAGAAAATTTCATTTGAAAATTAAGTACAAGGAATGTCCTTGTTTGGCCTTACTTACATCATAGCGGGCACTTGTCCTCTCACAATTCTTAAGTTTTGTTTCTACATTCAACCAACAGTTTTTGTAAGCCCTGTATCCTAGACTATACGGTTCCGAAGACTTCCACGGTTCTCCCGGTCAAATTCCGGCAACCTTCGACCCTTAACCGATCTTTGCGCGCGACCCTGATTCACACGCCATCAATCCGAGTCGACTCAACCCAAGACCCTTACCATAGCGACCGTGCCGTCACCGCGATTCCGATGTCGTGACTCGAGCGCCAATCCGATGCTCTAGCTAGGAGATGTGGGCCAGCGTTCAGTGCGAGAAAAACACCGTGCGTGCGAATTTCGAGAGAATCTCTACGAGGTGTTACATCAATCATCCATCAATCAATCCCATCATGTCAAGTACACATCACCTCACACCCTTCCCCAAGTAACCCCCAAAGTCAAAAAGTTCTTACACCACCCATACCTTTCTTACACTCTTTACCACAAAAGTCAAAAAGTTCTTACACGCACATTACTCACCACATCACCCATTACTCTCTCTCTGTCCCTTTATAACACCCTCTCTCTCTCATTTTCAAACACTCTCCCAAGCAAAGAGAAGACTCACACGTCCAAGCCCTTCCCCATCTCTTCCAAGCCACAAGTGTGGCCCACCTTTCCTACCCCCTTCATCTCCCATCTCCACCATCCAAATCTCATCTCCTCCGTTGGAATCAAAGCTAAGGGCTAAGAAAGCCTAGGGTGTAAGAAGAAGCCGGTGGGTGATATTGGATCTTCATTTCTTTGTCTTTTTGTGATGTAAGGGCCCACTTATGGTGGGACCCGCCTTGATGTAGGCTTTGTATCAAAGAGGGGCCCATAGTGGCGAGGCCCCTCCATCCTCACCGTTGTCTCTCTCTCTCTATCTCTTGTTGTGTGGACCCCACTATGATGTATGATCCACACCATCCCATCCGTAGGGACCACCTTGCTGACCACCTTTGGGTGGGCCTGGATGTAAGGGGGAAAACACAAATGTCAGCTTGATCCCAAAAGTTAGGTGGGCCACATCCCTACGTGGGACCCACCATGAGGCTTGTGCTATGTTGCCACTGTTCAGCGTCTAAAGACGTTGGACGTGTGCTGACATTGATGTATGAACTGCAGTGGGTGCTGGCAGTGGAGTCCATGGGACCCACTCCCATCCACCCTCCTAAGAATGGGCCACACCATGATATATGTGCCTTATCCAAACCATCCACCATTATGGACGGTGGGCCATGTCCCTGTGGGGCCCACTTCTACACCCTGATCCATAGGACGTTGGCGGACTGGGTGGAGGTCCCTGGTTTCAACGGTAGGCCCCAGCTCACGTGGTAGACAGAGTGAAAGATACCTCGTTTCAAACACTGAGGTCATGGTATCTATCCCTATGAAGGCGGCTAATGTGGAGTGTGTACTGGCATGGGAGTGTGATGATGGTGGGGTCCGCGGGACCCATCCATGCCGTCCATCCACTTTAGTGGGCCACACCATCACGTGTGGTGTCCGACGGTGGGACCCACACGTGGGCAGCACCGTGATGTATGTATTGTCCAGGCCTTAGATGGCCTGGACGTTTGTTATATAATATAATATATATTATATTATATATATATAATATAATATATTATATTATATTATATATATATAATATCTTATATTATATAATATATATGTTATATCCTACATATGAGGTTGTGGTGGGCCCTACGTGGGACCCACCTCTGTAGTTGTGTTACAGGAAGAAAAAGATAAAAAAAAAAGAGTAAAGAAAAAGAAAAGAAAGAAAAGTGAAGAAAAAGGCAGCGTGGCTACTCTCTCTCTCTAACTCTTTCTCTCTCTCTCTAACTCTCTCTCTTTGACTCTTTCTCTCTCCATGTCAGCTAGTACTGTGGGTCCCATTTGTCTCTCCCACACCGTCTATCTATGGGACCCACCATAGTGCGTATGTTATATCCAAACTGTCCAATCATCGGTGAGATCGTTTTAGGACATGGGGTGAATGTGTGTGACCCAAAGTTTAAGTGGACCCCACCATTTGCATTAAGAACGGGGTATAGTGACATCCACCATTCAAAACTTCTATGGGCCACCATAGTCCCCAATATTGTTTCCACTTCATTTATCTCTATGTTAACTTGTGAATAGGTTGGATCTCAAATACACATAAGGGTGGGCCCAATTTGATATACATGAGGTCCATTGGCACGACCCGATTTGATGTACATGAGGCCCATGGGTGCAACCCAATTTGATATACACGAGGCCCACTTGATATATGAGGCTCAGGTGCGATGCCCACCTATTGTGTATTCGAGGCCCGACGTAATGTATATTGGCCCATATGACGAGGCCTATGTGACGTGAATGAGGCCCATTGTGATTGTACGTGAGGCCATGGGCTCATTATATGTTTAGCCCTGTATAGGCCACTCCTTGGGAGCAATGTTGGTTTGACGTCCACATTGATAGGCAATGATGGTTAGATGTCCTCATTGTGACCTTCCCATGGACCTTGTTAGGCTCATTCTCTTTATGGGTTAACCCCAAATAAGTGGGTCTCATTCGCTGTAGACGAATGACTTCATAACCACGGCCGATGTCGATTATCGACCCTGATTATTAGTGCCAATTACCGATGTTGATTATTGGTGACGATTGCCGAGGCTGACACCAGTTATCGATACCGATTATGAGTATGTGACAACATAACATCATGATACATGTTCGTACGCATCATCTGCATGCTTGTGATGAGATGAGTGGTTGATCATAGCACATGCCTTTGAGCAGATTATTTATGGGCTCCCTGATGGGCAGAGTTGCCCTACATGAGCGCACGATATGCGCAGGATTGCTGCATGACTGGATAGTGTGATTCATGCATTTCGCATTGTGTGATATGGTTGTTGCACGCCCTAGCGACATCAAGGCCATAGCCGCTACAGTTATATTGTGGTTGGCAGGATTGGATACCGAAAATCTTGTTCTACATGGGGTGCTATAGATATCCCTGGGTGAAAGTCCCTAAACCTTTATGGTACCAAGAGGTTGCTTTAACGTCTAAACCGAGTGGGTGCATGAACGCCGAGTGTCCATTACCAGAAGGTCACGCTTTGCACTGTGTCGTGGTCGGTTGGAAGGGGGTGCCGCCTTACCCGTCCGAGTGGAGGGGGCAAAGCTAGGCTGAGTTTGATCAGCTCGAGGAATGGGTCCGCTATCGATGAGCTGAGCCCGATATTGGCGGGCGGATAGTGAGGTCTCTTCCACTTACCTTATTGTGCGCGATGGGGCGACAATCTGGTTTAGAGTGTACTAAACCCTGGTGATATTCCAAATTTGAGCCGTATTGATATGTGGACTTAGATGAGGATTTGTATGCTTGAGCTGCACCTTGCATCGCATAGCCTTACTATGGCTAACATTATTCATGCTTTGCATCGCATGGCCTTGGTATGGCCGACATTATTCATACCTTGCATCGCATAGCCTTGGTACGACTAGTGGTATTCATAGATTCATCAGCATATTCTGCATTACTCTGATACTTTATTACTACCTTGCACACACTTTCACCGCCCTCTAAGCTTTCTATAAGCTTATGCACGACCGTTGGGTGCAGGTGATGTTGGGACGCAGCAGTGCTGAGGCAGGAGCGCAAAGCAGATTATTTTGGAGCTTTTTGTCCATTTTCATTGTATTTCCCGTTATGCTCATTGTACTTATAAAGTTTTTTATCATAATGGAAATGTGATGTAGTTTTTGGTTGTTGTTTATGGTTATGCCTTTGGTTATGCTTATTACGAATTAAACTGATGTTGAAAATCCTCCTTGTAGCATCCCAGGATCGGAACCTGGCGTATGAGCGCTGGGAGTTGAGAATGGGGTTCTACAGAGGCTGTCGGTGCCGGATTCGGCGATTGGGAATTTTGTGAGCCCGGTTTCCGAGTTTGGGGCGTGACAGTTTTGGTAGTTTACATGGGAACTAAAGTTCTTATTATAAGTTCGAATGACTAAACCTAAAATCTTCAAGAGAACCTAAGTTCATTTATAAGTCCTATGGTTATCCAATTGATTTTCCAGGGAATTTAGAATCTCAAGTCTCTCTGTTCTCAATTTCTCTTAGCTATAGGGGAGTTTCACATGAATTCAAATGATTATTCTAATAATTTCTAAGGGGACCTAAGTTTGGTTTCTGAGTTTTAAACAACTATCCTAGTAATTTATAAGGGAACCAAAGTTTAGATTTCTACATTCTCAAAATTTTCCTAAGTCTAGGAGAGATTCACTTAGGTTTTAAATATCTAATTCCAACATCCTAACTTGAGACATTTAAAGTTTATATAAGATCATTTTTCTAAGGCCTGGTTTGTCCAAACTATGCTCTGATACCAATTGTAACACCCCAAGTTTTTAGAACCCGAGTATATGACTGGTCCTCTAAAAAACTAGAGTGTTAACCTTTAAAGATAGTCAAATGCAAGTATATATTTTTTCTTTTCTTTCAAAGTAAGCAATTTAGCGAAAGATGGACAAATCAAACATAAAAGAAAATTTGCATTACATTCAGAATATACGAGCGGTTGCCCATAATGACTTATACAAACCAATGTCTCTTATAATAACAAATACAAAAATTAAAGAGAGAGATGAAAGAAGAAGAAAGAAGAGAAAAAGAAGACGGAAGAGAAGAAGAAGAAGAAAGAAAGAAAGAGAACCGAGAGAGGAGAGGTGTTGGTGGCCGTCGGGTTGACTTGGCTGAAACCGAGTTTAACTCGGTTAAGTCAGGTTTGGGCCTGGTTCGATCCAGTTCACCCCAGGGAAGAAAGAGAGAAAGAAAAGAAAAATCAAGAAGAAGAAGAAAGAGAGAGATGAAAGAAGAAGAAAGAAGAGAGGAAGAAGGAAGAAGTAGAGGAGAGAGGCTAATGTCGAATCAACTCAGTTGCCATTTTTACCGAGTTGACTTGGTCAAGTTGCGTGTGGAGTTGGGTCAACTCAGTTGAGTCGAGTGGGGTTGAGTCGCGGGGTGGGTCATCGGTTTAAATTGAAGTCGAGATTGAACTACTAAATCAACTAAAGTCCACCTTCTCCTTCCTGATTGAAATTATTTCGATTACAATTATCAATGTTACCATTATTATCATTATTAGGATTATTAATATTAAACATGATAAACCATTAGTAAATTACCTATACTAATGTTGTTATTACAGACAAATTACAATTGTTAAATATAAGTGTTTTATTCTTCACTCTTAAATATTATTATTGATAGTAGAGCATACTATTTATTTTCATCACAATGATTATTAATGTCACATCAACTAATATTAATTATATCCTTAATGTTAATGATCACCATGAAATTATTAATATTATTAGCGTTATGATCAAATGTACATTGATTAACACTTAAACCCTAAATCTAAGCCTAGAACTAAACCTAAGCCTAGAACTAAACCTTAGGATGAAGCCCTAATTGTATATTAAAACCCTAAAAATAAATAATCCAAACCCTAGGCTATGATCATAACCCTAAATAGTTGTAGAACTCATATCTAATTGTACAAGTTCATGATTTGTGGTAGGGTTTGACCCTAAGGGTGCACGCACCTCCTAGCGATGACGTAGGCGGTTCAAAACATAAGGTGATGAATTCTTCCCCTTAAGATTCCATTTCTAAGTTAGTTTAAGTGATAGTCTTTATTTGAAATTACAGATGTTATCTCATTGCATGCGACCTTTTATTAATTCTTAAGGCATGGCTTATGCTTGAATTATAATTGACAGTTGTGAACCATGATTTCATACAATAAATACTTACATGATGGTTTTCATTTAAATTTCAATTGATAGTTCTTATCATGACATATTGTGATTGTTATAAATCAACTTATGTCTGGCATGCTATAACTATATGCTTTCTCATGAATTGTAGTGAGTTGTTTATGGATCTCTATTCACTACACTTATTAGTGGGTAATCCTTCTTGTTTATGCGAACCTATACTTAGGATGTAACAAGATGGAGTGTGGTAAGGAATGGAACCTCGATTGGAGGTTATGTGGGACATGGAACATTAATGTGGGATTTACCATCCATAGGTCATACGACTTGAGTGGCTTAGAAATGACCTCTTTAACCGCTCTAATTTAACATTGCATGATCCCTTTGCCGTCTCGATTTAATGTTTCGAGCACCCTTTTACCATTGTGATTTAACATCTGTTCCATGTTTTGATGATTGCCTTGCATGCCTTTGATGGCCTATACCCATGTGATAGTGATCCCTACTTATTAAATTTGATTGGCCACTAGTCGACGGACATCTATTAAACATCCTAAGATGGGTAAATCTCATGAGCCAGGGATGGTGGTCATGGGACACTATGCTCGAGTTGTCGACCTACACTGGGTGACGAGCCCCCCGAAGTGACCATTGAGTTACTCAAACCAGTTGATTGTAATTGAAATAATAATGGTTTGACTAATCATGCATTCATAGCCTATTGGCGATGACAGGTGGCTAATTTTGAATGTCGTAGCACGTGCTCTTAGGTTTAGTAGGGTATCGTTTCGCTAGCTCGCAGACCATCGACTATCGACCTACGTACGTGATGTAAAATAACTTGGTCACTATGTTGTACGTGATATGCTACGTCGGTGACCAGTCATGTACATGGGTGACGAGCCAAAGTTCGATTGGATGAGCATCCCTAGGTCGATGTGCATTTACGCATCCATGCATTTAAATAAGACTACATCATGTATTGTTTTGAATGTCTTGTTGTTTTTAACTATGCTTAGCTAAGGCGATGGTGTGTAATCATGAGGGGAGTTGAAACTGAGTTGGCCACTCATCCATCTAATATATAACCATACAAGTAGCACAGGTGGCTTAAAAGACACTCGTGTTCAGAGTGATAAAGAGCAAGGTACAATTATCAAGGATGTATAGTTATATCTGTAAAGAGAAGCAAATAGAAGCTGCGCGATCTTGCGGCTCAAGTTTATATGCATTTTATTATTTCTCTTATGTAAATTATGTAATTTTTGTATTTACTATTATAAGATACATTAGTTTGTATAAGTTATTATAGGCAGTCGCTCGTATATTCTGAATGTAATGCAAATTTTCATTTATGTTTGATTTGTCCATCTTTCGCTAAACTGCTAACTATGAAAGAAAAGAAAAAAAATATTTGCATTTGACTATCTTTAAAGGTTAACACTCGGGTTTTTTAGAGGACCAGTCATATACTCGGGTTTCGAAAACTTGGGGTGTTACATAATGTTTTCAAAATGAATGGACATCGTCTCAAGCCATTTGTTGAGAAGTTTGATTCAGAAGACATATCCATGCCTCTGATTGATCTTGTGTACCAGAATTGACTTCCTAGTTTGATAGGGGTGTAGTTAAGTTTATTGCTTTCATAGGATTTAAGATTAGGATAGTTTGATTTCAGTTTGTTTAGTCTCCGTGCCAACCCATTTATATGTTGAGAACTTTAGAAATGCTTCAATTCTCCTTCTTAAGGTATTATTTTCCCATCGCTTCCAATTTCTTTTCGCTGTCTCATGTGCATTGCATGCTCATATCTTTTACATTGAGGACAATGTAGGTTTTAGGTTGGGTGGTGTGGATCAGGTAAACTAATCAGTGTTTTTTTAGTTTTGAGCAAAAATTGTGAAAATTTTCAAGTTAAAAACAGTTTGGGAAATGATAATTTGTGGAATTAAGAATGCTTTGAGTATGATGATAAGATAGAGATTGAACTTTAAATTGTTGGAGTTTGACCAACTGAGTACACTATCGTCTAAATTCTTGTATTTAATTGATTAAGAGAAAGTTTGAATATCATGTTAATCTAAGTCATAAGTCACATTCAAATTGCTTTTTATGAATTGTACTAGAATTTCTCATTATTAGTATGCGTATCATTGATAGATATTGAGAATCAAGTCTGGAGAATTTTATCCACCTTAAAAAGATGAAAAGAACTAGTTAAAAAATAAAGAGATCGATAAAAAGGTCATGTATGATGAAAAGACTGGAAATGAATGAAAAGTTTGAAAAGAATGAAGAAATAAAAGGGACCATTAATATAAAATCAAAAACTAGAAAAATAAGAAAAATGTGATAAGTTCAGAATCATTACTTAATTATTCAATAAAACTTGAGGTGATGAGCATGGCTAACATTATGAAATAGTAGTATGTTATGGAAAGTAAATAGAATTCACTAAGCACATTAGAAAATTTTGATATATGAACTTATGCTCTTAAATATTGATAAAGAAACTTTTTGATTGATTACTCGTGTGATTCAGCTTTAGGTTCTCAAAATTGCACTCTCACTTCTTTAGATTATACTCATTCATACTTGATTACACAAAAGATTATTTTCTGAAAGTGATTTGAACATCGAAGATTCAAGATTACTTCACGCATGTTTTGCACGAGACTAGTAAAATGTTGGTTCAGGGGGTGTATTGAGTATGAAATATTGCATATTTCTCCCTATTTATAACTTGGTTTTATAAATATAATAGTGTTTAGTCAATTTAATTATGCATATTTTCATGTGTGAGGTGATTTTTAGAGTTCAAGGTGAAATTGATGCCAAAAAGAAAATTTATGCTCAAAAGATTACTATATAAAGATTTGGAGATTTGGAAGTCATTAATGAAGAATTCACATGCCAATGATTCAAGAAAATCAAGTGATGAATGAAGAAAATCAAATATTTGAAGTGAAGAAAAGGAATCATGAAATTGTCCTGAAAACAAACATATTCCTAAAATTGTCCTGAAAAAGCATATTCTAAAACTTTGAGTTTATTCTAGAAAAATGCGCAGAGTGCATAAATTTGAGTCAGTTTAAACTTCGAGTTTATTTTAGAAAACTGCGTAGAGTGTGTAAGTTTGAGGCGGTTTCTAGATTTTTCCAACTCAGTGCGGAAGTTAGTGTTCCACAACTATAAATAGAAAATCCCTAGGATGCTCTAAAGCATCTTTTAGGGTTTGAAAAGGTCTCAAAGAGCATACATAGGGGTGAAGCAGCCGCCAAAGAGTTATTTTTCTTCCCTAGTTTATTTTTCATACTTCGTTTAAGAGATTTGGTTTCAATCATGTCTACGGTTGGCTAAACCTCTTAGTTAGGGCTAAAAGGTGTTCTTATTGAACTTCATTGATTTCTAGTTTGATATTAAGGAAATATTTTCAGTTTTCTATGATTTATGTGACTCAAATTACAATAGATGATATGATAGTTTTGAATATCTTCTTTTTTTTATTTTGAGATAGTGAGATTGGTAAATCCCGTTGTTCACCATCGTCTCCTAGGCATGGTAGGGTGATGAAATCCCTTCCAATCATCACGATTTTCCTCCATTGAGAATTAGGTCAATGAAAAGTTCATATTTGATTTAAATTGTTTTATCTTCTAATTGGATAGGGTAAGACTCCAATTCTAATTGTGTTCCTTGAAGTAAGTAAGGTAACATCTTGATAACTACAAAGTGGATCCTTGGCACCCCAATTCCCACTTTTAAATTCATAAGTTTTAATCAACATTATTCACTATTACTCTCAATTATTCAGATTTCAATTTCGATCTTTTTCTAGTTCTAGTTCTAGTTATTTTCAGAATACGTACAAGTTTATTCTCTGTGGATTCGACCTCGGTCTTATCGAGTTATTACTACATCGCAACCCTACACTTAGGATTGTGAACAAGCAACCACAAGGAATTGACCTCCCCTCGACAAAGTTTAGGGACCCGTGTCCCTTCCCAAATGCATGGGTACCTCAAAACTTTTAGGTTCATAAGTTCAAGAGATATGATAGCAGCATTTGTCCTACAACCCATCTTAAAGCTTTCTATGGAGAGCTAAACGTCATGGTAGGGAATAATAGAGCCCTCATCTGCCTATTCCAAAAATCCTTAAAGGGTGATGCTTTGGATTTTCACCATATCAGGATTCGGGTACAACTTCTCAAGCCTTCATCGATCGATTCGTGTACAATCTCAACATGGCACCAAGGAGGATAGACTTGATAGCCCTAAGGCAGAAAAGAGACAAGACATTGTAAGCCTATATCAGACGTTGGCGAGCTATGGTCGCCGAATGTGAACCCCATTTGATGACGAGGAGTGGATCTCCATTATTGTCCACTCGGCAAACTCGAGTATTTCAAGGTACCTAATCTTATACCCATATGAAAATTGCACCCAAATCATCCGCGCAAGGGAGCAAGTTAAGGCTGGAATAAGGGCTGGAATAATTTCCCCCTGATCGCATCAAACCGCTCTAGAAAAATGGAGCAAGCTAGAGGGAATACCCCCGAGATATGGGAATGGAAATGGTTCAATTCAATGTCCGACAAAGGTCGACAACATCGTTGTCATTACTTAAGGCAGTCAATATGCTCCTAACAGGGATGCCAACAACATCATTAATACTAACCTTAGCAGCACCAACAAAGATATCAACCCCGTCCACCGCAGTAAATTTTCTAACCACCACCACAACAACAACAACAATTCAAGGGTAACACACAATACCCCTATCAAAACCGGTAGATGGTGAAGGAACCTAGGAAGTTCACTCCGCTCACACAAATGTATAATCAGATCATGGCTACGTTAGTGCAGAAGCAACTTTTGTCTCCCGTACAACCTAGGAAACCTCCAAATCTTCTGGCACACAACTACAACGAGCACGAGTATTATGCAATCACCAGGGTCAGGTTCACATCACAGATCAATGCTTCTCATTAGGGCACGCGGTCCAAGATTTGATCGATAACGGGAAGACTATAATCTCGACTCCTAAAGCAACTCCTACAGCTGCACCCACCAACATCCTCCAGAATCCTTTGCCATAGCATCAAGCGTGCCCTAGCACATCAAGCAGCCTTGCCATCAACTTCCTTAGGGAGGAGAGCATCGATCTCTTCTTCTCTCCCATCCAGTCCATTCATACTATTACAAACACCCCATTGGTCTTGCCAGGGGCACCATAGGCCCACCTCCAGAGCTCGAACCGGTAATTCTCCAAGGGAGACGCGACGATCATCTCCTCGTACCAACTCCCAACAACAGTGAACCATGGGAGCCTATCTTACTGGAGGGCGCACCCTCCCATTTTGAGCCGATCATCTTACAAGGGGTATTCCCAACCCTTGAACCAGTAATCCTATAGGGGGCCTTCTTCCTGTGTCCATCAATGTTCCCACAGGTCAGACAAAGGGTCGTGTAAGAAGAAGCAATGATCTTGGAAGGAGTTCCCTCAGCATATGAGGTAGTTGTCCTACAAGGAGTAGCCAAAGCATGTGCCAGCAGCTTCCCCAGAACTTTTCCTCTTATGTCATATCAGCTAGCTCACATAAGGAGACTCACAAAAGAGCAGTGAGAGGCCATACGAGAATGCTTTAATGGCTGATAGTCATTCCCTTGCAAACTCCATCATCAAGAATCCCAGAGATACAAGGTAACCCTCCTAGAAGTCGAAGCCTCAGCGGCATCTTCAGAATCACTAGTGGTCTTGGAGGGGCGAGAACCTCCTTCCTCCAAGGCGGTGTTGTGGTATTACCCAAAATGCGATGAGGTGGGGAACATGAACCTCAATGGGCAATGTATTCAAAGAGACAGGACAAACCGAAGCAGCCTGAAAAGCGCTCTATCAAGTCTGGGCAACAAAGGAGAGGCAACATATGACGTAGCAGCACAACTGAAGACATTCCCAACCTAAATATCTATCTGGAAACTATCGCGCATGCATAGAGAATTGTTCGCCAAAACTCTGAGTGACATACGTATCACCTTGGATACCCTGCCCAAGATGATTGCGCTCATGATTGGACAACTTCTCGCACCCCGGGTCATCACGTTTACTGACAATGAGCTCCCTTTTGAAGGCCAAAATGACGGAAGATCAGTATTGCTCTATAAGGACCTACGGTTTTCAATGGTCCTCCTCGACAATAGCTCAAGATTGAACATGTGCCCGCTTCGGACCATTGTGTTTTGGAAATCGAGCCATCTTCCTTTCGGCCAAGCAACATGAGCGTAAGAGCCTTTGATAACTCCCGTCGGGCTGGAAAAGGAGAGATAGATATCGAAGTACGAATTGGCCCAGGTGTTTCCATCATCACTTTTCAGGTCAAGAACATCACCACCTCATTCAACATGCTCTAAGTTAAAAAGTAATAAAAATAATGTATGAAAATAAGTTAGTTTATTTAATAAGCTACTTATTTAAGTTGATTAAGCTAATTAACTTTATTAAGAAAAATAATTTATTAACTTAAGTTAAAAAAGCTACTTATCTGGTGCTATCCAAATGTGGCCTAATCTACACACATGTAAGGAAGATCATTTACACACCATGGACATGTGCAACCTAATCCATTCAGTAGGAGGATGCAACCAGACGCGGATTGCGTCCTACCCCCGCCCGGACGGTAATCCGTCCGGGTAGGGCTCTGTGGGGCCCACCGTGATGTAAATATGTTATCTACACTGTTAATAATTTTTATACGGTCATTTTAAGATGTAATACAAAAACTTAAGTAGTTAGCCAGCTTCATTGGACCACATCAAAGGAAGACGCAGTGATAATGAAACCCACTGTTGAAACCTTTCTAAGGGCCACCATGATATTTTTTTACCACCCAACCTATTAATAAGGTCATGCAGACTTGGATGAAGTGAAAACACAAATTTCAGCTTGATCTGACACTTCTCCAGTTCCCAAGAAGCTTTTAATGGTGGATGTTCAATCCCTACTTTGTGGTCCACTTAAGCTCTGAAAATACCTCTATTTTTGGATTACACTTTAAAATGACCATATACAAATTATTAACGATGTGGATAATATACTTACATCACGGTGGGCCCCACAGAGCCCTGCCCGGACAGATTACCGTCCGGGCGAGGGTAGGACGCAATCCACGTCCGGATGCAACCATGTAAATGTTCTTATCATCCAGTGCCCAACACATATCCAAAGGCCCTGTGGGTAGTTGACCGGTACCAAATCAAGTGGGATCTAGGTCGAAGTCTTCATGAGCTAAACCGACACACGGGAGAGACCCAGAAACCAATGTTAACTCAGGTATGGGTATGATAACAACGGAAGCGGATTGCCTGGTGTACCACACACTAGCTATATAGCTGCTGTTGGTACGTGTCATGCGAAGACGAGCACTGATGCTCCTCGAGCTCCGAGTTTAACGAATGGTTCAAAGGAGATCAAGGTTACATGGCCCCAAAGTGATGTATTTATCATATCTACACCGTTCATCTATTTTTAGAGATCATTTTAGAGAATTATTCAAAAAATGAATCATCCACAAAGATCATCTAGACCACACCACAAATCGCAGCGGAGATAATGATTTTCACCATTAAAAAATTCGTAGGGCCCACCATGACATTTATTTTACATCCAATCTGTTCATAAGGTCACAAAGACCTTAATGAAGAGGAAAAATAAATTTCATATTGATCAAAAACTTCTGTGACCGTAAAAAGGGTTTCAATGGTAGACGTTCAATCCCCCACTGCTTTTGCAGTGTGGTCCACTCGATAGTTATATCTATCTTATTTTTCATCTCAAGCCTTAAGACGAACTCGCCAAATGAATGGACCGTTTGGATATAACACACACCTCATGATCAAACCCACATAACTTACAGACATAAATACAAGGTCTATATAGCTGGTGTGAGGGACACCAGCCAATCCGCTTCCAGATGAATGGTGCACATCTATGGGCACGGATTAGCTACTGACAGGTTAAGTAGCGAGAGTGGGTCCTTACTCTTACCCGAGTGGTAGACTCTTTGGAGTTTCAACACCGGGTCAAGGGTTCAAGAACCCATGGTGGTGAAATCCCACGGCGTGCGTGTGTGGGGTGTGTGTGCGTGTGGCGTGAGTGTGTGGGGGGTGCATGTGTGTGTGTAAAAAAAAAAAAAAAAAAGGTTAAGTAGCGAGACTAGCTAGTGAAGTGACATCAGCAAGTTCCATGGCCCTACCATGATGTATATTTTGTATCCACACCTTCCATCCATTTGGAGAGATCACTTTAGGGTAATATCAAAAGTACGAGTTAAATCCAAAGCTCCAGTTGACCCAGCATAGAAAACAGTAGGACAGTGATGCTCACCGTTAAAAACTTCTAAAGGCTACAAAAGTTTTAGATCAAGCTGATATTCGTGTTTTCCCTTATTTCATTTCATGTCTTTTTTAACTTCTGAACAGGTTGGATTTCAAATAAACATTATGAAGGCCTTAAGATAGTTTCAACAGTGGGAATCACTCTCCCCACTGTTTTCTTTGGTGGGTCCACTACAGATTTTTATTTTCCCTCATTCTTCTGTTCATACCTTAAAATGATATCCAAAAATGAATAGAATGTGTGGATATAACACATACATAATGGGGGGCACATAACTTGGTGAGGTAACTTCAGTAGCCGACTCGCGACTCAACCTGCCAGTATCTAATCCGCGTCCCACATCTATGGAAACGGACTGGCTATTCCCCCTGCCACTAGCCCGTTGGCTGTGGTCGGTGCTCTATGGGCCCTACCATGATGTGTGTGTTTCATTCATTCCCTTCATCCATTTTTATCTATCATTATAGGGTTGATCCCAAAAATGAGGGGGATATAAATCTCAGGTGGACCACACCACAGGAAAACAATACTGTTTGGATATCCACCATTAAAATCCTCCTAAGGCCCACTGCGCTGTTTATTTGACATTGAATCTGTTGATTAGGTCATACAAACCCAGATGAAGGGTAAAAAACAAAGATCAGCTTGATCCAAAACTTTTATGGCCCTGGAAAAGTTTTTAATGGTCAACCTTCATTCAACACTGTTTCCTGTACTGTGGTCCACTTGAGATTGGGAGATAACTCATTTTTGGTCTCTTAACATAAAATGATCTAGAAAAATAGATAGATGGCATGGATGAAACACATACATCATGGCTGGGCATATATAGCGTGGTCCACTAGCATTGGATGGTGGAAGGGGGAGTAGCTAGCCAATCCGTTTCTCACATCTATGGCTTAGTAGACGATAATAATGCACGTAAAAGAGTATGCAGTAGCTTAATGAATGGCTCAGATCTATGAGACGTGTGACATCCGATATGGAACCAGGCCCGCATTGTAGCTGTCATGTGGGGACCACATTCCATCAGGAAAGCAGACGTGATTCCTAGTTTCAAGAATTCAGAGTCCGGATCCTCTGTTACCAGGTCGACACCGAATTCCTCATACCCTAAGGCCCTGTTTGGGCAACTGGATTAGAAGGGATTAGGTGGGATTGTATTCAAAAAAACATCATTATTACCCATGTCAGGGATTGTCCCCTGATTCCATGGGATTAGATTAATGCTCTGCTTTGTTGGTAATACGGTGGTACATGGAGTGGATATACCCACCATCATTTGAAATTACCAAAATAACACATGTATTATATCTAAACCGTTCATTTGTTTTGTAACCTCATTTTATGGTATGGGCCGAAAAATGAGGTAGATCCAAAACTTACGTGGCCCCAAAGAAGTTTTCAACGGTAAGTATTTAATCCCCATTGCTTTCAGTGGTGGGTCCACTTGAGCTTTAGAATTACCTGATTTTTGGCCCATGCTCTAAAATAATCTCAAAAAATAGGTGGACGGTGTGGATATAGCCCACACATCAGAGTGAGACCTACACAACTTGCTAGCATTAAGTGAAATTGGCACGGACCCAATGTAATTCCATCCGATCTAATTCCCAGCTTTGCCAAACATGGAGTGGAATTGGCACGAACCAGATGAATCCAATCCCACCTAATCCCTTCTAATCCTGTTGCCCAAACAGGGCCTAAAGGGGATTAGGTGGGGATGGGATTCATCTGATCTGTGTGCCTGTTCCACTCCATGTCTGGGAAGAATGGAAGTGCTTGGAATTACATTAAATGAAATTGCATTGGGTCCTGTGCCAATTTCACTCAATGTTTGGAAAGTTGTGTAGGTCCCAACATGATGTGTGGGCTATATCCACACCATCCACCCATTTATCGAGATTATTTTCGAGTATGGACCAAAAAATCAGGTAAATCTCATGCTTAAGTGGACCCCACCATAGAAAGCAACAGGGATTGAATACATACCGTTGAAAACTTCTTTGGTGCTACATAAGTTTTGGATCTATATTATTTTTAGGTCCATGCCATAAAATAAGGTTACGAAACAAATGAACAGTTTAGATATAACACGTGTGTTATTTTCAATAGTTTCAAATGATGGTGAGTATATTCATTCAATATACCACCGTATTATCAACAAAGTAGGGCATTAATTTTATCCCATGGTAACAGGGACAACCCCTGCCATGAGCAAGAATTATGTTTTTTTGAATCTCATCCCACATAATCCATTCTAATCCTACCGCCCAAACTGACCCTATAAATCATTAGTCCACAACAACACTGAAATTTTTTTTAAAAAAAAAAAAAGAAAAAAGCTTCGGACGCCAAACCACTAAAACTCCTGTTGACCCGATAACAGAGGATCCCCACTCATTTAAGAAACATGGATTGGGATTGAGATTGGGATTCGGATTAGGGAGTGACCCCTCGAGTACACAGCCCAGTACGATACCTGCTGGAAAAAGCTCTCTGGCTCCACCATGATGTATGTATTTTATCCATACCATCCATTCGTTTAGGGCATGGCATAGAAAATGAGGCAGATTCAATCTCAGGTGGACCACATCATTAGATACAGTGGTGATTGAACGACCATCATTAAAAACTTCTTGAGGCCATAATTTTTCCATCAAGATAATATTTATGTTTTCCCTTCAATTAGGCCTATGTGATCTAATCTATAGGTTAGATGGAAAATAAGCATTATTACAGCCTTAGGAAGTTTTGAATGGTACACATTCAATAGCTAATGTTTCCTGAGGTGTGGTCCACCTGCGATTTTGATTTGCATCATTTTTCGGTTCATGCGATGAAAATGAGCTGAAAATGAATGTACGGCTTTGATAAGACACATGAGTCATGGTGGACTCACAAAGCTTTTGCAGCACAGACCAGTACCGACCTCGGTGCCGGAGGGTTCACTACAGAAGCCGAGTCCAGAAACATGTGGCGTAGAAAGCACGTGGAGGTCAATCTCATGGAAAAGAGGGCTCAGGGATCATGAGTGAGAAAGATGCCCATCGTATCTCTGGCGACCTGATTGACACAGCGTCTAATAAAGCCCGTTAATCGTCCGTAACTCACCGGAATGACTGAATTACAAAACATCAGCCTAATACAAATTTCAGGCAGGCCACACCGTGTGAACTCGTGATTTTAGGAGTAGCTTTACATGGTACTTATTAGAATAGTGATTTTAGGGTTTGTTTGATTTTTCCGTGCAAGTGCAAATACCGGGTAAATGACTAATTATGACAGTTTCATCCGTTTGAAAATTTTAGGAAATTTTTACCTTGGAAACTGGTTCAAAAGTGTTGGTTAATATTTTTAAACCTTATGATGATATATATGACATATCTGTTCCGTCCATACATTTTACCATAACATTTTGAGATATGAGTCAAAAAATCATGTAAATTCGATACTCTAGTGGCCCACATCAAAAGAAACAGTAGCCTTTAGAAGTTTTTAACGGTAAGTGTATGATTTACTTTTTTCTCTGGTGTGGTCCACTAGAGCTTTGGATATGCCTCATTTCTTGGTTCATGCCATAAATTCAGCTGGTGTAATGGACGAACAGTGTGGATTAGCGAAATGAATCACGGTGGGACATTTGTAATATTCTCGATTTCCGTATTAAAAAGTAGTTAGTCAAATCAAGCATGGTTGAAACGCTGCAAATGCGCTGGGAAATAATGATTACGCCCGTTTGCAGGTATTTACCATTGTCCCGAAAATCAAACAGGCCCTTAGTGTGCGGAGCTTCAAACATAGCCTGATGAACAGAATGGACTCACATATAAAACATAGCCAGTTCGACCCTCGTCCATCATTCTCACTTGTCGTTTCGTGATTCCCAACAAAAAAAGAAAGTAAACGCTGGGAGAGAGAGGCCTCGAGAACGAGGCCAGATGACCCCTCACACCTACTTTTGTCTGCTTTTGTGATATGTCATGCGAGCCTCAAGTCATCAGCACGTGTGCCGTTCGGAAGCGCATTGTGTGGTCTGTTGACGTCACCAACCACCATGATAACTGTATTATATCCCCACCGTCCATCCATTTAAAGAGATTATTTTAGCTCATGAGCACAAAGGTGAGGCAAATAAAAATCTCCAGTTGACCACACCATAGAAGGCAGTGGGAACAATGTTTTCCACTGTTGAAACCTCTCCCGGGCCTATCATAATGTTTATTTGTAATCCAACTTGTTCACGGGATTAAACAGACCCAGACGAAGGGAAAAAATATTAGAATGATCCCAAACTTCCCTTACACCCAATAAGTTTTCAATGATAGGCTATCAATTGCCACTGCTTTGTGTGGCGTGGTCCACTTGTACTTCGTAAAATGAATGGACTATGTAGATTGGACACATACATAATGGTAGGGCCCACAGAACTTTGGTGACGTCAGCACATCATATAGGTCGGTGCTGTGTGTTACATCACGCAATCCGTGACGCTCTATAAGGCTCACTTCCACAGATTATCTGATGACAGAAGTGTCGACCGTCCCTCTTGGGGTCTTCGTTTCACACGTCCTATGATCCGCCGATCATGCTAAAAAAACCATCCTGGCCGCCCATTCATGGCGTTGAATGTTGGCCGTTGAAATTTTCTTCTGTGTGATCCACATTCAAGTATTCTATAAGGTTTTGTAGTTCTACACGCGTCTTTGCACGTTTCAGCCGTTCGCGAAAGGCAGTTTCCTTCTGGAAGATTCTTATCACGAAAACTCGTCTCACTCACCACAGTCGAATAGATGGTTAGAAAAGTATTTTTATGCTAATCTCCACGTAGAACCTTCCGTCAAACACAGCACTGCACGGGGTGGTTTGGCTCATGGTATTGAGAAGGATTCGTTGGGATGGGATGATTTAAAAAAATAAAAATAAAAATTATAATTATTACATATGACAGGGATTGTCCTTGTTACCGCGGAATAAGCTTAATTTCATGATATGTTTGTTATACGGTGGTAAATTGAATGGATGTATTTACTATCATTTGAAACTATTGAGAATAACACATGTGCTATATCCAAACCCTTCATCTGTTTTGTAACATCATTTTATGGAATGGACCTAAAAATGAGGTAGATCTAAAACTTATGTGGCCCCAAAGAAGTTTCAACGATAGGTATTCAATCCCCGCTGCTTTCTATGGTAGGGTCCACTTGAGCTTTAGATCTACTTGATTTTTGGCCCATCCTCTTAAATGATCTCGAAAAATGGGTGGACTGTGTGGATATAGCCCACACATCATGGTGGGACCTACACAACTTGCTAACATTAAGTGAAATTGGCACAATACCCAATGCAATTCCATATAATCTAATTCCAAGCTTTTCCATTCTTCCCAAACATTGAATGGAATTGGCTCGAAAGCAAATGCAATTCCATCCCACCTAATCACATCTAATATCGTGCGCCAAACGCCCCGAATGTACTCTTTGGCTTTAAAATTACTTACATCTCTATCATGCATAACCTCACAGTGAATTGGGCCACTTATACCATGCGTCCGGTGCTACATCTTTGGTTCAGAAGGATGTGAGTTGTGATTTGAAACATGAGGATGGGTATTTTGGGAATTTGGATGTATCTCATCCTGTAATCAATTATTCAAAATTTATTGGCTACATCTTATAAGTAGAGCTAATTTTATCCATTTTAGTAGCATTTCTAACATGCAAATAGTTTGTATTATTTCTGTTATGGGAAAAAAGGACTGACTAATAAGAAAAAGTCAAGTCGAGACCCAGTGCATCTCGGTAGATTGAACGACAATAGACACAACTAAAAATCCAACCTCCAACCCCATACGAACAAGAAAGAGGTTGAGCTAGGTACCTCATCAGCAGGTCAGAAGATCTACTGATTCCCAGATCGAGCCAGATACGAAGTTTGAGCTTGGCACCTCATTGGCAAGTCCGAAGTTTCGCTGGTCTACCTAACATCGAAAGAAGCTCAACTACTCGTTAGAAGAGACATAACACAATAGTTCCGGAATGGCACAAACCACCTTCTGTCAGTTTCGACCTGATCCCAACTGCATCTATCGAAAACCACAGCCGAAGATCTAGGAATTTGACTACAATCCGAATCTACCCGAGATCCCAATCAAGAATCTAGGAAAATCCTCACAACTTGTGTAAGATTTGATTCGTACTACAACACATCCCTGCTAAATAGGGATGTCCCTCCTATGACACCACCTCTCTTCACCTATAAATAGGAGTACCTCCAAAGATGAAAAGTACACACAATCTCTAGCCCAAAATACCTTACTCGACCAGACCCAGATTTCTTACTTGACTTAGGCATCGGAGGGTTCCCTGCACTAGACAAGGTCTCCTTTAATCGTCCCTTGTGCAGGTACCCAAAGGTCCAGGGAAGGCTAGTCAGATTTCTGCATCAACAATTTGGCACCATTTGTGGGAATGACGTCAAAGTTGTTCTCTTTATCTACAACAACTCAACGATGGTGAAAGAGAAAAAGAAAGCTTCGACTTCCACCGTTGCACCTGATCTCACATCGCTAGGGCAGTTTGTCAGCCATCGAGATTCTTCTTTTCAACTCTAGGCTGATTCTGCGCCTACGGGGCCAATGCAGCGATGAGGAGGACGACTTATATCCCTCGAGCAGCAAGTTGAGACGTTGAATAACAACATGAACTCGATGAAACAAATCTTGGAGCAATTACAGCCTCATCCCGTTCAAGGGACTGAGCAAGCGTCAGGACGAGTTGCTACGGAGATCCCCGAGCCGTCTGAGGCGCCCGCCAGCTCCCGAAGAAGTAGACAGATTGGAATCTTGAAGCCACCAACCTCCCACATCTCAGGCACAACTGCGTTGGCTGCTTCCGACTTATGCCATGAGCTAGAGAAAAAGAGGTGCAACAAAGCTCCTGAGTCGACGGCCGAGGTGATGGTCGAAAGCGAAGATCCCTGGGAAGTCGAACTCAACGACCTACGGGGCCAAATCGGCGACATATAGTAGGCTTACCGCACGAATACTCCGACCTTGGTGGAAGCAATACTAGAGGAAAAAAGAACCACCATTTACTGTTAACATCATGTATGCCCAGCTTACACCAAGATTTCGGATGTCCCAGATCGCACCATACTTGGACATGTAAAATTTTTAAGTTTCTGGTCACCTTGGGTATATTTTCAAATGTCCTTTGAACTCTAAAGGGAGGAAACTTCAAGTTTTAATATCTCAATTGATGGGGTTTTTTGCCCCGTGCTCGACCAGTGCCAGTGAGCCCCGCTCGACCTGGCCGAGGGTCGGTACGACTGGTCGTGGGAGTCGAGTCGTAGCTCGACTCAAAGTCCAAATGCCGAGTTCGGACTATTTTTCTCCGGGGTTCTCGACCGGTCGTAGGTGACCCACTACCTGGCCGTAGGTGGTCTACGACCGGTCGTAGGTGAGCTACGACCGGTCGTAGAGGTTAAGACCATCCCGGAATTTCCAGGACTAGTCGAAAAGGTTACGCAGCTTTGTTCCGCGATTTTGCGCGAAATCATGGATTTGAGTCCTTTCAAGCAACCGGGATGCGGAAAGGAGTTTCCCAAAACTATAAAAGGGTTGTTGCTAGGGTTTTTCTATGTATCACAAAATAGCAAGAGGGTTTCCTAAAGCTTTCATGAAGGATTTGCTAAAGGGTTTAGGGGCTATCAAAGGTGAGAGAGAGGGAGAAAGAGAGAGAGGAAGCTTATAGAAGGGAGGTTCGCTCATGGAGGTTCTCTACTTTGCAATCACATCTCGGCCGCTTCTATGTCCTCGTACGGTTAGATCTCTCCGTTTTCTCTATTTCTCTTATTGTTTATCCACTCCTGCGTGAGTGAAGAAGATTGTAACATTCTACTTCATAGTGGATTGTTGATCTGGACGAGGTCCCGTGGTTTTTACCTCTTTGAGGGTTTTCCACGTAAAAATCTCTTGTGTGGTGTGTGATTGATGCTTTGATTTATTTCATTGCTTTATCCATAATTCTGGTTTGTTTCGGGAGGCTAGCTCCTAAGGTTTGTGCAAGGCATCCCAACAAAGTGGTATCAAAGCTAAGTTCATTGAACGGGTAGGATCGGTTTGAATTATGGAAGGTGGCTCAAGGATGATCAGCCTCAATGGTTCTAACTGGACCATATGGAAGGCTAAGATGGAGGACTTGCTTTATCATAAGGACCTATATTCTCCAATCTCGTGCATATCGAAGAAAATCCAAGGATATGACCGATGATGATTGGAAGAAGATGGACCGAAAGGCGGTGGGGTTTATTAGACAATGGTTGAATGATTCTGTGTTCCACCATGTGTCTACTAAACTCAAATTAAAGCCTATGGCTAAAATTACAAGGGTCCGTATGAGAGGAAGACAAATTTAATAAGATATTTCGATAAGGCGACTTGTGAATCTCAAGTTCAAGGATGGTGGTTCTGTGGCCGAGCATATGAATGAAGTCAAGAATATAGTGAACCAACTCACCTCTATGAAGATGGTCTGGATGATGAATTGCAGTGCTTTACTATTGCTTAGTTCATTGCCTCGACGGTTGGGAGACATTGGTGGTGTCTCTAAGTAACTCCGCGCCGCACGGAAAGATATCCATGGAACAAGTAACCATTGTCTCTTCAATGAGGAGACAAGGAGGAAGTCTCGTGGGTCTATACAAAGAAGAGGCTCTTGTGACACAGAACGGGGAGAGGAAAGAACAGGAAGGGCGGGAAGGCCCGAGATAAATCAAGAGGCAAGTCGAGTAACATAAAAGAGGTTGAATCTTTGGAATTGTGGCAAGAAGGGCCACTACAAGCATGAATGTCGTGGTAAGAAGAACGACAAGAAAGGAAAAGGGAAGGAAGATGAATCTGATTCCACTGCAGTCGCTTCAGATGGCGACATGGTAGTTATTCTTTCTACAGATCACGATGTATGTCTCACGACTACGAGTCAAGGCACCGACTGGGTGATAGACTCGGGAGCTTCTTTTCATGCGACTCCACACAGGGACTCCTTCACAAGCTACAAGTCAGGTGACTATGTGACTGTGAAGATGGGAAATTCTGGCGTATCAAAGATCGTGGGAGTCGGTGATATTTGTGTAAAGACCGATGTGGGCTGCACATTGGTTCTCAGGGATGTGAGGCATATCCCAGACCTTCGCCTCAACTTGATGTCGACGGAAGGTGGATGATGATGGCTATGAAAGCCTCTGCCATCGGTGGGCGATGGAAGCTCATCAAGGGTTCATTGATCGTGGCTAGAGGAAAGAAGTGTTGCACCCCGTACAAGGCAAGTGTCGGTATGTGCAAGGGTGGATTGAACGGAGCGTAAGATTCACTATTGACATGTGGCACAGCGCCTAGGCCACATGAGTGAAAAAGGGCTTCACCACTACAAGGAAGCAGCTCCTTCCGACGTGATGCAGTATGCCTCTCAAAACCCGTCTTGATTGTTTATCGTGAAACAAAGATAGAGTTTCATTCATTAAACCGCTTCTCATGTTAATAAAGTGCATGCATTAGATTTAGTTTATTCTGATGTTTGTGGTCCTATGAGGACAAAAACCTTGGGTGGGGCATTGTATTTTGTTACTTTTATAGATGATGCATCTAGGAGGGTTTGGGTTTATGCTTTGAAATCCAAGGACGAGGTCTTTTGTGTGTTTAAATTGTTTCATGTTATGGTCGAGAGAGAGACAGGTAGACCATTGAAGTGCATCCGCACTGACAATGGTGGTGAATACATTGGCGACTTTCATGAGTACTGCAAGTTCCAGGGTATACGGCATGAATAGACTGTTCCCAAGACCCCCCAGCATAATGGTGTAGCTGAGCGAATGAATCGCACCATTGTTGAGAGAATCAGATGCATGTTATCCCATGCGAAGTTGCCCAAGATGTTCTGGGGAGAAGCAATGCGCACGGCGGTGTATTTGATAAACAGGTCTCCATCAGCCCCGTTGAATGGAGAAGTACCTGAGAAGGTGTGGACTGGACAGGATCCATCGTACTATCTCTCGGGGTGTTTGGATGCAGACATCCGTTCACGTACCAAAGGACGAGAGGTCCAAGCTCGATATGAAGATCAGGCAGTGTGTGTTCTTAGGGTACGGTGATGAAAAATTCGGTTACAGGTTATGGGATCCGATCGAGAAGAAGCTCGTCAGGAGCAGAGATGTGGTTTTCTTTGAAGATCAGTGTATCGAAGACATTGGTAAGCCGAGAAGAACCACCTAGTTCGTGTGAGCTAGAGGACATGGATCCGATTACTCCTCCCATGGTGCCTGATGACGGGGGAGTACAGCAAGGTGCAGAGGACGAAGGAGTTTCTTCAGAAGATGGACCAGGGGAGCAGCCCCCACTTGATCCACCTATTGAGCCACAGGTGAGGAAGTCATCTAGGGACAGACAGCAGTCCGAGAGGTACTCGCCGCATGAGTACATTATGCTAACCGATGGGGGAGAGCCAGAAGATTATTCTGAGGCCCTAGCCGACGAGTATAAGGAGGAGTGGTTGAAAGCTATGCAAGAGGAGATGGAATCCTTGCATAAGAACCACACCTATGACATGGTGAAATTGCCTAAGGGCAAGAAAGCTTTGAGCAACAAGTGGGTGTTCAGAAAGAAGGTTGAGCAGAAGAATTCACAGACGAGGTTTAAGGCCAGACTTGTGGTAAAAGGGTTTGGTCAGAGGAAAGGCATAGACTTCGAGGAGATATTCTCACCGGTGGTGAAGATGACATCCATACGGTGTTGCTTGGGTTGGCGGCTAGCATGGATCTTGAGATAGAGCAGCTTAGATGTTAAACCGCCTTTCTCCATGGTGACTGAAGAAGAGATCTACATGCACCAACTAGAGGGGTTCAAGTCAAGGGCAAGGAACATATGGTGTGTAGGCCGAGGAAGAGCTTGTATGGGCCGAAACAAGCTCCACTAAGAATGGTACAAGAAGTTCGACTCGTTTATGTTGAAACATGGGTATGACAGAATCCAGGCGGACCACCGTGTGTTCACACGTAAGTTCTCATACGGTGATTTCTTAGTTCTCTTTATTATACGTTGATGACATGCTCATCATGGGAAAAGACATCAAGAAGATTGACAGGCTGAAACAGGAGTTGGGTAAGTCTTTTGCGATGAAAGACTTGGGCCCGGCTAGACAGATCCTAGAATGGAGATAACCCGTGATGTAGCGAGCAGAAACTTTGGGCATCACAAGAGCAAGATATTGAGAAAGTCCTGAGCGGTTCAATATGAATGCAAATGAGAGCTCTGGCCAAGACTCCACTAGATGGTCACTTCGATTGAGCGACGTACGTTGTCCCAAGACGAAGGCAAAGGTGGAAGAGATGCAGAAAATACCCTACGCGTCAGCTGTAGGAAGTTTGATGTATGCTATGGTGTGTACACGCCCAGACATAGCATATGCGGTTGGTGTAGTCAGCCGGTATCTTGCCAATCCTGACAAAGAACATTGGGCAGCGGTGAAATGGATACTACGGATCTAAGAGGCTCATCCAGGTTGAGCCTATGCTATGGTGACTCAGAAACCTATGTTAGAGGGCTACACAGATGCAGCAGATATGGCAGTGACATAGACTCCAGGAAGTCTACATCGGGGTTCATGTTCACGTTTGCGGGGGAGCGGTTTCTTGGCGAGCAAGCTACGTAAGGTCGTAGCATTGTCGACGACACGAGGCCGAATACATTGCAATCTGAAGCATGTAAAGAGATGCTTTGATGAAGAGGTTCCTACAGAACTTAGCCTAAAGCAGGAGGAGCACGTGGTCTATTGCGATAGTCAAAGTGCTATACACTTGAGCAAGAATCCAAGTCAGCATTCCAAGTTGAAACACATAGAGATTCGGTATCACTGGATCAGGGATACTTTGGAACATAAGGTGTTACAGCTTGAGAAGGTCCACACGGACGAAGGTGGATCCCTCCCGGGTCAAAAAGGGGGAGATTTGATGGAGTTTTTTGCCCCGTGCTCGACCAGTCGTGAGCCCTACTCGACCGGTCGAGGGCTGGTACGACCAGTCGTGGGAGTCGAGTCGTAGCTCGACTCAAAGTCCAACGACTTCGGACTATTTTTCTCCTGGGTTCTCGACCGGTCGTAGGTGACCCACGACCTGGTCGTAGGTGAGCTACGACCAGTCGTAGGAGGCTAAGACCAGTCCTGGAATTTCCAGGACTAGTCGAAGGTTACGCAGTTTGTTCCGCGATTTTGCGCGAAATCATGGATTTGAGTCCTTTCGCAATCGGGATGCGGAAAGGAGTTTCCCAAAACTATAAAAGGGGTTGCCTAGGGTTTTTCTATGTATCACAAAATAGCAAGAGGGTTTCCTAAAGCTTTGCAAGGGATTTGCTAAAGGGTTTAGGGCTATCAAAGGTGAGAGAGAGGGAGAAAGAGAGAGAGGAAGCTTATAGAAGGGAGGTTCTGCTCGTGGAGGTTCTCTACTTTGCAATCTACATCTCAGCGCTTCTATGTCCTCGTAATCGGTTAGATCTCTCCATTTTCTCTATTTCTCTTATTGTTTATCCACTCTTGCGTGAGTGAAGAAGATTGTAACGTTCTACTTCATAGTGGATTGTTGATCTAGACGAGGTCCCGTGGTTTTTACCTCTTTGAGGGTTTTCCACGTAAAAATCTCTTGTGTGGTGTGTGATTGATGCTTTGTGTTGAGGGTCAAATATTGCACATCAGACCCTAGTTACTGCTTGGATTTATGAACATGATGCCGTTTAATGACCCGCTTTTATCGTGTTCGTGATGCAGAGTGTATTTGCAAGCATGAATTGAAAAGGGGAGTTTAAATCATGGATTTAACGTTCTAAAGTCACCAGAGCAAGAGACGGACTCCAGGGGACCAAGATCAAGAAATTTACACACCAGAGATCCGCAAAAATCAAGAAACTAAAGCTCAAGTGGCCCGGAATTGGTCCATAATGCAAGATCACGGGTTTCCCACCATCCGTCCGACTCAAGACTTCATGCATGGCCTAAGGACCATAAATTAACCGTACATGACAAATTTCACCATAGATCCTGGTGGAAGTGGCTTAACGGACAGACGCCCCTCGGATCATGATTCTCGACCCACCTGCTGTTTGGATGGGCCTCATCTTCGGTCCCTATGGGTTAAATGATATGACAAAATGGATGGATGGAGCGGATTTCTCGAAAACATCAAAGTGGGACCCACCTTGCATGCGCACGTGTACCCCGCACACGCGCACTTGCGGTGCACCGCACAGCTGTTCGGTCAGCGGCCACTGACCAAGCCGCGCCGTCGAAGACAACAAGCAGACGTCAAGTTTCAAATGGGCTCCGCGAAGACGATCGCGGTCGTCGATTGTGTGTCCCACCTAATGTCCAAAATGACAATCCAAACCGTCCATCCGCTTCCTGGGGCGGCTGTTGCCCACACCTAGGTGGAAGTTTGGTCGCATACACATGCATGATTTTGAATCGTCAGCAAACGGAAGATTGACGGTGGAAGTAAAAATCAGGTGAGACACACCAAAACAGAAGAAAATCTGATCATTTCCGGCCGTTTTTCCGTCCTTCATCCAGTGAACGGTGTGGATTCCACAATAAACATTAAGGTGGGACCGACTGATCATCGCAGCCGTCAACCCGCGTCCGCGTAACGTCACTCGCTGCCGGTTTTTGCGGCGGATTGTGGGCCCCACTCGTCAACCTTCCGGAAGATCTGAGCCGTCCATCGTGTAGATGGGCTCGAGAACTACAAAACCATGCTGATATTCCACTCCCATGCGTACACACGTGTGCGGTACAGAGGCCACAAACAGGCGGTCTAGTGACGTTCAAAACTGAGTTTTTTGAGATTTCTTCTGTGGGCCGCGCTAATGGACCGTCAAAACCATCCATTCTTGACTGAAATTTCGTCCTGAATCCAATGGACGGGGTGGATTTTCCAGAAAATATCTCTGTGGGGCCCACCGATCAGGGCTGCGAAATTTGGTGCTCCGAGTCCTTCTACGACTCTGCCACCGACCCCAGCCATCCAGCAGCTATAAAAGGAGAGTTTTGGACGTGGGAAGGGCATTCAGATCCTGGGAGAGGCTGGAGCGTGGAGGTGGAGCAGAGAAAGAGACAGGGAAAGTTTACTCTAGTTGTTAATTTTTTGGTTTTTGTTTTTCCTTCTTTCATGAGATCTAGTCCACTCATGTTAGGCTAAACCCCTTAGCTAGGGCTAAGGGGTGAAGCTTGTAGTGGGATGGGAGAATTTATGGCTTGATTTGTATTATTTGAACTTAATTTGATTTTAGTTTAATTAAGGGAATGTTTTCAGTCTTTAATGGTCTGTTGTGACTGAAATTACAATGGGTCTGCAATGGCTTTGAGCATGTTCTTTTCTTTTATGTGTATGACGTCAGGAAGCCCTGTTGTTCACCATCGTCTCCTGGGCATGGTCGGATGACGGTACCCTTTCCTAACCTTCATAAACATGTTGACTGGTTGGTAATTAGTTTAATTCTGTTGTTTACCATCGTCTCTTGGGCATGGTGTGGTGATGGAATCCATTCTAATTCATATACCCTTCATCTCTTGAAAACTATATCAATGGCGGTTCAGTTGATTTCATAAATCAAGAGTAGTTCTCCCTGATCTCTACAAGTGGATCCTCTGAATCCCTAGTTTCCCTTCTCTGATTTTTCCTAAGTTTTAGATTAATATTTCATCATCATTCTTAAAATTATAATCGATTTAGATTTCATCTCATTCTAGTTCTATTTCTACTTAGTTTCAGATAACGTACAAGTTACAGTCCCTTGGGATTCGACCTCGGTCTTACCGAGTTTATTACTACATCACAACCCTGCACTTGGGGAGTGAACACTTTGATTTATTTCATTGCTTTATCCATAATTCTGGTTTGTTTCGGGAGGCTAGATCCTAAGGTTTGTGCAAGGCATCCCAACATCAATTTCATATTTAAGTTTTTGTAATTCAGAAAATTTTAAACTGAAATTTAACTTAGTTTTTTCAAAACAATGGAAAAAATGATATTTTTTAAAACAACCTTTTCAAGTTCTAATTGTATTTTAGCATAATTCTCTTTTTGAATTTTCAGTTTAGCTGCAATCTTACAACTTTCTTTATATAGGGCATCATATGCATCTTGAAGATCATCTTCATTTTCAGAGTCACTTCTTAGTGTTTCATAATCAGACATTTCACAATCATCTAAAGAAGTGATTCTGGCTATAGTCATAAAGGCTTTTAATTCATTTATATTTTATTGGTCTGATTCGTCAGTTTTTTAATTAGTTTCAGATTCAAATGATTCATCCCAAGTAGTTATCATGTCTTTTCTTCTAGATTTATCCTTTTTAGGACATTTAGAAGCTAGATGCCCATATTCAAAACAATTGAAACATTGGGTGTCTTTTGTTTTAGATTTTCAATAGTTTGATTTTCCCTTTCTTTTGTCAAATGGTTTTTGAAAATATGTTCTTTTCTTATTTTAAAATTTTTTATAGGGTTTCTTTGCCAACATATTCATATCATCTTCATTTTATTCAATATCAGAGTTTACATTAGAATTTTTTTGAATTAGATTTAGAAGATTTCAAAGCAATAGACTTGATTTTAAGCGCTTTGAAATTCAGCTCGTAAGTTTGAAGAGAAGCAACTAACTCATCAACCTTTATAGTATTGGTATCCCTCAATTCCTATGTAACAGTAACTTTCGAATTAAACCTTTCAGGAAGTTATCACTATATTTTTGCACAAATCTTGATTTCGAAGATTCTATCTCCAAGACCCCACATGGAATTCACTATGTCATTTAGTTTAGTATAGAAGTTCATAAAAGACTCGTTTTCTTCCATATGAATTTCTTTAAACTTAGTTGTTAGGATTTGAATCTTAGATTTTTTGACAATGTTAGTTCGTTCATGTGTCATTTCAAGAATATCGCATGCATGTTTAGTTGTATCGCATGAAATGATTCTTTTGAATTCATCTGAGATAGAATACAAGTTATTGCATTTATGGCTTTTGTATTAACACTGCTTTCACTTTTTTGAACAGTCATCCAAAAAGTATAAGCGGTTCTTTCATGGATGTGGTTCCATCTTCAGCTACTACTTCCATCATAAGAGGGATCTACTGTGTCACAATGGCTTGCCACAAACTTTCATCAATGGATTTGAAGAAGATCATCATCCTAGCTTTCTAATATGAATAGTTTGAGTCATCAAAAGGAGGTGACCCGGTAATGGATAAACTTTCAAAATTTGACATTTTATAACTCTAGATTTAGCTCAAGGAAGTTTTTTTTTTTTTTTTTTAAAGCAACCCACTCCGATACCACTTAAAAATGCGAGCTATCGATGTCCTGGGGAGGGGGGGTGATGTAACGCGCCGATTTCTAAAACCCGAGTACGAGATTCATTTCAGAAATCCGAGAGTTAATGAATCAGAGAATCAACGAAAAATTAAACTCAGAGTGTGAGATAAAAAAGAAGCGTGTATAACCATGATAACACAAATATTTGACCTACTCAGCTGGGGGTCTCAGTTACATCCTTTCAAAAGTTTCCAAAATTCCAACTACTGAAATTAAAATGTTTGACTACTAATTAACGCCAAAGTACGCTGCTGCGTCTTGATGTGACTCGCCCTTATAATACTCCTCTTCTTGTTCTACAGTGGCGTCATCAATGCCGGCACCGACGCCCTCTGCATCTGTCCCTGCATGATCTGTACAGTTGGATAGTTGATGGATGAGTAGCTAGCTCAGTGTGAATTCTCCTCAAGATTACACATCTCTACCTTAGCAAACATAGTTAAAAGGAAAAACAAGCAGTAATTCAAAACAGGTAATATGTAGTCTTATTAGATGCATGAATGCACATCGGCCTGGGGATGCACATCCAGCCGGACTTGGACTCGTCGCCCATGCAATCATCGACCTGGGAAAGATCATCCAGTCAGACAGGGGTCGATAGTCGATGGTCTGGGAGCTAACGAAACGATACCCCAACAACTCTGGGTACGTGCTACAGCATCCTGAATTAGTCATCTGTCATCGCCAATATGCTATGAATGCATTATTAGCCATCCGTTATTAATCCGATTACAATCAGCCAATTTAAGTAACTCAATGGTCACTACGGGGAGCTCAGAGCCCAGCGTAGGCCGACAACTCAGGCATAATATCCTATTACCACCATCCCTGGCTTATGAGGTCCTCCACCTTGAGATGTTCTAATAGGGTACCTTGATTAAAATGACACCAGTTTGAGGTTCCTATTTTTCACATATTTTATCTAATTACATCCCAAGCGTGGCTTGCATATAATCATAGAATCTTCCATGTGTAGCATTATTAGATTGTGTACGGAGGCAATCAAAATAACATATAATACCATATAATTTTGAATAAAATCATGAAAGGAGGCATTAAAATTTTAAATAATGATTTTTGTCAATGTATCAACAAGACGGGAAATGGTAATCATTTTCATGGATTTGCTAGTATGTAAACAAATATCATAATAGTAGGAATCTAGTGTAAACTTTGTTTAACTAAGTTAGAAATGGAAAGCCCAATGGGAAAGTCATCACCTGTATGCTAGCGTTCTCGAACTTGGCCTGAGTCTTTTTGTGGCCTGAGGTCACCAAATGAGTCCCCTAAAATCACCATTTATACTTTGTCAAGCATTTCCATGTTTTTGTCTACTAATGTGGGGGAGAAAGGGTCTAAAGGGACATCAAGGCCTTCTAGGCTTTAGGCCCATCTTATTTACTCAGGTAGGGTAGCCTAATTGGGCTCTCCACAATAGGCCGAATTGGGCCCAATTTGGGTCCAAGTGTTGGGTCCGGATTTGACCCAAATGGGACTGGCCTATACAGCAAGGTGGGTGAACTGTGTACATATTTTACAGGCCAATGGGCTCACTATGGCATTTATTGTATTTCGGTTTTTTTATTTTTTAGAAGTTATCTAGAGCTAATTTTTCAAGGGGACAGATCAAGTTGAAGGACCACCTGGACAATATTACAAATATCGGTGGCAGTAACGGTCCCTACTGTTGAACCCCATAGGGCCCATCATGATGTTTTATCTTCCATCCAAGCCGTCCACGAGGTCACAAGGTTCTGGACCGGGGAAAATAATTAGCTATCATACTGACCCGAAGGATTTCAAGGCTGGACATTTGATTTCTATTATTTACTGCAATGCGGTCCCCCCATATGGATCTGCCTTATTTTTTATTCAAACCTTATGGTAGGCTTACCAAATGGAATGGACGGTTTGGATTGCAACATAAGCATCAGCGTGTGGCCAACCGTCTGGTTATTTGGACGGTGTGGATCAAAATGGGTGGATGGTGTGGATGAAGATGGGTGTATAGTGTGGATGAAACACACATCTCCGTGGGTCCCACGGATTTTGCAGCTGCACAGATGCATAAGATAGCACTATTTATATTTAATATGCATGCACTGCATACGTGTGCATGTATGCATTTAAAAACGTCCAGGGACCCGACGTTCCCTGATGGACGGCCTGCATGTGGCACATCCATACCTCGTGCGTGGGAGGAAAGCAGTCGCATAAAGGTGGGCCACGTCCAGACCTTGGACGGTCTGGATCTAACGTAGGTATCAGGTGGGTCCCTCATGGGGCCACCTCATACATCTAGCATATATAATATTATATCAACCTCATGTGTCTCTGACATACTTTATTAACGTTACGTACATTTGGTATGTACGTATATAGACATACATGCATCTGACGCCACATGCATTTGGTGTATGTGTACCACACGTATCACTATGCATATCAAATCAATGTGGGTTACACGTGGCATCAAGGTCGGCCATGTGATGGGCGGCTTGGATGAATCATGGAGATCCATGGCTGATGGAGGGATGGTCTGGA
Organism: Magnolia changhungtana; assembly: GCA_030180095.1. NCBI lineage: Eukaryota > Viridiplantae > Streptophyta > Magnoliopsida > Magnoliales > Magnoliaceae > Magnolia > Magnolia changhungtana. The sequence goes on along the minus strand of JASAUF010000445.1, from coordinate 4,679,248 downwards.
TGCAATCCATATATGCACCTTTCTTCATATATCTTGGGTATATATATATATATATATATATATATATATATATATATATATATATATATATAGCAATTCCACGTGCACCCTGCTGGGTTGATAAAAGGCATAAGTCGGAGGTGGGGTCCACATGTGTGGGACCCACCGTTTTCAGTCAGGTACAATACTATTTAAAACTGCAAGTACTTCGTATATATATGTGGTGTGTTTTTTTTCTTCTTTTGAAAGTGTCCAGGGCCTGCTCAACTGACGGTAGGCCTGGCTGAGCCACGTCATCAAGGTGGGGTCCACTTACGAGACCCACCACTACTGCTAGGTGGGACCCACCAGTGGATGCAGGGTGTGGCCCCATAGCGTCTGTGCGGGGCCCACGATCAGGGCAGCAACCTGATTCGAGCGAGGCCCACCTGCATTTGGTGAAGCCCAGCCGAACTTTGGTGAGGGCCAAAGCCTATTTGCTTCTTCTTCTGCCAACATGCTCAGCCCATTTTTAACTCTCCTTTTTGGCTGAAATTTCAGCTGCATGATCAGCCGTTTTAACTCCATATTAGGCCTAGTTTTCAAGCCAACCCAAGGCCTGTTTTTCGGCCCGACGTTTAGCTATCGCATGGCCTGTTTATGGGCTGGTTCTCGGCTCATCCCATAACCTAAAGCATGGCCGGTTCTGGCCCTGTTTCAGCCTGGTGAACGGCCCTGATGGGGGTCTGATTTCAGTCCAGATGTTGCCTGTCCCAGGGCCATTTTCAGCTCGACTTTAGGGTCCATCCAAGGCTCTTCTTTCAGCCTATCTTCATGCCGGGAAACGACTAGTTTCAGGTTGGGTTTTCAGCCATAAGCAGAGCTTATTTTTGAAGGTTGAACGCGGTGTGAGCGAGGTGTGGTGGAGCTTTGTTTTGGGCTCATTTTAGAGTTTCCAAGAAAAAAGGTGGAGGAGTTTCGTCGGGTCTGACCCGAGCTAGATCCGACACGCCACAACCACGACTTTCTCTCTCTCTCCCTCTCTTCACTTCTCTTTCTTTCTTTTTCTTTCCCTCTGTCACTCAAGTGCTGTGGCTGCAAACTCACACTGACTCAGCTCGGTCCGTTTTCCACGGACTGAGCGGGGACAGTGCGCGTTGAGCTTACCAAACGCTCACCCTAGCACTCTGTTTTCTCTCTCTTTCATCTCCTTTCTCAACTCACTTCCTGTGTGAAGTCTGAGAGGCTGAACCTCTCTTATATAGGCAGGGAGGGGGAGGATCCAGTGGCTGGGATTTGCTCTGCAAATCTTCCAGCGATGGCCGCCGGTGGCAGCCTCTGTTTTTCCCGAAACGGAAACCGCGGCGGTATTTTCTGGGGTTGTTTTTGAGGGGAGGGAGCTGCTCCTTGGCTGGCGGTGCACGTCGAAAATACTCTGGGTAAACCGACGCCGCCCATCCCTTAATACCAGCGGTCCGATCGGATGCTGTTATTTGTGATAAAACGGACAGTCAGTAATTGATCTTCTTCGTTTGTTTTCAGGGGGCCCCATCGCTATACGGTTTTGTTGGGGTGGACCCTACCGACAAAATGAACGGTCTGGATTGTTCGGAAAATCCCCCAGATGGCTCACTTTGGGGCCTGGAATTCAAACTTCCAAATGGCGGGAGGGATCACAGCCATATTTGGGTCCTTACTCTTACCCGGGTGGTAGAGTCCTTGGAGTTTCAACACCGAGTCAAGGGTTCGAGTACCCACGGTGGTGAAATCCCATGGCGTGCGTGTGTGGGGTGTGTGCGCGTGTGGCGTGAGTGTGTGTGCATGTGTAAAAGAAAAAAGAAAAAAGATCACAGCCATATTTGAGATTTTTGCTCGGTCAAGGGTAGTTTGATCGAGCAACTCCTTCCGGTGCACCGCCTGTGCTTGTATTCTAAGGTGCACACGCACCATAGGTGGGGTCCATTGTAGCATTTTCGTTGGATCTACTCTGACCAATTGATTTGAGGTCCCTATATAGGGGCCCTGGCCTAGTTTGGGGCGGGCCGAGGCCCAAGTGGGCCGTTTCATACCATTTAGGGCTGAATTTGGCCCGAATGACGTGATCCGATGGTCAAGAGGACTTGATACTTGTTTTTAATGGTTAAATACGCATTTACAACACATAGATACCATGTTGGTTATCTACCGACATTCGTGGTTTGAGTTTTTGAAATAATGCCAACAGAGTTGTCTTAAAAATTGATATGGCTTAAGTTATTTGATCACGCTTACCTCTTTGACTAGTGTGGAGTGTAAGCTGAACCCTCAGAGTCGTGGCAGATTGTCTCAATGCTGCTTGGGAAATCCTGCCCTGTAATAGGTTAAGTCAAGTCATTAGGTTGACAGGTCTCAAATTTTTAATAATCGTGGGTTTAAAAGGTAACGCCCGAGTATCAAGGGTATGGGGTGTTACATGTGAATAGGACAATGGCAAATAATCGAAATAAAAACGAAATATATAAAGAATATAAAATCTCAATCGTTCAAGTATTGAAACCTTGATTCTAAATAATTTGTAGGATAACCTTCACCTAAAATATTAGGCAGGACAACCTTATTTCACAAATGTCTTTAAAATTAATCTTTCAAACTAGCATGAGAAGATAAAATAAATACAGCATTTACCATAAGAATGAAATAAATAACATTCACCACAAAAAAAAATAAAGCATTCACCGCAAGGCACAAGGGGTTATATTGGTTTGGTGCTTTAAAAACTACACATCTCTACTCCCAAAATTATTATCCTCGTAATTTTGACTTTCACTATAACAAGGTTTTCACAAGTTCACCTTAACAACCTTATACAGTTCCTTATGATTTTTACGAGCTCACCATAATAAAACTATTTTTGTGATTTTCACGAGCTCACTCAAAATGAATGGATTTTTATAAGTACCTAACCTAAGGTCTTTCTAGGATTATATCACCTATTGTTTAGCAAATACATAGTTCAACTAGTCTTGAAACCGAGGGACGTCTTCTTGAGATGATAAGCTGATCTTCAGACATGTAGAGTAGTTTTGACCTAATCGTACTTATGATTTGACCGGTATCACTTTTGTTTCACGAAATTTGACAACCATATGTGTGCTAAACATATAAGCACTTACAAGGTTCGATGCCATCAAGTAGGCTTCGATGTCATCGAAGTCGGCTCGATGCCATTGAAGACTGTTTGATGTCATCGAAGTGTGTTTGATGTCATCGAAGGCTTAGTCGATGTCATTAGTAATATCCGGATTTTAATATTTGGTCACTGGAATGTGTCACGCCCCAAACTCGGAAACTTGGCTCACAAAATTCTCGATCGCCGAATCCGGCGTCGACAGCCTCCATAATATCTCATTCTCAGCTTCCAGCGCTCATACGCCAGATTCTAATCATTGGAACCTACAAAGAGAATTTTTAGTGTGATTTTTTTAAAAAAAAAATTTTATAATGGAGCATAACCAAGTCATAAACAATAACATCAACACCACATATCCACTAATATAAACATTCGAGTATAATGCTGAAAGAAAAATACATATATCAATAATCAAAGCTCCAAAAGACAGCCGCACACTCCAAGCTCAACGCTGTTGCGACTTAATGCCACCTGCACACATCTATTGTGCATAAGCTTATAGAAAGCTTAGAGGGTGGTGTAAGTGTGTGCCCAAGGTAAGTGTCAATGCAATATCAGAGCAATGCGGAAACATGCTGGTAAGTTCATAAATATCGTCAGCCTTATCCAGGCTATGCCATGCAAATAAGCCAATATCATATACTAAGGAAGCAATGTAGATCAGTTATGCAATGCGGAGACATAATAAGCCAAATATCATATGTCGAGGATGCAATGTAATATACAAATCCTGATGAGTCCACGAATACCGTCAGTCATATTCAGGCAATGCAATACAGAAGCATAGTAAACCAAATACTAAGTGCTGAGGATGCAATGCAATATACGGTGCGAAAGAAATGACCAAACTGGAGTGTGAAGTCAGGATGATAGTACCTAATATCGCAAGTTGTGGGGTCCATCACAAGAGACTTCTATCCAAACCAGTCTCATACCTAAATTTGGATAGTTAGACTCAATGTGGTAAACTCCTGATCTCGGGTTAATTGTGCGCCCAATCGAAATTTTGGCCATTGCGAAGGTACACATATCAAATTAGTTATGCACCATCAGCCCGAGTGGTTAGTGAATGATTAAATGAATAGTAAAATGTTGAGTATGCAACTCCTACTCAATAAATCCACATATCAGTACCGTACTTCTTTAGAATCATCACTGGGTCTAGTACACTTTACGCCACCTGCCGCCCCATCAAGCCCACAACTGGGTAAGTGGAAGAGACCTCACCATCCGTCTGCCAATATCGGCCCGGCTCATCGATAGCGGACCCACTCCTCAAGTTGGTCAGACTCCGCCTAACATTGCCTACTCCCTCAGGTGGGTAAGACCATACCCCCTCCTAGCCGACCACGACACAGTGGGAAGGGTGGCCTCCTGGTATTCGGCACTCGACACTCATGTCTTCCACTCAGTCTAGACATTGGAACATCCCATGGCCACGAGAGTTTAGGGACTTTCACCCACGGACATCTAAAGTGTTCATATGCTCAAAGTAAACATTTCTAGTGTCTCATCTAGCCATCTACGATATGCTTGTGGAGGCCGCAGCCCTGATATTGCTAGGGTGCCAAATGATCATGTCACAAAATGTGAGACACATGAGCCATACCATCAAGTCATGTATTAAACCTAGGCGTACCACACGTTCATGTGGGGCAACTCCGTCTCTTAGAGAGTCCCATAAACAATTAGCCCAACGGCACATGCTAATCTCAATCACTCCTCATAACAAGCATGCGAATGATGCATATAGGCATGTATCATGAAGCATACTAAGCATGATTATCATCACATACATCATCGTGGGCCTGTATAAGGTAGCCCATGACCCTTAATAATGAACGAGTGGTGTGCATATAATCACATACACATGGTGAGTCTTACACATCATAATTGGGTCTCGCACATACAAGGGGCTCCACACAATCACAATGGGCCTCATATAATCACAATGAGCGTCGTACAATCACAATGGGCCTCATATAATCACAATAAGCCTCATATAATTACACGATGAGCCCCAAACAATCACGATGTGCCTCACATAGTCACAATGGGCCTCATACAATCACAATGTTATGCTAACACATACTCAATGCGTATACCAATCATAGTTGTAATCGATAATCGGCTTATATATATAGCGGGGTTCATAGAAGGACAACAGATCTAATCCATAACATGAGGATCGGTCCTCAACAGTGGATATACCAAACCTGATACCACCGATCTTTCCACCTACGGTGACGATGCTCTCCTCATATCAAGGATGAGCCTAGATGGCTTACTCATATCGATGGGCCTAGATGGCTTACTCATATCAATGATTGGCTTAAGATGGCCTACTCATATCAAGGATGGGCCTAAGAACAAGGAGGGGCTTCCTTACCCGTTCCATCACGTAGCAATCTGGGCTTCTAAGGCTTGGGTGGTCCTATAGGGTATGGTGGAAAGCATCATTATCAAATGGGGGTCCAACGAATTGGGATAGCCTAATCAAGGGAAATATGAGTAATATAATCATCAATGGGTGGAGAAATATGGGTAATATAATCATTAATGGGGGGGGCAATGGTTAAGGTTAGCCTATTAAGGGGAGATGAGAATGGGCCTAACAACGGGCCCTAGGGAGAGTTACAATGTGGATATCTAACCATCATTGCTCATACAACGTGGACATTAAACCATCATTGCTCCCAAAGCATGACCCATTTAATATCAACTAAGAACATGGATGGGCATCATAAACATCATTACATCATGGTGGAATCATACATCACAATGGGCCTCATGTACATCACCTTGGGCCTCACACAAGGGCTTTATATACATCGCATTGGGCCTCACTCATGGGCCTTATATAGATCACATTGGGCCTCATACTTGATATCACAATGAGCCGCATCACATGTGCCTAATGCACATCACAATGGGCCGCATCACATGGGCCTAATACACATCATAATGGGACAATCACCATGGGCCACATATAATCATAATGGGTCTCATACAATCACAATGGGCTTCATCACATAGGCCTCACATATCACAATAGGCCTGCTTCACATGGGCCTCAAATATAATCTCAATGGGCCTTACACAAGGGTCTCATACATCAAGTGGGCTGCATCACATGGGCCTCAAATACGTCGCATCGGGCCTCGTCCACGGACCATAAATACATCACAATGGACCTCTCTCACGGGCCTCATATACATTAAGTGGGCCACAACCCATGAGCCTCGAATGAATCACAATGGGCCACAACCCATGGGCCTCCAACATATCATGAAGGGCCTCTCATTCGGGCTCAATATATATATCACATAAAGGTAGGACCCACTCACACTATATTTTCATTTTATTATATCTACACCATACATCTATTCTTAGAGATTCTTATAGAGCATTACCCAAAAATGAATCATACCAAAAGATCGTCTGGACCATACCACAAATAACAGTGGAGATAATGATTTTCGCTGTAAACAATTCACCGAGCCCGCCATAACGTTTATTTTCCATCCAATCTGATCATAAGGTCACAAAGACCTGGATTAAGAGGAAAACAAATTTCATATTGATCAAAAGCTTCTGAGATCCCCAACGGGATTTCAATGGTAGACATTCAATCCCTCTGATTGCAGTCTGGTCCGTCTGATAGACGGTGGGGGTATAAAACATATACATTAGCGGTGGGTCCCACCATCTAGCCATCTGGACGGTGTGGATAAGACCCATCACCAAATTGGCCCCACATGAAGCACCGTCCATGAATGGACGGTGTGGAGACAGAATACATACATCATCGTGGGCCTTACCCGTCCAGCAAAACCAACGGATGGCTAGACATCAGATTCATCACGGTTAGGCTCCACACGGCTTGTCTAGATGGACGGTGTGGATACAAACACATACTCAGGGTGCGCCCCATACCACACCGTCCAGATGGACAACATGGATACAAAATATTTAAAAAAATCAAGGTGGGTCCCACCCGCCCACACGTGTCACATGTGTGGGGTGGGCCTACATCTCATAACAGATGGGCGGTGTGTATAAAACACATACGTCATGCGGTGGGGTCCACGCCCCCAAACGGATGGACAGTGTAGATAAAACAAATACATCACTGCACATATCATGGTGGATCACACTGTCCCACGTACATGTGGATGGTGAGAATGAAACCCATACTCCAGGGCCCCACGTCCTTAGATGTACGACGTGGATGGCGTAGATAAAACACTTACATCACAATGGATCCCACGTGGTGGGCCATCCCACTGTCATACGTGCTGACATGTGGATAAAACAGACCTCATATGGGTCACACTGTTGATAGTGTATACAACACAACACAAGGTGGGGTCCCACGTCAGCTTGGATGGACGGTATAGATAAAACAGATATATCATGTGGGACCCACGTCCCTATACAGGATGGCACGTACATCATAGGTGGGTCCCACGGAGATGGACTATTGGTATAAAACCCATACATCAGGTGGAGCTTCCACTATCCAGACAGTGGACGGTGTGGATTTATAAATCAAGGTAGGCCCCACGTTGTGGGGATATAACACGTATATCAGGTTAGGGCCCCACCGTCCCTCACTGGACGGTGGATGACATGGATGAAAGGCATACTTTAGGTGGGTCCACACGTGTGGCCCACTTGCTTTAGATAAAGCAGGTATTTGTGTTTTCCCTTCGTCTAGGGAAAATGGATTTCCAGCGGACGGACGACCCTGGATGGGGCATGCCATTAGGATGGCCCCCACATCTAGCAACGGACAGACAATGTGGATTTCACATACATCAGGGTGGGTCCACGTGGTGTGGCCCATCAGAGTCTTGGATCAACTGATATTTTGTGTTTTTCCTTCATCTAGGCCTGTCTCGAAATGGACAGTAAGGTGGACTCCACCAATTGGACGGTGGATGTCTCATACATGCATCATCAGGTGGGCCATCATACAAGGGAAGAGAGAGAGAGAGAGAGAGAGAGAGCGGAGATGGGAGGAGCTCCACCACTATGAGCTCCTCCATGGACATGCATACATCAAGATGGGCCCCAAAATTCATGTGGACCCTAAATCACAACCAAGATCCAGCGCCTTGAACACCCATCGTTGGATCTTCTAGGCTCCTTGATCTCCCGAGCTCCTAAGCTTCTTCTTTGATAAAGGATGATGAGAATTGAAGGGTTAGATGGTGAGGATTGAGGGGGGTAGGAAGTAGGCCATACCTAGCTTCTCCTTATCCCTTGAAATGCTTGGACGTTCCTCTCTCTTGGATTGCTTGGGATGGAGTGAGAAATGAGAGAGAGAGGAGTGATAGATGGGAGAGAGGGATAATGATGGGTGTAAGGAAGGAATGGGTGGAGAGAGAGAGAGGGGGTTGACTTTGGATGAAAGATGTATGAGTTGTCATACCTTATTGGTAAGAGAGGGATGAGTTGGTACTTGACTTGTGATGGGATGTGTACTTGATTGATTGATGTGAAAGGTGGTAGAGATTCTCTTGGGTTTTGCAAATGCGTGGCATTTTTTCGAAATATGAGCGGCCCCACAACTCCTAACCTGGGTATCGCATCGGGCGTGAGACGCGGCGTTGGAACCGTGGCGACGGCGCGGACGTAAGGGTACAAGTCACGAGTCGCCAGAATTTGACGAGGAGGATCGCGAGAGTCTATGGAATTGTACGGACTAGGATACGGGCCTTGCAGCTCTCCCCTCCTAATAAAAATTTCATCCTCAAAATTTACAGAATAGACAAGGGAAGAGGAGGCATCATAATATATATATATATATATATGTTAAGGCACAATCAATCTACAAAAGGATAGGAATAACGCTCTCTAATCTCAACCTCGCGCTTCCAAGATGCCTCATCAACACTATGGTGACCCCTACTGAACCTCAGATGCTGGATTAGAAACGATCGAAACTGGGATACCTTGCAACCTCACAATCTCATCAATGACTAATCTAACAAGATGATCCTAATGCCTGGTCGCGCGAATCATCGGCAACTCCTCTTGACAATTGAGGGTCCTGCTGAGCTGCATAAAACTTGCCCTAGGCTTACGAGGGAGGTGTATGTCCCCCCCTTTTGACGTTGTTGCTGCTAAAAATAGGGGCACTCATGCTTACGATGCCCCATCTTACCACATCTGAAGCAAACACCCATGAATGGTCTCCTTGGTGGTGCTGAAGGTGCTGCTGGCGCTTGAAAGGATGGACGGTTCCTGTGCCTCTACTGCCGTCAACGTTGCTGCTGCTGGGAACTACTAGAGGGGGCCTTCCTCCTCCAGTCTCATCTGTGGTTACGGACCCTCTGTGAATCGATCCATTTGCCTTGTAAATCTGGGCCATCTGAACTACTTGCTCAAAGGTCGGGAGCATGTGTCCGACGACATGACTTTTGATGCCAAAACGTAAGCCGTTCTCAAAAAGGCGGGCCTTCCGCTCCTCATCATCAACCAAATACAGCGTGAACCTCGATAATGCCACAAAACGAGCCACATACTATGCCACATACATGTCTCCCTGTACCAGAGTCTCGAACTCTAATGCTCGCTGCCGACGAATATGGTCGGAAAAATACTGTCGGTCAAATCGATCTACAAAATCCTCCCAGGTCCACTCAAACTCGACTCCCGTTGATCGGGCAACTGATTCCCACTAGTGCTCAACCTCACCCTAGAGAAGAAATACAGCTAACCAAACCTGTTGTTAGGTCATACATCTCATGATGTCAAAAATCTTCTCCACCTCGGAGTGCCACCTTTCGGCTGCTGTTGGGTCTGGCTCACCGTGGAAGCGCGGGGGGTCGAGCTATCGGAAGTATCGAAGAAGGGCGCTCGGGCGCTCCTACTCTGCCTGGGTTGGCGTAACAGTGAGGTGCCTGCCTTGCCCTTGGAGGGCGGCTGTCACGCCTGCAACATCTGTTATAGCTGGGAGGCACTCACTGGTACGGTTGGATCCGCACCGGTCTCAGCTAGAGGAGTGACATCCTCAAGAGGGGAAGTAGGAATCTCCGGTGGTGGCGTGGGAGTCGCAAGTAGTGGAGCGGGAGTCGCTCAAGTCGCTCTCTTAGGCGACATGTCCTACAAAGGTGCCTATAAACCTTAAGAATCCTTGAAGGCTCAAACGTTAGGGAACTAAACCAGAAGGTTATGCACTCGGGTCCTAATTATTCTAAGTTCTCAACAATCATAAAGTGTAAGGTAGCTATTAACAGATATGTGATGTTATCCTCGGGTATTCCCAAGTTATGCTCATATACCAACTTCTGTCACGCCCCAAACTTGAAAATCGGGCTCACAAAATTCTCGATCACCGAATCCGGTGCCGACAGCCTCCATAGTATCCCATTGTCGGCTTCCAGCGCCCATACGCCAGATTTTGATCCTAGGATCCTACAAGGAGGATTTTTAGTGTGATTTTTTTTTTTTTTTGTAATGTAGCAAGGCTAAAAAAGTTTGTAAGATGGTGGAGCCCCATAATTAGTGTCTCTCTTTGAAACATTAACTCCTCCCTATATATTGATTATCCCAGAGGAGGTGAAAGAGAGCCTTGGACGTCCCTAACATTGGGCATCACCACCTTAGAGAGAAAGAAAGGAAAAATAGAGAAGAAAAGGGAAGGGGAGAGAGAGAGAGAGAGAGAGAGAGAGAACCTCTCTCCCCATTCATTATTTTCCATCCACGCATCTACAAGTGTGGGGTTCATGTAATAATTCATTTTTTTGTGCACAAGTAGGTACACGAGTACTCATCCACATGTACATTTTAGTGTGTGTTCTTAGTAAATAAATTTTTATTTAATTTAGAGATAAAATTACATAGATGTGTGTGCATACACACACACACACACTTATACACATATGCAAATCATAATTATTATCAAGCCTTCATATATCTTCATATACTCAATCAATATTATCAATCCAACCATTGAGAATACCCTTTAAAGACAAATTAAGCTATCCAACCATACATTTTTAATATGGACCATCACATCATCGTGAAATAGACAAAGGATCCATCTGAACGATTTTCACCTGATCATCTACGATTCCAAACCTTTCATTTTAACCCTAATATACTAAAAAATGGTTTACATTGTTAAAATCTAATTCTAATGATTACTAAGACACTATCGATCATCTAAAGTTTTCTACAATGTACATATTCCTACCGTACACCATTCTTTAAATAAACATATTTTTGTGATTCCAATCGTGATACAAATTTAACCAATACTTATTCAACCTAGTTCAACTATATATTGTTAATCTCGACATCAAATTCACATAATCAATTGTCTATCATAATTATTATCATTGCGTTCCTCAGGCGATCCCCAACAAATATATCAGTTCACTTTTTATATTGGATCACATTTGAACCTAACTTTGGAGCTCTCAAATCATCTTGAAATAATCTTATGGATTCTATAGTTGCTAAAACAAAAGCGAATTCAGTATTTGCATTTAGACCCTGTATTGTACACTTTCACATGATAGATCGCATTCCGACCATCAATCTGAAAGATTGAACATACATATACCTTAACACCCCAAGAAACCCCATGGACCTTGAATTGTGATTTTAAAGGCGATCCAACCATTATTTTCAAACCTGATCTCTTTTAGCCATTTAGTCAAGAACAACCAATTTAAAAGCATGTTTTGACGATCCAACTGCATGTTTTGGTGGGCCACTAAACACTAAGACCTATGATCAAGTTTCACACAATCTCTAATTGATCTACATGTATGAATTTAGGCCAAGATATACCAACGCACAGACGAATACACAAACCAAGAGCAACGAGATTTCTTCTAGCACACAGAGATAGCGCTCTCTTCTGATTTCTTCATTTGAACTATCTTTAATCTAGGAGAGATCTTCTCCAATGAATCTAAACTGTCGAAGAGAATGGTCTCAATTGTTTAATTATGACCATGCACTTTCTGCATGTGCAGGCAATCTAACAAAAAATTTCATCATGCAAAATTATCGAGCTCACAGCTAGAATCTTTTAAAATAATAGAGAAAACAACAAAGATCATGATTGTAATCTTGGGTAGATTATAAGAAGGCTGTGAGCGCCAAAGCTCCGTCTTCCTTCCTAATTTTCTCATAAGCTTATGGTGGCGGGAGAAGGAATAAAATTCCAGAACCCACCAGACAAATTGATCTGAACCATCGATTTCTCATGGCCCTAAGCTTCTTTTTGTCAATCTGGACCATCTAGAAGAAGCGAGATGTCGAGATCTAACCGTTATATAAATCTGTCATTAACATTCACCATCTTCTTCATCAAGAAACATTAATTGTAGAGTCTTGGAAATTCATGATTTCCAAATCCAATTTGATCATAGTAAGGCCCATCTTATTAGTGTATGATCACAGGCTATTTAACTAATATTAGAAGCAACATTTAGAAACAGTAACATAAATGTACACAACATTAAAAAAAAATTTCATGCCTCTAGAATGTAAATTGCCCAAAAAATTGACACTAACTTCTCTCACGAATCCTCTTTTCATTGCAATTCTAGAATCAAAACCTAAGAGATTTTATAAAACTCCTCCTCAACAATGAGAGAGCGATCATAATCGAAGAGTGATAGAGAGGAATCAGTGCATTAGGTTTGTAACCAAGTTGCAACTGAGTTAAGACTGACTCAAGCTAAATTCGAGTCAGGTTCGAGTTAAGTTAGCAACACGAATCGGTGAGTGATCCTTCCTTATTGACTTCTTTTAACTGGTTCTAAGTTTTGTTTCCTTTTCTCTAATTATAAAATTAAGAATAGTTTTCTTTTTTAATTTTCCTAATTAAGTGTTCAAGATTCATGATAATAGATCTCTCCTAATCCCTTCATCTCTAATTAAACTCTATATACCTTCATTTTAGTTTTAGCATGACCCTTTTTATTTGGGGTTAGCCCTTTTTTACTTTTGACAAGAACTTTAGATATGGGAATAGCCATTTTCCTTCCCTTTTGAAGTGAGGCTATCCTTTAGCACTCTAGCTTAGATTTTACGGTTTAGGTTTCATCTCTTTCATTGTCTGTTACCTTGAGTTATAGTCATTTTGTTGGAATCTTAAATTTTAATTCTTTGGTGTGATTTCCTTGAAGTTATCTTTGGAATCTTGACTACTCGTGTGATTTCTTGAATTGTCTTATGTGTATCATTCTCTTAAGTTGTTAATTCCTATTTTGAAGTCATGATTGAGTAGGGATTGTCTATCATATTTTTTCATTCATGAAATTTGCATGCATCATGATCATGATGTGCTCAAAACGTGATTTGTTTGGTTGCATTGTAATCGTGGAATGCTTGGAAATTGATTAGCTTGCAATATCATGGCATAATAATGGAATTTGATTTGGATATTTGAAATTAAAATTATGAATAGTCGGAATTAATTTTGGTTGGATAACGGATTGGTGAGCATGTCGAGATTGCTCATTGACATACATATAAGTACTGTCGCTTCGTTGGACCGATTAGGTGAGCACACAAGGATGGTAAAATGTACCTGATGTCATAGCCATCTGAGATCTTGTCGCTCCATTGGATCAGTGACCATGTAAGGATTGCTTATCAGTGTGTATGTTAGGATTGCCGCATCGCTGAACTAATTAAGTGAGCATGTAAGGAGTGAAAAAGGTACCTAATGTTAGAGTTGTACGAGATCCTGGAAAGTAAATAAATTGAATTTATGTACACACCTCACTGGACCGATTAGGTGAGCATGATAAGATTTTAAACGGTACCTAATGTTAGAACCATGCGATTTCATGAAAATTTGGTTAAATTGAATCTGATTGTGATGGAATATACAATTGCTTATATCATTACATTCATACTGTTATAACATCACGGTTCATTCATGACATCATTGTATGAACTTCATTTGTTGGGATTTGAGTTGCGAAATCATACAGATCTAGATCTAGGATAACAATCCAATGGTGCCAAGTAAACACAAAAGCATACAGATTTAACGTGAAAAACCCTTGTGGGAAAAAACTACGGCACAAAGCGACAGAAATTTTCACTATGAAAGCATAAATTACAAAGATAGAGGACTTACCCGACTTGAGCAATCCTCAAACCCCTCCTTCTTTCCACCCCTTGAAACCCTAGAACCATTTTAGAAATACTTAAAACCTCTTAGAATCACTCCTAGTCCCGTATACATGCCTATTTATAGGTTTAGAAAGAAACATAGTTTGATGTCATCGAAGAAGGACCAAAACTGTCCAGCAACTGGGGCTGAAAAACGTGGAAAAATTCGATTTCATTGAGTTTGCTTCGATGTCATCTTGCTTGCTTCAATGACATCGAAGCTGGTTTGATGTCATTGAACTAGCAATTTATAGATTTAAGACATCTATCAGTAGCAATCTCCACCATGTCTTCAATCTCTAAACGTATAGCTTCTTGTCCCCTTCTCTTATCTCTGCCTCGCATCATAGCTTTATCAACGCTTCTCGTGCACACTCCGTCCTTTTTTTACGCCATTGCCAAGTCTAGAGTAGTTACACAGAACTTGAACTTCTCTGTATGAATGACCTTGATAAGCATATCTGCTGGATTCACGCTGGTGTGAATCTTCTCCAGTGTTACGTCTCCTTCCTCAAGCACCTATCGGATATAATGGTGACGAACATCAATGTGTTTAGTACGTGAGTTATAAACAGAATTTTTAACCAAATTGATAGTGCTCTCGCTATCACAATTAACTGATACGGCCTCCTGCCGAAGCCCTAACTGATTTATCATGACTCTGAGCCAGACACCTTCTTTAAACACTTCTGTCACTACCATATATTCTGCTTTGGTCGTGGAAAGAGTCACCACAGATTGAAGCTTCGACATCCAAATGATTGCTCCACCTGCCAGTACAAATGAGTAACCTGAAGTCGACTTCCTGAAATTCAAACTGTCTGCATAGTCTGAATCCACATACCCTACCAACTTTGCCCCTGTCTTCTTAAAAGTTAAGATGTAGTCTTTCGTACCTCGAATGTATCGAAGTAGCCATTTCACCGCTTCCCAATGTTGCCTGCCGGGGTTTGACATGTATCTGCTCACAATACTGTCTGCCTATGAAATATCTGGTCTCGTACAGACCATAACATACATTAAACTGTCAACCGCATTCGAATAAGACATATGAGACATAACCTACTTTTCCTCATTTGATTTAGGAAATTGTTCTGAGGAAAGCTTGAAGTGAGCCATGTGGGGAACGCTCATTGGCTTTGCCTGGTCCATCCCATACTTGATCAACACATTTTCAATGTATTCTGTATGTGATAACCAAAACCTGCTTTTTTTCCTGTCTCTATGAATATCTATGCGGAGAACCCTCTTTGCAGCCTCCGGATCTTTCATCTCGAATGTCCCTGATAACTGAGTCTTCAATACGTTAATTTTAGACATATAATGACTGACGATCAACATATCATCAACATACAATACTAGGATGATGAATTTTTCATCACTTAGTGTCGTGTAATAGACACAATGATCGTATTCGCTCTGAGTAAATTTCTGACTCACCGTGAAAGAATCAAAATTTTTATACCACTGCCTATGCTACTGTTTTGGGCCGTACAACGACCTCATTAACCTGCAAACTTTTTTCTCTGCCCATTTAACTTCGTAGCCCTTTAGTTGCTTCACGTGATCTGCTCTTCTAATTCCTCGCGCAGGAATGCAGTCTTGACATCCATTTGTTCCAACTCGAGATCGTATTGGGTATTCATCACCAACACGAATCTGATAGACACCTGCTTAACCACCAGTGCGAATATCTCTATGAAGTCGATTCATTCTCTCTGAGCATAACCCTTTGCTACCAACCTTGCCTTCTATCTATCCTGTTTCCTTTTGAATAACCACTTGCATTCGATCACTTTTCGGCCCACTGGAAGCTCCACCAGCTCTCATGTGTAATTTTTGTGCAATGAGTCCATCTCATCGTCCATAGCTGCCTTTCACTTTTCTGCATTAGGCTCATTGAGATCCTCCTAAATAGTAGACGGGCCCCCCTTATCTGTAACGAGGGCATATGCAATATTAGAGTCGTCCTTGTATCTTGTCGGTAACCTACGATCACGCGGTGAGTTTCTTCTCACAGGTGGCTGCTCCACCTGATCCTATACCTCTGTTTGCACATTTGTCCCTGCCTGAGTATCATCCGTATCAATCTGGACGTTTACGATCAACCTTCTGGTTCCTCTTCCTCCTCTTGATACTCTTACGAAATAGGGAGCTTTCATCGAATCTGACGTCACGACTAGTGATGACCTTGCGTGTGACCTTGTCGAATAACATGTAACCTTTCACACTAACATCATAGCCAACAAAAATATATTTTTTTGGCTCTATGGTCTAGCTTATCTTTCTCAATTGATGGTACATGAGAGTAAGCCTCACAACCAAATATGCACAAATCTGAGTAGTTCAGCTTATGACCACTCCATACTTTCCTTTGAGATTTTACATTCAATTACCGTATAAAGAGATTGGTTCATCAAATAGTAAGTCGTGTTCATGGCCTCAGTCAATGAGTCCTTGCCTAACGCAGCATTACTTAACATACATTGGGCCCTCTCCAAGATAGTCCGATTCATTCACTCAGCCACACCGTTTGGTTCGGGCATGTGGTGCACTATGTTGTGCCTAATGATCCCTTCATCCTTGCAATATTCATTAAACTCAGTGGAAGTGAATTCTCCACCTTTATTAGTCCTTAAAACCTTTATTTTTCGCATTGACTATTTTTCTAGCATTGCCTTCTGTCACGCCCCAAACCCAGAGATCGGATTCACAGGAATCCAAATCGCCAAATTCGGTGCCGACAGCCTCCGTAGTACCCCATTCTCGGCTCCTAGCGCCCATACGCCAGATTCCGATCCTGGGATCCTACAAGGAGGATTTTCAGTATGAATTTTTTTGTAATGGAGCACAACCAAGTCACAAAATAACAACACCACATATCCACTATATCAAAAACTTTAAGTACAATGCTGAAAGGGAAATACACAAATTGAAAATCAAGCTCCAGAAGACCGCTGTACGCTCCAAGCTCAACAATGCTGCAACCTAACATCACCTGCACGCATCTATCGTGCATAAGCTTATAGAAAGCTTAGATGGTGGTGTAAGTGTGTGCACAAGGTAAGTGTCAAGTAAGCAATATCAGAGTAATCAGAGTAGCGGGAATACTAGCAAGCCCATAAATCATACAATATCAGAAATAAGCAAAAATATAGACAAGTCCATGAGTCAATCAATATCAGAATACGCATTATAAAACATCTATGCAAATGAAGAGTCATAAAGAGTCAAACATCAGATGCCAAAGATGCGATGCAGTACGCAATTCCTAATGAGTGCACGAATACCGTCAGTCGTATGCAGACCGTATAAACGCATAAACATAGTAACCTGGAATGACATATGCAGTAGATGTAATGCGCTGTGCGGTGCGAATGGAATGACCATGCTGGAGTGTGAAGTCGGGATGATAGTACGTAGTATCGCAGGCTACGGGATCCACCACAAGGGACTTCTATCCAAACCAGTCCCATACCTAAATTTGGATAGTCAGACTCAATGTGGTAGACTCCTGATCTCAGGTTAGTCGCGCGCCCAACCGAAATCCTAGCCATGCGAAGGTACACGTAACGAATAGTTGCGCACTACCAGCCCGAGTGAATAGTGAATGAATGAATGAATGAGTATGTCACTCCTGCTCAATAAATCCACATATCAGTACGGTTCATCTCTGGGATCATCACCGGGGTCTATTACACTCTACGCCAGCTTGTCGCCCCTATCCAAGCGCACAACTGGGTAAGTGAAAGAGACCTCACTATCCGCCTGCCAATATCGGGCCCGGCTCGTCAATAGCGGACCCATTCCTCAAGCTGGTCAAACTCAACCTAGATATTGCCCCCTCACTCAGGCGGGTAAGGTCACACCCCTCCCCAACCGACCACGACACAGTGGGAGACGCGGCCTCCTGGTATTCGGCCCTCGTGCGCTCATATATCCACTCGGTCTCGACGTTGGAGTCATCTCCTGGCCGCGGAGGTTCAGGGATTTTCACCCAGGGACATCTATGACGCCCGTATGCTAGAACCAAACATTTCCGGTGTCCCGTCTAGCCATCCACGATATGCCTGTGGAGGCCACGGCCCTGATGTCGCTAGGGCGTACAATGATCAAGTAACATGTATGCGAGATGCATGACTCACACCGTACAAACATGCAGCAATCTCGCGCATACCATGTGCTCATGTCGGGCACTCCATCTCATATGGAGTCCCGTAAATGTCTCTGCCCAACGGCTCATGTTATAACCAACATTCCTCATATCAAGCATACATATGATGCGTATGGGTATGAATCATGAAGCTACACTAAGCATGTTATAAGGTGATGAACTATCCTTACAACGCAGATGGGCCTAGAAGGCCTACACACAACAAGTATGAGCCTACCAACGGCCCTAGGGAGAGTCGTAATGCGGACATTTAACCAACATTAAACTTACAATGTGGACGTCAAACCAACATTGCTCCCAAGGCATAGCCCACCATATAGGTCAACACATAGAACACGGTGAAATCACATTCAATGGGCCTTGTGTACTTCCCATTGGGCCTCGACCTATGGGCCTCCAATACGTCAAATGGATCTCATAACATGGGCCCTATGCACACCACAGTGGGTCTCAACCCACGGGCCTTTATACATTATAATGGGTTTCGACCCATGGGCCCTAAGATACACCCAAATGGGCCTTATAACATGGGTCTTGCATTCATATCAAGGTGGGCTTCAACAATGGCCACAAGTACTCATCCAGGTGGGCCTCAACAACGGCCATAAATACACATCCAGGTGGGCCTCAATGGATGGCCACAAATAAATCAAAATGGGCCCGTACACGTACCAAGGTGGGATCCACTTGAACTATAGATCTATCTTATTTTTAATCTTGAGCCCATTAAGAGAAGCTTACCAAATGGTTGGGTCGTTTAGATGTAATACATGCATCAAGGGTAGGGCCCACAAAACAATGGGTCCAGCTCATTCTTCAGGCCATACTTCAAAATGGGCTTTTAAGATGGATGGATAGAGTGGATGCAGCACAAGCATCGTGGTGTGGGCCCACACCAGCTATGGACGACTTGCATAACAACACATCAGATGTGGGTCCCACCGTCTGGACCGTCCATCAAAATGGACAGACGGCGCAGACTTGAAACCCATAAATCATGGTGGTCCCACGTCCCGTGGCTGGAATATGATAAAACACATATCACATGGTGGGTACCCACCGTCCACACCACTGGACGGTGGTGTAAATAAAACTCATACATCATTGGGGTCCCATCCACACCACTGGATGGTGGTGTGAATAAAACACATACATCATTGGTGGGTCCCACGTGGGGCCCACTGTAACGTTTATTCGTCATCCAACTGTTGATAAGGTCACACCGACCAGGATGAAAAAGAAAAATCAAATTTCATACCTGATCCAAAACTTCCGTCAACCCAATAAGGGTCTCAATGGCGGTCGTTCAATCCCACAGTTTTCTGTAATGTGGGCCACCCGAGGTGAATAATCTAATTCGTTCACCGTCTTGGCCACCTCGAATGAGGTCAAATAGACTCTGATTAGGACTGGTTTGGATGACAAGGGACTCCAAAGAGGGCCCTAGAGTGTTTCAACAGATGGGCATTAATATCCTTAGTACGGCCCACTCGAGACTCATATTTACCTCAAAATTTGGCACATGGACTAAAATTATAATGAGGAGATGGTGGATGGTGTGGATTAAATAAATTTACGATGGTGGGTCCACGTGTGGTGTCAGCCCAATAATGCTTCCACCCTCACCGTCACTGGACGTCCATGGACATTTTCTTCTTCTTCTTCTTCTCTTATATATATATATTTTTTCTACTATGTGAGGCCCACTAGTGGATAATCCATACCATCTATTACATCGACTAGCTCTCTATGGACCAAATGAGTCTAATGATGGATAGGTCCACTACTTATACACACAACATTAAGTATTAGAAAGTTCCAACAGTGGGAATTTGTTTCCCTTGGTGCGGTCCACTAAGAACTTAAATTCGTCTCATTTTTCAATACATACCCTAAAACTACAGGGGAAAGGTGGTGGACGGCATGGATTAAATAAATACATCAAGGTGGGGCCATGGTTGGGACGCCCCCACCCCACGTCCGCATGGTTGACGTGAGAGGTGCTCCCACTACCACCATCGGTTGTGGTGTGGTCCGTTTGATGGTTGGATCGAGTAGATTTTTGGGCTACATGGCTAAAATGTGCCAGAAAATAGATGTATGGTGTGGATCTAAGAAATACATCAGTATGGGTCCCATGAGTGAAAACTCACTCCTAACCTCCCATGCAAAAAAACCAAGAAATGACGTGGGTAACTCAACCCCTAGCATTTGCGGTATGGCCAACCTGGGATTCGGATTAACTTCATTTTTCGGCTCAACGCCTAAAATGATCTAAGGGAGTGGACGGCTTGGATAAAAAAAAATACATCATGGTGGGGCCTACATGAGCAACCCACTCTAAGTTCTGGAAACAAGCTGACATTTGTTTTTGTTGCGTGACAGTACTCCCACCGTCAGTTCACACTTTACTGTCTAGCCACGTCCAGCGTCCAGGGACGCTGGACGGTTTAGGTAACGAATATATAAGGTGGGCCCCACCTACAGACTTGCTTGCTTCAGGTGGGCCACCAAATGGATAAATGGCCAGTATAAAACATACATTAAGGTGGGGTTCATCCAAGTAGGCCACATGGCCACCTCATCACACACAAAGATACATAAATAATTAAATAAAAAGAGAGGGAGAGAGAGAAATAGAGAGAGAGGCGGGACACGCATGATGGAGGGCTCCGCCATTATGAGCCCTCCCTTATAAGCAATCATACATCGAGTGGGTCCCATTGCATGTGGGCCCACCAAATCAAGAATCAACGGTGGAGATCTTTTCTCCACCAAATGTAAGGTCTTAGATGACCCTATCCCTATAAGGAAAATAAACATCATGATGGGGTCCATGGAGAATGACCCCATCATGGAATGATCATGAGGATCAAGGTGGTCCATCAACCACATCAAGGGTCCAAAGTGAGATCCATACCATTGATCGGTAGGCCTCACTTGGCCCATCATAAAAATATGGAAACTAGCCTATAGAAGCACCCACCGGTTGATCTCTTCGGTCCGTTGGAACGCCACCCTCCTCGTGCTCCTCTTTGATGGTGGAGATGGGAAATGGATGGCTAGGATGAAGGTTCTTTGGGATGGGAAGGTGGGCCACCAAAAATTACATTTTCCCTCACTTGGGATGGCATGGACGTGCACATTTGTTTCTCTCTTGGTGTTGCTTTGAAAAAGTGTTGAGAAAGAAAGGGAGAGATGGGATGTAAGGAGAGAGAGTGATGGATGTGAGTGATGGGTGAGGTGATGTTGTACTTGACTAGGTATGGGTGTGTAAGAGAGAGGGTGAGAAAGCATGGGTTGCTTGTACTTGACATTGAAGTGATTGATTGATTGATGTGATTGATTGATTGATGGGATTGATTTGACATTGTGTAGAGATTCTCTTGGGATCGAGAAAGCGCGCGTTTCTTCGAAATAAACGCCGACTCACATCTTCCGTCGTGTATCGGATCGGTGCATATGAGTTGCGGCGTTGGAACCGCGGCACGGCATGCGTCGCAATGATACAGTCTTGATTAAACCGACTCGAATCTAAAGGATACGACTTACGATTGATCGCAACGTCGATTATCAGTCGCAGATTGCCGGACTTTGACGGAAATGATCGCAGGATTCATCGGAACAGTACGAACTAGGATACGAGTCTTACACCTTCCATTGTTTGAATATGGTAAAAACATCGCATTTACATTTCATGAAGTAAACCCAAACTTTCCTGGAGTAGTCGTCAATGAATGAAACAAACCATGATGACCCTCCAATGGAAACTTTTGCTGATGGCCCCCATACGTCAGAGTGCACATAATCAAGCACTCCCTTACATACATGTTTTCCAGTTTTAAAAGATAATTTATATTGTTTACCATATATATAATGCTCGCATATATCTAAATCAGAATTTTTAAAAGCTGGAATCAAACATCGATCATAAAGTACCTTCATGCCTCATTCGCTCATGTGGCCCAAACGAGTATGCCATATACATAGGGACGTGGAATTCGCAATAGCTGTTGCCGCTCCACATGTTGAAGTACTCTCGATCAACCTGTAAGGGTTATCGTTCTTTTGCGCTTTTATGATCACGAGTGCCCCTATTGAAACTTTAAGGACATTATCAATACCAGTGAACTTACACCATATAGCCTTGAGTGCACCGAGAGAAATTAGACTTTTTCTCATATCAGAAATGTGCCTGACATCAGTCAGGTTACACTCCATCCAATCAAACATCTTGATGCTCACCGTACCAATAGCCACAACATTACTGGCATTATCATTGCCCATAAAAACCTATCCACCATCGCATTCCCTGTAACTGGCGAACCAACTCCGATGAGGAGTCATGTGATATGACGCTCCCGTGTCAAGTATCCACTCGTCTTTATGATTGTCATGTGATATGACGAACCAACTCCGATGAGGAGTCATGTGATATGACGCTCCTGTGTCAAGTATCCATTCGTCTTTATGATTGTCGTGTAAGTGACCAATCATGGAAATAAACATAATATCACTACCACTTGTTTCTTCATCAGATGTGACAACATTGACTTCATTGGAAGAAGCCGCTGAATTTTATTTCTTCATGTGTCCAGACATCCCACAGTTCTAACACTTTAATTTACCTTTGCCATTGCCCTTGGATTTAGATTTAGTTCTAGAAGATCCTATTCCTTACTTAGGATCTCTGCCCCTCGTAATCAGTGCATCGGAAGATATCCCCATGTCGCTGTTTAGCTTTCTCGTGGCTTAGCCTTGAAGGATTGAGATAACGGTGTTGACACTTAGAGTTTTATTTGCGGTGCACATCATGTCCTTGAATGACTTATAAGATGCAGGAAGAAAATTCAATAATATACATGCCTGTTCCTCATCTTTGACTGCTTCCTCCATATCCAGCAATTTACACATCAATTTATTAAAGTTGCTGATGTGCGCTTCCAGATCTCCACCCTCTGCCATTTTGAAGGCATAACACTGTAGCTTTATGTGTAGGTGATTTTCAAAGGATTTTTTTGCATAGATGTTCTCTAACTTTGCCCACAAACTAGCTATAGTTTTCTCCTTCAAGACATTATAGAGAACCTCATCCGTGAGACATAAACGGATGGCGGCTAAAGCATTACTATCAGGGGCTTCCCATTCTTCGTCTTTCATGATTTCCACTCCTCAAGAGCCTTAATCTCACATTGCTTGATTAATATGCTAATCATCTTAACCTTTCATAACTTAAAATTATTTTTGCCTGAGTACTTCTCAATATCAAAGCATTTCCTATTATTACTAATCCTTCAGATTTATATGTGCCCCAATGATTGCTCTGATACCACGTGTTGGGATTTGAGCTGCGGAATCACACATATCTAGATCTAGGATAGCAATCCAATGGTGCCAAAACACAAAAGAACATAATGATTTAACGTGGAAAACCCTTACGGGAAAAAACCACGGCACAAAGCGACAGAAAATTCCACTATGAAAGCAATATTACAAAGATAGAGGACTTACTCGGCTTGAGCAATCCTCAAACCTCTCCTTCTTCCACCCCTTGAAACCCTAACATCCTTTTAGAAACCCTAACACCCTTTTAAAAATACGTAGAACCTCTTATAATCGCTCCTGGTCCCGTATACATGCCTATTTATAGGTTTAGAAAGAAACCTAAGCAAAATTGGAAACAATTTTCGCAGAATCTGCGTTTCCGCAAACGAATCTGCGTAAACCTTCAATGTCATTGAAGAAGGACCAAAACTGTCCAGCGACTGGGGCTGAAAAACGTGGAAAAATTCAATTTCTTCAAGTTTGCTTCGATGCCATCGAACTGGAGCTTCAATGACATTGAAGCTAGTTCGATGTCATCGAACCAACAATTTACAGATTTAAGACATCTGTCAGTAACATCATTTATGACATTATCTCATCGAGATCCTATTTAATTCATGTTTGTCTCTAATACGTTTCTTAAAGTATATATCTTAGAATTTAATTGTGGTGGATATGATCTCATTGTATTTCTAGCTCATCTAATTTGATAACTTTTATGTAGAAGAGTACTAGCGGTATTTTTATTAAAGTTTAATTCTTAGTTTATTTTTATTTAAAAAAATGTGTAAAAGTTATAAGTGATAGTAGTAATAGATGAGTAAGAATGTGGATTCATAAAGTTTATTTTAAATTTAAGTTTGGATATTACAGTTTTGACGGTTTAGTAATTGTTGGTTTGGATGTGTAATAAATTGATTATGAATGGGATGTATGAATGCATGAGATTTAATTTCACACCCTAGAAATCCCGATCAGGATCATTGTACTCAAATTCCATATTTCGAGGCGTGACAGTCCACCCAAAGGACAACGCTCGATGTGCACCCCTGGCCTTATTGTAAGGGTGTCCAGGAGTTTTCTCCACTTCTCATCTTAGAGATATAGGGAGAAACTTTCTACTTGAAAATCAATAATGGGTAGTGATATCTATTTTACGGCATTGATTAGAGTATGCATATACATAGTTTGTGCTTATATTATTAGATTTCGTAATATTTAAATGGGGTGTCATTAAATTTAATTAAAAATCCAAGTTTTGAATATTTATGTTTTGCTTGTCTTCCTATATAACCCTACGAATTGAATACATGTAGTTGAATGAGTTTTCAAACACAATTAAATAAATTTATTTATAAAATATGAGTATTAATTTAACTGCAGATGCTCTATGTTGCATGTAAAGTTGACCAGCATTACATTATTACTTGTGAACATTTTTTATTACATTACTTCATATGCAAAGTTGCCCTGCCTTGCATTATTACTTGTGAACATTTTTTATTACATTACTAAAAGAAGAAATTATTAATATATATGAGATATCCGTATTTGGTACATGTAATTTACGTGGAATTCTAAGCCTCTCGTGCCTCATGATCTTGATTATGGAGCCCACATTATGCATGGTTTAAATGTCATCCAAACATGAGACATTGACACATGTTTTTGAGTCTAAGTTACCATTAGGGTCGTTTGGCACCGTGGATTGGAGGGGGTTTCAAATCTCCTGGTTGTTTGGCAGCATAAAGTAGATGGAGGTTTCAAATCGATGGGGTTTCCAATTCCCTCTTTGAGGGGTTTGTAATCCACAGTGAGAACTTGGATTAAACCTAAAATCATTTTAATAGTTGCAGGTGTAACATGTGTGTCACTATACACTATCATTCTATTGGGCACATGGCCCACTAGCGATGATCAACACCATCCAAACATTGTCCATCACCGTCCAAACATTGTCCATGTAAATCAATGATTAAAAATCGTTGGTTAGTCACTCAAACATGATCTTGAGCCTGTGGCTCATCCGAAACTTGGAATTTCACCATTTTCGGGCAAAACATATATTTCAGCGGGCTTATCACAACCATTGTGTTAAAAATTACATATATCACTCATTAGAGATATTAAAGTTAATTTAGTAATTAAATTCAAACCCTCATAAATATACCAAGGATAGATACTTTTGGATTAAATTTGATTCTCACTCCAGTTTGCCAAACACACGGGGAGGATTGCAAATCCAGGAGATTTCTAATCTTGGGGTTCCAAATCCAGGGGGTTCTAAATCCACACTCTCAAACAGGCCGATATACAGAGATTAATTGGACACTCTAAAAAATAATGCACTATTTTATTGAGAAATGTTCACATATTGGACAGGTTGAATTTTCGTATAAGATCATGTCATGACAGGTTGAATTTTGCATGCACATGACAAGTTGGGAGTTACCTGTTGGGTGGACAGAAACTTACCTTCCAATCAGTTATCATCTCTTATTTTTATTTATAAACTATAATCAACCAATCCGACGACTTACTCATTCATAATCAATCACGAGATGCCACGTCACGGGAATCAAATGAGCCATGCCGTTTACCCCGCTGACGTGGCCACGCACGCTCAAAAACCGCGCCCTTCGCCCCTCCTCTTAAATAGCGCTAAAACCTCTCCTTCCCTCCCCACACTCTCTGTTTCTCTCTATTTCCCTTTGTTTTTTTCCCTTCATTACCTTTTCTGCTCCTCAGTATCATTCTTTGTTTCTGCATCCATCATGGGTAAAATCATCTTTCTTCTTGTTTCTCTTCCGTCTTTTCTGATCTCTCTCTATCTCTCTGATCTTTTCTCTTCTGCAGGTTCTGGCGGGAAGGTCAAGATCGGAATCAACGGTATCGCTTCGATCTAGCTTTCACGATCTGGATTTTTGACGGTTTGGATTTATTTTAGGTGGAAATGATTTTATTTTATTTTTAATGGCTCTTTTGAAAATATAATCAGGATTCGGAAGGATCGGACGGTTGGTAGCGAGAGTCGCTCTGCAGAGGGATGATGTTGAGCTTGTAGCTGTGAACGATCCCTTCATCACCACTGATTACATGGTACATACATGCATTCATGGGTGCGGAAGTAGATCATACATGCATACGAGAATGATTTTGTCTTTCTTGTGTCAATCCATCTGTCCATCTATGGATCTTATGATCTAACATCCGTATGGATGTTTTTTTGTATTATAGATGGGCTATGATGTCTTGGAAATACTAACGATTTTCCACCGTTAGATCTCATGATCTGATAAGCAATGATGTTAGATTTGTTTTGCACTGAATCTCATTTGTGGACCGTCTTTACCTTCTGTTCGGAGCACAAGAACTTGGATCTGCACAGTTGATATTTGATGCAAACCACAATAACTTGGATCCAAACTGATGATCTTTGATCCAAACCGTTGGTCCATGGTGCCCTCCTGGATGGGTAGTAGGATCCAAAATTGCTTCAATCAAATAATCAGAGTTTTTGTTTGATGTTCATTTCTTGTGGAGTATTGCCCATATATCTTTTGCTGACTTCCCCTGAGAAGGTCACCATTTGGACTACTTACTGTGTATGTTTTGATTGTAATTGCCCATTGATTGTATCGTCCTGCATTACTAGACATTAGATTTTGATCGTGGACAGTAATAGTTTATATACATTGGGCATCACTTCATAGCTTGCACATAGGATTGTGCTATATACACAATACCTTCATGCAATTTTCTTTTATCTCTGGATCCTTTTGAGTCTGCATTCCTTGTCTTATTACTTATTGGTGTTAGGGTTGTTTAGATGCCTATAAATGGGGTTAATTGTAAATGATTTACAGTCTGTGTTTGGATGCTGAAAAATTCCTGTAAATGATTTACAGTCTGTGTTTGGATGCTGAATATGGCTATAAATGATTTATGGGCTGTAAATCATTTACAACTTTCAGCTCCTTTTGATTTACAGGCAAAAAGTTCTGATTTCATTTACAGCCTTTCCATGTATAGCCATTAAAACCATTTACAGCCTAATTGCTATAAATGGAAAGACTTGCTCTCCATTTACGAGACTTAAATAGTTTAGTTATCCAAACACATGCAATCATTCACTTGTAAATCATTTATAGCTTAAAGCCAAACATGACAAGCTGTAAATGATTTACACCTATAAATCATTTATCACTTAAACCATTTACAGACACTCAAATGATCCCTTAGGAGTCATTTGGTAGTATGAAAATGGTGGTAATCGGTGGTAATAGGTGATAAAAGTAAAAAAAAACAAGGGCATTTAAGTAGACGTATGGTGGTGGTAAATGGATTCTTATTATCACCGCTTTACATGTTTTGCTTTCCCTGCGCAGATGCCTGAATTTGGTTTATACACCATAAATTATCATGAATTACGTTAGCATGAAAATCACAGGTTGTTTGATTTCAACAATCGGTTGGCTTCATCGTGATGTTTATGTGAAATCCACCTTGATTACCAGGCGCGCCACCCCATTATAGCCCAGGGCCCAAAAAATCAGCTCGGTCCATGATTTAGGTGGGTTATATGAAGGGAAATAGTAACATTCACCCTCTAAATTGTTTCCTTTCATGTGACCCACTTGAATAAAGGTTGGGCTTGATTTTTGGTCCTGAGGCCTACATTCTAGCTTTGCATCTAATGGTTGGAGTGCATTTCATATAATCATCACGGTAGGCCTTGAAAAAAACCAAGGGTGGGTGTCCCTCTTCCAACTATTTCCCTTTGCATTGCCCACTTGAATCATGGATCGAGTTGATTTTTGGGCCATAGGGCTAAAATGGGGTAACACACTTGGTGATTGGGGTGGATTTTACTTAAATATCATGGTGGGGCCCACCAATTGTTGAAGTCAAACTCATTGTGATTTTCACGCTGATGTGATCCATGGTAATCTAAGGTAATAAGAATCAAAACCACGCCTCTATGTAGGGAAAACAAAACATATGAATGGTGGTAATAGGAATTCATTTACCACCTTTGTACGTTTGACCCAAATGCCCTTATGTTTTCGCATTGACCACCCATTACCATCGATTACCACCGTTTTCATGCTGCCAAACGACCCCTTATGATATGGGTTGTAATGGCTTGTTGTGACTTTTTTTTTTTTCCCTTCTTTTAAAGGGATTGTTATGGTCCAATTTATCCATAATGGCTGTTACGTCCCTGTAACATGTAATGCTTACCATTGTTAATTTTACGTAATGGTTGGTATGTAACCATTTTGGAATACGTTGAACTCTATTCTTTCTTTGTCTTGCCACAAAGGTGTTACTCAGAACGGTAATGGTGGTCATTGTAATGACCGCCACCGTTACCTTTCGATCTGGTCGTAATAACGGTACATTCTGACCCATCGCTATTATGATCTTTTTTTTTTTTTTTTAATAAAAAAAATAATCCAAAAAACATGTATTTGCCTCGTAATGTTGATTAAAAAGTACGGAAAACATGTATATTCTCCATAATAGACAATTACGGGGTTGTTATGGCCTTTATAAGGGACGTAACGTGCCGTTAATGGCAATTGCAGGTCATTTTTTTTCCATAACGGCTGTTACGGCCGTTACGACCCCATAAAATGTAACGTTTGCCACCATTACCTTTACGTAATGGCCTTTACGGCCCTGTAACGGCCCATCCAATTAAAATGAGGATGTTGAGATGGATGGGTGGCAAAACAAGGAAGGATAGAATTAGCAATGAATGCATTTGAGAGAATTTATGAGTAGTAGCACCAATAGATAAATAAGATGAGGGAAAGTAGACTTAGATGGTTTGGTCACGTGCAACAGAGACCATGGTTCCAAATATCGATATCGAGACACGTATCTGCTTAGCTAAAAAATGATACGATACATGCGTCAGCCGTCACGTATTGGTATCAGCCCGTATCAGACCAAATTGGCCTATGTGGTCGATTTTTCTTTTTTTAAAGCCAAAGAATTAGGGTTATTGGCATCTCTACTCCAATTCAATAAGGGCTTTTCAAATAAGAGCTACTCTAATAAGCTCTTTTTATTCTAGCGCTTGTTTTAAATAAAACTTGTTTGGTAAAATCACTTTTAAATTCGAAAAAAGCTCAAATGTTTGTAATAAGTACGTTTGGTAAAATGCTCAAATAAGGGCTTATATATATATATATATATATATATATATATATATATATATATATATAAAATTTAGTTGATGTCATTAAAAAAAAATTACAATTGTTCCTTTATAAAAGCAATCTAGACGGTTGTTTTGGTGGATCTCACCACAGATGGGCAGTGCCTAAATGGCAAAAGAATGGATAGCTACAAGCATCCATTATGTCGGACATTGGATGTGGATAGTCCATCATATGGAGCCCACCTTTAATGTGGGTTGTCCATCGTGTGGGCTAAACCTTCAAAGTGGGTTGTCCATCATGCGAGGCTCGTCTTGGATATGGACCATTCATCATTAGGGGTTGACCTTTGACATGGACTGTCCATTATGTGGAGCCCACCTTGGTGTAGGTCCTCCATCATTAGGGGTTGACCTTTGACCTGGACTATCCGTTATGTGGAGCCCACCTTGATCTAGGTCATCCATCATGTGGGGCCCACCTTCAACACTAATTTTCCTTTATGTGGGCCCTTCATTGTCCACTACCCATCATATGGAGTTCACATTTGATGTGTCCATTATGTGGGCCCCACATGATCATGTGGTGCCTACATTTGATGTCCATCCATCGTATGGGGCACACCATATATGGATCATCCACGATTTGGGTCACATTGGATATGTGCCATCCTTCATGCAAGACCTTGGTTGTGGGCCATCCATTAGGTGGGGCCCACTTGATGTGGATTGTCCATCACGAGGAGCCACACTTTGATGTGGGCCATCCATCATGTGAGGCCCACTGTTCAGTATGTGAGCCCACCTTGATGTTGACCATTCGTTATGTGGGGCCCCACCTTCAATATGGGCCGTTCATGATGTGGGCTCACCTTTGATGTCAACCATCGATCATGTGGGCCCACCTTTAATGTCTACCATCCATCATGTGGGCCTACCTTCAATGTCTACCATCCATCATTTGGGTGCCACCTTTGATGCGGACCATCCATTAGGTGGGGGCCACTTGATGTGGATAGTCCATCAGGTTAGGCCACACTTTGATATGGGCCATTCATCATGCGGGGTCCACCTTTGATGTGAACCATTCATCATGCTGGCCCACCTTTGATGTCCACCATCTATCATGTGGGTCCCACCTTTTGCTGCGGATTGTCCATCATGTGGGGCTCACGTGATGGATAGTCCATCATGCGGGGCCACATTTTAATGTGGGCCATCCATCATGTGGACCAACCTTTGATATGAACCATGTATTATGTGGGCCTGCCTTGATGTGGACCATTCATCATGTGGGGCCCAACCTTCAATATGGATTGTTCATCATGTGGGCCCACTTTGATGTCAACCTTCCATCATGTGGTCCCACCATTAATGTCCACCATCCATCATGTGGGTCCCACCTTTGATGTGGACTATCCATTAGGTCGGGTCCACCTTTGATGTGACTGTGCATTATGTGGTCTCACCTTGGTGTGGACCATTCATCATGTGGGGTCCCACCTTTAATATGGGTTATTCATCATGTGGGTCTACCTTAGAAAGATTGTAAAGAGAAGAGAAGAGGGCAAGATGGAAGAACATGAAAATTTTAAGGACAAACTAGTCCCAAAATTGACCAAAAATGTCTAACCACTTAAGTTAAATCACTTCTTTTAAAAAAAGTGATGGTCACTTATTTTTTAAGAGCTTTTTTGCTAGTTTTTAAAAATAAGAGCTTTGCCAAACATTCTATTTCAAAATAAGAGCTTATTTTTTAAGAAGTAGAGATGTTGAATAACCCTTTAACGAAATATCAGGAAGAAAAGAGAAAATAAGGAATATTTAAGAATCTATTGTTATTATCATTATTGTTTTTTCGTATTTCGGACATGGCATATAATGGTTTGACTTGTTATGAAAGTCAATGGGCCCAAATTGAAGACTAATCAAGTTTGATTTGGTGAATTAGGGCCCATTACATTGAAATATAACAAAAAGAAAATGAAATCAAAATAAGAGTTTTTTTTTTATAGAATAAGCAAATAAGCTTTTATTAGTAGAGATGCCAAACGACCCTTTAACGAAATATCAGGAAAAAAGAAGAAGAGAAAAATGGAATATTCAAGAATCTATTATTATTATTATTATTATCGTTATTGTTTTATCGTAATTCGGACATGTCATATAATGGTATATCATACCATTCTTTAATAAGAATGTTGTTTGTTGGTTTGACTTGTTGAAAGTCAATGGGCCCTAATTAAACACAAATCAAGCATGATTTGGTGAATTAGGGCCTGTTACATTGCCATTACATTGAAATATAACATATATATATATATATATATATATGTATATATCATAAAAAAGAAAGTGAAGCTCTACCCTTCATTTTGATTCGTCGAATTCTAGTCAAGTTATTTATTTTGATGCCAAAATTGGTCTAAATCTAGCTGAAAGTGACTTTCCAAGCTCTTCATGGTTTAAGTGAAAAAACGAAGAGAAATATGAGTGAAATTTTGAAAAAAGAATCATAATTGGGCCTTTGTGTGCATATCGGTCCATATTGATGCCGATATGACACTTTTTGTAAGGCTAGGCTGATTCAGTCTTGTTATCGCACATTGTATTAGGCCGATACAGATATGATAAAATTGTATTGGCCGATATGATATCAATATTGAAAACTATGACAAAGAGGAAGGATTGTGCTGGTGAGGAGTGAGTTGCATGTTTGTCAATAATGGTACCCGTGGCCATTAACGACCACCCCTGCTACTATTACAATATGGGACTTGACCAGCCATTATGGCCTTTAGAAAAAGAAATAGGCTTGTAATGGGCCATTT
Source organism: Magnolia changhungtana (assembly GCA_030180095.1). NCBI lineage: Eukaryota > Viridiplantae > Streptophyta > Magnoliopsida > Magnoliales > Magnoliaceae > Magnolia > Magnolia changhungtana. Next base: position 4,646,447 of record JASAUF010000445.1, on the reverse strand, counting down.
TTTGTTATGGGCCCATAATGCATAATGATGTTCACTACTACCATTATGTAATGGCTGTTGTATATTTTATTTTTTTTTTGCACACCTTGGTGAGTTGGTACAAGTTGAAGGCTTTAAAAGTGCAAGGGTAAGGCCTGAAAGGATGTGGGTGGAGGTAGTAAGAAAATAGTTGATAACGTAGGTCTAACTAAAGTTATGGCCATTGATAGAGTGCATTGGCTGAAAAGGGTTCTTGTAGCCAACCCCAGTTAGTTGAAATAAGGCTTAGATGATGATGAAGATCTTTCTTTTTGAGTAATGCTAGACAATTAACCACTTCCTCTAAAAGCTCAAATTGATAGAGCATGGCAAATTGATCCCATTATCTCATAGCCCAGGCCTTAAATCCATGGGTTAAGTCCTCGGCCGAACCCTTCTCGTGGGCCCCAAATCCATTGGTTCCACCCCCTCATGGGCCCCAAATCTATAGGTTCCACCTCACACGAGCCACTCACCTCACACGGCCCCCAAATCCATAGGTTCTGTGGGCCTTTCACACTGAGTGTGCCCCTGCATCCCACAACCCACCCCACTCAAGCCTTCGCATTACCAAGTATGAGAACTGATCACCTATAGGCAATGGCACCACAACCTTTGATATTGTACCATTGGTCCCACCAACAAACCACACACTTAAAAAATCAGTACCATGTAAATGATATGCCCCACTATGAATTGGTCCAAAGGAGAGCCACACAGCTGCTCATCAACGGTTGAGTAAATCCGATTGGTTTGGGTTCTAGATGTTTCCTATCTATTGGATGATCAAGATCGTTAGTCATTTTGGTAGATGGAGATGGCTTATTGATGGGTTTCAGTTTGAATCTTCTCCATCTATTGGATGACAAAATTGTTAGCTATGTTGGTAGGTAGAGATGATTTATGGATGGGTTTTGGTTTTGATTCTTATCTGTCCTTTGCATTTTTATTTTTATTTTGTGTATTTTTTTTCATGCCTGCATCTTGTATTTTGGTTATAACAGTATAGAAAAAGGATATTGCCCTTAATATGCTGGTGTAAACCTTGGGTATCTGTAGTATTTATTGATACATTTCTTATATGGTGGGCAGACATACATGTTTAAGTATGATAGTGTCCATGGACAATGGAAGCACCATGAGCTCAAGGTGAAGGATTCTAAGACCCTTCTCTTTGGCGACAAACCAGTCACAGTCTTTGGTGTCAGGTGAGCTGATCTGATGGAGGCTTATATCTCTGTAGTTTCTTCATTTTACATGTTCTTGCCTAGAATTGAAATCTCATGTCACTAAAATTTGCTTGATTCTGTGGAAATCTTTAGGAACCCTGAAGAGATCCCATGGGGTGAGACTGGTGCTGAGTATGTTGTGGAGTCAACTGGTGTGTTCACCGACAAGGACAAGGCCGCTGCCCATCTCAAGGTTTTCTATACTCTCTTTAATTCCTTATTTGTTGTATATGACTATACTTGTTGATCCAAAATTCTAACTTTATACAGCAAAAGTATAGCATGTAGAATTTGTTGTTGATATTGGTTAATTTCTTTTTAGGGATCAGGACTTATTTGATTATAGCCATTTTTATGTGGTTGAGATTATTAAGTGCTAATGATTATTGTTGATTGTTTGATTAGATCTGTTTGTTCTTTGAAAGCTTCAAAATCGGTTAATTATCGGAAAGGAGCACATCTTACTTACTATATTGATTGGTTCTTATCAAATGTCTTTTAAAAAAAAAAAAAAAAAATTTTTAACGTTGCTGATTTTTTATAGGAGAAAAGTCCGCCTGCTAGCAACACATAGGTCCTAAGCCATGCTAAAAGAGGGTTGATACCAGGCAGTCACCAAAACATTTAACAAGCAAAATCTTTGAAAGCTGTTCCCAAATAGATATTTATTAAGAGGAGAAACAATTGGTTGGATCCGAAGATGTATATGATTAATTTGAGCTCAGCACTTGTTACTGATATTGAACAAAATCTGGAATTTATGTCAATCTAATCTCCTTTGCCGTTTTAAAAATATTTATGATTTTTTAATGTTTATTGCAATTGATATTAGCGCAGAACTTGTTGCTGATATTGTCAGATGAACAAGAGAATAAATTAGGAATTTATGTCAATTCATTGTCCTTGTTTGCCATTTAAAAAAATATATATTTATGTTTTCTTTTTTGTGGTTAGATATTTGATTATATAAACTTTTATATGAATAGGGTGGTGCTAAGAAGGTCATCATTTCAGCTCCAAGCAAGGATGCCCCCATGTTCGTCATGGGTGTGAATGAGCATGAGTATAAATCGAACATTGACATTGTTTCCAATGCCAGCTGCACTACCAACTGTTTAGCTCCCCTGGCAAAGGTCTTTTCTCTAAACAAAATTTTGGCATGTAATTTCAGTGTAGTTTTTTAAGTGACAGTACTGATAAGTGTTTTTTCCCCTTGGTTATCTGGCAGGTGATCAATGATAAATTTGGTATCGTTGAGGGTTTGATGACCACCGTCCATTCTATTACTGGTGTGGATCTTGTCTTCACAGTTTCTTGTTCATCTATACTTGTCCTCTCTCTCTCTCTCTCTCTCTCTCTCTCTCTCTCTCTCTCTCATATTTCCTGCTAAAATTTTGAGGTTAAGAGTGTTGCTAATTTGTATGCTTGTTATTCAGCGACACAGAAAACTGTTGATGGACCATCAATGAAGGACTGGAGGGGTGGAAGAGCTGCTGGGTTTAACATTATTCCCAGCAGTACTGGAGCTGCCAAGGTATCACATCAACATCATATAATTTCATCATTGCATTATGATGAATATTTTTCATATGCATGGTGAAGCACATGCTTACACATTCTACTCATGCTAGATACTGTAATCTAATGATTAATTGTTCTGCTGTTAATTTTTTCCCCCCTTCCTTCTAGGGTGCTATACTGCCATCTGTTGATTTGTTTTCTCTAGAGAGGTTTGATTAAATACATCTTGATGTATTGCAATATGGTACATCGGGACCTTAGACTTTGAATCTGGATCATGTTCCAATGATAAAAACCATTGATGTGACAAGTCTCGCTTCGTGGTGGAAAGCTGACAAATAAAAGCTCTCGACTGGATTACTTCAACCATTTGATAATTTGGCTCTTTTGCTTTGAACATGAACGGTCACGATTACCTTTGTATAATCAATGGTTTGAAATATTCAATCTGAAGTTTTCTTGGTCATCCCCCATCCGAGGGTAGCCCTATCAAATAAATGTTTGTGTAATTGAAAAAGGCCCAAATCCAACAGCTAATGTCCTGGTGCATCTTATTGTAATATGTCGGGATGTATTTGATCAAACATCTTCATTTTCGATTTTTATGTCTCATGTGTAGCGTAATGCGAACGTTTGTTGATTGTAAGCATATTGTAAGTAATGGTTGTAAATCCCAGTATTGGTTCTACTACTAGTTTCGTGAGATAGATGGGGTCAACATAAGTAGACTGGGTTTTGGTTCTGGCTTGGAGTTGTCAAAAGCCTAAACTCGGCTGAACCAAAAATGAAACAGGCTGAATCAAGAAGAAACTGACTCATCTTGTTCAAGACTGAAACAGGCAAGTTGACTTGGTTTCTTCCGATACTCGAAACAGGGTATTCAAAAATAGTTGTGTAATGTTTCCCCACCGTTACATGTTACGGGGCTGTAACAGTTGTTACAGAAAAAATGGCCCATAATGGCTGTTACAGCCTGTATGATAACCGTAATGGCAGTGGCCATTAAATCCCACTGTTGCCTTTATTGAATACCTCAAAACCATGAAACTTTGCTGTTGTAGCCTATTCATAATGAAGACTTCCTAAGACCTTCTTGGGTATACAATGGTCTGTTGATTTGGTTTCTTTCTAGAATTTGCATCCACCTATGCTTGATTGATCTGTCGCTAAAGTGTGGCCTGCCTCACCTACTAGGGAGGTGTGAGGGCCCACCTGGGTTGATCCATGTCAGGATTGCGTAGTTAGACTTTGTGGAAATTGTTTTGTTAATGATATACTGTTTTTATGCATTTTCTGATTCATTTTCTTTTCTTGTATGTTTAAAGGCGGTTGGAAAAGTGTTACCGGCATTGAATGGAAAGCTGACTGGAATGTCTTTCCGTGTTCCAACTGTAGATGTCTCAGTGGTGGATCTCACCGTGAGGCTTGAGAAGAAGGCTACCTATGATGAGATCAAAGCTGCAATCAAGTAAGGGAAAATTACGTTCTTTATTATCTTTAATGAAGATGGTTAGCTGACTTCTTAAATCTAAGGATTTTTCCTCTTAAAACACTTTGAAGTATCTAAAAGAAATGAATGCCACAAAATTGGTATATTAAGAGATCCATGGCACCAGCTATTTAACTCCGCCTATTAATGAAGCACCATCCATTTTCTATTTCAATTTACAAACCAACAGGAAAATTAAAACCAATATCAAAAGGCTGGGATGATTTGATGATGATGCCCGGCACTTGATATGCAAAGTGCCAGAGGGTGCATGTTGGATGTGGAGGATGCTTTTATGATTTTTATACAAAATTTTCTTTTAGAAATATGCTTTGAGTGCTTTTCACTCTCACTCACTGTCTGGTAATCTGATAATTCTGCTCTTGGTTGTTGTAATTTGATTATTTTATTTGTTTATGTTATGAAATTCAGGGGAGAGTCAGAGGGAAAGCTGAAAGGGATATTGGGTTACACTGAAGATGATGTGGTTTCCACTGACTTTGTTGGTGACAACAGGTAAAGAAAGATTCATATTTACTTGTTACCTTTGTTTTCTTTACCCTTCTTGAGAATTTCTTCTAGAATTGTCTCATCTGTTTTTTTTTTTTTTTTTTTTTTTTTTTTTTTTTTTTTTTTGGTTCCAATTTAATTTCCAGAAATGTCCATGTTGTCTCCTAAGGCTTGCTTTTTAAAATTAAGTGTATTTCATATCAGTTGGATAAAATCTCATCAATTCAGGAAAGAGAAATGATCTTGGAGAATACACCTACAGAATTTTTTGTTTTCAAATGCATAGGTGGTTCTTATCTATTTCCGGTCAAGGGTAATGATAGGTGGGGCCGATTTTTTGAACCGCCATTTTGATCTGGTGTAAGCATTTGTAAATTGTAATAGAGATTCTGTTAATGAATTTTATCAGAAGGTGATGATGATGGGAAGCGAGATCTGCTTGATCTGATGCCCCTGGTGAATTTTATCAATGCTCACTTTCCATCGAAACTGGAGTGGCCCAACTTGATGACGCTCACTGTCAGTAGTGAGAGTTAATGGAACTGGTTGACTTACATTCAGGTGGTGGAAATTGGTGCCTTGTTGTGTTGACTCTTTTAGGTGGAAGTGGCTTGATATTGATCTCACCTTCTTACGTAATGGGGGGATATACCTACTTGATTTACCTCTTTAGGAAGTGGTGTGATCAAGGGGCACATTCCGAATGAAGATTGGGATGCCCTTCATTCATCTATATATAATCTTGGATATAATTTCCTATAATATACCCAACTACTAAACTCCCCATTTCTCAAAAAGCATAGTTTACGGACATTGATATGGATATGGCCACTAATGCAAGGGCATTTTCACATTAGGCTTGTGTGGGCTCCCCTGTTGGATGTGGGGACATACTCGGGGTGGGCTGCCGGTGTGAGGCGGAACCCATGTGATTTGGGGTCCGTGAGGAGGGTTCGGCCGATGACCTAATCCATCGATGTGGGGCCTGGGCTAGAGATAAATTGATTAATTTGCCATGCTCTATCAGTTCGAGCTTTTAAGGCAAGTGGTTAATTGTCTTGCATCAAATTGGTATCAGAGCGGGAGGTCTCATGTTCGATACTCTTTACTGGGGATGATTAATGCATGTGCATTTTGACACGGGCTTTTAGAGCAAGTGATTAATTGTCCTGCATCAATTAATTTGTCATTCTCTATTAGTTCGAGCTTTTGGAGCAAGTGGTTAATTGTCCTACATCAAATTGGTATCAAAGCAGGAGGTCTTGTGTTCGATACTCACTGGGGGTGATTAATGCATGGGCGTTTTGACACAGGCTCGAGTGGGGTTCCCTGTGGGATGCGGGGATACACTCGGGGTGGGCGGCCCCTGTGAGGTGGAACCCATGTGATTTGGGACCCATGAGGAGAGTTTGGCCGAGGACCTAACCTATGGATGTGGGGCCTGGGCTATGAGATGAAGGGATTAATTCACCATGCTCTATCACTTCGACCTTTTAGAGCAAGTGGTTAATTGTCTTGCATCAGCCCCCCGTAATCTTGAAATGTTTGATCTATTCTATTATAGTTTTTTTTTTTTTTAATTATGAATCAAGGACTTTTTTCTGGTAGATTTATTATTTAATTTGTCAAAATTATTAATTTTGTGAAGGATCAATTTGTCAATTATTAGATAAGAGACTATTTTTCTGTCAATGGGGAATACCCTCTATTATTATTATTTATTTATTTATTTATTTATTTATTTATTTATTTTTATGCATGAAGAAAAATATTTGTTAAAAGAAAACAAAAGTACAAAAGAAAAGAGCTTCAACAGGCACTACCACCAAGGCACCAACTCTTTTGAAAAGAAATGATTTTTTTCCCCATTTGTTATACTTTACTATTAGTATGCTATATATGTGGCTCCACACGAGTGGTGCAGTAGCAACATCTATTTTTGGTCATTTGCATTTGCGTATTGATTATCGATGCACTATCTTCATCATCTTTGTGACCAAAGTGGTGGGATCAACTATCCACACACTCAGGGTGGGTGGCCCTTGTGAGGTGGAACCCATGTGATTTGGGACCCATGAAGAGGGTTCAGCCGATGACCTAACCTATGGATGTGGGGCCTGGGCTATGAGATGAAGGGATTAATTCGCCATGCTCTATCACTTCGAGCTTTTAGAGCAAGTGGTTAATTGTTTTGCATCAGCCCGCCCCGTAATCTTGAAATGTTTGATCCATTCTATTAGAGTTTTTTTTTTTTTTTTAATGAATCAAGGACTTTTTTCCGGTAGATTTGTTATTTTGATTTGTTAAAATTATTAATTTTGTGAAGGATTAATTTGTCAATTATTAGATAAGAGACTATTTTTCTGTCAATGGGAAATACCCTCTATTAATTATTATTATTATTATTATTTATCAATGAAGAAAAATATTTGTTAAAAGAAAACATAAGTAGAAAAGAAAAGAACTTCAACAGGCACTACCACCAACGCTTTTGAAAAGAAATGATTTTTTTCCCCATTTGTTATACTTCACAATTAGTATGCTATATATATGGCTCCACACGAGTGGTGCAGTAGCAACATCTATTTTTGGTCATTTGCATTTGCATATTGATGATCGATGCACTATCTTGATCATGTTTGTGACCAAAGTGGTGGGATCAACTATCCACTTGTCTCTTATCACCACCTTACATTACATGTTGCTAGTTATCATGTGCATCTGCACTATGTAGTACCAAGTTGATCTGCCACGACCCAGGGGCTGATTGGATGACCCTTGTAACTGTGTGTGACCACAATGGTGAACATAATTTAGCCAATGGTCTGTCTTTGTTACCAGGCAAAAGTTGATTGGTCTGATTGTGGTATCATCTAATCAATTGCGGTATTTGGGCCATGGCCTAGAAAGTGCATTTATGTTCTAGCCTCGACCAGTTGGAATGAGGGAAAGTCTATGATGTGTGTTTGGGTGTTTTTACGGTAGTTCAAAAAACTGGTAAAAGTAAATACATGCTGGAGTGTGTGCTTTTATATTTGTTTTTGTAATTTTATTTAAATTTGACTTGTGTACCCCACTGCAGGTCGAGCATCTTTGATGCCAAGGCTGGAATTGCTCTCAACGACAACTTCGTTAAGCTTGTGTCTTGGTATGACAACGAGTGGGGCTACAGGTAATTTTGCCATATTTCTCTGCAGCTTTTGCTGTTTCCATCGGCAGGAATAATATTGCAGTTGATTTGTGTGGCCCTGTTGTTTTCTATGAGATTTGGCCTGTTGTTCATACTTCATACTCTGCTCTTGTCCATTTATGAGGTTGACAGGCACTACATTCAAAAGAATATATGTAGACAAGTCAATGTTCATTCTGCCTGCCTGCCTGATTAGTAGGTTGGCTCGTTTTTTAGGATAATAATAGGACATGTACCAAGGGAACTGTCTGATGAACATTCCTGATCGATCTTGCTTCTAAATCTAGTTTTATGTTTGTGGTTTTGCAGCACTCGGGTTGTTGACTTGATCTGTCACATGGCATCGTCCAAGTAAGGCATGGAGGATTTGCGACCTGCTTCGATGTTTCTTTTTGTTTTTGATCTTTTCATTTGATGAGAGTCTCGATTTAGACGAGATGATGGTGGTCCTGCTCTCTATCCAAATAAAAAGTTTTTACTATGATATGTAATGCTAAACTATTTGTGGTCGTTGATTGACAGCAGGGAGGGAGGCCTACCTCCTATTTTGTGATAAAAGCCAGCGGTTCTATTTGGCATCATTTTTATCAATCTTTTGTATTAGGTTCTTTTTCTGTTTATTTGATTTTTGATTGAAGTGTTTTCTGGCTTAGTTGGGCTGTGTTTCTTGCTGCTGAGATTACCAGCGGTGCAAGGTTTGGTTTGGATCTATTGAGGTCAGCCCGACCTCAACCCCTACCCCAACCCCTCATTCAGTAAACGGGCAAAGATTTCTTGCCCAAGCCCGACCCTTTCACTAAATGGGCAAATATCTCTTGCCCAAGCCCGACCCTAGAGACCCATTAGCCTTTGTACTAACCCGTCCACTTAAACATTCATTAAATAAACCATGCAGTCCATTTGATTGTAGATAGTCGAACTCGAGTGACCTGACTAGGACCCAGCTCAGGTTTAAGAATTAAACTGAGGCCATGCACAAACTTAGCCTAGACAGTGTATATGTGCTTACATGAAAAGAATATATATGTATTTGTTATATTTGTGTTATTTCAGGTTTTAGGTCAGGTTAGGTCGTCTGGCCCAACTCATTGATATAACCTATGTGCAGGTCGGGAGTAGGGTTCAACACAAGAACAACCCATTTACTCAAATGGTTCACATTTCTAACCTGAGCCTGACTTGCTACCGGTTGAACTTGGCCTAAACCCACTTCAAATGCCAGCTGAAATACCTTGCATTTTTCCCCCTCTTTCTTATGTTTTTGTTTTCAAACCACCTTTGTGGGTGCACGTTACCCTGGATTTGTCCCAATGATTGGATTAATTCAAAAGAGTTATGCCAGCTCCACTGTAGCTGAGCCACTTAAGGATAGCGTTATCAGTTTATTTATTTCTTTTTCTTTCTTTCGTTTCTTAATTTAACAGGCTCGTATGAGTTGGAATGTTGTGGGGGAAGGTTTGTTTGCATGGTTGGAGTCTGTTGCTGTCACCATTGGCATGGCCCAGCTTCTGGAAATTAGGACCCATGTATCCTTTTGGTCAGGTGAATTTCATCTGATGGCAGTTTGGAACAACAAGCTGTGCATTTGGGATACTAGATTGAAAGTGAGCAAAATACCAGCTGAATTACATATGTTGGCTATATTGCTGAATGCACAGTAGAGGTTGATGTTAAAGGTCAGCTGTCTGATGTTACAGTTCATTCAATCGTGTTGTCCAAGTTGTCCACGGGCCTAGCTGATAAAACTTTTTTTCAGCACTTACACGTCCATCCAGGGGCATATTTGATAAAACTTATTTTCAGCACTCCCTGAATTTTGGTGTTTTCAGCAATTTTCCTTTACCACGGGCATTTGGTTAATCAATATAATTAAGTCCTTAATTTCTATTTTTATTGGAAAAGGGTTTTTATTTTTATTTTTTTCCCTCACAAATTATCACTTAATTTGGAATATGTGAAGTGATTTTTTATTTTATGTTTTTGTATCAAATGACAACAATGCCTTTCTTGTTCTTAAAAAAAATGAAACACTTTTGGACAATATTATGAGGTCATCACAAATGTAAATTGTTAATCTTGAAGTACTCATCAAGCTCTTCACAATAAGTGGTCACTTATCTAGAGCAGAGATTAGGATATTGAGATTTTGGGCATCGAAGTTGGTATGTTGCTGCACATTGGAGTCACATGTGCGGTAATAACGATTTGGCATTGCGGCCCATTTTTTTGAGGTGTTTCTAGGCTTTTCATGAAGTAGACCGTACATCTTTTTAGTACTTTTTGATATCTTCAAAAGAAGTGGTCGCACATTTTGAATGGAGATCGGAGCTGATCGGAGCTCTGAGACTTGTATGTTGAAGTTGGTGTGTTGTTGCACATTCAAGCCACATGTGCGGTGATAATGAATTGACTTTGTGATTCAGTTCTCAAGGTATTTTTAGACTTCTTTAATCGATAGTATTTATTTTGAACAAGTAGTTACATATCCTGATGGAGATTGGAGTTCTGATACGTATATCAAAGTTGGTGTGTTGTTGCACATCTAATAACGATTTGACTTCATGCTCTAGTTTTCCAGGTATATATCTAATTTCATTTTGAGATATGATATGTACATCTTGGAATACTCAGTTATAGCTGCAAAAAGTAGTTGTATATCCTAGAAGGAGATTTAAGCTCCGAAATCTTGAATATAAAAAATTGTGACGTCACACATTGACAATAAATAAATAAATAATGTGAAATCTTATGTTAGCTGTTTGTGTCCAATCTTGTCATTTTTTATGTCCTTTGAGAGATCTAAGCCTTACATGATGTCCAACACTTCGAGCTCTATGAAATCAACCTCTTCCAAATTGAGGCATGGATTGCGACAGCTATAGATGTTCAAGATGGCATGTTCCTTCAGTGGACCATATCTCCTCATCCGTTGATCGGATTTGGACAAAAATGTGTCTGAGTTGGTTTCTCGATGTATTCTTCGAGATGGTTTGGTTGGATTGGATCATGACTGACGAGATCGGACCATGACTGACGAGATCCGACCAGATGAGATCATGACCATTCAATCATGTTTTCGATAGATCTAATTCAATTCAAGTTGGATTGGGCTGAAAAATGTTTTCTAGCCAAATGAATACCCACTGAACATATTTAATGGTTTGAAATGATTAAATGGTGGTCTAATCAATGAGATGTAGGCCGCGAACATCTAGGCTTGTTGCAAGGTGAGATTAAACAATGACTTGTCACAATTAGCTTATTTCCAAGCCCAATTTTGACCAATCTTAATTGACATGACACACTTATTACATATCTTAGGAATTCACGAGACATTTGACTTAGATCTCGCACATACGTCTAATTAACCTTCAATCTCTCCTTACTCATAATTTACCATTAAACTTCCTCAAATAGTAAAGGTTAAAACGTATAAATTGAGTGACATTCTCTTACTGGAATGCATAAGAGGAAAGTATTAAAATTTTATTAGAATCGGCATAAGTGCGCCGATTTAGTACCATGGAAATAGCAGGTTTAATCTCTTCCTCTAGAAAATATTAAAAATTGAGATAATATGGGAAGATATGACAAATTGCAAATTTCCAGACATTTGTGGTTTGTGTTTACTAAACATTTTTTATTTTTTATTTGGTGAAAAAAGTATTTATTTTCAATATCAGGTCTTTGTTTTTGTTTTTTTAGACAAATTACCAAACAAAATTTTCAATACTAAAATAAGTACTAAAATTTAACACTTTAAGTTTTTGACATTTAATTTTTTTCCAGGCCTTATTTTTCAGTTTACTAAAACAACACCTAAGTAGGTTGATTTCAAAGATGAGCAACCCAAGGTGGATGATCTGATTAGGGGTCCAATTAGGCCATCTTGTAGATCAATGATTTGATTAGTTGAGATCAATAGTTTGATTGTGCTGAACTTGGACGTCTATGGTCCAGTCAGGTTGAACTTGAAGATGAAGGTCTAACCATGCTAAACTTATACACACACACACACACTCACACTAGTGGAATTTCACCACCTATTGGTACTCGAACCCTTGACCGGGTGTTGAAACTCCTGAGAGTCTACCACCTGAGCAAGAGTAAGGACCCTAACCATGCTAAACTTGATGACTAGTGATTGGGTTACTATTAAAGAAAAGATGAATGGTCTAAATAGACTCACATTACAACTGTGGTTTGATTGGATTCATTTTGACTGAACGGTACATTAACGTGACATTAAAGATGAATCATCCAATTAAGTTGACATTGAAATGAACGATCCAATTAGGTTGATATTAAGGATTGATGGTTTGATAAGGATGTCATCGAAGATGAAGGGTCAGTCGAAGTGAGTATTAAGGTTCATCTAGGTGCACCTAAGTACATTTGATCAAGTGCATCTAAGTGGATGCTTCTGTGTTTAAGTTTGTCCAAGTGGTGTGTCTTTAGTTGTTTGTATTGTAAAACTGTAGAAATTGACCACTGGCCTTTTAATATTTTCATTGGAATTAATTAGCAAAACAAATAACATGTATTAATAATTGATCTCTTAAAGTCTCTTTGGATTGTGAATTACATTAGTAATTTGCTATAAAAGTTTAATGACTACAAATTACAAATACCTCTCTTGAAAATATATAATTCCACGGGCAATTCCCATGTTAGGATTGACTTGGGGAATATCATAATGTTGATACTTTAACATTACTTCAATGTCAAATCATAGAGAAAAATACACTGATGTGTGTGTTTGGATTATGATATTTCCACTATAATACAACGTAAAATTATAATGTTACAAATTGGATTACCTATCTCTTATTATATTTGCATTTGATTACCAAATTATATATTTAAACAAACGTTGTAAAATCGTAATGATGACACTTTTACAATACATTACTAATATGTAATCTAAACCGGTCTTAAGGACCTCTCTCTCTCTCTCTCTCTCTCTCTCTCTCTCTCTCTCTCTCTCTCTCTCTCTCTCTCTCTCTCCCCCCTCCCTATTTCCCATCTCTCTACTTCCTCTTCACCTAGACACCATGCCCTCCAGTACACTTCACGCCCCTTGCAAGGTTTCCAAAGGATTGCAACAGGTGAGCCTGGGCCATACCCTCATGGTCCGTGCCCCCTTAGCTCCCACTCAATGTGCCATACTCACTCATGAGGCTTATGCGCTCATGGGGTTCGCGCTCCTTGCCTGCACACCTTAAAGCTCTATACCCCCATCAAAAGATGGATGTCAGTTGCACCTTCTCATAAGAGATGATTGTCAATCGCGCCCTCCTGATTGGAGCCCCGCGCCTTCCTGTGTAAGCCTTCTCCCGTGCATCTCCTTTGTCAACAACACTTGTGTAATTTTGTATTTTTTTTCTATATTTTCCATCAACTTGGTAAGTTGGTTCAAGTTAATTAACAATTTAACCCCTCCAAAGGGGTAAATATTTTATTTTATTTATATAAAATAAAATTATTTATGCATTATCAGTTATCTTTATTTGGTTTGTCTTAAAATTATAGTATTTCTCTTAAAATATAATTAAAGGTATATGCTATACCACGGCTTGGGATGTAATAAGAACCCATTTATCAATAAAACTTTTGAGTTTTATGTGCTTTTTATGTATATCTTTGAAAATGTCTACCAATGATGAATGAATGTCTACAGAATTATCTAACCAACAGAAATATGTGAAACTAATAGCACCCTATCATTCATTTTCTATCGATAGGGCATTTAAAAGAGTTAAACAAATGCTGTAAAAGAACTCTAATATGATTTTTACTTAGTCATTATATTTTAAACAAACAATCATGTTGGAAGTCAAAATACTCTAACACCAGCTAACAAGTAATGTAAATTGCAATGATGGCCTAATTACACTACATTACCAGGGAAATTGGTGAAACGGATAAGCTCTCCAAATTATGGGGGCATGGGGTATTTATAGACCTTAAGACCCCACCTTTTCATGTGGCCTGCTGTATGGGTAACATGTGGCGTACTGTATGGGTAACACATGTCAAAGATGGCAATTGCTTTGGAGGTCGTCGATCAAGCAATGACTCCCATTTCAGGGTTCCTATGGAGGACGCCGTTGCAACCGCCTTTGTTAAAGAAGTCCATTTGGGCACTCCCACAAAGGTTGTGGCTCCTACTTCCGAAGCTCAATAGCTCTCAACAAATTTGGTTTAATAGATGGAGTACCTTATCTCTGCCAAGTTGGATGATCCTAATAATGGTATAATCTTCACGTGGAGCGAGATATGCGTTGTTGTCTAGCACTATGTGGGTAAGGTAGACGTCAATTTGGTTGACAGTTTTTTAGTCAAGTTTTCGGATGTGACATGCCAACTAGAGTAGATCAAGACTGAGGCTATTATCGTATAGGTTGCCTAAGAGCAAAGGGATCTACTATTGGCTTTAAAGGCCAAAATCCTTCAGTTGGCAATGCGACAACCAACTATATCGAGGCGGCAGAGGAAGACATTGTGAGGTAGTAGAGACTCTTGGTGCAACTCGACGGAAAGTTGCAGATCTCAAGGAGCTTTTTGCCGCGGTCGAGACAGGAATATGCGACACAGATTAGACTTGTTGATACTGAGGAATTGGTGGAGACCACGTGGGCCATCCCCTAGGTCAAGAGGGAGTAGTTGGTTGAGCCACAATGAGAGATGTCAAATTTGCAGGTAAGCTTAGCCAGCCTCCCTAACTATTCTCAAGAGATTGCAGGGAGTGAAGTAAAGACTAGTAGGTTGAGAGGGGGGTTATTTAAGATGTTAAGGGTTCTTATGTAATCTCATTCTATTTTGAAACAATAAATGATTGAAAGCACATGACATAGTTTTATAATAGTAGTGAAAGCTGTTTGTCATTTAATGTATCTGATATGAGATATGATTGTGATTTTTGACATTTTTTCATCAGATGATTACAATGCGACTACACTCATAGATAGAATCAACTTTAAGCATGTCTTATATTTTATCTGTGGCATTCATGATTGTTTCATATGCATAACATGGAAAATAGAGTTAGAATGGATGGCTTTGTAGAAATTGTTGAGGACATTCATTTGAGTTAACTTGATGCAATCCTTCATAGGTAACCATAAGGATCTTAGAAAATCGTGACTTGGGTCTACCAACATCTAGAGTAGTGGTTAATGAAGTGAATGAGGCTTACAGATGCTCTCAATCATTTCTAAGGGATTGGGTGATTAGACGAGAATGCTAACTATGCAAAGCAATCAAATATAAAAATATTTATGTAACATGTGTGATATTAATGGGTGTGTAAGATGCATGCAATGCATTCAGATGTGAATGGATATGTATGATGAGTGGCAATATGTGCAATGCATTCAAAGACGCATGAATCTTTAACTATCTCAAAGGATCAACCGACCCTTGGTGTCATGCCCCATTTGGTAGTAGTACACCTGTCACTCAGGTAAGTGGCACCGGGGAGTGCCCATATGGTGTGGGTGTGTATAAAAAATAGTGGCTCTAGGGAGTGCCTAGAAGATCGGTGATTACTCGGTTATAGTATTTATAAACTATATTGTTTTTCCATTATCGATTGCAAGAGGTAACCTAATGTGTGTTGTGGGGTATATTAAGAGATTATGTGTGATCATGTCAACGCGGTAGATAGGGAGCGGATGGTTGCATCAGTCCAACCTAGGCTCGGGGCCATGTCGATGCGGTAGACAAGGAGCATGTGGTTGTGTTTGTCCTTCTTAAGCTTGTAGTTGTGTCAGTATGGTAGATAAGGAGCCTGTGTTTGTCTTAGTCTATCTTGGGATCGTAGCTGTGTTAGTATGGTAGGCAGGAGGCGCGTGTCTGTGTTAGTCCAACCTAGGCTATGGGTCGTGTTGGCATGGTAAACAGGGAGAGTGTGACTACGTTTGTTCAGCTTCGGTCAGCAGCCTCATAGTAGGGAGTCTAGCCTCATACTATTATTTATAGTCTTCTTAAGGGTTAGCTCTTCTTGATATGTTACATGTGCGGACATATGGGTGAGATTGCATGAAATGTCCAAGCAATTGGGTGGACACCAATCTTTAGGGTTTATGTGTTAAATGCGTAATAGTAGGCATCCTAAATCTAACTTGGGGACACTAGTTTCACGTCTCATGGGCAAAGCATAGTTAACTATGCCTTTGCTCTATTTGCACATTAGGTCAATTGAGGAGCCTAACTCTCACCTCATGGGTGAGCTATGATTTTCAGTGCATGTGTGTGTACTAGAACGAGCATAATGTAAATAGTTTACATACACATGATGTACATGATGCACCTAATGAATATGCCGCAAGTAGTGCATATAATGTGTGTGACGCGAACAATGCAAGTAGTACACATGATATAGATAGTGTATATTATATGCATGATGTGCACAATGCAAGCAGTGCACATGATACATGTGCATGCATATGATTGTAATTGGATACTACAATAGCCTCAAGTTATGCTAGACCTTGGGGCCATTGATAAAACTACAATTCAGATTTCACAAGTAGTTGGAGTGGCATTGGGTCTCGTCATAAACCTTGATGGATAGAGCTTAATGTGGTACACACCATACTAGAGTCACTAGGTGTAGGATTTTCTCTATGAGAAGTATAGCCATGTGCTATGGGGCCAAGTTTCAAAGGTGATCGCATGGCCTTAAACATAGGCGCTAGGTTGCATTCATGAGCACAGAGCCGATGCATGGAGTCACGAACATATTAGTGTTGAGTTGGCAATCTATACACAGACGCCGAGCCACGAAGTTAATTTTAAGTGTCTGACCTTTCCCTTTTTATGACTAGGGGTATACAAAATCTTTGCTTTATTACTAGTCTTTCATTTTAATGGTATTCGCAAAATACACATTAGTCCACTCTTATGCCTAGGGGTACAACATGTGGCAAGAATGCGTGTCATGCCCCCATTCAGCTATAAGGGGCTCCATCCTAGTGAAGGTTAGAGGTGGGCGATGGGCCTTGACTGTCATCATGTTGGTGGAGAGTGGCGGTGACATTTCATGGTTTCGGTCTTCCCCATCATGGTTCCTGGATTGAGCATGTTAGCGTATCTCTTTTCCAGCTTATCAGGATTCTCAGGGTGATTATGTTCCCCTTTTTGTTGACATGGTATCCTTCTTACCATTTTTGTCATTTGGTCTTGGAAATTTGATGGGTTACTTCCTCGTTTTCAAACATTGCAACCAATCTTGTTTGCCATTTTTTCCTAGATTGTCTAATGGGTCTTTTGCCAGTACTATCATTGTAGCATGACATGACCGATATTACTTATCCAATACTCTTAACAACTATCAGAATGTTCTTAACAGACTTGAGTCGCGGTGGAATAAATCTTTCTTAAATGGGTAAAGTTTATATGACTTTTCTTGTGTATTGGATCATCATTCATAATTGGCATTCTGTGACTCTAACATTGTAGTGGTGGAATTGTAGGACAAATTTGAGGACTTCCCATGACCGGTGGCTGTTAGTAGTAGAGCTAAGTACTAAGCCATGGCTCGGTTGGGGCAAAACCGAGGAATATGGAAAGTTCCTCTATAAGTATTCATTTGAAATGTCTCCCCTGAAGCGTGTCATTCCTCATAGGAGGCAAGGTGATCAATTGGAGATGGTTCTCCTTCTCTAAAGAGCTCGTAGATTGGCTACTTTATGGCTTAGACACCTTCAAGATCAGGATAGCTGGTGTCACGAGAAACAAGATTTGAACATGTTGAACGTGTCTCTGTTGGAGAATTGGGCTGTCGTAGAACTCCTTGTGTTTGTCAGGATTGCCCTAGTTACTTCCTTTATGAGCTAAAAGATGGCACAAGGCGTGCGTTGTGACTCTGCTCGTAATCCTGCACCACATGTGCATGACTTCACCATTGTGGATGATTTATTAAAGTGTAGGGGCATGTCGGGATAGAAAAGAATCATAACAAGAATAGGTCCCACATGTACCCCTAGGTCTGCGCATCCCTTCGAAAGTCGGAGTCATTCCAAGCTTTAGCTAGTCCAACAATGGACTTTCCAAAGCAATGCACCATCTCTTACTTGTCTATGTCATGTTGGCGACATCACCCTTATAGGACCTATTACCCTTTATCCAGACCATCCATTATCGATCTTAGAAGCTGCAATGACTCACATTTAATCTTGACCATTATATGTTATACGGCTCCCCTGAGTTTGGATTTGTATGATCTTAGAGCCCATATCTAAGCACCACATAGAAAACTGGATGGATGAGGTGGATTGCTCATAAACATCTTTGTGGACCCCACTTAATCATCATAAGCAAACCGTAGGTAAACCACATTCGTCATGGTTCTTCCTGCTTGCGAAAAGAAATCTAAAACGGAAACCTTCTATGTTCTTTTGCTCCCAACTCACCCATGATCTATGTGATCATCCCCAGCTCAAGACCTCAACGCTATATGTTGTTAAGGAACCGAAATGTATCTCTGTATCTTGCGACAATTGCTTTCTTTCCTCTCCATCTTTTATTTTTTTTGGAACTCAATCACTAATTGTAACCGTCCAAATTATGGGCCACTCCATTCAACAATTTTTGGAATCTCACAACCACTGGGAAACTGTGTTAGCCCTCCTTTTCTAGTTTTATAAAAATTTTACGGTTGTGGGTTAACACCTTTCACCTTTAAACCCATCGACCTTTTTGATTCAAACATTCTAAAAGATGAGTCTACAAGTTTCATAGCCCTAATCTAAACCCTCCATAACAAAAGACACATCAAGATCTATTGTACACTGAAATCTACCATTAAAGGGTTGAGCATCTTCTCTAATTAAGAACCGGCACAAACTTTTGTATAAGCTTTAATTTAAGGTCCAGATAATCTACATTGGGGCCCACCTGATCAATGTGTAATCACTTGACCAACTAGATCAATCTAGTGTTAGGAATAGATGGTCCATGAGTGCAACTCCGATTTTCTTACACAACTGACACTAGTGCTATGTATAACCCTGGATCTAGGACTTGGAAACTTATAAAAGCTTCGGGTTACAACACATAGAGAGAGAGAGAGGCAAGTTACGGTGACTCGCCATGTCGAGCTAAGTCCAGTATTTGTTAGGGTCTAGTGTTCCTTGTTGGACGTGGCTAGAGTGAAGACAAAAAAAGAAGAAGAAAATAAAGGAAGAAGAAGAGAAGGAAAAAAGAAAGTCAGAGAAGAAGTGTTGATCAAGTGACTCATTGAGTTAGCTCGATGCTTGCGACCCATTGAACACCAAAGATGAGTCAATCCTAGGTTGAGTTTAGACTCTACATGTGCCACTTTTCAAGTATTTTTTATTCTCATATTATTTTATATAAATTGATTGTCGTTTGTAGTTTAGTTAGGTGACTCAATAAGTTGACTTAGTGAATGAACCTCTAAATAGTTGAACGTTAGATTTTAGACTCGAGAACCTTAAATCGAGGGATGATAGGTTGGCATGTATAATATTAGGTTAACGCATCAGTAGCTCATACGAACTCCGTTAAGTCATACTGAATCACGTTGAATCCAACTAAGTCAAGATGATTTAGAGATTACATCAAACCATAAAGTTACATGTATATCCCAACAATTTTCTTAGTTTACCTCACACTCATATTAGGTATGTGATCTTTCCCGACTTGAAAATTTCATGTTTATGCTATACATTAAGCTTAAATATTACATCTTCTTATTCGATGTCGATAAATGTGAACATTTTCATTTGTTTAACATAAGATATTGTCTTTTCCTTGATGTTGTGGATGCATTGTTTTTTATACTATATAGCATGCATCATCGTCTCTTTTTTGATGTTTATAGAAACATTAGCCATAATTATGATTATCATGCCAATCAAATATTTGTCCTTGGACGTAATA
The DNA here is from genome assembly GCA_030180095.1 of Magnolia changhungtana. NCBI lineage: Eukaryota > Viridiplantae > Streptophyta > Magnoliopsida > Magnoliales > Magnoliaceae > Magnolia > Magnolia changhungtana. The sequence continues at coordinate 4,626,580 of JASAUF010000445.1, read as the reverse complement.
TTATATGTAATGTATGTGATTAAAGGCATAGTTTATTTATTTGCCAAACTTGTGAACATGTCATTTACTGAATATTTAATTTGTTTGCATGTCATGGTGTTTTCCATAATTTAATATGATATTAAGTTAATCAAGCATGGGTTCTCTGCCTAGGGTCATTCCCGAAAGGATCAACACATTTGCATGGGTGCTATGTCGGGGTCATTCCCTAAAGGACTAACACCGGCCTTGGGTCATCCCTTAAAAGGATTAGAACATACCGGTGCTCTTCCTTGTATTACTCAAAAAAGTTTACGAAGAAGTATAATTAATTTTTCATTTTTATTAATTATTGAATGTCCATATGATGTGATTTATTAATTTATTTTTACATTGAATTTATTCAATATGTTGGGCTTATGTTTTGGTACTAACATGGAATTTTCAACTTGGGAATGAAGTGATTCTATTGAGTTGTTATATTCACCCTATTTAAATACTTCGTGTACTGTACTAAAGTATCTCAGAGATGCTGGAAATTATTATTAAATTGATTTTATCTAGAAGTAGTTGATTAGTTCCTTAAAGTTTAGTGTAGTACATTTTATTTAAGTTTATGTAAAGACCGATGCAATTAATGAAATACATTCCTTTCTCACGTACAATATTTATTAAATTCAAATATTAATCGAATGAAAATTTGTGGTGATGTTTTGTGCATGGAATGTGGTTAATTGTTGGAATGAAAATTTTAGCAAGCTGGAATGATAAATGAATGTATTAATAAAATAAAATTATAAATTTTATATTTCATGAGCTTGAGATTTAGGTCCTGAATAATCTTATTTTGATGCTTGAATGAAAGTAGCAACGTCCCATCATTAAGGTCAGATGTATATATCATCAAATCATCCACTTTCCTTAACTGCCTCGAACTCCCCGAGAGTATGTTGTCGATTTGAGCACATCGTCTAGTTGCTTGGTTGTTTCTAATGATGAATGTCAGATCTTTGTATCGTGTTATGAACTTTCTACATATATGATTCAAGTACGAGAGTAATTATTGCATACCGCAAGATAATATAATATGGATGTTAAAGACCACCAACCAATGTTGATTAAAAAATTCAAGTAGATATTATTAAATTGAATAACATTATATTAAACCTTCATGTAAGCATCATAAATGTTATCCATAACGATCTAAACTATGGGCACTGAGCATCTCTCACACATGTGTACATTTTCTTTAATGTTTGAAGACAGTTTTGGATATTTGTTGTTGTAAAGAAAATGACGACATTGTTAGTTATGTCTTACACACCTCTCTTGAAGTTATTATCACCTTTGCGCTTAAACCTAACTTGCTCCATTAACATGTCTAGTACTATATTATCCACTTCATCATTCTAAATGGATGATTGAGCTTTGGGGAGTAGTTATATCACCCGAATTTATAGACGACTTCCTGGGTATTTTTCTTTGTCTTTATAGGTGACTTCTCAGAGGTGGATTGTTCATTTCACTTCATAGGCGATATGAACCCACTGATATCATATTTAAATTATAGCATGATTACGATAAAAAACTATTTCGACAAGCAACTATAAAAAAAAATGGATGGTGAAGTGTGAAATGTGTGAAAGTGAAACATTTATTTTTAGTATTGGACGACTAATATCAGATTGCTCAAAATGTAACATATAAATTCACTAACATAAGATTATCAAACATGTCAATATGAGTTTAAGCATAGAGCATATAAAGTAAATTAGTACATAATGGTATAAAATCTTAAACTCTATGGCTCACGGGATGTAAATCATTTTATATCTTACTAGATATTTCATCCCATTTCCTTACCCATCCTCTCTCTCTCTCTCTCTTGTTGCGTTATGTTTAGCACAAGCCAACCCTTATTGAGGACATTTACCTCCATTAGCGATGGTGTGTTGCCTTCTTGAGTGTCAGTTGATGATAACTCAGAAATTACGTAGATTGTCTACCATAGTGCATGCGAAAGCTTAGTGGAGCTTAGAATTATAGCTAAGTGCTAGAGGTGGGATGAATATGACTACTTAATTAATTTATTTATTTACCTAATTATGTAATTTACTAATTAAAAATAATAAGGCAAATTAACTCTATGACTTTCAAGCCAAAGTGGGTCCAATCACATAGACTACAAATGATTTACCAATCAAGCAACTAGTCTATAATAGATAATGAGCTTGTGTATCCTTATAAGTGCCCAACATACAATCCAATTCAATCATTCATATAATTTTACTAAACAATCATATAAGTAAGAATAAAATTGTGCTCAATTGACAACTACAAACACAATAATGTAGTGGTTCGGTTTCTCTACTCCACTCTCCATGGGTGCACTCTCCTCGAATGTACTAGTATTCACTATCTTATAAGTTTTCAATATGTTTACTCTTAACCTTTACAACCCTACATAAGGACTTATACGCACATACACTCCAGTGTCGAAGGAACACATTTCCACCCGTGTCAGTGGCTCCTACAAAGACTTTAGTTGGTTTTCTATCGTTTAATCAACAACCACTAATAGTCCTAACTCAAGGCCCTACGTTTTGCTCCCGTCAGAGGCTCCCATAGAGATTAACACGTATGCATCCATGTCCGGTGATTGCAGTCATAATCTAAGGTCCTACATATACTCCCGCTTGTGACTCCTCATGGAGTCTAATACGCACACACCTGTATTTGGTGAATTTGGCCCTATACAAAAGCTTAAGTTCTACAAAATAACCTATTCGAGTTTGAGTCACAGACTCTACACCTAATCTTACATAAAGAAGAAGTGTAAATGGACTCTACAATTGACACTCATCGGATTGACTTCTTTTGTAGTGCCTTTTTGAGATGTTTCTTTAACGGTTTTTTGTGCTCTTCTTAATTGCTCTCATGATCATTGAATGTTGATGCTTCAACTCCTACGATCAACCACCTTGCATATGATACCTCGATAATGTAATTAAGGCGGTTGGATGATCATAAAATCTCATAAAACTAAAGGAATAATTGTTTTCTAAGAAGGATTCACCTAGATGAATGTTCTAAGGGATTTAGACAAGAATTTGACTATAGGTTCATATCTAATATTTAGAACAAGGGAGAGATTAAGTTATATTCATAATCGAGGTTGGAATGCTCATTAGAGTGATAAAGCTCAAGAAGATGATTTGAATCTCTTTGGTTTAGGGGTTTAGGATGAGAGATATGAGTGGGGAATCACCTAGGCTTACACCAAAAATTTATTATTTTTCTTACACCAAAAATTTATTATTTTGCCTAAGAACCAAATGCTCATTATATATAAAAAAATTTCCAAAGGTTATAAAATGGTAAATTAATGGGTTTGTCGAAAGAATCAAAAGGCCCTTCGATTGGATTAAACTGTCCATCGATTCCATCGAGAAACTCTAGAAATTTTTTCTGTTTAGTTGCTAGACTATTTCTTCGAACGCATTGAGCGGTCCTTTGTTGCCATTGAGACCCATCAAAAGCCAGTTGATGGGATCAAGGACCACTAGAAAGTGCTATTTTGGGTAGTGTATTTTAAAGAAGCTTCGCACCTCTTTTAGCCTAAATTTTCGTGTTCCAATTGGGTGTCTAAGGCTGTAGAATGATCAATAAAAAGTTTACCTATTAAGGCATGATATCTAAAGGCTAATGTTATTTTGTGTATAAGCTTAGGGTTACCAAAATACCTCAATTTACATGTTCTTCACTCCTTGATGCATCTTGTTCTCTTATGCCTTCGGTCTTTAGTTTTCAAGGGCTCAATCGACTCATTGACACATGGACTCATGTGATTGACAAATATGTGCACAAATCACTGCACTAACAATCTCTCTCATTGTCAATTACATAATAAAACCTAACCTAGAATGTTGTAATGGTCCATACCAATGACAAATAAAAATAACTAAAAATATTACATGTTAATTATAAATGATTTACAACTCGAATATACAAAGACATGTAATTATGTATTACTTCCCCTATCTCCATCAATTCCCTACAATAAACAAACAAAACCTGAAAAATAGAATTCAACTTATTTTGGTGAGACTTGGTCATTTTCCCCCTTTTTGTTAGTATTTGACAAAGAAATAATTCCATAGATATATTAATTAAGCATAAAAAATGGAAAGCTCTATATAGTATGGAATTTTCAATAATCACATACTAATAAAGGAATAAGGTGCATATATCATTAAAAACATGAAGCATGCTTATTATGGTCATTTAGAAAGATTTACCATTTGAAATATTAATGACCAATGATAGTCTAGCAATAAAAAATGATGCTTAAAATTAAGCATATTTAAAACTAAACAATTTAAAAGAAAATAAGGTTAAAGATCTTTTAATTTACATATGAAGCACAAAATGAGGCTAAAAATCCTCTGATTTACCTATTTTCTCACTCAATAAGGCTAAACTCCTCAAATTTAACAATGAAACCCTCATAAACCTTATAAGGTCACCTATCCCTATTCATAATCCACTTGGATGTGAATTTCCAACAACTTGGACTATATTTGGGAGGGGGAATGATTTTCCTAAATGCATCTCCCTCAGGCGAATTTTCATTTAAAAATATATGTTCAGTAGGTGATTTAAATATGTGAGTTCTAACCTAATTATCATTGCCATTGATTAACATTTTCTTCCTCTTTTCATGAATGAACAGACAACGCTGATATCATCTTGATCCAACACCTCTATGGTCCTAATAAGTTTCAACGACTAACACTCAATTGTTCCCTGTGGTGTGGTCCACTTGAGCTTTGGATGTGCTTTAATTTGAGACTCATGCCCTAAAATGAACTGGAAAAACGTATGGATGTTGTGGATAATACACAAATCATGGTGGGCCCCACAGAGTTTACTCAGTACACAATTCTCATCCCCTGTAAATAGAGCTGGGTATCGTGGACCCGATCCGGTGGATCTGACCCAATCCGACCAAATCTAACCCAATTTGAATCGAATTGACGGCCTGGATCGGTCAGGTTTGAGCAGGATCAGGCAAATCCGACCATTAATTGGATCGAGTTTGGGTCAATGTTAATTCGGACCGGACCGATTCGAAATCTGATCCAATTCGATTCGGACCAGACCAGATGTATTAATAACTAATAATTTACTATTTTACCCATCACCTATATATATATATATAATTTTACCTTTTTTTAAGTTTTTACCCTACCCGCACGGCCGCACCCAAACGCGCCGAACCCTAAATCCCCCAAAACCCTCTTGTCTCTACCTGAACGCCGGCCACTCCCGATCCTGATCCGGCCATTCAGACTCGTTTATCAGGTAAGAGGACCCACTCAGCCACTTAGACTCATTTATTTATTTATTTATTTAGGAGAGTGGCTCGTTGGCCAGCCATGGCCGCTACCCAATCAAGCTTTGGGTTACAAGAAATCAATTACAACGTCCATCATTTCAGACAACTCGAGTAGTCGAGTTTGTGAATCCAAAAATCGGGCCGATCTGATACTCAGGTGGACCACACCACAGGGAACAGTAGGGATAGGGATGCTTGTGATTGTCTGATACTTGTTCTTTCTGTAATCAGTCTGATAGTTATTCTTTCTGTAATCAGGGTACATGTCGGATAGTGTTGTAGCTATATATACTACTCAAGGTACTTCCTCTGTCCTTTTTTTTGTTGAGATATAGTGTACATTAGGTGGGCCCCACACATCTCTTTGTAAGTTAAGATTTAACCTACAATGCCATAGGTAGGGCTTAATGATGGGTGAGCCTGACCCTCTCAGGTTCATGCCAAAAAAATCTGGCCGGTCCAAACTCATGCAGGTCACAGCACAGGGAACATTGCAGAAAAAATAAATAAAAGAAAAATATACTAATGGGGTGGTCGGACTGATTTTTTTTTTTTACCATGGCCCATGCAAGAGTTCGCCCAATGACTAGATGGTCTTTATCAATCATCATCTGCACGAAAATGAATGATAAGGATCTCATGTGCATATGCCAGGAGAACTTGTACTGGTCGAAAATTCATGTTTAGGGGCCCACTGCATGGATATATATTCTATAAAAAGATTTCCATCCCTATTGTTTTCTCTGATATGGCCCATTTGAGTTTTGAATTCCTAGTTTTTGGGCCCATTTGAGTAGGAAAATTTGCCCCAATCCATTTTCATGTGCTTAAGTGGCCCACCGGATGATGACTTGATGAGACAGGCCTGACCTACGGGCCAACCAACTAAATTCTATGTTTATGAGAATCAATTAACCTAAACCCAATAATGTATTTCATTTCAAACTTATCCTACTTTATTTCTTACGGATATAAATACAAGACATGATTAGTAATGAGGCCTATCATGATCTTTGTATGATATTCAATCCATCCGTCGAATAAGCTACCTTATTTTCATTGTATACGAGAAAGGAAAGCTTGACCCAAGATACAGGTGGGCCATGCGATGTGAGCATTGTAAAATCACAACTAAATTCATGCACCTTAGCCCACTTAAGTTTTGAATCTGGCTGAGTTTGTGGATGACTCCTCAAGATGTTGATTGGCCTAATGATGTATGGTTTGAATGGAATATAAATAATAGATGGGTAGGTGATAAGAAGTTACCAATGGTATCAATCATGACCATGATCGTTCCTTAGTGGTGTGGCTTAGATTATTATTGTGCATTGTATTAGTATACTTAGCTTAATATGTACTTTGCTTTCTTTACTTAGATTATTATTGTGACTTGTGACTTGTGATTGTGATTTTTGAGTTAGATAATTAGTTACCCATTTGAGGATTTCTATATGGTCATACATAGATATAATGTATTTTTAGTAGCATAGAAATTGCTCAAATTATCCCATTTTGGACAGTTCAAGGTTAGATGGATAGTATGTTTTCATATAATCTATTTAAATGTTCATGCCTGATTTGTGGTCCATCTCATCATTTCTCTCTCGATATGTTTCTTCTGTTTCATATTTAATACCAAATATCTTCACGATGCTTTAGATATTTGGCATCGAAATGTAACGTAAGATCAACTTATCTGGAGAGGCATGGGGAGATGTTGCCGGATTTTTGACATGGACGTTTAAATGGAAATATGAAAGTATTATAATCTATCCAACCTTGGATGGGTAACTAATTTACGATTTAATTGTGAGTGTGAGTTAGATAATTAGTTATCCATTTGAGAATTTCTATGTGGCCAAACATAAATATAGTGTATTTTTTGTGGCATAGAAATCGCTCAAATTATTCCATTTTGGACAGTTCAAGGTTAAATAGATAGTAATAGTATGTTTTCATATAATCTATTTAAATGTTCATGCCTGATTCGCGGTCCATCTCCTCATTTCTCTCTGGATATGTTTCTTCCATTTCGTTTCAAATGCCAAATATCTTCTGTAACACTCCGTACCTCCGGTACACGGGTGTTACCTCTTAAACTTACATTAATGGAAACTAGGACCAATTAACTAGATAACTTGAACTCAACGCATGCAGGAAGGGACTTCCAATCAACGTTGAAGCCATCCATCAGAGGCCCTAGGAGCCGAATTGCATCCCACATCAGTCAAGAAGGTAACCTTGATTAATCATCTTGAGTTAAAACAGCTCTTAAGTCAACTAATAGTAAGGAAACGAAACGACGCCCTAGTAATAGACCTTCAAGTGCTAGTGGGTAACAAACCAAGCAATTACTGCATCATAAACTCACATTTGGCCGTCGAAACCAAATATCAAATCAATCTGGCCATTGGATCGACGGTATTGGCCGTAAAGTGGCCTAAGACGTGTTATACGGCCCGCTTGGGCCTCAGTCCCACCCCAAACTGGCTAGGGCCCCCACGACGATTGGACAGAGTGGATGTGATGTAACCATCACAGTGGCCCCCATAATGGTGTGTGAGTGCACCTTGGGAACCTGTGCACGACGTGCACTAAACAAGCTGGTTTGGTCAAACGAGCTTTGGCCGAACTCATCTGTAAAAAGACGGATTTCTCCTACCAACGCCCATTCAAAACTGGTGGATTTTGGCCTCCAAAGTGGCCCACCCTAGGCACTTTCTGAATGATCCAAACCATTCATTAGGCTCGTGGGGTCCGTCCAACTAAAACCCTATTGGGTTTCGGTCCCATGCATAAGGACGAGGAATCTGGGACGAGACCATCCAGAAGTTGGTATGTGACTAGGATCTGAGATGTGGGGCCGATCTATGGCTACATGGATGGCCCATGATCAGCCTGATCATGCCATCCCAACCATCCATTTTTCAGGAAGAGTCACGCTCTCCCATTTCCAGAAATAGCCAAACAAGGGCCTGTATAAGAAAAGCAAAAGGTGAAGTTTTCCTTCTGGGAAATGGATGCTGGCATGCCCCTGGCCGTTCCCTGGGCCACGTGAGGCAATCCTAGCCCTTCCCTGTGAGGTAGTACAAGATGAGAGAGAGAGAAACGTCTCATCTCATGAGAAAGTGGTGAGATCGGCCTTTCTCGCAAGAAGAACCAAAACTCACATTTTCAGTCCAAAAAGTGGGCCCCACACTGATAGGATGTCCCATCTGGTCCGCTCAAATAGACCAGATCATGTCAAAATATGTGGGATAGTGATCTGTCATTAATGGTCAGGTCATCTTCCCTGTTAACCCATCCGAACGTGATCACAAGATGGGCCCCACCAGACCAGAAAATTTACTTTTCTGGTAGGCCAGGGCATCAACAATCCATCCCTAGGATCAGATTGGCCCCATGCATGGCCATTTTTCGATCACAACCGTTGCAAGGGGAGTCATTTTTCCAACCGTTGGAACTCTCTCTCCCACGTCTATAAAAGAGGATTGTTGCTGCTCTCGGGATTCGTACCAGAGAGAGAAAGGAGAAAAGAGAGAGAAAGGAAAGAGAGAGAAGAAAGAGACAGAGAGAGAGGGAGAAACGGGTCGGCCGAGTGGACTCAATGCACACTGCACCAACTCAGCCCGTGCAAAAATTAGATCGAGTCGGGTCAGTGTGGACCTATAGCTTCACAACCAGAGAGAGAGAAGAAGAGAGAAGAAGAAAGAGAGAAAGAAAAGAGAGAGAGAGAGAGAGAGAGAGAGAGAGAGAGAGAGAGAGAGAGAAGTGTGGGTGCATGTGTTGCTACCCTCTAACTCGAAGCTCGACCCAGTCAGGTTACTCTTTCCCTCCACCTTCTTAAAGCCTTCCATCTAAGCCAAAACCAGGTCAAATAATGGGTGTGTTTTAGGCTGAAACTAGGCCAAGTAGTAGCTCAGTTTTGGGCTGAAACCAGGCCAAACAATGGCTGTGTTTTGGGCCAGAAATGAGTTGAAAGATATGCCTTCAATCAGACCGTGCATAGGGCTGAAAAATGCCTTTCAAATGCCTCTCAGTCAGGCCGAACATGGCTCCCGGAATGAAACCTGGATCCAAAAGGCCTCTAGCTGGGTCGTGAAACTAGTCCTTGCTAGTACAGTTAGCTGGGCCAAATCAGGCCCAAGTTAGGACCAGTTCGAGCCTAAGCTAAGGCCAAACTCCAGGCCCGGTCGGCCCACTTTGTTGGGGTAAGTATTTTGTGGGCCTGGTCACCTTGATGCAGGCCCAAACCCCGTCATAATGAGCCCTACAAGCCCCATACACTTTCAATGGCTTAGGTACTTCGAAATACTTATCTAATGTAGGCTATTGAACTGAAAATGACAACGAGGGAATCATTTGAGCGATACTGGGTCGCAAGATGCTCACAGGAACTTGGGTCAAGGGACGTACTACGACTTTTCTAGTGATGACTTCTCCCCTTGAGCTTTCCATCTCTAAACTAGGCTAGGGGTAGCTTTTACTATAACTACGAATGATGACCCAGAAATGGCTAATCATTCGGGTAGTTACTTGAATACATACCTTATAAATGATTTGAATATCCGAGTAGTTACATACCCGAGTAGTTCACTTAAATAGACTGATTAAGGATATTAAGATTGTTTTCTTAAACAAATGCCTTAAGAATTGACTTGAATACTTGCTTAGTCTACTCAAACAAATGCCTTAGGATTGAGTAGAGGATTTGAGTAGTTTACTTATATATATGCCTTAGAATCCATTAAGTTCACTTGATTAGTTTACTTAAACATATGTCTTAAAGATTTATTAAATTACTTGAGTAGCCTATTTAATCACATGTCTTAGAACTTATTAAACCACTCAATTAGTTTACCTAATCGCATGTCTTAGAATTTATTAAACTATTTGTTAGATTACTTGAACACATGTTTTGGAATGGATTAAATCATTTGATTAACTTGCTTAAACACATGCCTTAGAATTGATAAGTTGTGATTATATGAATGTTAGGACTTGACTACTTAAGGGCCTCTTGAATTATATGGATTTATGAGCTTTACTTAATTTTTGAACCATGCTATTAAATCTTCATGTCATCCTCTCAGAGTATTATATTGATTTTAAGACACATGTGACTCAAAATCTCTCTAGGGAAACCTCCATTGAAGAGAGTCCGTACTTAGGGTGTAACGGGATTAATTATGATAGAACTAGCCCCTCAACATGGAGGTTATGTTAGTGGTAGTCTGATTCATGGGATTTACCATCTATGGAGTGATTTCACCTACCTGACTATGGAATGAACCCTTCCATATTTTCGTTGCTGACAATTAATCGTGTTTAAATCATACATACCATCTTCATTTAGTCATTGTATTTAATATCTTCAACTCTTTATTCTTAGTAAGCATACGAAGGTAGTTCCCCATATATTGAGAGTTGATTGACCACGTGTTGATGGGTTCTACCCACACCTTAAGGTGAAAGACTCATGAGTCGGAGATGGTGGGCATGGGACACTATGCCCGAGCAGTCGACCTACGCTGGTGACGAGCCCCCGTAGTGACCTTGAGTTTATTTAAACTAATTGATTATAACTGGACTAATAATGGGTTGGCTAATTATGCATACATGGCGCAGAGCAGCATCTATCGCTAACGTATGTGATGTACGATTGGCAGTCATTATGCGGTATGTGATGTGCTTCGCTAATAGCCAGCCTCTGTACGACTAGATGAGCATTCCCAGGTAGATAATTACATGGGTGACGAGCCCAATCTCCCCACGGATGAGCATCTCCGGGACGATGATTGCATTCATGCATCCATGCATATAATAAGATTGCATTTACTATATTTTGAATTGCCTGGATGTTTTATGTTATTTCTTATCTAGGGCAGCGGTGTATAATCTTGAGGAAAAATCACACTGAGCTGGCCACTCATTCATCAATGTTTAACCGTGCAGAGGATGCAGGTACAGGGGCCAATGGATACATAGCGGACCCAAAGGCAGTTGCAGTTGAGGAAGAGCTCTATCATGAGGAGCCGCAACAGGAGGCAACCGCCTACTTTAGGCTAAACTAGTAGATTAGTTATTTATGTTTATTTCAGTATACTTTAGAACTTAAGTTTTGTATTTGGCCCATAGCTGAGTGGGCCAGGATATTATCCCTATTTTCGTCATATTTATGTTATACTTGATTTCCACTATTCGCACTTTGATTTCCATTGATTACCATTATTATTCTGTTAATTTTTGAGTTTTTGGTATACGAGTCGTATACTCGATCGAGTCCTAAAAACCGGTGCATTACATCCTCACATTGCTTTAGATATTTTGCATCAGAATGTAACGTAAGATTAACTTATCTAGAGAAGCATGGGGAGATGCTGCCAGATTTTCGATGTGGACATTTAAATGGGAATATGAAAGTATTACAATTTATCTAACCTTGGATGGGTAACTAATTTAGGTTTTAGTATAACTCTGTTAGTATTAGATTACTAATGCTAATATGATTTAGTATATTTCAACTATCAGATGGAAAGTGAAGGTCTTTCCAATACCCTGGGCGGTTGGTCAATTACATCACTGATGATCCTTAAAGATGAAGGATTAGGTCTTGAACATGAAGAGGTACCCGCCGTTGATACTAGTACCACACAATCACTTGTTGCGGGAAAAATGAAAAACAGGTTGGTAGTGTGAGATGATTTTGAAAAAGTAACCTTGAAGAACGGCACCATGAAGATACAACGCAAGTACTGCAAGACTCAGTATGCTAAACAATCAGATGGTTCGACCACAACATTGAAGAAACATATTTCAAAGTGTTATAAAAAAAGTGAGAAGTGTGGCAAGGCAACAAACACTTTCATTTACGTAATCTGCAGTAGGTCCGTCGGTGTCCATCTATAAGTATGACAAAGAGTTGGTGAATGAGTTGACGGCCAAGTTAAATATTATAGATGAAAGACCACTTCAGATGGTAGAGAATCATGCTTTTGTTGAAATAGTCAGTTGTCTTAACCCCAGATACGAGAAAATCTCCCGTATAACAATAAAGAGGGTGTGTATGAAGATGTATGAAAGCGAGAAGGTCAAGTTGAAAGGATAGTTGGAAACTATTTTCCGAATTAGCCTGACATCAGATTTGTGGACGACATTTAATCAACGAAAGGGGTATATGTCACTAACTGCTCACTACGTTGATGCCGAATAGAAGCTTTGCAAGAAAATAATAAACTTTAATTATCTTGTTGTAAGTGCTATGGTATCTATCTCCTATGATTGTCAAATTTTATAGTGCCAAAACCTCTTGGAATCTGTGTCTTGTGTAGCGCTTCTACATATTCAAGACAGTGCATCTCATGTACAAGGACAAAAGTCTGTACTTCAAGAACTTTAAAAGCAAGACTTCTTGATTCAAGAACATCGCTCGGTGTTTTAAGCTTCATAGTTCAAGTTATCAAAGGCTTCGTCCAAGTTAAGATAAAGTTTCTAAACTTTGATCCTCAAGCTCAAGCTTCATTGTTAGTCATTTTCAAGCTTCAAACGTCTAAAGTTTAAGCTTCATCATGTGACAAGATCTCAAGCTTCGTGAACTTCAAAAATCAACTATCAACTGAAGCAAAAGAAGTTTTAATGTTCATACATCACTAACAAAGGTATGAATGACCCTAGATTAACCTTAGGGTAGGTCATTTTGAATACATAATTCAATTGGTTCATTTTACAAGTGCATAGACTGTTTTTCGACTAGTCTTAGACTAAGTTTGACTAGTCCGAGCACTGGCTCGACAAGTGCAAGAATTCCTCAACCAGTCCCAAGTTTGTTACTGATTTTTGAGAATTTTTGTTAAAGCCTAAACCAGTCCTGGAGACTGCTCGATCGGTCATGTGAACAGTGCTCGACATGTGCTCGACCAGTCCTGCAGGCTCGACTCAAAATCCAGCAACTAAAATGGGTTCCGCACGACCAGTCGTGGACAGGACTCGACCGGTTGTGGAGGCCACTCGACCGGTCGAGCAAGCCTTACAACTAGTCGTGGAACCGCCTTATCTTATCGCGCTCAAAATTTTAAAAGTTTGTTGGTCCCAGTGTTCGAAATATCGATACTATTGGCCAATATTATCGGTATCGCACTAGTGCGAGACGATACTCAACCGATAACACGCGGAAGATACAAAAAATTGAAAACTCTAGAAGTCGTACGATATTATCATCGATATCGTGCGATAAATCGTCGACATCATGCGATACATCGTCGAAATCGCCGATATCGCCAACAAAACCCACCCCGATTTAGATATCGCGGTATTTCCGCCTCCATTATTGTTGGAAATCGACAAACAGAGTCACGGACACTCACGGGTGCGTTTGCAGGGGACTCACGAGTCCCACTGTAGCCAACAACCCACACCGATAAAAACCCGATGTCGTGGGTTGCCGAAAATAAAATAAAAAAAATTGAATTAGAAAAGAGAGAGAGAGAGAGTACCTGTAGCCGTAGACTGTAGCAGTGATCGGAGGTGGGCCATTCGACAGGTAAGTACCTGTATCCCTTTTTCTTCGAATTTTTCTCACTTTTTCTTCATTTTTTCTCTTTTTTTCGCTGATTGAAGCGTGCTGGTGCGGATTTCTCGGAGATGTGACGAGAAATCAGGCCGGATTTCTCGGATTTCTCGGAGATTCGACGAGAAATCAGGGTCGAGAGGGAGAGCGCTCGTATCGGTCCGTGAAAAATGGGGAAGATGCTTGCCGGGAGGGGTGAAATGGGGATGGAAACGCGGACGTGCGAACCGGTTCGCACGCATTACATATCGAACTTTTTTGAGAACTCATCATATCCGATGAGTCTCGAAAATCTGAACGGTCCACATGAAGCGGTAACCTCTTGAAACCCCCCGATACAATTTTTTGCTTTGATCCAAAACTTCGGTGGGCCATGAAAAATGTAAACATTTTATTCCCTTGATTTGAATTTCTCTTTTCTATGGCCCACTGAGATCTTAGATCAGGGTGAAAATACCCCCTTTAAGGTTCCATGGGATTCCACATCTTATGGACCGTTCGGATTCGACATCCATGGCACGCGTGAAAAGGTGCGCGTACGTGAGCATGAAAACAACAGTGATTGGATATAAATCTCAGGTGGACCACTGTTTTCTGTGGTGGGGTCCACTGAGCTCTGGATCGACTCCTTTTTTGGCTCACGCCCTAAAATGATCTGTTAAAATGGATGGACAGTGTGGATAGAAAAAATGCATCATGGTGGGACCCACGTAACTTGGTGACATGACTTCGCTTTAGTAATCCGCTGGCAGCGGATGGCGTATGTGGCAAGTGGATTGTGGGGCTGGTGGTCAGTGCTCTGTGGTCCCCACCATGATGTATGTGTTTCATCCATTCCGTTCATCCATTTTTTAAGATCATTTTAGGACTTGATCTCAAAAAATGAGAGGGATATAAATCTCAGGTGGACCACACCACATGAAAACAATAGTGATTGGATATACCATTAAAATCCTCCTATGGCCCACTATACTGTTTATTTGACATCCAATCTATTAATTAGGTCATACAGGCCCAGATGAAGAGAAAAAACAAATATCAGCTTGATCCAAAACTTTTATGGCCCCCAAAATGTTTTTAATGGTCTACCCTCATTTAACACTGTTTCCTGTAATGTGGTCCACTTAAGATTTGGATATATCTCATTTTTGGACTTGTACCGTAAAATGATCTGTAAAAACAGATGGATGGCATGGATGAAACACATACATCATGGTGTGGCCCACATAGCACCGACCACCAGCTATTGGTTGGTGTCAGCGGGAGTAGCCAATCCGTTCCAGGATTGCATACTAAGTAACTCAGTACCGTTAGGGTACTGAGTAAACTGTGTGGGGTCCACTTTTATTTATTTATTTTATCCACTCCGTTAATCCATGTTAAAATATAATGTTAGGGCTTGATCCCAAAAACGAAGCAAATTAAAATCTCAAGTGGACCACACCACATGAAACCGTTTGATTGAACCTCTACCATTAAAAAAATTTTGGAGGCCAAAGAAGTTTTGGATCAAGCTGAAGTTTGTGGTTTCTCTTCATCCATGTCTTTGTGATCTTACGAAGAGGTTGGATGACAAATAAAAATTACTTTAGACACTAGGAAGGTTTCAACGGTGGAAATCATTATTCCACACTGTTTCCTATGTAACGGTCCACTTGAGCTTTGTATTTACTTCAATTTTGGGATCAACCCCTAAAATTATCTGTAAAAATGGATGGACGGTGTGGATAAACAACATAAATTCATAGTGGGTCCAACGAGTTTACTCAGTATGGTCCACCATAATTTATGTATTTTACTACGACGGTGTGCTTGAGTAAACTCTGTATGGTCCACCATAATTTATGTATTTTATCTGCTCCATCCATCTATTTTAATAGATAATTATAGGGCTTCAACCCAAAAATGAAACATATACAATGTTCAAATGGACCACACCATAGGAAACAGTTGAATTGAATGTCTACACCGTTGAAAATTTCTTGGGGCCACATAAATTTTGGATCAAGTATAGTTTTATTTATTCCCTTCATCCAAGTCTGTACGATCTTATGAATAGGTTGGATGACAAATAAACATCATTGTTGGGCCTAGCAAGGTTTCAACGGTGGATATCATTATCCCTGTTGTTTCATGTGGTATGGTCCATTTGATCTTTAAATATGATTCAATTTTTGGCTCAACCCCTTAAATTAGATGGAAAAACGAATGGACGGTGTGGATAGATCACATATGTTCAAGGTGGGCCCAACCCACAGAACTGCCCGTTGGGGGCTAGAGACGGGCAGGGGTAGGACGCAGTCCGCGTCCGTGCAAAGACGGGCACTGATGCTCCTTGAGCTCCAGTTGCACGGACGGTTCAAAGGAGATCAAAGTTATGTGGGCCCAAAGTGATGTATTTATTATATCTACACCGTTCATCTATTTTTAGAGATCATATTAGAGCATTATCCAACAAATGAATCATATCCAAATATCAGCTGGACCACACCACAGATGGCAGCAAAAAATATAATTTTCACCGTTAAACAATTTAATTGGCCTTCGTGTAAGATCAGTTGGACCCAGCTCAACTGATGAAGCTTTTTGTTACATGGACTCCTTGCAAGTTCTCTAAGTTCTGTAGGAAATTGACTGTATGTGATATAAACTGGAAATGGAAAGACTCTAGCTAAACTATTTATTGGTGGGTCCAATATTAGAAGGAACGTGAGCCTTGAATTGTGGAGCTGAGATTATAATAACCCTAGTTACCATTGGATCAGTCAGATTTTGAATTGCAAATTGGTTTTGGTTGAGTAAATGGAGCAAAACAATTAATGATAAAACATCACTTAGAAAAATGTACCTGAGTAATCTCGACTTAGTGGAGGATAATTTTCTAACCCTTCTCCATATGAAAAGACATTTTAAATAAAGTCATGGTGGCCCACACATGAACTTATGGTTGACATTCCATTCACACTATTCCATATGATATGGTGCATTTGAGTGGTAAATCTAACTGATTTTTTACCTCAAGACCGATAGTGAATATAGAATATGATGAATGGAGTGAGTTTACACTTAAAATATGGTGGCCCACATTGACTTGAGTGTTGTAGAGAACTCTACCTCTATCACATCTTGCTCTCTCTCTCTCTCTCTCTCTCTCTCTCTCTCTCTCTCTCTCTCTCTCTCTCTCTTTCCATCTCCTCCTTGTTCAATGTTTTTCACAATAATAGGGGTTTCATGGTAGACATTCAATTTACATCGTTTGCCTTTGTGTGGTCCACATGATTTTTTAGTAAGCTTCATTTTTTGGATAAAGACTTAT
The DNA here is from genome assembly GCA_030180095.1 of Magnolia changhungtana. Classification (NCBI taxonomy): domain Eukaryota; kingdom Viridiplantae; phylum Streptophyta; class Magnoliopsida; order Magnoliales; family Magnoliaceae; genus Magnolia; species Magnolia changhungtana. The sequence continues at coordinate 4,609,318 of JASAUF010000445.1, read as the reverse complement.
ATAACATTATTTTACAGAGAAAATATGTCAGGAGGAAGAGGAGGTAGGCAACCTGATATAGGGTGGAGGTACGGTCAGCCCATTCCCGATAATCGATTCGGGAGTATTTGTAATTTATGTGGCCATGTATCGAGGAGTGGTGGGGTAACCCGCTTAAAGGAGCATTTAGCGGGAGGGTATCGCAATGTTATGGATTGCCCAAAGTGCCCACAAGATGTGCGAGAACAGATGAGGACCATATTGAAAAAAAATGTGAAGACAAAAGATGAACGACATGCACGGGAGAGGGAGATTAGGGAGGAGTTGGGGCGGCCACCATATGCAGGTGAGGATGATGTAGTGGATCTCGATAATGATGATAATGATCCCGAATACAGATGCGCAATTCAAGAGTCCATATGGGATCGGTGGAAGAGGGATCAACATAGGAGGTGGGACATAAGTAGGCCTCGATTTGAGGGGTCTATCCATGAGCGTGGTGGGAGGAGTGGAGCAGGGGAGAGTGCTAGGGGTGGATCAGGGGAGGGTAGTAGGCGAGGAGGAATATGGGACATGGGCAGGAGTAGCAGCATGCAGGTGTCGGATCTACCTTCGGATCCGAGGATGTACAAAGAGGCGGGAGGGACACAAAAGAAAATAAAGGAGATGTTTAGTGGAGGGGATGTGAGGAAAAAAGTTGAAAAATTTATAGCAAAATTTTTTATATACGGTCAAATCCCTGCAAATGCCGCAGCAAGCCCGCACTTCAAAAATATGATAAGTGAAGTGCAGCATGGGGGTGAGGGTGTGCAGCCGCCTACACCCGCACAGATCATGGGAAAAATACTTGGATGATGAACATGCAGAAATGAAGACATATGTTGATTCATATCGGCAGTCATGGGAGATGTACGGCTGCACTGTCATGTGTGACGGTTGGACCGGACCGACGAAAATGTCGATAAATTTTATGGTCTATTATAGGGGACGGGCGGTGTTCCTAAAGAGTATAGATGCGAGTAGTAAGATCAAAGATCATAACTACATTTACAAACTATTGCACAACATCATGTAAGATGTTGGGAGGAAAAATATTGTGCAGTTTGTTACGGATAATGGGAGTGCATTTGTTAAGGCCGGGAAGGATATTCAGAGCAAGTATCATATGTATTGGACCCCTAAGCACCCATTGCATCGATCTCATGCTGGAGGGGATCGGGGATAGGCCGTCGGTGAAGACTGTAATTACTGATGCACGGCTCATCACAAACTTTGTATACAACCACGGCTGGTTATTAGCCGCAATGCGCGAGAGTTGTGGTGGGGATATAGTGCGCCCCTGAACGACGCGATTCGCCACAAATTATATCGCCTTAAGTAGCCTTCTCAAACACAAACAAGGGTTATGAGAGCTTTTCGCCTCTCATGATTACGTAGAATGGAAAAGGAGGTTGACGAAAGTAACCTATAGAATTGAGGAGCTGGTGCTGGGAAAGACGTTTTGGGATAAAGTGCGTGGTGTTGTGGGTATTCTAGAGCCCATTTATGTGGTGTTGAGGATGGTGGACAATGAGACAAATCCATCGATGGGGTCGTTGTATCCGTCTATATAACTAATGAAAGATGCCATCATGGTTAAAGCTCCCAATGCATATAAGTGGGTGCATACAATAATAGACGACCGTTGGGAAAGGACGCTTTCTCACCCACTACATCAGGCTGGTAAGTACCTAAATGGATTTTTTTTTCCATATGCAATAATAAGCGAGGGTTGTACTGATGTGTATATGTTGGTTTTCAGCATATTTCCTAAATCCCAAATACCACTACAGCCGGAACCCCTTCGAAGATAATTCATTAAAGAGGGTTGTGCATGAGGTGTACGATCACTTATTCCCCAACTGTCCGAGGAAAGATTCCTTTGGTAGTGAGGTAAATATGTTCCGCACTTACATTATCCTTATCTTTATCTCGATTATTAAATACTTATTCTAGTTGTTATACGCTATCAACAGATTGTTAAATTTCGCGATGCAGTTGGGATGTTTGGGTGTCACCCTGCAGTGAAGTCAAGGAACGCCATGATGCCATGTGAGTCACTGTAGTAAACTTAACATTTATATTATTTTGAAAATTTTAGGATAATGAAAGAATCTTATGATACGCAGGCGAATGGTGGTCCATGTATGGGACTGACTGCGAGGTTTTACAACGACTTGCTGTCTGTGTGCTTGCACAGACGGTGTCCTCGTCACCATGTGAAAGGAATTGGAGTATATTCTCCCTCATACATACAAATAAACGTAATAGAATAGGGTATGAGAGGCTTCAAAAGCTAGTGTATTGTCACTACAATATGAAGTTACGAGAGAGGTTGCTCCGCTCGGAAGGAAGAAGAAAAGCACAGGAAGACCTACTAGACCTGATGACGGTCGGACAGCATGCATATGCTTAGGATGCGGAGGATGACATAGTTTACCAGTGAGTTAGGTCGGATGACTTAGATACCTCGGATGGGCGACCAGAGCCACATATTGCGGCAGAAGCAGAGACACAAGGGATTGATGTTGACAAACATGTGGAGCAACAGAGGTCTCCTGATAAGGCATTCGACCCATTAACGAGGAGTCCAGAGGGCAACCCGCGGTAGTCACTATCACGAGGGACACGTGGTGGGGAAACATTGTCTGACACCGAGACTCAGTCAAAGAGCGATGTGGGAAATGAGTCCGATGATGATGATGGCGGCGATAAGGGTGACGATGACTCTGATGACAGTAAGGATGATGATGATGATGATGATGATAATGATGATGATGATGGTGGTGACGCAGGTGGGAGTCAGGATAAGAGGCCTCTTAGCCCTTTTACCGGGGAGGAGAATTTCGATCATTCAATGCAGGACATTGACCATGATTCTCGTCCAGGAGAACCACGACCTCGTCTTGTTTACAATAAAACATACACGCATCAAAAGCTACTGCAAAAAAAGAAGACTCATAAACTTTCAGATTTTGAGGAGGAGCTGCTGGCAAAATGCATGAGGGACACAAGCGTTCGTGGCAGGCGAGGTGGCTCTAGATTTGGATCACGGACGAGGGAGGGGAGCTCGAGCTACAGGTCACAACATGAATCTGGATCACAACACTGGAGAGTAGCTCGAGTTCTGTGCCATAGCATGGGCATGAATATGGACCTACTGGATATGCGACGAGTGACTCCAGCAGTTACGGCACATCATTTTTCAACCCTGGTCAAGAGTTCACTTCTGCATATGGGCAAGGATATGAGCAGCAGTATGGATATGGCCAACAATATGGATACCAAGGAGCTTCATATCTGCCCTTTCCAGATCCATATCAGTTACAGACTGTGACGATTACGCAGTACCCACGAATGGGCGTATTAATTCAGTTCGGAGAGGATGAGTACCAGCATTATGTCAGGGAGTATCTTAACTGGTACCACTCTTCTATGACCTGGGTACAATATTGTGGATTAGTGGAGCAGCGGTACTATGCCCAGCCACGTCAAGATGGAGATGATGATTATGAGCCACCACGCAACTCTATGTGGGTCTAGACCACAACTAGTCCTCATCAAAGAAATGTATATTTATCAAATTTTACTTCTTCAGTTCTTATTTTGTTTTTCAATGAATTGGTTGTGTTTTCATACATGACTATGATATATTTATAAATATCATGCATTCAATTTAAATATAGTTGCATTAGTTCAGTTAAACATCGCATAACTTAGGACCCTATACAAAGGAAATTTATTATGTGCATCTTTTTTTTAAGATGTTATGATTTAAAAGTGTGTATTAAGGGCCTTTTTAACAATCCCCAAAGTTTCATTAAAAAATTCAACCATTTTCCCAATGTTTCCCCATGTTTCCCAAAAAGTGCGATAAACTATGCGATACAAACGATATATCCCGTGCGATAACCGATACGTATCTATATCCCAAGGGTGCGATACATTGTACGATACTGATATTTCGAACACTGGTTGGTCCTATGACCAGTCGTGGCGACCTCGGAACCAATCATGACTACAATTTCTGCACTTATAAATAGAGTACGAATTTCAGAGTTTGATATCCAATTCAAGCTAAATCAATACGCCGCTCTGAGAGATAAGTTAGTGATATTCTTAAGCTATTTAGTGCTCATTTTATATTATCTTTAATTAGCTTTCTTTGTATTTGATTTTGTATTTTGCATTCCAATTTTATTTGAAAAAGGGATTGAAGTATTCCCATTTCTTAGAATCAAAATCAAATCAAGCTAGCTTAAAGTGATTTAATTTAAAATCAATTTAGAACTTAGAACCATTTCACAAGTGAGTGTGAACATTAAACTTCTACTCCAAATTGGTTCTTCTCGGCTGCATCAAAAGGAGAATATCCAGATAAGTATTTTACATTATTGTAAATTCTTTTCTTTTGGTTTTATTGAGATTGTGCCAGAAAAATCTCTTTATTTTTGGTTTGTCTGAGGTGATCCAGAAAACTCAGAGTGTGGGGTTTTTGAATTGTGTAAGCACACATGAAAGACACAATTGTGAGGGTTTTAGGTGAACCTTGAAAAACCTATTTTCATAGTGAACGTTAATATCCACTGTGTGAGGATATTAGGAGTGGAGTAGTTGTGTGGCTGTTTTTCTAAACAGTTAGTGTACACACAAGCGAACCACTATAATTTCTGGTCTTGTGGTGATTGATTGAATATTTCTTTTTGTGAATGTTGTAATTTCTTTTATGCAAGTGTGGGAATGTTATAATAGCTTAGATTTCTTTCCTTGCTATTTATTTTGTTATTCCTCTATATCAGTTTAAGTTTTTTATACACAGATCATTCTAGGAATCAGGTTGTCCTACCATAAACCCTTAGTTTTTGGTGTAAGGTTGTTCTTAGGATAACATCTGTATTAACCTCTCAATACTCGTACATTTGAGGTTGTCTTTAATTTCAACTTTGTGAGATTGTTTATATGCTATCTGTATTTAATTTATTTAAATTCCACTGTTATTTTTTTAATTTGGCATAGTCCTATTCACCCCCCCCCCCCCCCCCAATTCTAGGACTTAATAGCTCGGCCTTTTCAAGTGATATCAGAGCCTACTAGCTCATTTTAATTGTTATTCTTTTTGGATTTAATTTTTGAGCTAATCGATCTAAGCTATTTGAGATGTCAAATTTTGATAGTCTTTCAGTCACTAGGCCTCCACCATTTGATGGCTCCAATTATGCTTATTAGAAAGCCAAAATGAGGATTTTCTTAAAATCCATGGATGAGAACACGTGGCAAGTCACAGTGACTAATTGGACCCCTCCTACCACTGAAGTAGCTAGTACCGATGGATCCAAATCTATAAAAGTTACACCTTATTTTTCTTGGACCACTCTTCAAAAAAATGAGAGTAGTGCCAATGCAAAGGCGCTAAATGCAACCACTTGTACACTATCACCAGATAAATTCAAAAGAATTATATCCTGTGATACTGCGAAGTAAGCCAGGGATATTTTAGAAATGAAACACGATAGAACAACAATTGTCAAGAAATCTCAAGTCCAAATCCTCGCAACCAAATTTGAGAAAATACGAATGGAAGAAAGTGAAACTTTCATGGACTTCTATACAAGATTAAATGACATTGTCAACTCTATGTGGGGTCTCGGTGAAATAATCTCAGAAAGTAAAGTCCGTGCAAAGATACTACGCTCACTACCTGAACGGTTCAATTCAAAGGTGACCGCGGTCCAGGAACTTTGTGATACGGATTATATGAGGGTAGAAGAATTAGTTGGCTCATTACAGACTTATGAGTTAACTTTTAAAGCTCCTAAAGGTAAATTTATCGCCCTTAAATCTTCTAAATGTATTTCTCAAGAAAATAGTAATAATTCTGATTTAAAAAAATTCTGAAGATGATATGGCTCTTTTAGCTAAAAAGTTTTATAAGATTTTCAAAAGTAAAAAGAGGATTGATTTTCAAAAACCTAATGAAAAGAAAAAAAAATCTAAATCTAAAACTTGGAAATCTTTATAAGACAGTCAGTGTTACAACTGTCATGAATATGGGCACTTAGCGAACAAATGCCCTAAAAAGGACAAACCTAAAAAAGAAAGGTATGTTGGCTACTTGGGATGAATCTTCCGGCTCTGAAGCCTCTTCTGAATCAGATGAATCTGAAACTGAGTCGGGTAATGAACTTAAAGCCCTTATGACTCTAGCCAAGTTTACTTTTTCAGATAATGATGATTCAACTAGTGAAAAAAATTTGAATAGTGATCATGAAAATGAAGAAGATCTTCAAGATGCTTATAATGCCCTATACAAGGAGAGTTGTAACATCGCTGTTAAACTTAAACTTCAGAAAGAAAAGTTTTCAAAACTTAAAGAAAATTTTAATAATCTTGTTTTAAAAAAATCTCACATTTCAAATTGTTTTGAAAAACTAAATGTGATTTAGATTTCAAAACCTCCCTGATTGAAAATCTAAAATCTAAAAATGAAAAACTAAAACTTAAAGTCTCTTCACTTTTGAGTTTAAAAGACACATGGAAGTATGCCCAAGGTGATCCTAAGTTAAAAAAACTATTATCCGGAACCAGAAAATGTAGCGATCGATCCGGATTGGGCTACGACAAAAGTATTCCTCCTAAACATAAGAATACTCTACCCAAATTTGTGATAGGGGAGTCTTTAAACTCAAAAGGGAAATGTCTGAATCAAAACTATTTTAAATAGGCTAAGACTTTTCAAACCTTAAAACCTAAAAGCAACCATATCAACTATAAAAATCAGAATCGTAATCCTTTAGCAGAGAAAATTGCTGATTTACTTAAGGAGCTCTTAAAATCTAACTCAGTAGGTTGGTCTTATAACAACTACAAGCATAAGAAGACCAACTATACTCCTAAACCCAAGACAGTAATGAAATGGGTTCCTAAGGTTACTTGCTTGGTTGACCACACTACTTTCAAAGCTACAAGTCATTCAAAGTGGTACCTAGACACTGGATGCTCCAGACACATGACTGGTGACAAAGGTATGTTTACCAATCTTAAAGATATGACTGATGGTTCAGTCACTTTCGGTGATGGTAGCAACTGTAGGATTGTTGGCCAAGGTACAGTTCAACTCTTTAACATCCCTTTATTTGAGAATGTTTTATTTGTAGAAGGGTTAAAACATAACTTATTAAGCATCTCTCAAATAAGCGATAATAATCATACCGTAAAATTTACTAACCTAGGGTGTGAAATTTTAAATAAAAGTGGTTCTGTAATATTAACTGGTCGTAGAACTTCTGAAAACTGCAACATTGTAAGTGATTCAAGCTCATTTAATTTATCGTGTTACATGGTCCATATCGATGAGACCGAGTTATGACATAAATGCCTTGGACATGTACACTACCGCAACTTATATAGATTGTGCAAAAGAGAGTTGGTAAGAGGCTTACCCAAAATATAGAAGATAGATAAAATATGTGGTGAATGCTAGATTGGCAAGCAAACTAGGAGTTCTCACAAAAAGGTGGACTCTAATGCCACATATAAACCACTCGAACTCCTCCATATGGATCTTATTAGACCAACTAGAATGGAGAGTCGATGTGGTAAGAAGTACATACTGATAATTGTAGATAACTTTACCAGATATACTTGGGTAGTCTTCTTAAGAGACAAATAAAAAACTCTCGATGAAGTAAAAAGGGTACTTAGACGTATCTAAATTGAAAAAGAGTCTCAAGTCTATAAGATCCGTAGCGATCATGGATCAGAATTTGAGAATAGCGGTTTTGAGAAGTTTTGCAGTGATCAAGGAATATCACATGAATTCTCTGCACCCAAAACACCACAACAAAATGGTATAGTAAAAAGAAAAAATAGAGTGCTTCAAGAAATGACAAATGTAATGTTAAATAGTATGAAGCTCCCTAAAAATCTTTGGGCCAAAGCCATAAATACTCCATGTTATATAATTAACCGTGTTTATACTAGAAAATTAAATAGTAAAATGGCTTTTGAAATGTGGTTTGATAACAAGCCCACTGTCAAATACTTTTGAGTTTTTAGCAACAAGTGCTACATTTTACGTGAACGAGAAAATCTGGGTAAGTTTGACACCAAAAGTGATGAAAGGGTATTTTTAAGGTATGCTCTAAATGGTCGAGCATATCAGGTTCTTAATAAGAGGACCGGTGTAATTCAAGAGTCTATTAACGTGGTTATTGATGATCACTTGAACACACCTGTCTCAAGTTCAGAAAATGATGAAGTTCTTCTAATTGATAAACCAGACTCTTCATCAAGTCAACAGAACACTGAACTGAGGATTGTTAAAGATCATCTAACTAATCAAATTCTTGGAAACCCTCTCACTGGTGTGCGCACTCGTAAACAACTAGAAGATATGTGTAACTACGTGTGTTTTACATCTCAGATAGAACCGGCTAACGTAAAAGAAGCTCTTACTGACAAAAACTGGATAGTTGCGATGCAAGAAGAGCTTAATCAATTTGTTAGAAATGATGTTTGGTACTTAGTTCTAAGACCTAAAGATAAACACATTATTGGAACCAAGTAGATTTTTAAAAATAAGTCTAATGAACTTGGTAATATTATTAGAAACAAGGCTAGGCTGGTTGTACAAGGGTATACTCAAATTGAAGGCATCAATTATGATGAGACCTTTGCCCCTATAGCTCATCTTGAATCAATCAGACTATTTATATCCATTGCATGCTTTAGAAAATTAAAAATATATCAAATGGATGTAAAGAGTGTCTTCTTGAATGACGATTTGCATGAAGAAGTGTATATTGAACAACCAACGGGTTTTGAAGACCCAAAGAATGTTGATCATGTCTATCGCCTAAAAAAAGCTCTCTACGATTTGAAACAAGCTCCCAGGGCATGGTACGAAAAGTTGACTACGTTTCTACTAAGTCATAATTTTCTAATGTGAAGTGTTGATAAGACTCTGTTTGTTAAGAAACATAATGATCACATTTTAATAGTGCAAATTTATATTGATGATATTATTTATGGATCTACCTGTGCTAACATAACTGTTGAGTTTGCAGATCTTATGAAGTCTAAGTTCAAAATGAGCATGGTTGGGGAATTGAATTATTTCCTAGGGGTTACATGTAAAACAGCAACCTGATGGTTTCTTTATTTCTCAAACCAAATATGCTCTTAACTTAGTTAAAAAGTTTGGATTTGAGAATGGAAAATTTTTGATACTCCTATGAGTACTACTTTAAAACTCTCAAAGGACTCTATAGGTAAGAAAGTGAATCCTAAATTGTATCACAGTATGATAGGTAGGTTGCTGTATTTAACTACAAGTCGTCTTGATATTGCATTTAGCGTAGGAATTTGTGCTAGATATTAATCTGACCCTAAAGAGTAACATTTAACTGTTGTTAAGCGGATTATGCGATATGTCATAAGTTCAGCTAATCTTGGCCTTTGGTATCCACATGATACTAGTGTTCAATTAGCTCGTTACACTGATGTTGATTGGGCTGGTAACATTGATGATAGAAAATCAACCAGGGGTGGTTGTTTCTATGTAGGGAACTGTTTAATTTCTTAGTTAAGTAAGAAACAAAGTTTCGTATCGCTCTTAACTGCTAAAGCTGAATACATTGCAACAGGTAATGCATGTACTCAGCTTGTGTGGATGAAAAGAATGTTAAGCGATTACGAAATTGCGCAAGATACTATAGTTTTATATTGATAATTCAAGCGCAATTAATATCTCTAAAAATCCAATCCAGCATTCACGAACCAAGCATATTGACATTAGATACACTACGCCAAAAGTGGCAATTTGCGAAGTATTTTTGCGACGGATTTCGTCCGTCGCTAAAATCTCTTGGTTTACTGACGGATTTAATCCGTCGCTAACGGAAAAAGTCCGTCGCTAAGCCCGTTGTTTGTCGAAAATCCGGTCTGAACGTCGCTGAATTTAGCGACGGACTGAAATCCGTCGCTTAGAACTAATTTACGTCGGGTTTTGGTCCGTCGTTCATTGGCGACGGATAAAATCCGTCGCAAATTTGATTTTGTTACCGTCGTAAATTTCCGCCCAAAACACCAAAATGGCGCGCTTTTCCGTTGCTTTTGCGAGGGATCATGGTCCGTCGTAAAAGGACTATTGTGACGGATCATGTCCGTCGTAAAAGGACATTTGCCTTTTAAAATTTCTATAAAAATTAAAAAAAGTAATGTTGTTTTTTTGTAGTCTAATAATTGTTTTTTAATAGAATTTCAGTGGTTTAATTGTACATATTTGTATCTAAGATTATTTTTAATAATTGATGGAATGCAAAAAGAAATTTTGTTCTGTTTTTATATCAAATGAGTGAAATTTTTATTTTTATTTTTAATTTAAAATTAATATTTAAATGATTTGTAATATCACATGAAAAAGAATATTGAGAAGTTTAAAAATTTTAACAATGTTTGAGAAAAAAATTAGATTTTGAAAAAATAAAAATAGTGATTTAATAAAAATCTATTTTGTGGGAAAAAAGAATTTTGAATAAAGTTGATAAATTTGAAAAAAAAAAAAAAAAAGCATTTGATTTTGAGAAAAAAATAATATCCTGAAAAAGAATATTAAAAAAAATGAATGTGAAAATTTTCGCAATGTGGGCCCCGCCATAATATTTTATAAAAACAATGAGATTTTGAAAAAAAAAATTTATCATTTTAAAAAAGAAAATTGAAAAGTTGAAAACAAAATGATGCTTTTAAAGAAAAAAAATCGGCATTTTGGAGTTTTTGGGAAAAAAAATTAAAATTTGGGAAATTTTTTGAGATTTTGAAAATCAAAATTAATTTATATTTTAATTTTTTTGAAATATTTTATAATAAAAATGATATTTTGTTAAAAATTTTCAAAGAAAAATTAAGAGAAAATATACATTTTGAATAAAAAAATGTTATTTTTAAATAGAAAATGAAATTTATCTGTGAAATAAAAAACATTTGTTCATAAATTATTAGGTACGTCCACTAATTGAACCTTTAAACGTTAAAATGAAATTTCACTCAAATTATTGATCAATCTTGTATGCCCAATATCTTCCTCATATGTAGCTTGATCGAGGCGAGTAACTAGTCAAATTGTGGGTATTGATCAGTAAAGTAGAGTGAATGGACCAGACATGTAAAATGGGTCAAATATTCTGGTCAAAATAATGACCCCACTTAGTAACATCGTGAGAACCTATAAATTGATGTTAGTAAGTTTTGTGTGCCCCATCATGATGTGTGTCGAACATCAACACCATGCATTTGATGTGTCCCCTTTAGGTTATGAGATATCTCAAAAATCATTCGTATACGAAACTTAGGTGGGCCATACCATCTAAAACCATTGGAAGACATCCTAAAAAATATAAAAGCACTTGGTGGGGCCCACATGAGTTTTGGATGCGGCCGAAACTTGGTCTGACCCCTCATCCAAGTGGGACGCACATAATGAGTGGGTTGGATATGTGAATTCCATTTAGGCAGGCACGATATATGATTATGAATGTTTCAAGGAAACCCCTATCTACTATATTTAAGTGAGTTACTCTTTACCCTTACCAAAGTAAACTCGTGAGTCTACCCTTATTTATTTATTTTATCCACTCCGTTCATCCATGTTAACAGATAATTTGAGGTCTAAAGAACAAAAATGAAGCATATCCAAAGCTCAAGTGGACCACACCACAGGAAATAGTGTGATAAAACCTCTACTATTGAAAAATTCTTGGAGGCCATAGAAGTTTTGGATCAAGCTAATGTTTATGTTTTCTCTTCAATCATATCTTTTTATATTATGAACAGGTTGGATGAAAAATAAATATTACTGTGGGCCCAAGGAAGGTATCAACAATGGAAATCATTATTCCACCCTGTTTCGTGTGGCATGGTCCACTTGAGTTTTGGAGTTACCAAAAATCTGGGATCAACCCACACCGTTCATCCATTTTTCAAGATCATTTTAGAGAATTATCCAAAAATGAACCATATCCAAAGATTAAATGGACCACATCACAAATAAGGGGAATGGATTGACTACTCTCCAGACACTGACCAATGGTCGTGGTCTGGTGCTCTATAGACTGACATGATGTATGTGTTTCATCCATGTCAGTCCATCTATTTTTAAAGATCATCTTACAACATGAGACCAAAAATGAAGTATTTCCTAATCTGAAATGGACCACATTACAGGAAACAATGTTGAATGAGCGTCAACAATTAAAAACATTTTGGGGGCCATAAAAGTTTTGGATCGAGATGATTTTTGTTTTTCCCCTTCATCTAGGTCTGTATGACCTAATAAACAGATTGGATGTCAAATAAACAATACATTAGGCCTTAGGAGGATTTTAACTATGGATATCCAATCACTATTGTTTTCATGTGGTGTGGTCTACCTAAGATTTATATACCTCTCATTTTTGGAATAAATTCCTAAAATAATCTTTAAAAATGGATGAACGTAAAGGATGAAATACATATATTATGGTGGGGCCCATAGAGCACCCACCACTAGCCATGGGGCTGGTGTCAGGGGAGTAGCGAGACTAGCCACTGAAGTGACGTCAACAAGTTCCGTGGCCCCACCATGATGTATGTTTTATATCCACACCTTCCATCCATTTGTAATATCCAATGAGTGAGTTAAATCCAAAGCTCTAGTGGACCCAACACAGAAAACAAAAACAAGGGACAGGGAAGCCCACCGTTAAAAACTTTAAAGGCCAAGTTTTAGGTCTGTTTGGGCAGTGGGATTAGAAGGGATTAGGTGGGATGAGATTCAATTATTACCCATGGCAGGGATTGTTCCCTGTTGCCATGGGATAAGATTAATGCCATGCTTTGTTGACAATACAGTGATACATTGAATGGATATACCTACCATCATTTGAAATTACTGAGAACAACACACATGTGTTATATCTATACCGTTCATTTATTTTGTAACCTCATTTCATGGCATGGGCCTAAAAATGAAGTAGATCTAAAACTTATGTGGCCCCAAAGAAGTTTTCAACTAAGTATTCAATCCCCATTGCTTTCTATGATGGGGTCCACTTGAGCTTTAGATTTACCTGATTTTTTTGGCCCATGCTCTAAAATAATCTCGATAAATGGGTGGACGGTGCGGATATAGCCCACACATCATGGTGGGACCTACACAACTTGCTAACATTGAGTGAAATTGGCACGAACCCGATGCAATTCCATTTAATGTAATTCCAAGCTTTTCCATTCTTCTCATACATGGAGTGGAATTGGCACAGAACCGGATGAATCCCATGTCCCCTAATCCCTTCTGATCCCACCGCCCAAACAGGCCCTTAAATCAAGCTGATATTTGTGTTTTGCCTTGTTTATATCTGTTTTAACTTTTGAACAGGTTTGATTTCAAATAAACATTATGATGGGCCTTATGATAGTTTCAACGACGGGAATCACTCTCCCGCTGTTTTCTGTGGTGGGATCCGCTACAGATTTTATCTGCCTCATTCTTTGGCACATGACTTAACATGATATCTCAAAATGAATGGACGGTGTGGATATAACACATACATCATAGTGGGGCCCACATAGCACCGACCAAGCATCACTGGCCAAACCCGTCCGTAATGAGAGCTTAAGTGGTAGGTGGTAGTTGTTAGTTGTGGATATGGTGTAAAATGGTGGTGATTTGTTCATATCACTTGTGGCAATGATTTAGGGTTATCCAGACCATCCAAATAGTGGTTACACTTGTAGATTGTTAATATGGATCATTTTACCATATAATAAAATTATAAACAACTATTAGGTGGTCCATTAAATGTACGGATGATAACATATGATATTATTTAAATGATGTAAAACACACATTGTGTGGATTTGAATGCAAATTTCATTTTCGAAGAGGGATTTCTAAAAACCCTCTTTCGAATTCCATTTCTATCCTGTTCTTCGTCGGAAACGGCCTCCCTTTCGCCTTTTTCAAGCTGAGGTCTTCAATCCAGGTATGTACTCATTTATCTAATTTAGATCCCCAAAACCTAGTTGTAGCTCCCTTCCATCTTTCTATTCTCATTTGAAATTCGATTACGTTTGTTATTGGATTTTGATAGCTGGGTTTTTTGGAGTATCGGATTTATGGATTTCTAGATTCTGATAGCTGGGTTTTTTGGGTTTTTTGGAGTATCGGATTTCTGGATTTCTGGGTTTTTTTGGGTTTTTTGTTACGGATTTACGTTTGTTTTTGGGTTTTTTGAGTTATTGGATTCTGATAGCTGGATTTACGTTTGTTATTGGATTTGGATTTGGATTTGGGTTTTCTGGATTTACGGATTTATGGATTTGGGTTTTTTGGAGTATCGGATTTACGGATTTACGGCTTTCTGGATTTGGATTTGGATTTGGATTTGGATTTGGGTTTTCTAATTTTGTGTTTTCAGTTCATCAAGTAGAAATGACCTTATGGACGGTATGAATGGCATATAAACATCACGGTGGACCTAGGGAGGTTTCAACGGTATGCACTTACCTACCCATGTTGACCATCTTTTTCTTGTCGTACAGACTACTTAAGTTTTGGATTTGCGTCATTTTTGGTTTCCGAACCTGGTTGGTAAGTGTGGGTCCCATGGCTAGTCTATCCAAGCCATTGATCTGACGTCCCCCATCATGGATGGACCATTTGCAGTATCTCCTCTCAATCGGTCAGCTCTAACCTTATTGTTTTCAGCATGTACATATATGTGTAAAAGAAATGAATGAAAAAACCACATTCACTGGAGGAAAGACCAAAGATTTGATGGCTAGGATCTTCCAATTTAGGAGATTTTAAGTGAGTCGTCCATCATAGATGGGGGCAACAGATCAATGGCTTGGATAAATCAACCATGAACCCCACATTTATAAACTAATTCCAAACAGGGAACTAGCCTCGTATGAAACAAACTCCGGCCTCTTCTACGGTAAAGATTACCAAAATTGCTTTTTGACTGTGAAAGAGATTCCTCTCTTCCATAGGAAATCCCTTTCTCTCCCATGCAAGGAAGCATCAACCTTTCTCTTTTCCTTTCCGTTTTATTCAAGGAAGCATCCAATTCTCCATCACACGTCTTCTCATCTACCTCTGTTCAGCTTATATAAACATGTAGTATGAAGCTTTCAGACGCTTTCAGGCTTGCTGCAGCAGTTGATGCCTTGTTAATTTTATTTTGCGAAAGCTACCGTAGGAGCCAAACTTCAGGTATGTAAATCTATTGAAATTTCTCTCTTTTCTCATATTAAAATATTTTCTATCATGGCTAGTGTGAATTTCTGCAAAAGCATTCTTCTACGGTGTGCAAGTGAGATGATTTGCGCAGGGCTGAGTTGAGTTCCTGAGCTGACCCGACTAATTATCAGAACTGATTACCTGCAGGCACCAGCACCACTCCTTGTGGTATAGGATATTTTTAGCCATTAGATGTATTAAATATTCTTTTTTCCCCATTTGGATGGTAGAAAACGCACTGTACTATTGCGTGTGCTGCAGGCTCGTATAAGGTGATCAGTTCCCTTTGATAAGCGGTCTGAGTTTCAAACCCAGGCCCAATCCACCAGAGTATAGGTTGGATTTGGGTCAGTTCCTAGTCCAAATAAGCTGGGGGTGAAAACTTTTAGGTATTGGTAAAAATTAAGTTTGTTAGAATGTTAAGGTAATTCTATCAGATTGTGATACTTTCTTATTAATTAAGAAGAGTACATGATAAAATCCCTAAATTTCTATAAATCTCCAATCACTTCTAAATATTAATAAAATAAGGGAGTTTTTATAAAATAGTAACTCATTAATACCATAATTACATCCCAGTATCTTTTAAAATTATGTTCTCATCAAAATACCTCATTAATTAAGTTAATGTAAAAGGGTGGCTTCGTTTGATTTTCTTAGTTTCCATTATAATTTTGTTTTAAATGACAAAAATGCCCACAATGTTGGGTAAGGAAATTAAAAAGGGCTCCATGTATACCGTTCATCCAATTTCTCAAATCATTTTATAATATAAGCCAAAAAGTGAGGCAAATGCAAAGATCAGGTGGACCACGCCATAGGATGCAGCGGTGATATGATGTTGACTGTCAAACCTTCATAAGGCCCATCGTGACGTTTACTTTCCATCCAACCTATTTGTAAGGTCACACAAACTTTTGGATGAATGGATAAAACAAATTCCACTTGATAAATAACTTCATGGCTACCAAGTTTTTAATGGTGGGTGTTCAATCCCCATGGTATGGACCACTCGACCCTTGGATCTCGCTTCATTTTGGACTCATACCCTAAAATGATATGAAAAAAATGGATGAACAATTTGGATAAAAGTCATTCACAACAGTGGGTCCCACGAAGCCTTGCTTGGACTGATTTTGCCGTGAAGGATGAATCCGCCTCCTTTACATAGTGGATGTAATTATCATTAATGAGGTGTAATTATAAAATAAAAATAAAAATGCCTTAAAAGAGAAAAATCCTATATTTTTCATCGGACACTTACATTGGAATGTGGCTATTGGTCGGTGCTATGTGGGCCATTTTAGTGCATAAGCCCAAAAATGAGGCATATCCAAATCTCAGGTGGACCACATCATAAGAAACAAGTGATAATTCAATGCCCACCATTAAAAACTTACTAAAGCCCACTGTAACGTTTATCTTCAATAGAACCGGTTGATTAGATCACACATACCAAGATGAATGGAAAACATAAGTATAGCTTCATCCAAAACTTTTATGCACTTAATGGTTGGGAGGGGGTTGAATCACCATTGTTTCTTATTGTGTGGTCCACTGGAGATTTGCATATTTGTCATTTTCGGCTCATGACATAAGATGATATGGCAAAATGGATGGATGGCACGTATAAAACATAAACATCATGGTGGAGCCCACAATCCCCCGCACGCAAAACCGCATCTAAAAGGCTATGATGCCGCAGTCTGTGGGATGGAATCCGTAGGGACCTTCCCTCTCACACGACATGGGGCCGCCCGACAGTGGGCCTCAACTTGATGTATATATTGCATATCCATGTTGTCCTTCCATTTTGCCAGCTCTTTTAGGGCATGAGCAAAAAATTAAGCAGATCCAACTATCCCATAGGGAATAGTGCTTATTGAACCCCACCATTAAAAACTTATACAACACACAGTAATGTTCACTATAGTGCCATCTAACATGTTAACAAGGACACGCAGACCTGGATAAAGTATAAAAACAAATATCAGCTTGATCCAACACTTTTATAGCCCAGGAGTTTTAATGGTGGACATTTAATTACCACTATTTACTGCAGTGTGGTCCACCTGAGATTTGAATGTACGTCATTTTGGGGCTCATGCTCTAAAACTAGCTGGAGAAATAGGTGAACAATATTGATATACAACAGGTGCATCAAGATGAGGCATCATGAAGCTTTCAGCTCAATCCCCACTACTTCCTTTGCTGTGATGGACTTAGCCTAGGACAAAATGATATGTCAAAATAGATGGATGGCACGATAAAACATATACAGTAAGGTGGACCCTCCAAAGGCTGTGATAAGACCGGTCGTCTCTAGCCACGTTCCCACCAATACCCAATCTGCTTCTAATGCAATAGTATAGCCTTTAACTTGAATTTAACTCGAATCTTTGTTGGCATACTGAGCTTTGTAGGCCCACCATGATGTATGTGTTTTGTCCATGCTGACCATTCATTTTACCTGGTCATCTTATGATTTCTTATGGCATGAGCTGAAAATGATGCAATGTTTCACACCATAAGAAATATTCGTGATTCAACAATCAACGCCAACCATTAAAAACTTCTTTGGGGCCACAAAAATTGTAGATCAAGATGAACCTATGTTTTCCTTCATCCATGTCGTGTGACATATAATCAACAGGCTTAACGGAAAATAAACAATACGTTGGGCCCTAGTAAGTTTTTAATGGTGGGCGTTCATTCACCATTGTTTCTTATTTTGTTGTCTTCTTGAGATATGAATCTGTCTCATTTTTGGGCTCTCTAATATGATCTTGAAAATAAATGAATGGCATGGATAAAACATATACATCATTATGGGCCCACACAAACCTGTGGGTAGCCACGTCCCCATGTAATCTCTATACGAGAAAAATGCTAGGACTTTTTTTTTTTTTTAATAATTGATAATTACATCCGACTTTCTTTATTTCTTAGGCAACGTTATTAATTGGTGGGTATTTTTGTTATTTTAGGATTTTTTTATTTAATTTTATTTTTTTAATGATGGGTGGGTATTTTCTTAACAATAGTTAAGAAAACGAACGGATGGTACTTCTGTGAAAATAACTTAAGGATTAAGTCCTCTGACAAAGACCCGACGAAATGAGTTTCAGTGTGCCCTAATTTTTTTTTTATTAATGAAAACGGGTTAAGGAATTGAAATGTTAATTTATGTGCTGTAGAAATTTTAGATCAAGTTAATTTGTGTTTTCACTCATCCCAGTATAAATGACATTATGAATGATATGTACAGTGGAACCGTGAAGGTTTTAACAGTAGTCATTTTCCTAGTCGTTATTTCCTTGTCACGCCGCCACCATGCCTAATTTTTTGTCTTATGTTCTGAAATAATACGACAAAACGGATGAACAGGATGCATTTGGAGAGATCACATGAGCCAAATAATGAGCCAGATCCAAAGCTCAAGTGGACCCACCATATAATACAGTAGGGATAGGCCCATCATGACATGTATTTAATATCCAACTTATTCAGAGGTTTATGCAGACATGGACGAAGGGAAAACACTAATATCAACTTATCAAAAACTTTCTCAGCCCTAAGAAGATTTTAATGATAGGCATTCAATCCCCAACTATTTTTTGTGGTGGATTCCCCTTGAGCTTTGGATCTTCATTATTCTTTAGCTCATGCTCTAAAATGATCTCTTCAAATGGATGGATGGCGTGGATATATACAACACATACATTATGGTAGGGCCCACAAAACTTGGTGATGTCACTTCAATGGTGAGATAACTTATGAAGCCTTGGCGGGGTGAAGTGGCTTCAATAGCTATCTCCATAATGAAGTGACATCATCAATTTCTGTGGGCCCCACCATGATGTATATGTTGTATACCCCACCATCCATCCATTTGGAGAGATTGTTTTAGGGCATGAGCTAAAGAATGAGGCAGATCTAAAGCTCAAGTGGACCCCATCATAGAAAATAGTGGGATTGAATGCTTACCATTAAAAACTTCTTGGGAACCACATAAATTTTTTGATGGAGCTGATATTTATGTTTTCCCTTGGTCCATGTTTGTGTGAACTTATGAAAAGGTTGGATCTCAAATAAACATCATGGTGGGCGCTAGGAAAATTTCCATGGTGATCAAAAGTTTTGGATCAAGCTGATATTTGTGTTTTCCCTTTATCTATGTATGTATGAGCTTATGAATAAGTTGAATGACAAACAAACGTTAATATGAGCCTGGTAAAAGAAATAGCTTTCCACTATAGACATTTTAGGCTACTATTTCCTATGGTATGGGCCACTTGAGCTTTGGATTTGCCTCAATTTTGGGATCATGCCCTAAAATGCTTCGGTAAAACAAATAAGGTATTTAATGTATAAGTGGCTATAGGATGAAGGACTGGCAAGATCAGTGTTGGCTTTGAGTAGAATCCTTGCCTATTCAGATAAGACATTTATATTGCATTTTGTGAATTGTCACCAAAGGGTCCTGAGGTTTGAGAAAATTTCAAGAAAGAATAATCTTTAGGCTAAGCATTGTCTTTTGCTTGAAAGAGGAAAATAAAAATAAAAATCGTCCCTTTCATGAGAAAAGAAAATGTATGAAAGCCCACGAAAGAAAATGAGAAAAAAAAAAACTATATTTAATACCTTTGAAAACCATGACCAATGAAATGTGACTCTTGAATCTTGATAATTTTAGTTAAAAAAAATCAAGCTTTTCTAATTATTAGCTTCCTTTTTTAGTTGATCACATTTTGATGCAACTTGGTTATCAAGGCAATGGTTAGTCACATTTTGATGCAATTTGGTTATCTGGAGCATAAATGTGTGCACGCATGGAATCAATTTCAAAATTCTGGATTTCTTCTTCTTCTTCTTCTTCTTCTTTTTTTGTTTTGTTTTTTTTTTTTTTTTTTTTTTCCATTTTGGCCATCTCTAGACTATTTTTTTATGTGAATAGTAACTCAGTTACTGAAAAATGTAGATCTTTAGCATTGATTAGAGAAGTGCTTATATTTTTTAACAAAACCAGATGGTTATTGGTCTTGTACTTTTAATCTCTATCTTCTTATTTATTGCATTTTCTTTGTTATGTTTTGCTTTGTTTTACCATTGAAAGTAACTGAATATTTCTTGTACCCTGGTCTTTAGACCTACACAGAGTATTGGAATGCTATCCAGCACATTTTTTAGGAGTACTCGGAAGGAAGATACTGTAGTTCTTATGGTAAGAATAGTTTTAGGTATTGTTGTTACATACTTCTTTAATGCTTTTGAATTGTGTTCAAAATTCTTTTCCAGCTGGCTTATTGCTATATTTATGTTGAATGAAAGTAAATTGACTGGATAATCATTTAGGGGTGGTTATGGCCTAGGTTTGGGCCATGTCAAGGTCAGCCAGAATCTAACCTATTTACTAATTGAGCCAAAATCAGACTTCACATACATTATTTTAATGCAAGCCGAGGATAAACATCTTATGCTAGAAGTAAGATTCATTTTTCTCTACTTGTTACTTTATTAAAAGCATGCCACTATTTTTCTCTACAGTCCAATCTGTTGATATGATGGACTCCCCGTAGATGGGAGATGCACAAAAAATTTGCCAAATTGGAGGATCCTAACAATTATTCTTAAGAGCAGTAACAACCCATATTCTGAGATTTGTTCTGGGAGATGTGTTTGATGATGCAGGCTGAAGTGTATCATTCGTACATGGAAGTGTTACGTGGATATGAGATTTTTTAATGCAGATGGAGAGATGTGGAGGAAGCAAAGAAAGACTGCAAGCTTGGAGTTCGCATAAAAGAACTTGAGAGATTCTAGTACTCTCGTATTCAGAGACTGCCCTCAAGCTATCAACTATCTTATGCCAAGCTCTTATACAAAACCAACAAGTAGGCGTGCAGGTCTTTCTCATCTACCCAAGAAACACTCTCTTCTAATGCATGATGCATGTGGATGTGCGTGTCTTTCTAAAGAGTAATGATCACATGAATCTCATCACATTCAACTCATAGTATGTTGTACTTTTCTTTCCCCTCAATTTGTCATGTGTGTAGGATGTCCAGGCAGTGCAAAAAGGTGGGCCCAATTAGGATGAGCACTTGGCCTGAAAATTGAGCAATGTCGACTCAACAGTAGTAGGCTTAGGCGACAACCAATGATCCGACCCAACATACAACAAGTTGTTCAATTGATGTGTGGATACACCTATTTTTCATGGTGGAATCCACATTTTGCAAGAAAGAATTGGATGTTCTACGCATGTGCAATTCCCACCCAAACGGTATATCATGCTAAATTAGCTTTCTGTGCGCTTTTGGTCTTATACAAAAAAAAAAAAACTTTTGGTCTTATATAAAAAGTTTCAGGATGACAATTAGCCAACATTTGGCATCATGGACTTTTCCTCAATTATTGGCTTGCCAATGTACAAGTTATAGATTGGGGCCTTTTGTTGTTGTTGTATAATTTTTGTGATGATAGAATTAGAGTTTCGTGCTTGGCGAGAAAAGGGTTAAGCAGTGGCACATTATCATGGGGTGTTACCCATATATATGTAGTTTTCCAATGATGCAGAAGAGACTCTCGAGCTCTGAATCTCCTATACTGGTAGGGAATTATCGAATGCTTGCACTCATGGATCCTGATTGTTTTTATTTCCCCTTGTTTTCCCCTTTAATAGTTAATTCTATAAAATTTTCATGCACTAGAGCCGAGGTTTGTTGGAGGGAGAGCATGTTACTCTTGTCCAAAGCTACAATGCTCAGTTATTGCTGTTGATGATTACTACTGAATATTTTGGCTAGGCATTGGTGAAAAATGCAACAGATGTTATTTTGAATATTCCACAGGGTTGGCACTGGGCAGAACATGCTAAAATGTCATTTGCTTAAACTTTGGTTTTGCAAGATTGGTTATGTGGAGTGCTGCTACTCTCAATATTTTGTGCTGTTTGATCTGTTTGCAATGGATTCCTATTACTTTTCTTTTTCAGATTTCTTTGAAGCTAACATGTTCTCCGGTGACTGAGTTACCAAATTTGTTCAGGATTCTTAATAGTGTGAATTATTTTTTGAATGACTATCAGGTGCAAGATTTTTTTAAAAATAATAATAATTTACCAATATTTTTTTTTATTTACAGATATTTTTGCGACGGACCAAATCCGTCGCTAATTTCTAAACATAGAATACTGACGACGGATCGAGGTCCGTCGCTTACTCATATTAGCGACGGACTTTATCCGTCGCTAATTTTTTAGTGACGACTAAATTTTTGAATATTACCGACGGATTTTTTATTTTTTACGACGGATTTTATCCGTCGCTATAATGCGACGGACCTTATCCGTCGCAAAATAAACGACGGATTATATCCGTCGAGAAAAAAACGACCCAGTAAACAGCGACGGACCAAGCGACGGACGAAGTCCGTCGTTTATTTGGTTTTACGACGGATTTGGTCCGTCGCAAATCAGCGATTTTGGCGTAGTGATATCACTACTAGGGCTGTAAATGGGTAAGCAGACCCGATGGGGTACATGGACCTGACCCAAACCCGATCCATTTGTTAAATGGTCCGGGTCCGGGTCCAAGGATAGACCCATATGTCAAACGGGTCTGGGTCTGGGTTCCTTTCATTTAGACCTGACCTGACCCGACCCGAACCCTGTTAGTAAATGGGCGGGTCTGGTCTACCTTACATGAGACCCGCCTAGACCCGGACCCGCCCAGACCCATATCCTTCCCACTTCCCTATATATTCTACTGGTATTCCCACTTCCCTATATATTAAGCAACTAATGACGTTCCCGCTTCAAAATAAAATACAAACTAGTTTGAAAATAAGATACACCTCCTTGATTTTTTATCTGGCCCACCATGTTGTTTATTTGAGATCCACTCCAGCCAATAGATGTATAATCATTAGTTAATCCCGGGGCAAAAACATTAGGCTGACTTGAGATTTAGGTGGGCCACCTCAAAGGAAATAATTGGGAAAGAAAGGTCCACCCTTTATTTTTAATCGGCCCACTGTGATCATTATATGAAATCCACTCCATTCATTAGATGTCACACAAAATCTTAAGCCCTTTCTAAAAAAATCAGGCCCATATGTGATTTAGGTGGGCTAAATTAATGGAAAGAGTTTAGAAGGTGAGCTTTGTCCTATATAGTTCTTTTGATGGTGTGACCCATTTTAATCAAGGATGAAGCTGATTTTAGGGCCCTCTTTCTAGCATGTGGTGCCTCACCTTGTGATTGGTGTGGATTTTACATAATCATGATGGGGCCCGCACAAGTAGTGAACCATTTTCCTTCTCATAAATTAGTACCAAAGTGACGAACCAGTAGTAGTGACTCTTCATCTCCTCTTTATTTTCTATATCCCTCTCCCAATGTATCTTATCTATTTAAGAAAGATAAGAAGTTTGTTACTACTCTAATCCATACAGATACAATCTCAACAAGGTTTTTCATTTTTTATACTGTTTTATTTTATTTATCTCTTTCTTCTTCAATCTTCATATTGCAAAGTGTACAAATAAATATTTTTTTTTGTAGGATCTGGATGTGTTTTTTGCTGCAACATTATTGACTTTGTGTTCTTCTTCATCTCTACCTATTTTTTGTTGCAATTGTTGGGCCATCAGGTACACAGTTAAGCCTTTCTTTTAGGAATTGTTCATTTTTTTATACTATATATAGCCCAGAGAAAAAATTTTCTACACCCACGGCTTGCATACACTACATACGCAAAAATTCCTGGCCGTGGGTGAGATACGTATCTCACAAGGATTTTGGCAAATAAAGGAAAGGGGAATTTTTGGTAAGTAAAGGAATACGTATATATGTCATGCCAGATGTCTGGTGCACCAGAGGCCAATACGATTATGAGGTGGGGCCACATTTGTACACTGGATAAAAGAGTTGGTCGGTCTGATCTAAACCATCCTTTGTTTTTGTACACGGTGGTTTGCCTGAAGATTGGATGACCTTTTTCATGATGAGGCCCACATCTCTCATGGCTGAGATGCGTTGCACACTTAAGACGTTGGTACATGGATCGAACTTAATGCTAACCTACACTTGGTTGTATATATGATCATCACTCATTTTAATTTTTGAAAATCATTGATCAAGTTCATTGTTCTGTGATCCTGACCACTGAAATGATGTTTTCCATCATGTATATGATCATCACTTATTGAACAATCCCAACCGTCTAAATCTAAAGTGGGGCAAATATTGTTTCACATTCAACTTGTTGATTAGGTCATAAAGACATGGATGAAAGGAAAAAACAAATATTAGCTTGATTCAAAACTTTTGTGGCCACCAAGAAGATTTTAACAGTGGAAGTTCAATCAACACTGTGTGGTCACTTGGGTTTTGGATCTAACTCATTTTTTGGCTCATACTATAAAAGGATCTGAAAAACTGGATGGACGGAATGTATTTGTCTTATGATGGGGTGCGCTAATTGAATAATTTGAATATTATATGCATGCCTTGTGTGTACATTATTTTCATATTCACTTTTCATTTTTACATTTTCATTTCTAATCAGTAATAATCTTAAAGCATTTTATTTAATGTAGCAATATAACATGTCTAATGTAGAGGAACACGAACAACTTGATCCCATGGAGTGTAGGGACTCTACACTTTCTTCACATACAGTAACAGCTACTAGTTCGAATTCGAAATATAGAAAGTTGACATCGGCAGTTTGGAACGACTTCACGCGATTATGCAAGGATGGAGTGGTTACAGCTAGATGCAACCATTGCAACCAAATACTCTTTGCTTGTAGTAGTAAACAAGCCACCTTAAGAAGCACCTTACGAAATGTTCAAAAAAGGTGTATCATGATAGAAAACAACAACTTATAGGATCGGCTATAAGTAATCAAGATGGTCCTGAGCTTAGTACACACAAGTTTGATCAAGAACGCAGTCGCAAAACTCTTGCAAAAGTATATATTGTGCTTGGATATTCATTTAGGGATATCGAGAATTATTATTTTAGGTCATTTTTGGCTGAGTTGCAACCCAAATTCAAACCTATGCCAAGGAATACAGTTAAAATTGATTGCATTATAGTATATCAAGAAGAAAAGATGAAGTTGATGAAATCTTTTGCTAAGATGCGCGGGCGCGTGAGCCTGACAACGGATATGTGGACCTCGAACCAAACACTGGGATATATGAGTCTTACTGCCCATTATATAGATATAGACTGGAAGCTGCAAAAAAGGCTTATTAGTTTCAAGATAGTTCCACCTCCTCATTTTGGCATTGCTCTTAGCGATGCTATTTTGTCTTGTTTGAGCGAATGGGGAATCGGCAACAAGTTGTTTTCAATAACTTTGGATAATTGTAGTGCTAACAATGTTGTTGCTAGTAAACTACTTAAACAATTCAAGATACTCTTCCACTTGAGGGTGAGTTTTTTCATGTAAGATGTTGCATACATATTCTCAATTTGATTGTGAAAGAGGGGCTGGAAGTTATAAATGGTCCACTATGTAATATTCGTGAAGCCATTAAGTATGTGAAGGGATCACAAGCTCGTTTGGAGAGCTTTAAAGAAATTATTAAGCAATTAAAAATCTCAAGCAAGAAAGGATTACGTTTTGATGTACCTACTAGGTGGAATTCTACATATCTGATGTTAGAATCTGCCTTAGTATACAAGGATGTGTTCTTTCATTTGGAGGAGCGTGATTCAAATTTTAAAGGAGCACCAAGCGAAAGTGAATGAGAATTGGCAAAAGTTGTTTGTGAATCTTTAAAAGTATATTATGAGGTCACCAATTCTTTCTCTAGTTCTAAATACCTAACTGCGAATGTATACTTCGAGGGTGTTTGGATGATCCAAATGCAATTGATGGGCGAGGTTAAAAGTCATGATGACTTTATCAAATGCATGGCCCAGAAAATGGTCATAAAGTTTGAAAAATATTGGAGTGAGTATTCTTTGGTGTTGGCGATTGCAGTAATCTTTGATCCACGATATAAAATGCATTGGGTAAACTACTGTTTTCAAAAGCTTTATGGATTTAGTGGTTCCATTGAACCATATATGCGAGAGAATTCACAGTGGTCTTAAAAGATTATTTGATGCATATAACATCTCCAGTGATATGGAAGAGAGGAATGTTGGTTCATTTAGCAGTATAGTTTCATCATATAGCAAAAGTTCTCGATATGACTCTGCAAAATATACTTATGATTTTGATTCGTTTGTTAGTGATGCTGCTACAAGTTATCAAATCAAGTCTGAATTGGATAGTTATTTAGAAGAGATGGTATTCTCTTTCTCTCTCTCTCTCTCTCTTTATAAATTATATGAGTAAAAATATTTTATTCTTCTCTTTATAATAATTTTTTAATGGATGAACGGTTACATCCTCAAAGTGACGACTTGGACGTTTTAAGCTTTTGGAATATGAATGCTTCCAAATGTCCTACATTATCTAAGATGGCTTATGACATATTGTCAATTCTTATATCGACTGTTGCATCAGAGTCGGCATTTAGTGCTAGTGGGAGAATTATTAATGATTTTCGTAGTTCTTTAGCCCCAGACACTATAGAGGCTTTAACTTGTTTGCAAGATTGGCTTCGCGCTCCAATTCCTGAAGGTTAATTTAGTTCTTATTGTTTTATATTTATTTTATAAACTTATTATGGAAAAGTCTTTCCTAAATCTCTATTAACTAGGTTGTATGTCATGTGTAAAATTTATAGATTTGAAGGAGGAGTTGCATATAGTAAAAGTGGATAACGATTCTAATGAGTTGGAGGATTGGTCTAGAATTGAATCCTAAGGTATATCTTGTTTAATTTCTCAAATTTTTAATTTTGTTTCTATAACTTTAACATTTACAAACATTCCATTTGAATGATATTTAAAATAATTTCAGGTTTTTGGAAAAAGTTTATTTATTTAAGGCTAAAAACAGAACTACACTTCTCATGCATCAACAACCTATTGGACCCGTTTCTAAACGGGTTTGGTTCAGGGTCTGGATCTCCCTTAACCAAACCTGTTAGACCCAACCCATTTATAAATGGGTCTGGGTGGATCTTCCTCTACCAGACTCGGACCCATTTATAAATGGGTCTAATGGGTTGACTTGGACCCGACCCAGACCCGCTCATTTAGTAAAAGGGTCTGGGTCTAAAATTTGGACCCAGACCCGTTTAGTAAATGGGCGGGTCTGGTTTTGGCTAAACCCGCCTCGAACCCGACCATTTACAGCCCTAATCACTACATTCGTGAATCAGTGGAAGACAAGACAATTTCTTTGGAATATATTCCGACCGAGATTCAACTTGCTGACATATTCACAAAACCGCTTAACAAAAGTAAGTTTTCTAAATTGAAATTTGATCTTGGTGTGTACAATTTGAATTGATTATTTATGCATTTCTGTATCATAATGTATATATGTATTATTTTAAATATTTAAAATTTCAAATTTTATGAAAAATGTATATTTTGGGTTGTGTACGACCAGTCGAGTACATACTCGACCAATCGTGGCATGACCAGTTGAACATGTACTCGACCAGTTGTGTAGTGCGAATTGGTGCTTTATTTGGGGGAAAAATCCCCCTTTCTTCATTTTGGGTTTCTTCTTCAACGGGTCCTAATTCGACCGGTCGAACCCATCTCCTAGTTCTTCAAGGTTAGTGTTTTGTTTTCATTTTCCTTGTAGATTCAAGTTCTTAGCACTCCTTTTTCATTATTGGCGTTGTTTATTTCGTGATTCGCAGTCGTTTTTGGGGTTTTCTTCTTAAAAATCTAATCTAGTGAAAACCCTCTCTACTTCTTTTATAATCTCTTGGTTCTTTGTTATCTTTGATACAAATGGAAGGTAGAACAAAAAAGAAAGGGTCTCGTAGTCTTTCTACATCCCGTTCGGCTCCTATAATAGTGCGCCACCTTCGGTCACCCGAAGATGATCCCTTATATGTACGGGATATTAGGTTGCGCAATGTTATAGTTGAACGACCTGTTCATGTTGAACATCTAGCTCCGTTTGATATCCTTCCTCTCCTCCAATCTGTAGGATGTGATAACATTCTACATTGGGGTGGACCGGCATAACAGTGTAACACCCTATGTTTTCAGGACCTGAGTATATAACCCGCTTCCCAAAAACCTGAGTGTTAGCTTATAAAATTCAGTGTAAATTTAAACCGTTTATCATTAATCAGAGTTAACAGCAACGAAGCTAAAATAAACCATGCATTAAATAAAAACATTTTGATTATCACCAAATTTCCAAATGTGGCGCCCATATAGGACTCATACAATACCAAATACAAAATTCATAAATAACATAAACTAGAAACCTATCATGTAATGGTGGAACTCAATATGGGCCGCAGGGACCCCGCCTAGCTCCCCAGATAACCGATCTACTCTAGCGACCCAGTGAATGTCATTAACTCGCTCTACACCTGCATCAACTGTTACGGTTTGATAGCGTCAATGGCTATCGCAGTGAGGAACACCCTCTAAGATTGCACACTCATCATTCATAATCCCATATAGATCACAATCCATGAAAAATAGATATATTAAACAGGGCACTTCAAAATCATGAACATATACTTAAAACTTAGCAAATCAATAGAATCTCATCGTAAGCAGAATATAATAGCAATCGCAATATAAAGGAATACATCCAGAAAGTTAAACAGTCAATCATACGACTTTCTATTGCACCCGAAATCACATTGTACGTGAACTCCGCAAGATGGCTAGAAAATCGATAAAAGAACTTCAGCTCCACCCGAAAATCATGGTACAAGTGAAAAATGTGAATAGAAAATCAACTTTCAAACCTCTTCTTCATCCGGAGATCATATCGTACGTGAACTCCGCAAGAGGCCTAGAAAATCGATAAGCGAACTTCAACTCCACCCAGAAATCATGGTACGACTGAATACTGCAGATGAAGAAACAAATAACATATAAACCCTAGATCACCTAGAAATCATATCGTACGTGAACACCGCAAGATGGTTAGAAAATCGATAAGCGAACTTCAGCTCCACCCAGAAATCATGGTACGACTGAACACCGCAAGATAGCTACGAAAACAACATACAACCCTCTACTTCACCCGAAAACATATCGTATGTAAACATCGCGAGGTGGTTAGAAAATCGATAAGCGAACTTCAGCTCCACCAGAAAATCATGATACGACTGAACACTACAAGATGGAGAGAGTACCAACAAGGGAACCTTGACGTCATTCGGAAATCGTATGAACTCCACAAGATGGCTAGAAAATCGACAAGCGAACTTCAGCTCCACCCGGAAATCATAACGAACTCCGCATAATGACCCAAAAATCAACAAGATGTGCAAATATAACCAATAAGCCACGTAAAGCGCCAATAACCGATCCAAGCCGTGTAAGGCAAATGTGGATCGCAGAATGATAAGTCCAAGGTAGGTTCCACTCAATTCATTATTTAGGCGCAAGTGGTAGCATATAGTTATTTATTACAGGTATAACAAAAGATAGCATGTTATCATCAAATCATTTATGCATGTTACAATTAAAGAGATGTCTATCGTTTAACACATGAATTAATTGTATAAACAAGTTAGCATATTCAATAGTAAGGTAAGCAACTCAATTAGGAGATTTATGCCATCGCCTATATTCAGATTGATGAAATTAAGTGGGAAGCTCAAAGGGTGAGTCATCACCTCTGAGTAGAGGTTCCAAGGTTCCAAATGTCCAGAGGAAGGTTCCAATCTCACAACGTGTTAATTCCCAACAAAACACGACCCGATTATAAAATTTTAGAGCAGTGCTTGGTATCTAAAATTCCTACATCCCACAAGAAGATTTTAAAATAGATTATTTTAATTCAAGAAAATATTAGTATCCTAAAATGAAGGGATTAGGCATACCTTGGCAAACTGAGTTAAGTCGACTCAGTTTGCCCTTCTCGTACAGAACCAACTCAACCCGAATCGGGTCAATGCAACTCCACACGCCTAGGTCCGTCGAGTCAGCCTGACAGTTTAACCGAGTTGACTCGGCATGTGAAACATCAGCCTGAACCTCTCTCTCTCTCTCTCTCTCTCTCTCTCTCTCTCTCTCTCTCTCTCTCTCTCTCTCTCTTCCCTTGCTCCTTTTTTTTCTTTTCTTACATATATTTATTTATGATTTTTTTCCTGTTGGAATCCCAGCTGAACTAGGCCGCTCGACCCATTCAACTCAGTCCCAAAACCGAGTCGACTCAGTTTTTGACCAGACAGCAGCCCTCTCTCCCTTTCTTTTCTCTCTCGCTTTTCTTCCCTTTTTCTTCTTCCTTTCTTCCTCTTCCTCTGCTAGTCCAGATAGCGTCTGGACTTGACCAGACCACACCCAACTCAGTCCGGACTTAGTCCAGCCCCAGTAGTGGCCTGGTGCGACAATGGATAGAGAAAGGGCAGCGCCCTCTCTCCCACTCTCTCGTTTTTCTTTTTCCTTCTTTCTTTTCTCTTCTTTTTTTTAAAAAAAAAAAAACCCATCCAGCAAGAACCTGGACTAGACCAGGAGCAAACCTGACCCAGCCACTGTTGGCTCGACCCGAGCTCGAACTCGACAACGAGTTGAGCTGCTGACTCACCCATGCACTATCCCTTCTTCTCCCCTTCTTTCTTTCACTTCCTCACTCCCTTCTTCTCTTCTCCTTATGTTTACCTCTCTCTCTCTCTCCATAAGCCCTTTTTCTAATGATCCAACAGGGTTTGGACTCGTCTCAAACTTGGACTGAGTTAGCATCGCTCGGTGGAGAAGACGAGCTGACCTTTAATGGCGGATCGACATCCGATGCTCCTTCCTTCATTCTGATTCGTAGGATCTGTTTTACTTGATCCCAACATGCTTCCTGACCATTGGTTTCGAAGCTTCGACTAGTTTTTTCGCGGTGGGTTCGAGCTTTGAACAAAACAGGCGAGTTTTGGAGGTGCGGCTACAAGGAAATGGAGGCAGCGAACCCACACGCTATATCCTCCCTTTTGTTGAAGCCCTAAGCCATCTGAGACCGTCGGATGGAGAGTGCACAGCCTGGACTGAGTCCCGCTGCCCCGTTTTCTCAAAACCGCGGGCCAAACAGTGGTTTTCTTGCATTAGTTTTCAACCCATGCGAATCAGCAATGGATGGCTGAGATGTGCTCGTTCCAACGGCTGAGATTCGAGGCTGAGGGCGTACACGGATCACCAGGTTGGCAACCAACAAGACTTTTTCCATTTTTGGGAAATAATGTGTTTTCAAGCCCTGTTTGCATCGATCCTTGTGTGCGTGTAGGTGCACCCCAGCAGGCGAATCGACCATGGTTTTGAACGTCTTCGGGCCTTCTACAAGATGGACGGTTTGGATCGTGGGACCAATCTATGATGGTGGGCCAGAATTCGCCGACTGCAGCTCCGTTCGCCATCTTAATGAAAATTTTAAAAAGAAAGAGAGGGAATTTTTTTTTCCTCTTTCGGGCGGGCACGGGTCAGTGCCCGTCTGATTGTGCCAGTGGCCTGGTGCACATCAAGTCCCAATGTAAGTGGTGCACATGCATCGATGGTGGGGCCCACAGGGACGTTTGTGATGTGATCCACTCTGATCATCTATTTTGTCAGCTCGCAATAAGGCTCAATCCAGAGTATAAGGCAGATCCGAGCCTTAGGTGGGCCCTACTATTTGAATTTAGGTCCTTTATCGTCGATTGTGTCAATCTAACGATTGGACTAGTTCCAATTCGAACATCAACGGTCAAAATGTCCTAAGGGATCGTTTGTAAGTCTAAGCACCCCATCATAGGATATTATTCAAGTAATATATAAATTAATTTTTAAATTTAATTTTTATTATAATTACATGTAAATATATCTATATATATGTTTGTGTATCATAATCATGCTGCGGGTTAGGTTATTAAGACCATCCATCTCATGCTTTAATATTGTTAATATACATGAATTTCATGGACATTAGTGAAAAGAAACAACGATTAATATATATTATTGTGTATTGTTTGTATAATTATGTATGTCTTATGTTAAAATATTAAATTGTTTGAAATACGTTACATTATAAATTTCACTAATCTTCGTAATGTAAATTTTATGATTTGTAATTTATATAAATGATTTTACAAATGTATAATTATAATATGGGTTACAATTATATCTCATTTTATCATGAAAATTTTAAATTTTTATAAAGTATATAAAGAGCGTATCCTAGTGTATAACCATATTGTACTATAGTATTTAAAATTTCATGTACCTTTCTCTCATTCTTCATGTGGGTCAAAATGCAAGGGTCTCAACTTACAACTACCGATTTATTAACCATTGAATTTGTGAATTTAATATTCTAACTATTGAGTTTTAGTGATGAGTTGTGAGTATTAAGACTTTACGTAATGGTTGGGTTCTGTGTACTCTTATACAGATGTGAGGTTTTATTTTATAATGGTAACACCCAAGTACGTAAAAGTATGGGGTGTTACAACCGGTCCTTTGTGCAAGCTATGTATGCATGTATTTCTGATTTTTCTACTGAAAATCTGACATTTATTATTGCAACTAGATAAGGTCCAGTTGAAGTAGACCGACATCTAATCTCTGGTCTAATGGACATACCTATCAATAATGAAGGTATTCCCATTAGCACTCTAGTGGATAAACCATCTGAATTTGAGAAGCGTATGCTTACTAGAGCTTTGTGCAATATAGATGCGAAATGGAATACTTCTGAAAATGTGCTTACCTCAAAGTATTTGTTACCCAGATTCAGAGTCCTTCACAGGATATTCATTTCGAATGTCTATCCTCGTTCTGGTAAAAAAATCGAACTCACTACTTTCATGGTTCAGATTCTTTATTCCATTATTTCTAGAACCAATATATGTCTTCCTTCTCTAATTCATCATTGTATCATTCAATTCTGTCTTCATTCTGGACACAGTGACATCCCTTTCGCTTATCTTATGACTGTGTTGACCACTCATTTTTTAGTGGCTTTGCCTGTTGGAGGGGCTCCCATTCAACACATAATCTTCAACAACTCCAATATCAATAAAATGAATCTGAGGTTGGCCGCAGGCCAAGTCAATGTGGGTGTTGGTGGAGCTGATGCAGTGAATGAAGAGGAATGTGATTTACCTCCAGATGACATTAACATGGATGATATTTTTGATGAGATCGAATCCAATTTGACAGATGATCCTGATTATCAGCCGTCTGATTTTGATACGCGTTTGTGCTCGCTTGAGGAGAAGGTAGATAACATAAATGTGGCCCATGATTTACAATTCAAATATATGCGCAAGTATCTTAAGCGCCTGAACAATGGACTTCATAAACTTGATCCTACCATGCCTACTCTTCATCGGGTTCTAATTAGTTTTTACTTATCTTGGTTTGTAATAACTTTAATGATATTTGGCTTTCTTTTGCCTTATGGGGTTGAACTTGGTTGATCATGCTTGAACAATGTATGCTTATGAATTTCATATCTTGACTATCTTGATCATTTATTCCTTATTACTCTTCTTATTCTTCCTTATTTATTTACTTCCATTATCATTTATCAGTTCCTTCCTTTATCATATTGTGACAAAAAGGGGGAGACTTTGGATGTGGTTTGTGGTATGTAATCCATTTTTCCTTTTTTTTTTGTAAGGGGGAGTAAAGTAAGGGAGAGTAGATGCGAATTTTTGACCTGTTGATAATTGGTGATGATTCTTTAACCAGGTTGTAACTGGTTTATATTGATAACTGGTACATGATTCTTTATACGGATAATGCTTATGTTATTATGAAGTGTGTTTTGTCACAATTTTGACAAAGGTGGAGATCGTAAGTGCTATGGTATTTAGTGCCTATGATTGTCAAATTTTGTAGTGCCAAAATCTCTTGGAATCTGTGTCTTGTGTAGCGCTTCTACATATTCAAGACAGTGCATCTCATGTATAAGGATAAAAGTCTGTACTTTAAGAACTTCAAAAGAAAGACTTCTTGATTCAAGAACATCGCTCAATGTTTCAAGCTTCATAGTTCAAGTTATCAAAAGCTTCATCCAAATTAAGACAAAGTTTCTAAACTTTGATCATCAAGCTCAAGCTTCAATGTTAGTCATTTTCAAGCTTCAAATATCTCAAGTTCAAGTTTCATCATGTGACAAGATCTCAAGCTTCGTGAACTTCAAAAATTAATTATCAACTGAAGCAAAAGAAGTTTCAATGTTCATACATCACTAACAAAGGTATGAATGACCATATATTGGCCTTAGGGTAAGTTATTTTAAATACATAATTCAATTGGTTCATTTTATAAGTGCATAGACTATTTTTCGACTAGTCTTAGACTAAGTTCGACTAGTCCTAGCACTGGCTCGACTAGTCCAAGAATTCTTCGACCAGTCCTAAGTTTGTTACTGATTTTCGAGAATTTTTGTTAAAGCCTCGACTAGTCCTGGAGACTGCTCGACCGGTCGTGTGAACAGTGCTCGACAAGTCCTGCGGGCTCGACTCAAAGTCCAGCAACTAAAATGGGTTCCGCATGACCAGTCGTGGACAGGACTCGACCGGTTGTGGAGGCCACTCGACTGGTCGAGCAGACCCTACGACCAGTCGTGGAACGACCTTATCTTATCCGCCCAAATTTTTAAAAGTTTGTTGGTCCTACGACTAGTCGTGGCGACCTCGGGACCAGTCGTGACTGCGATTTCTGCATTTATAAATAGAGCACGAATTTCAGAGTTTGATATCTAATTCAAGCTAAATCAATACGCCGCTTTGAGAGATAAGTTAGTGATATTCTTAAGCTATTTAGTGCTTATTTTATATTCTCTTTAATTAGCTTTCTTTGCATTTGATTTTGTATTCTGCATTCCAATTTTATTTGAAAAAAGGATTGAAGTATTCCTATTTCTTGGAATCAAAATTAAATCAAGCTAGCCCAAGGTGATTTAATTTAAAATCAATTTAGAACTTAGAACCATTTCACACATGAGTGTGAACATTGAACTTCTACTCCGAATTGGTTCTTCCGGGCTATATCAAAAGGAGAATATCCAAATAAGTATTTTACATTATTGTAAATTCTTTTCTTTTGGTTTCATTGAGATTGTGCCAGAAAAATCTCTTTGTTTTTGGTTTGTCTGAGGTGATCCAGAAAACTCAGAGTGTGGGATTTTTGAATTGTGTAAGCCCACTTGAAAGACCCAATTATGAAGGTTTTAAGTGAACTTTAAAAAACCTATTTTCATAGTGAATGTTAATATCCACTATGCGAGGATATTAGGAGTGGAGTAGTTGTGTGGTTGTTTTTCTAAACAGTTAGTGTACACACAAGCGAACCACTATAATTTCTGGTCTTGTGGTTATTGATTGAATATTTCTTTTTGTGCATGTTGTAATTTCTTTTATGCAAGTGTGAGAATGTTGTAATAGCTTAGATTTCTTTCTTTGCTATTTATTTCGTTATTCCTCTATATTAGTTTGAGTTTTTTATACACAGATCGTTCTAGGAATCAAGTTGTCCTACTATAAACCCTTGGTTTTTGGTGTAAGGTTGTCTGTAAAACAACATCTGTATCAACCTCTCAACACTCGTACAATTGAGGTGTCTTTAATTTCAACATTGTGAGATTGTTTATGTGCTATCTGTATTTAATTTATTTAAATTTCGTTGTTATTTTTTAATTTGACATGGTCTTATTCACACCCCGCCCCCCTTCTAGGACTTAATAGCTTGGCCTTTTCACTTGTGCCTCCTTATAGTGGTTTGATGATTTCATACTGCATATACAGATGTTTTATGGAGTAAGGAATTGAGAAGAAGATCTCCACAATAACTCTAGACAATGCCTTTGTAAATGATAACGTGATAACGAATTTGCACGACCAGTTTAGAACCACCGATGACCCATATTTTGGTGGAAAGATATTTCATGTTAGATGTTGTGCCCACATCCTAAACTTGATTGTATAAGATGGCCTTAAAACAATCGATCCCACGATCGAGAACATATGAGAGAGTATGAAGTACATATGGGGGTCACCTTCATGATTACATACATGGAATGAGATCATGAAGCGGTTGAATTTGTCAACTCAGACAACGATGAAGTTGGACGTCACGACATGTTGAAATTCAACTTTTGAAATGTTGGATTCAACGATAGATTTAAGACCTGCATTCTCTCACTACGTGGAGCGTGATAGTGCATATGTTTGGCTGCCTTCTGAAGATGATTGGTCAAGAGCTGAATCAGTTTGTAAGTTCCTTTCAATTTTTTACAACAGTAAGAAGAAATTTTTAGGCAGCAAGTATCCAACAACAAATATATTTCTGTTTGAACTTTGGAAGGTTAAAGATGTCTTACGCAAAAGCAGTAGTGGACTAGACTTTTTACACTTAATGACCATGGGTATGCAGGTAAAGTTTGATAAGTATTGGTCTGAGTGTAGTCTAGTAATCGCTGTTGCAGTCGTTCTCGATCTCCAATACAAGATGATTATGGTTGATTTCATATGTAGTAAGTTGTATGGTGCGATGGGTGTTGCTGAGGCCGGCAGTCAATGAATTGTACAATTTCTATGTGTACGCCGCAAAAGAACAATCTCATTATGTGGGTTCTAGTTCTGCAGTTGATGAACCACAAGAAGAAACAATAGATGATTTCATGTCTTACTATGCACAGTGGAAAGAGACTTAAATATAGACGCCTAGATCAGAACTTGAATACTATCTCAAGGAAGAACTTCTAATTGTAAAATCCAGAGGCGATGATTTTGATGTTTTGGGCTGGTGGAGAACGAGATCTGGTAATTTACATTGCTCTGTGCTCTCTTTAATGTCCTGAGACATATTATCAATTATAATTTTAACTGTGACTTCAGAATCTGTTTTTCGTTCAGGGAGTAGGGTCGTAAGCAAGTATAAAAGCTCGCTTACACCTGAATCGATTGAAGCACTCATTTGTACTCAAGATTGGTTACGTCCGATATGGGGGAAAGAGAACTCTGTTAATGAGGAGTTCGATGAAGAGGAGAGTGAGAAGATAGATAAGACAGTACCTGTCACGCCCCAAACCCGGAAACCGGGCTCACGAAGTTCCCGATCACCGAATCCGGTGTCGACAGCCTCCGTAGTACTCCATTTTCAGCTCCCAGCGTCCATACGCCAGATTCCAATCCTGGGATCCTACAAGGAGGATTTTCCAATGTACATTTAACTCGTAATAAGCATAACCATAAGTTTACCCAAATCACAAAGGCAACATTATTATCACATTCCAACTAATATAAACAGTTGAATACCGTATTAAAAGGGAAATACATATGTCAAAATTAAAACTCCAAAAGTCAGCTACATGCTCTAAGTTCCACACTGCTGCAACCTAACATCACCTGCATGCATCTATCGTGCATAAACTTATAGAAAGCTTAGAGGGTGGTGTAAGTGTGTGCAGAAGGTAAGTGTCAAGTATTCAATATAATGTTATAATCATACAATATAAGAAATACTAGTAAGATCATGAATCATACGATATTAAAGTAAGCGAAAATATTGCAAGTTTATAAATCATACAATATCATAATATGTAATACAGAATAGCTATGCAAATGAGGAGTCATAGAGAGCCAAATATCAGATGTCGAGGATATAATGCAATATGTAAATCCTGCTAAGTTTGTTTAGGCCATATAAGTGCAGAAAACATAACAACCCAAAATGTCATATCCCTGCGGATGCAATATGCAATGCGAATAAAATGACCAATCTAGAGTGTGAGGTCGGGATGATAGTACATGGTATCACAGGCTACGGGGTCCACCATAAGGGACTTCTATCCAAACTAGTCTCATACCTAAATTTGGATAGTCAGACTCAATGTGGTAAACTCCTTATCTCAGGTTAGTCGCGCGCCCAACTGAAATCCTGGTCATACGAAGGTACACGTAATAAATAATTACGCACCACCAGCCCAAGTGGATAGTGAATGAATGAATGAATGAGTATGCAATTCCTGCTCAATAAGTCCACATATCAATACAGTTTCTCTCTGGGATCATCACCGAGGTTTAGTGCACTCTACATGTAAATCGCTGCCCACTGACACGCGACCATGCAAGTGAAAGAGACCTCACTATCCGCCTGACCAGTAGTCAGCCAATATCTACCTGGCACGTCGATGGCGAATCCATTCACGAGCTAGTCAAACTCAGCCTAGTTATGCCCCCTACCCTCTGGCGGGTAAGGCCACACCCCCTCCCAACCGACCATAACACAGTGGGAGACGCGGCCTCCTGATATTCGGCACTTGGGTACTCATGTATCCACTTGGTCTCGACATTGAGGCGTCCTCTGGTACCAAGAGAGTTTAGGGATTTTCACCCAGGGCCATCTATAGAAGCCCGATGCTAGAACAGATTTTTGGTGTCCCATCTGACCATCCATGATGTGCCTGTGGAGGCTACGACCCTGATGTCGCTAGAGTGTACAGTAATCACAACACATAATGCAAGATGCATGAGTCATACAATCCAGTCATACATCAATCATGCGCATACCGTGCGCTCATGCGAGATAACTTCCGCCTATCATGGAGTCTCATAACAACCTGCATAATGACATATGCAATGATTAACTACATCTCATAACAAACATGCAGATGATGTGTATGGGCATGTATCATGATGTTATGTTGTCTCATACTCATAATCGGTATCAATAACCCACATCAA
The DNA here is from genome assembly GCA_030180095.1 of Magnolia changhungtana. Classification (NCBI taxonomy): domain Eukaryota; kingdom Viridiplantae; phylum Streptophyta; class Magnoliopsida; order Magnoliales; family Magnoliaceae; genus Magnolia; species Magnolia changhungtana. Next base: position 4,570,235 of record JASAUF010000445.1, on the reverse strand, counting down.
TAATCAGTCTCGACAATGTGGACATTTAACCAACATTGCCCCCAAGGAATGACCTATATAGAGCCTAACATTTAGTGGACCCATGACCTCACACAAGGGCCTAATATACAACACCATGGGCCTTACTTAAGAGCTTAATACACATCGCGATGGGCCTCTCATATGGGCCTCATTCACATAACAATGGACTTCATCGCCTGGCCCTCAAATGTATCACAATGGGCCTCATCACAGAGCCTTTATATTCATCACTTTAGGCCTTAAACACGGGCTACATATACATCACACAGGCCGAATACACACCACAATGGGCCTCAACTACGGGTCGCATATACATCATATAGGTCTCGACAATCAGCCTTGACCATCGAAATCGGCCTCGACAATCGGAATCGGCCTCGATACTCGGCCTCAACAATCGGAATCGGCCCATACAATCAACCTCGACAAATCGGAATCGGCAATCGGCCACGATAATCGGCCTTAATCGATAATCGGTTAATCGGCCACGATAATTAGAATCGGCAATCGGCCACGATAATCAGAATCGGCAATCGGCCATGATAATCAGCCTCGATTGATAATCGGTCAATCGGCCACAACAATAAGAATCGGCAATCGGCCACATTAATCGACAATCGGCCACGATAATCGGCCTCGACAATCGAAATTGGCAATCAGTTATGATAATCAGCCTCGATCGTTAATCGGTCAATCGGTCATCACAATCAGAATCGGCAATCGGCCACGTCAATCGAAATCAATCGATAATCGGTCAATCAGCCACGACAATTAGAATCGGCAATCAGCCTCGATCGATAATTGGTCAATCGGCCATGACAATCAAAATCGGCCACGTCAATCGACAATCGGTCACGATAATTTGTCTTAATAATCGGAATCGGCAATTGGTCACGATAATCGGCCTCGATCGCTAATCGGTCAATCGGTCACGACAATCAGAATCGGCAATCGGCCACGATAATCGGCCTCGATAATCGGAATCGCCAATCGGTCATGATAATCAGTCTCGATCGCTAATCGGTCAATCGACCATGACAATCAAAATCGGCAATCGGCCATGTCAATCGAAATTGATCGATAATCGGTCTTGATCAATAATCGACATATAAACAAGAGGGGTCCATAGATGGACAACCGGCCGACCATAATATAAAGATCGGCCCACGGCCGTGGTTATATCAAATCTGATGGCACGGGCCATCCGTCTATGGCGAATGGGGCCCATTGATTAGGATTAACCCACTAAGAGAATGATGAGGATGGGCCTAACAAAGTATAAGGGAAGGTCACAATGTGGACATCCAACCATCATTGCCCATCAATGTGAACCTCTAATCAACATTGCTCCCAAGGAGTGGCCCACATAGAGCCAAATGTATCGTGGGCCCATAGCCTCACACAATGGCCTAATGCACATCACTATGGGCCTCACTCATGGGCTACATATACAACACGTTGCACCTCGCCATATGGGCCAGAATTATATCACAATGGGCCACAATGAATGGGCCAAAAGTACACCTCATTGGGCCTTACCAAATGGGCTGAAAATACATCTTAATGGGGCCACGACATATGGGCCGTAAATACATAACAGGTGGGCCTTAAATAACCAATATGTGGGCCTCAAATATATATCACAGGTGGGCCTTGCACAAGCAGCAAGTGGGCCTATTCATCACAGCTGGGCCTACCAGCGGTCCAGCCAAAGAACGGCCTCGATAACATACACATCACGGTGGGTCGCATCATAGGGCCGCACCAATGGGCCTCATATACAATAAGTGGGCCGCATCAATGGGCCGCACCAATGGGCCCATTATACAACAAGTGGGCTGCATTAATGGGCTGCACTAATGGGCCTCATAGATGGACCACAAGTATATCAAGGTGGGCCTCTCGAATGGGCCACAAAATACATCAAAGTAGGCCTAATGGTCGAGCCACAAAATACATCAAAATGGGCCTCATAGATGGGAGCTTGGATTACATCTAAAATCATTTCAATAGTTGCAGGTGCAACATGTGTATCACTGTACACATCATTCTATTGGGCACATGGCACACCAGTGATGATCAGCACCGCCCAAACATTGCCCATGTGAATTTGCATCGTTCAAACATTAAACAGCACTGTCCAAACACTCTGGACGGTGTGGATATGAAACATACATCGAGGTGGGGTCCACAACATCGTTCAAGGTGGTTCGGTACCGTCTAAACATTATGGACAATGTGGATCAAAATATACATCATGGGTGGCCCCAAATCTGCACCATCCAGATAGCAGATGGATGGAGGGAAATAAAACACATACATCAAAGTACCCACAAAACTTGCTAACGTCAGTCAGTAGGTGAGACCCACTGTTCCTATCAATGGACGGTGTGGATCAAGCAACACATACATCATACTGGGGATCCACATCCCACGTGGAAGGCCACACATGTGGCTGTCCTCACGCCAGCCCTGGACGGACGGCCACGTTATAAGGCACATACATCACTTGGGTCTCACCGTCCAGACCACTGGATAGTGTGGCTGGATGGTGTGGATCCAGCACATGCAGGGTGGGTCCACACGTGTGGCCCACCATATATATACGTATGTAATATATGTATTATATATATATATATATATATATATATATATATATATATATATATATATATATATATATATATATGTTATTAAAAAAAAAAAAAAAAAAACAAGCCTCTAGGCCTATGGCCTTCTCAATCTGGACGGACAGTGAAGATTACCCACATAGGGTCCATGTGATGGACGACAGGGATGTAAGGCACGTACATTACGTGGGTCCCATCCCACACGTGTGGGGTGGACCACGCCTCATATCAAAATGGAAGGACGAAGTGGATGGAAACAGATACATCACAGTCAGTCCCACAACACTTGCTGTGTCAATACGACAGCTGTATAGGTGGGTTCCACCGTCCTCAGATGGATGGTGGATAAAACACATATCAGGATGGGCCCCACATACTGCTGGAGGGTGCGAGTACAACACCTATATCAAGGTGGGGTCCAAAGAACTGCTGGACGGTTCGGATGAAATACATTCATCAAAGTGGGGTCCCTGCAGATGGATGGTGTGGATCAAACCCACCCAGCCGCTGACGCAATACAGCAGCAATATAGCTGGTCCGTGAGGGATCCTAGCCAATCCACTCCTCATCGGGTGGGTCCCACATGGGGCCCACCATAATATTATATTATATTTTAATATATAAAGAGAAAGAGGGAGGGAGGCTTCAACGTCCAACGTCCACTCTGGACGGACGGCTCAGAAGAAACACAAGTTTTAGTGGGGCCCACGGTTGCTGACGCAATACAACAGCTACATGGCTGCGTGAGTCCCACCGTCCCACACCATGGATGATGAAGATCAACATCAAGGTGGGCCACAAAATGAGAGAGAGAGAGAGAGAGAGAGAGAGAGATCTGTAAGAAGGGGAGGGACCCCACCACTATGGGCCCTCCCTAAATACAAAGCATACATCAAGATGAGTCACATTCTATGTGGGCCCTCAAATAAAAAAATCGACGATTAGATCACCCACCATTAGATCTTGGACTCTTCCTTCCACCGATGTGATTTAGAGCTCTAAGGGCGCATTTTCAACCGTTGAGATGATCTTTAGATGATGGAGATGGGAGGTAGGAAGGTGGGTCATACCAAGCTTTCTCTCATGGAAGCCATGGACGGTTGCTTGGAGAATGAGGGAGAGAGATGTTGTATGAGAGAGAGGGATGGGTGAGTGAGTGATGGAGTAATGGGGAGTGAGCGATGTGTACTTGACGTACTTGAGATGTAAGAGAGAGTTGACTTTGGGGGGTTGGTTGTACTTAGGGATGTGATGGTTGTACTTGACATTTGACATGATTGATGAGATTGATTTGATTAGAGATTTTCTTGGGTTTGCAAATGTGCAGCATTTTCTTGAAACAAACGCGGGCCCACATCTCCTGGCCTGGGTATCGCATCGGCGCGCGAGAAGCTACACTGGAGCCGCAGTGACCGCGCGGTCGCTAGGGTACAAGTCTCGGGCTAAGCCGACTCTAGAATGTAGGATACGACTCAGGGTTGCACGCAAACGTTGATAACAGATTGCTAGTAACCAGAATTCGACCGGAAGGACCACGGAAGTCTACGGAATGGTACAGGCTAAGATACAGGTCTCACAGTACCTGTATTTGTAATATGATTTTGATGCATTCTATTTCTGGTACATCATGATTTTGTAATTTTGTTTTAACAATTATATTGTAATATTATGGTTATGGGTGGATGGATATTTCTCTTTTTTCATTTGTACTATTTCAACTAGTTAATGTTGTTTAAATCTTTTATTATATTGTTGGGTAATTGCGTTCATTCATGACTTTAACTCTTTTTTGGTCTTAACCTAACAAGATATACACTAGATATGTCATCGGAAGATGATGTATTGGCAGATATTTGGGATTTGGAGTCCAAGTCTACTCCCAGGATGAAAAGATAAAGTTGAAATATAAGTTGTGTGGAAAATAATTTGTCAACAAAACAAATCGACTCAAATTACATTTGGCTTGTTGGGGAGGAGACGTCGCACCATGTAGCAAAGCTTCTCACGAAGTCCGAGATTTATTTAGAGTCATTCTCGACTTAAATACAAAGACTTCCTACACCCCTCACCATATAACTACAACCAATACAACTAACCAAAGAATATATAAAAGTAGGCCTATTATAAATGAAGAAGGGTTAAGCAGAGGAACTACTTCTAGCTTTGGTTCTAGGTCTTCCACAATTAGTAGAGAAGAAGAACAAGAGAGAATTTAAATGGAACAAGAAGAACGCGATTATAAAAAGGCCGTTAAAGAAAACTTACAAATGGTATCCAGATTAAGAAGTACTAGACAACAATATCCACCTCCGAGATAACATGATGCTGAAGCAGGCACGAGTAAACAATCAAAGTTTCTTAAAACCCTTGCAACATTTTATAGGCGGTTGGGAATCCTGTACAAATTGGATCATAAAAAGCGTCTGAAAAAACTTCTTGTATCTGTGAATGAGGACGATGGGAAGGCATCCCCACCATCCGATTCAGTAGAGGTGAACAACCGTTTTTTGGACGCATCTAGCTTGAAGTCGCCCAATAGTTCTCCTGTAGTTGAATCAATAAAAAGAGAACCAAATGATGAATCTGACGACGAAGGCAGAGGTGGAGAAGGGGGTTATTGCTATTACGGACAAAGTTCATTTAGTTATATGCCACAAAGACATTCATCATATAAAAGGTATTGAATGTATAAAACTTTTACCTAATTTATATGTTAGCATGTGCATGTTAGGTTTATTTACTTTTGACTTTGGACATGATTTTTTTAATTTTTTTAATTTTTTTTTCTTTTTATGTCAGAATGTGCATATTAGATTTTCATGAAACTATACATTATGTTACATAAAACTTTACGTGGCATGTTAGATTTACATTAAGGCTTTTAATTTTTGCTTTTACTAACATTTTGAAAGAAGTTTCAAAATCGACTGGTTAGACACGTCCACTAGTTGAATAACTTCTAAAATCCAACCCATCTAATATCACAAGGATCACCTTGTGCAAAAATCAGCCATATCCGCTCATCGAGTGGGCATTGTTTTCTATGGTGCGCCCCACTTAATAAGTAGACGGTGTTGATTGTTTCTAGTATCGGAACCTAATAGCAAGGTTTCAATTTTAGATGTACTTAACAGCTCTTTATTATTATATTTTTCAATGATAATCTTAAAATTTTTTAAAATAATTAAAAAATAAAAATAAAAATGGATCGGTCCAAACTTTGTTCAATTTAATCTAACTTAGTTTTCCTGATCGAATTGGACACCGATCGATTGAGGCCAGCAATGGTTAGGACCAGTTAAAGTTAGATGACCCGACTCATGAATTGGTCACGCCACCTAGATATCTGTCCGACTCGAGTTGGACCAGCTGTACGCCTCTACCTGTAGACTGATTGAACCTGAAAAAGTACGGTGTATTAAAACGATTAGAATGGGGAAAGAAATTGATACACACGTGGCAGGGGATGGGTCAATCGGTCCATCTACTGGGCCTTATCATGGATAGCGTATGTCTCAGAAATCACAACCATCAGAAACTCTCATCCATCACTTCTCTTCAAAATCCCCTACTGAATATTTGACCGTTAATCATTTGTATTTCTCCAAATGTTTTGGGACCCATCCATCACATAGATATATGACCGTCGAAACCCATGTGTATGCTAAAGCATTTTCCATCTACAGTAGGGTTAACTAGATGGACGGTCCAGATATAAATCACCCTTCCAGGTGTACTCCTGCCAGCAAATGCACTCAGCATTCCTCAAAATTGGAAGATCAAACACTCAATTTTGATCCACGCGTCACAAGTGAGAGATCCAGGCCACTCATTTACTGGGCCCCACTTATCAGTCAAATAATCTCAGACACTAAGGCTTACAATTGAACAGTTATAGGAATATCCAACCAATTCAACAAGCGATGGGTGGTTCGGATCTTCCTACAGGTGTGACTTTTTTGCAAATGGCCCACTACAGCAGGGCCGAGCAAGTGAACCGTCGGGATCTCAAGCATGTGCCACGTGTACGGATAGAGAATGACTAAAACTAGCTCAGATAACAAGGGTAGCATCCTTCACTTAAGAGTCCTAAATCTCAGTTAAATGTCAACCAATCTAGACCGTTGAAATTCCAGCAAGATCTGTATTTTGGGACCTTCATCTTGGGACGATCATCAGAGCGAGAAACTCATCAGATAATAGACTCAAATGGCCACAAAAAATTAGAGAAAAAACACAACAAACACACACCCTTTGTTTCCAACCCCACCCACACACAAGAGATCCACACGCTTGGGGGCCACTAGCACCCCCTACAATGTATCCCTTGATGGGGCCCACGTGAATTCATGGTTAGATGATCCGATGAGTCCTAATGGTGGGACCCACTCTCGATGGTCTACCATCCGAAAATTCAGACCAATCGAAGATCTTGGCTCTCAAATGTTTCCAGCGAAACGAGGACCATTCAATCCTTTAAAACTGACCGTTCCTTGGAAAGCCAAAAACAAGATGTTTAAGACTACCAAACTGCTTGATTTTTTAATTCTCAGCCTTACATGGCCAGCTGCATAAGATGGACGGATCTGATCATCCAAAAACGCAGCCAAAAGACCAATTCTTGAAAACACTTTAGAAATTTCTAGATAAGAACTGGACATAACGCCAGTGACTGAAAGACCCACGTGAACCACCCACATGGACGGCCAAGATCGAGCCCACCAACCCTTCAATCCGTGTCGAATTTTTCCAACCAATCAGAGCCGATCACAATCTTCACTACAAAAAACCCAACTCCTTTTATAAATACAATATAAATCTGCACTGCTTTTTCGCCACTAATTCATCTCTCTCTCTCGTTCTCCATTCCTGTCTTGGTTTGAAGATGTCAGAAGTGGCAGCAGAGAAGGTTGAAGGTGAAGTAGCCTCTGCCATGGCGACTGAGGCTCCTGCAGCAGCAGCAACAACAACAGAGGCTGTTGCTGAAGAAACCAAGATTGAAAAACCAGAAGAGGAGAAGAAGGAAAAGGTCTCAAGAGAGAAAAAGCCTCCTAAAGATAGAAAGCCCAGAGAAAATCTCTCTCATCCTCCTTACTTTCAGGTAACTTGGTTTGATGATGTTGATGTTTACACCCATATATTTTGATAGATGCACCCCTTTCATCTTTTGGGTGATAGGATGATACAACTTTGTACTGTCTTGTCACATGAATCTGCTGAGACAGCTTCTTGTTTTGAGTTTTTGTTTTTGAATTCGTTTGCAGTTTTGGTTTCTGAATTGATATCTACATCCATCTTGATTGATAGGGTGCGGATTCAGTCAGGTTGGGAACTCGGTCAGGTCGTGATCGTGGGGCCCACCTTGCTGTGTGTGTTGTATATCTATGCTGTATATCCACTTTGCTAACTCATCAAATCTGAAGTGGACCACACCACAAAAAAACAGAGATGATTGAATTCCCACCATTAAAAACTTCCCAAGGCCCACTGGAATTTTTATTTTCCATCCAACCTGTTGATAAACACACCTGGATGAAGGAAAAAAAAATGCAAATATCTGCTTGATCCAAAACTTTTGTGGCCCACAAGGAGTTTTTAACGGTCAATCACCACTGTTTCTTGTGGTGTGGCCCACCTGATATTGGGATCTGTCTCATTTTTGGACTCATGCCAGCAGGTGAAATGGATGGACGGTGTGGATATACAACACATACATCAAGGTGGGCCCCACAGTCACGAACTGATTGAGCTCGGTCAGGTCCCTCATAACTGAATCCGCTTCAATACACGCCCATGCCAAACCGAAATTATATACCACACGTTTCGTGCAGCTAGTAAAACAACTGCGCTCTGTGGAGCCCACCAGTTGTACATGCAAGATCCAGTCCGTCCATAAGGTTCTATATTTGAGTCTAGGCACTGGGACAAAAAATCAATCAGATCGGTAACTTGGTTGGGCCACACCACATGGAACAATGGGGATAAGATGCTGACCGTAGATTTTTGCGTGGGCCCACCACACCAAACCTGTTAATCAGGTGTAACTCACTAGGATGAAGTTAGGATAGAAGAATTAGCCTGATCCAAAACTCAGATGGCCCACACTGTCTGAACTTAGCGGTTTTAGGAGGAAAATGTACATTGTTTCCATTTGTGTTGTCCATTGTAGTTTTGTATTATGCTAATATTTTGTATGTACGGTTCAAGCAAGGTTTCCCAACTGATTAACGGAGTGGATTTACATATACAACATGGTGGGCCCTAGAACGTAGGTGTTTTACTCAGTTGTGTGAAGCAGGTGTAGAGTGTGATGGATGATTTGCATGTGCTTAGAAATTACTTAAAAATCATACAAATAATTCGATTAAACTGTCCAAATTATGTGTACAAGTTAGATGGATCATGACCCAAAAATGATGCGTATTTAATTAAATTGTCCAAATTATACTTTGGCAGTGACCTCTTCTACATTGACCTTGGTGGTGGTAGGTGCTAGAAAAGCTCCGTGGCACTCACCATGATGTATGTATTTTATCCATTTGTTCATCCATTTTTCTAGATCATGTTATGGCATGAGATTGAAAATGAGGTAGATCCAAATCTCAGGTGGACCACATCATTGGAAATAGATTAAACACTCGTTATTAAAAACTTTTTAAGGGCTAAAGGTTTTGGATCAAGCTGATATGTGTGTTTTCCCTTCATTCATTCAGGTCTTTGTGAAGTCTATTTTTAATAACATTACAGTGGGCCCTAGGAAATTTTTAATGGTGGGTGTTTAATCTATTTCCTGTGGTGTGGTCCCCCTTTGATTTAAATCTGCCTCATTTTTTGTCTTATGCCCTAAAATGAGTTAGCAAAATGGATGGACGGTGTGGATAAAAGACATGCACCATGGTGGGGCCCATAGAGCACTGATCAGTATTGAGGTTGGTACTAGAAGGATCACTACCTGTGGTCTTTCTGTGCTATTAAATATTACTGTTTGGGCTTTTCAGTTTGTATTTATGGATCCTATGTTCCAATGATCTATACCATTGATATTGTGGGCCCCACTGTGGAAAAATCCTAACCTTTCAATTGATGTCCCAACAAACACAGTTATGAATTCAAATGTAGAAACAGCTAGAACATTGTATGATGGATCTCACCCTTCAAAAGGTGTCCAGGGTGAGGCCCATCATATCAAAGGTTTGGATCACTTTCCAAAGATTCAGCCCTGAAACATTGTGTGATACCTGCAATTGGATATTAGATACTCAATGTAGGATTCTTATTTCTACATTCTTTCTTCTTCAGATGATCAAAGAAGCCCTCTTATTTCTGCAAGACAAAAGCGGATCAAGCACCTATGCCATTGCCAAGCACATAGAAGAGAAGCATAAGTCTGTATTGCCAGCAAATTTCAAGAAGATGTTGGCTCTCCAGCTGAAGAACTTCACTGCAAAAGGGAAGCTTGTCAAGATCAAAGCTTCCTTTAAGCTCTCTGAATTGGGTAAGAAAGAGGAGAAGCCTGTCAAGAGCATTGCAGCTGCAAGAAAGAAGCTGAAACCAGTACCTAAACCAACTACGGCTTCGACCAAGACAAGAGCTGGGAAGAAAGCTGCTGTGAAAGCGGCAAAGAAGAAGAAGAGAGGTGGTAGGAAGGGAGGGAGATCTGCTACTGCAAAGACAAAGCAGCCAAAATCTATCAAGTCTCCTGCTGCAAAGAAAGCAAAGAAGGTTTCTGCTATCTGAGTTGTGGGTGTTTGAGTTTGTGGGCATTTTCCTTTGGTGAGAATCTACTGCTAGCTAGTTTGTATATATTCCTTTTGTTTTTGGTTTGTGTTTCTTTGTAAATTTGAAAGGTATGATATGAAATATAAAGTGGTTTTGTAGTTTCCAAATGTGTGTGCAATTTCTGTGGTCGAATGTGAGATGTGGGTAGTTTAGAATAAAGTACAGTACCCACAATCAAGTACAAACACACGAATCAAGTACAAACACACGAATTTGAATTTTGTGTAGAAAAATCTTTTTGGGAAAAAACTGCAGCACAAAGTGACAAGTATGTATTATGGAAGTAGAAATTACATGAGATTATATTACTGATTTGAACAAGCCTCGAATTCACTTCACAAGCTCTAGCTATGCTCTTGAATACCATTTTTAATTCACCATAATTTATGGATCCTGTGTACCTGTGATTTAAGGCCGATAGTAGGCCTTAAAATTGTCACAACGCTTTAGATCGACTTCCATTGTTTCCTCACTAATCATTGATTAAAGGGAATATATGGTTTTGAGAGAGGATCTTATATTTACATATATTGGAACTCTCTAATATTTAGGATAGATGTCTTTTATCATTTTCAAGTTAGACTTTTCTCATGGATTCCTATATCAATGTCCCGAATGCCATTACTAGTACATTTACCTCAAAGTGATAACATTACTTGTTCGGATTAGAAATTGTTATGTACATCACTTTTAGGGATCGAACTTATTTATGATTATTTTTGTCTATATAGAAGGTTTCATTCATTTACATTCACATTTCATGCACGGTATCAATGTCTTAATCCAACATTTGAATTTTTAAAAAAATGGACTATTTTATTTCAAACCAATGTAAAATAAATGCAAGGGTTTCAAAAAATTCAAATGTAAATTAATTTGTATATTTAGAAGAAATACAAAATCATTAGCCTTGATTCTCATACATAAAGTCATTTATTGATAACGTAGTGCTTTGCATCATTGGATCTCTAGCACCTAAGGTGCTATTGCATGAGATGCATGATGTAAGTGTACGGTCCGGAATTGAGTACGGTCTGGAATTGATCCACATAATGATAAATGTATATGAATTAAAACCTTAGAAACTGTTAAATAAAAATCTTTATGACTTTTATTTTTATTCTTCTTGAGTCAAGCTTTATATCCATAGCATTATTTATTTAAGTGATTATTTTGATCACAAAAGTAGAAGGGTCTAATCATTTGGTTTGGTCCTTCGACTCTACATCATCGCTTGTCACATTTCCTTTGCCCGTACTCTTATTGCTAAAACCTCTATTCATCTTCTTTTGTTGATTGATCACAAAGTAGAAGAGTATTTGGTTTGGTACTCTACACATCTTAATTGTCGCTTATTGCTAGAACCTCTATTCATCTTCTTTGGTTGATTGCCACAAGAGGAGTATGCGATATGAACACTTAATTGTCGCTCCCACGTAAGTCTATCTTCCTCTTGCACACAACGCAATATCAACTCAATTAAGATCCATTTTTCTTTCCGAGTGTTATAATTGACTTTGAAAGTGCTGAAACTAGAAGGAAGAGAATTCAACACTAAGTAGACAAATGAGTCTTTTGGAATGTTTAACTAGAATGCCCTTAACTTAGCTGCGAAGTCAATCATCATAATGATATACTCCCTAATTCTATTGTTGTTATATTTCAAAAATACAAATTCAAAAAGAAATGTTATAGTCTTTGTCTTATTGGATTTGGTTAACCTTTATTCGATGAGTTTTTTAACATTCTCATTTTAAAGATATATCCCTATGAAATGACTTAGGAATGAAATGTCTTATTATCTTTACACTTAGTTTATTCTCCCATTTATTATATTTGACAATATCACAGGCAAGGCTCAATTCATTTTGGTCATTGAGGTTGATCATTGTTAAGGGCTAAATCTAATTCCATAAAACCAAGAGTTATATCTAATGCCTTTTTTCCATTTTGAGAAGTTTTTGCCATGAAGGGTAGGAAGGCCTTTATTTTGGAAAAAAATATATCCAATATTCATAACTGCAATACATAAAAGGTGTAATAACTCACATGAGATGAAATACTCATTTAAACCTTAAGTATCAAATAAAAGACATTTAACTTTATCCAATCAATGGAGTAGTCGAGTAAATTATGCAGGATAACAAGCCTAATTATCAAATCCTGGTGTGAAACCCAATGTGTCATTACAATCGCAATAAGTGGGCAGTCTTCACAACATGAGGTTAGTTAAATGTCAACAATGTAGGTTCAAATGATCTAACACCTTTGTGGGAAGATAGACCACATGCTCCCATACTGTCACCACCATCCACCCCACCCCGTTTAGCTCTTGTTAGACAATAAGCTCATTTGGGTCAAATACCACCTATTTGGATACAAACGCCACCTCATATGTCCTTAATGCACAACGCTTGCACCATACCCTTGAATCTAAGACCTAATGGTATTCTTAGTCACAACCACTTTAGTGGAACACCGAACTAAAAGAAACCATTAAGTCTATAAACTATGATCCCACCCTGTTTAATTGCTCCTAATGGATATTCTCAATGCCTTGTAGACAAATAGATGGGTGAATTAAGTCATTTGGGTCATTGTCTGTAGTCTGTCTAGCAACTGGCAATGCATAGACCCTTATAGACCGGACGGGTATCACATCATAAACGATGTCATTTGCTTTTAGGCTAGGATGGATAGATTTAGGCTCAAGTGACTAATAGCTCATAAGACTTGTTCAACTAGAGCCATAACAACTATGGTTTGTATGAATAATTGCATATTCATACTCAACATGGGTGGTCCAAATTCTTTAACAATACCACGGACTTTATACAAAAGTGGTGGAATAAAGCCAAGAACCATGCTCATACATATGGCCAAACCTATCATCAACGAACAATGTCCCAAACAGCCAAAGTTGCTCTAAAAGGGTCAAAGAATGAATGTGTCCTTAGGCTGCAAGGTTGGGCCCAAGATGGGCATCAAACAGGCCCAAGACACAATTGACCCTAACTGACAAATCCAATTGGAAACAGAATCGGGCTAAAAAAACCAGGCCTCATAAGGACCTTAAACATGCTTATTACTGGGCCTTAAAGCCAAATAAAATCTTGCCCGTTCTGGCTCCATGCAGGCCCATTACAACCACGCTAAAGAAGCCGGGTAAAGAGCAGTTGTAAGGGCCCTTTCCTAAGCCCATAAACTGATCATGCATGTGAAGGCCCATTCAAAATAGGCCCGAGGCTCCTTTCCCCCAAACCCTATTCCCTTCTCAAGCAGACCTGGATGAAGCGAAAACGCAAATTTCAACTTCATCCAAAACTTTTGTGGCCCCCGAAAGGTTTTTAATGGTGAGTGTTCATTCACCACTATTTCATGTAGTGTAGTCCATGTGGGATTTAGATTTTGTTTTTTTGGTCTCATGCGGTAAAATGATCAATAAAAATGGATGAACATCATTAATAAAACAGATACATCATGGTGGGCCCAACATTGTAATTAGCATGTATTATACTGTACGTTTGTATGATTAGATTCTGTATAACTATGACCATTCAAATCTTAGCATTATCATTAATTAGGCCTTGCTTAAATTAAACTGTAATATATATATATATATATATATATATATATATATATATATATATAGAGAGAGAGAGAGAGAGAGAGAGAGAGAGAGAGAGAGAGTGCTCACACACAACTAGTTGGACCGTGAGTTTTGGTCCAACTAACTGGGCATTTAATGCTAATTAATGTTGAGAGAGAGGGGCTTTTGCTTCACGTTAGCCTTTTAAGAAGTCTTTTGAAAATGATCTCTGACTTGGGTGGACCCCGTTATGCTGTTAATGTAAAATCCACCCCGACCATCACGTGTGTCACATCATGGTAAACTTATGGACTGAAAATAAACCCCATTGGTAGCTCGGATGGAACACACAATTGGAAACGGTATGCTAAAAAAGCTCACCCTCCAAAATGATTGTTTAATGAGGCCCACTTGAATCACTTATGGATATCATTTTTAAGTCCCGCACCTAGTCTTTACTTTCGTATTTAATGGTTGGAGCTGATTTCACATGCTCATGATTGGGGTCCGGTAAAAATCAAAGGTGGATGTCTTCCCCTCAAATATTCCATTGGTGTGGCTCATCTGAATTACGAATCTACCTTATATTTTCTCTTTACACCTACAATGAGATTGCACATCTAATGGTCGGAGTGGATCTTACGTACAAGATAAGGTGGGCCATATAAAAAATTGAGGTAAGCTTTCTCTTCCACCGTTAAACTTCTTTGTATTCCCCGAAGGTGTCCGTCCCGAAAAAAGTGGGAGTACATTGGGTGCAGCCTGTACATATGCGGGTCCATGCATCCCTCATCCTGGGCCTACCTTGATAAAGGTATTGTATATCCATTCTCTACATCTATCTTTTTAGCTCATGATAAGAAAGGATTCCGAAAACGAAATAGATACATATTTCAGGTGAACCACACCACAGAAATAGTGGTGATTGGCTATTAAAAACTTTTTATGGGCCAAAAGTTTTGGATTAAGCTGAAATTTATTTTTAATTTTATTTTCCTTCATCAAGGTCTTTGTGACATTATCAATAAGTTGGGTGGCAAGTAAAAAAAATTACAGTGGGCCCTAAGAAATTTTAATGGTAAAAGTTTAATTTTCACTATTTTCTATTTAGTGTGGATCACTCAAGATTTATAATTGGTTCATTTTTGGATCAATGTTCTAAAATGAGCCGAAAAAACCAATGGACCGCATGGATATACAATACATACATGAAGGTAGGTGACATGGTCAGGGATAAAATGTGGTGCATAAGCAATGGACTACACGTAATCCATTCTTTATATTTTTCCTAACGTGGCTTTTTTTTGTCTTATAAGGAAAGTGGAAGAAGCGTAATGGTGGAAGAGGAATGTCTAACCTTATTTTTATTAGGCCTACCATGATGTCTTGACGCGCATGTTAGATCTACTACGACCATTAGATGTGTGATCTTATTCTACATCTAGAGACAAAATATCAGGCTGACTTTTGATTTAGGTAGGACACACCAATAGAAAAGGTATAGGGAGAGACATCTATCTTTGATTTTTACAATATATACGATCATGAGTAAGTGAAATCCATTCCAACAATTAAATGTCACATCAAAAGCTAGGCATGGAACTGAAAAATCAGGCCCATACTAGATTTAAGTGTGACTCATGAATGGAATTGTTTTAAAAGTTGAGCTTTTTTTAAACACTATTTTCAATTGTGTGGTCCACTTGAACCATGGATGGAGTTGATTTTCTGTTCTTAGATCTAACATGGGGTGACACACGTGATGGTCAAGGTGGATTTTACATTAACACCACAGTGGAGCCCACCCAAGTCAGAGATCATTTTCAAAAGACCTCTTAAAAGACTAACGTGAAACAAACGCACCTCTCTCTCAACATTATTAGCATTAAATGCCCAGTTAGTTGGACCAAAACTCAAGGTCCAACTAGTTGTGTGTGAGCATTTCTCTCTCTCTCTCTCTCTCTATATATATATATATATATATATATATATATATATATCTATTTTCAATAGAAACGGAAGAAAAATTTACTTACTTTACGATTGTGAGAGAGAGAGAGAGAGAGTAACTACGAGTTTTGTTACATGAGCTCACAATATGGTACAAAGAGAGAGAGAGAGAGAGAGAGAGAGAGAGAGAGAGAGAGAGAGAGAGAGAGAGAGAGAGAGAGAGTGTGTGTGTGTGTAGGGCAGCCTGTGCAATATCAGAATGATTTTTAGACGTATTGGATGGGCCTTGCAATGGTGTTTATATTCCATCAAACCCATTCATCTGCTGTCTCGCCAGAATGGGAAAAAAATTTGCCTGATGAAAGCTTAGACAGGGGATAAAGCTTGATCTTATATGTTTTAAGCCTAGAGTGGCCCATTAGAATTTTGGATCGACTAACTTTTATACAACTAGTGAATATGAGATTTCCTTGATGTATGGAAATGATGTTACACCAACCACATGGTGGGTTACATATAGCCAGTGTATTGCACTAATCATGTTATACATGGGATTCTGTTGGCTGGGGAGAGAGAAAGAGAGATAGAAAATGGCCTTAAGCCATGACTAAAACCATTATTATTATTTTTTTTTTGTCTAAGTATTAAATTCCTCACAGCACCACTTACACAAAAAAAAGGGAAAAAAAATGAATTAAAATGGTTTTTTATCCACTGCCACTCACAACCCACATACACTCACACTGTCACACCACAGTGGGATTTTACGGCAATGAGTACTAGAATCTATTGTGGAAGATATTGATTAAAATTATTATATATATAACATGCAGTTTTAGTGTTTTTGGGAATAATCTTATATTGGAAAGGAGAAAAGAAAAAATAGTGTTTCTATGAGAGGTGTGCAGTATCTTATTATTTGCTTGGTTGATCAGTGGAGTACTAAGACATGTATTCTAGTACTTTCTCTGTGCACTGGCTCGGTGCAAGTGTGTGGGCATGTGAGGCAGTGTGGCTATAGAGGTGCTAGTAACGCTCTTTGCACTTCTCATGCATCCTGTGCGATAGGGGACATGGGTCAGGTGGCTGGAGTGGAAGAATGGTCTAAAATGAGACTGATGTGGCTTTTATAGAAGTTGGAAACTAGCCGTTAGAGAGAGGGCACATGCAACATTAAACCAAACCATGCAGAAACTGCTGCATGCGATCATAAAATGACTATAGAAATTGCTACATGTGGCTAGCCTAATAGTCATAAAACAGCTAGCCAGTGACTTTAAACAACTAGTATGTAGTAACTGGTTGTACCACATGCATAACGATCAACAACCATTGCCTAGATGGTTTATTGGACCATCAACAACACTCGAATAATTCTCACTCACAACCCAATAAGAAGAGCAACAGTATACTCGGACCAGTCAACAAGGTTCATACAAACTTTAGCCAGAATGCCTCAAAAATAAACCAAAGTACTGATCTAAGTTTTTCTAATACTCTTTCCGAATATGGGAATTTTCTTTTACTTATTTGCCAAATAAAAATTGTATATACAGAGTTCCATTTATGGTTCTTCATATTTGCTGAACACAGAACCACCACTAGGCTCGTCATATCCTAGAAGCGGTTTGTCTGCAACCTATCAGCATTCTCATTTATTTTGAGAATGGACGAATAATGCTTTAAGGAGAGCATGATCACACGTATTTCAGCTTGTCCTTATATTTTTAGTTTCTTTAATTATTTTTACAAAAATAATAAAATCCGCAATTTGCTTTTACACACACACACACACGTGTGAATTGATGTTGGACGGGCCGAGCCATACAAAATATTGAACTAACCTACTGATCGGACACATGTGAAATGGGAGCCTTGGTAAAGACAGGCCACAGTTCATGAAGAGCCAGTGGCCATGTTCCAATTCGGTGGGAACCCCTCTTGCACCGAGGTTGGTGTCATGGGCCTCACCATGACATATGTGTTTTATTTATGTTGTCCATCTATTTTCCTAACTCATTTAGGGGCATGAGACTAAAAATAAGCAAATCTAAATTTCAAGTGGATCACACAACAAGATAATGGCAAATGAATGGCCAACATTAAAAATTTCCTAAGGCCATGATAATGTTTATTTACCATGTAACAACAAGCCACACGAATCTACACATCGATCTATAATTTAAGTGGTAGACTGAGTGAAAATAACATCATTTGACAATGAAGTCTTGGCATCGATTCCCAAGTGGGATGTGGCTAACGGTGGGGTGTGTGTACTAACGTGCTAACTAATAAAAAAAACAAAAGGTCACTCATACTCATTTGTGGCCCTTGAGAAGTTTTTAATAGTCTGATCACTAATATTTATGTGGTGTGGTCCACTTGAGATTTGGATTTATCTCATTTTTTGTACCAATGTCTTAAAATGAGCTAGGCAGAATGGATGGACAACATGAATAAAACACATACATTACGACAGGGTTATTGGGGGCCTTGCACAAAACCTTAGGATCTAGCCCTCTAGAACAAACCAAAATTATGAAATAATAATGCAATGAAATAAATCAAAGCATCAACCACACACCACAAAAGAGATTTTTTACGTGGAAAACCTCAAAGAGGTAAAAACCACGGGACCTCGTCCAGATCAACAATCCACTATAAAGTAAAACGTTACAATCTTCTTCACTCACGCAGGAGTAGATAAACAATAAGAGAAATAAAGAAAATGGAGAGATCTCACCGATTACGAGGACATAAAAGCGCTGAGATATAGATTGCACAGTAGATAACCTCCACGAGCAGAACCTCCCTTCTATAAGATTTCTCTTTCTCTCTCTCTCTCTTACCTTTGATAGCCCTAAACCCTTTAGCAAATCCCTTGTAAAGCTTTAGGAAACCCTCTTGTCATACCTAGAAAGTCCTAGGAACTCCTATTTAAAATTTTAGGAAACTCCTTTCTGCATTCCAGTTGCGAAAGGATTTGCGACACGAAATCCGCACAAAATCGCGGAATGAGTTTGCGTAACCTCGACTAGTCGAACCGAGTCTACGACCGATCGAGATCCACCTACGACCGATCGAGCACCTCCTTCGACTGGTTGAGCACCCCAGAGAAAAATAGTTCATAGTCGCTGGACTTTGAGTCGTGCCACGACTCGACTCCACGACTGGTCGACCACAGCCTTCGACCGGTCGGATAGGGCTCACGACCGGTCGACGACGGGTCAAAAAACCCATCAAGGACCTATACTTCATCCCCCATGGCTGGATTATTTCCATGTCTTCAATCTCCAGGTGGATTTACTGGTGGCCCTATACCATGCACCCATAAGGAAAAATGAAGATAAAAGTTAAAACACAGGCTATTGAAAACTTCTTGGGGGACACTGTTTATTTGCCATCCTGACCTACTCATGGTCTCGACCAAGGGAAGACACAAATATCAACTTGATCTAAAACTTGAGTCAAGCTCTCAAAGGTAGGCTTTCAATAGGGTTTCAGCATGGAGGTCACTAGTTCAAGCACCCATTATGGTGGGTGTGAGTGTGTGTGCATTAAAAGAACCATGAGCCTTGAATCCCCGCAGTCTGGCGTTGCTCACTTGAGCTTTGGATCTGGTCCCAACATTTGGGATTGTGGGCTCCTCTATATTATAGATGTAAAATCTAGCCCATCCATTAGATTTTATCCTCAATTCAAGTTCCCAGCACAAAAATTCAGATGGACCCACAACTTAGGCCACACCATATTAAGCATAGGGGTGAGATGCCAATTATAGGTTTGTGTATGGGGTCATCATGGTGCGTATCTTTCATCAAGCCCGTTAATTAGGTGTAATTCACTAGGAAGAAGCAAAAATACAAAGATCAACCTCATTGAAATATCATGCCGGCCACACGGTGTGAGCTTAGAGGTTTTAGACCAATTTTATATTGTTCTAATTACTGTGTCCCATTAAAGATTTTGATCGATATGATATTTTGTACATACGGTTCAAATAATGGTTATCACATGATGGATGGCGTGGACTTTTACATATAAAATATGGTGGACCCAACATGACTTTTGTCTTTTCCACAGCTGATTAGAACAGGTAAATTGATCACGATCCCAGTGTGGCCGTGAATCACGCACGCACCACGGCACGTGCCAACCAAATACCGC
The DNA here is from genome assembly GCA_030180095.1 of Magnolia changhungtana. Lineage (NCBI taxonomy): Eukaryota > Viridiplantae > Streptophyta > Magnoliopsida > Magnoliales > Magnoliaceae > Magnolia > Magnolia changhungtana. Next base: position 4,550,099 of record JASAUF010000445.1, on the reverse strand, counting down.
AGGACTCGGATTTGGTGGTGAGTGGTGACCACAAGGACGCGGATTTCTTGTAAAAGCCTTTCCAAGCCGTTCCTATGCTGGGATGCTAGGTGGGCCCACCGTGATGTTTGTGAGAAATCCACACCGTTGATCCGTTTTTCCAGATCATTTCAGTATATGAAAACAAAAATTAGGTGGATCTATAACATGAATGGTCCGCCGCACGAGAGGAAACAGGGGAGATCTGGAATGTTTCAAACGGTGGTCAGTGAATTTCACATATGTCAAATAAGTTTTTAAATGGTATTGTTCAGTCACCATATTTTCCTATGTTGTGGTTCACTTGAGATTTGGATCTGCCTTATTTTTGGGCTCATTACTTAAAATGATTTGAAAATAATAGATGGACGGCATGGATAAAACACATACATCATGGTGGGGCCCACAGAAGACTGGAAAGGCCACTGCGGAATCCCAATCGGCTTTCAGCAAAGCACCCAGAGAAAACACAAATGCACGATCCGTGTACTGGATCATCAGCCAATCAGAACAAAGCACACGGATCGCCTGCTTCTAACTAACGGAAACCCTTTCTCATATAAAAGATTAAAAAACAAAGAAAGAAAAAACAAAACATAATCCTTCCCTTTCCAAACGCCCTTTCTCCATTTTTTCTCCTTTTTCAAAACCCTAATCTTTCGATTGGCTCATCCATCGGCTCTTCATCCACACAGAGGTAAAAGAAAAAGAAAATAAGAAAACCCTAGCTTTCCTTTCAATCACCTTCTTCTTATTTATGTATTTTTCTTAAATGCATGGTAGCAGTGATATCGAAGGGAGGGAGGAATGGCTCGTACAAAGCAAACTGCTCGCAAATCCACCGGAGGCAAGGCTCCTCGAAAGCAGCTCGCCACCAAGGTCTTCTCCTTCTCTCTCTCTCTCTGCCTTTTCTGGTTTTCTCCTTGATTTTTCTTCGTTTGAGAATTTATGGTTTTCTTTTCTTTTTTGAAGTTGTGTGATCTCTTTTCATGGTTTTCTTTCGGATTACCGAGTGCCAACATCACCACAACATGTGGTGCTGTACCGTCTATTCTGCCAACCTGTCGCTTGTGTAAGACATCTGTACCATGAAGTCGGTGCGCCCCAACATGAATATCATTCGACACAAAATGGGGATGATATGCTCATCAGATTGGCCACTGTGTTGAAGTGAACGGACAATTGATAGTTGAGTTCAATGAACAGACTCGTTTTGCTGTTGTCTGTGGTTGATTGGTTTTCTCTTTATTAGGGGTTGTTTGGATGCCTGCGAGTTGGGTTGGTGGGAAGTGATTTACCGGAGTTCCAACATGCAATTCACAGACAAAACTCATGGGAAAGTTACATCGTTGAGGGGTCGTTTGAATGCCTGTCAAGTTTTATAAGTTTTACGTGACTTTCAGGCAAGTCAGGTGATAGTTGCCTGTTTGGATGCAAATTATAAGTCACTTATAGGTAGGTAGTTTTATTTTAAATTTTTAACTTTTTTGGGTAACCTATAAGTTAGTTTCAGGTAAGAAGTTGTGAATTCACATGAAGCAAAACTTGTGGTAGAGAATTGTTCTAAAATCTTATCACTACATAAGAAAGCATTGTGAAAAATATGCCATTTTGTTAAGCCCATGTAAATTACTATTTGAGCTGATTCTTAGGTTAAACCAATCATTAGATGGGCTATAAAAGTAGGCCTATGGATTCAAATCGTTATTTTTTGGGACATTGCTCATCTTCAATACTTTGGAGTAAGTGGTTAATTGAATATGAGAACCCCAACTTACAAGTCCACTAAAGGAGGTTGCTTTTGCATCGATTGACATACAAAAAATTGATAGTCTTTACAAATCAATAGACAAATGTGTTTCCCTATCTTTGAAAAAAAATGTTCCATTTAAAACCATAAGGGGTTGTTTGGCACCGTTGATTGGAGGGGATTGGAGGGGGTTTCCAATCCCCTGGTTGTTTGGCAGCATAAAGTAACTTGGGTTTCAAATCCAGGGGGTTTCCAATCCCCTCTTTGAGGGGGTTTGCAATCCACGGTGAGAGCTTGGATTACACCTAAAATCATTTCAATAGTTGCAGGTGTAACATGTGTGTCACTATACACTGTCATTCTATTGGGCACATGACCCATTAACGATGATTAGTACTGTCCAAATATTGTGCATATAAATCAATGATTAAAAATTGTTTGTTAGTTACTTAGACATGATCTTGTGCTTGTGGCCCATTTGAGAATTGGAATTTTATCATTTTCGGTCAACACATATATTTCAATGGGCTTATCACAACCATTGTATCAAAAATTACATATTTTATTAATTAGAGATATTAAAGTTGATTTAGTAATTAAATTCAAATCGCTGTAAATACATTATGGATAGGTACTTTTGGATTAAAGTTGATTCACACTTTAGGGTGCCAAACACACTGGGAGGATTGCAAATCCAGGGGGTTTCTAATCCTGGGGGTTACAAATCCATGCTCCCAAACAAGCCCTAATGGTTTGGAGATTGTGGGATCAGCAGGAGAACATGGTGACCATTGATGAGGATATGATATATGGGGCTTACTCATTCCTTGCAGATTGATTGCATCTCCTTGATAGATTCCTTAATAGTGCATGCCTTGGCTAGAGCCATGTATGGTTGGAGGGGCAATTTTCAAATAAATATTTAGTGTGGTTATTTTATTTTATTGTATGGTTGGAGTGGATGATTCTTAAGTAAATATTTATTGATGTTTTGGTATGGTTGGAGATTATGCCTTAGTAGAGGTTGTTTGTTGTTGATGTACTTTGTTAATTGTATTTATTAGTACTATTTTTAGTTTTTGTTATTTATATTGAATTATTGTTTTGCATTAAAGGTATTTTGAATTTGTGGATCTACTTTGTAGCCTACTTGATTATTGGTTTAGCTTAAGGGCCTGTTTGGGAGTATGGATTTGGAACCCGCTGGATTTGCAATTCTCCTAGTGTGTTGGCCACCTTGGAGTGTGAATCAACTTTAATCCAAAAGTACCTATGCATGGTATATTTATAGGGGTTTGAATTTAATTACTAAATCAACTTTAACGTCTCTAATTAGTGAGTTATGTAATTTTTGACACAATGGTTGTGATAAGCCTGCTGGAAATATATGCTTTGCTTGAAAATGATGAAATTCCAAGTCTTGGATGGGCCACAAGCACAAGATCATGTCTGAGTGACTAACCAACGATTTTTAATTGTTGATTAACATGGACAACGTTTGGATGGTGCTGATTTACATGGACAATGTTTGGACAGTGCTGATCATCATTAGTGGGCCATGTGCCCAATAGAATGATAGTATAGTGACACATGTTACACCTGCAACCATTGAAATGATTTTAGATGTAATCGAAGCTCTCACCGTGGATTGCAAACCCCCTCAAAGAGGGGATTTGAAACCCACAGTTACTTTATGATGCCAACCAACCAGGGGATTTGAAACCCCCTCAAATCCCCTCGATCCATGGTGCCAAATGACCCCTAAGAATCAATAAAAAGGAAGGAGGAGGAGAAGAAAAAGAAAGAATCAATTCAAATATTTATCCATATGGGCTTAACAAAATAACAATTTGGCTTACGCCTTCTTATGTGTTTATAAGCTTTTGGAATAATTCCTTACTTCATGCTTTGGTTAGTGCGAATTTATAACCATTTACTTGTAATTGACTTATAGGTTATTCAAACATAAAATAAACTACTTACCTGTGATTTGCAACTTAATTTAAATGGGTAGTGTGTACTACAAAAAACTTGTGGGCATCCAAATGAGCCCTTGTTTGAGAAGTTCATTGTAAACATGGTTTCTTTGATTCTCTCTTTTGGGTATAAAGAACAGTAATGCTAAGAGTGAATAAGGAACCCGAATGTGATGTGTCATTGGGTCCATAAATCCATGGCCCCTGGCATGGATGCCTGATGTTTCAAATAGAAGTTAAAAAAAGAACTAGAAGTACTATGATGTAACCATATCCATCCAACTATTCGTAGTCTAAAAAGCAAGGGAAGAAAACATAATCATAGATTGGTTATGTTCTAAAGATTAGTATTAGTGGTTGTTTTGGCAGTGGGGTTTTAAATTTGTTTGGAACCAGTGGATTTTGAAACCCTTTGGAATTGAGAGGGGTTTATATCAGCTTTGAGGTGGGGAAGATCCAAGTCCTTCAAAATCCTTTCTACCAAACTTCCTAGAAAATTGAAATCTCCACATCCCTCGGAATCCATGCTGTTTTTTTTTTTTTCCCTGTCATTTATGCTGACTTTTGATGGGATACCTTTGCACTATTTGATTGGGTAGTTAGTGAGACATAATCATATGTGATAGGCCTTAACCTTCTGGTGCAGCCATGAGTGCTTGGCATGAATTCAAATGAGATAAACCTCAGCCTTCACATGCAGCACTCGAGTGCTTAGTGTGATACTTAGTTAAATGAGATAGACCTCAGCCTTCTTATGCAGCACTCCACTGCTTAGTATGACACTTAGTTAAATGAGATGGACGTCATCCCTATCATGCAATGCTTGACTGCTTGCACCCTGTTTGGCACCTTGGATTTAGTGGTAAATGGGTGTTTTCAAAATCCAAATGGGTGCTTTTTGTGTTTGATGGTGTTGGATTTGGAGGAATTTCACATGCAGCACTTGAGTGCTTAGTGTGATACTTAGTAAAATGAGATAGACCTCAGCCTTCTTATGCAGCACTCCACTGCTTAGTATGACACTTGGTTAAATGAGACGGACCTCATCCCTATCATGCAATGCTTGACTGCTTACACCCTGTTTGGCACCTTGGATTTAGTGGTAAATGGGTGTTTTCAAAATCCAAATGGGTGCTTTTTGTGTTTGATGGTGTTGGATTTGGAGGAATTTCATATCCACCTTTTTGGTGTGTTTTGAAATCTCAGTGAAATGCTAAGATTTGGGTGTAATCCAAAGGAAATGCCTTTTTTGCCTCCTATTTAAGGGCAAGAGAGTTGCATATGTAATGAAGGTGTCTCTAGGCTACTAATCCATTGGACACATGGTGTGCTAATGATACTTCAAAACAATTCAATTATTGATTGCAACACTAAAATCACATCAAGAGAATGATTTGAACCATTCAAATGGTAGACATCTAAATGGATAGTTAGAAAACATTGGTGAGTTGTGCTTGTTTGTGATCCTTGCATTTGTGGCCTACCCAAGGCATAGAATTTTGACCTTTTTTTCGGGGGGGGCCAAAGTATATATGTTGATGGGCTTATTACAATCATTCTATCAAATATTGTGGGGGTATGTGTGTACACACACACACAAATTTGAGATATGAAAAGCTAATTTAGTTAATTAAATCTAAGTCTTTTAATATACTGAAGAATTCCAATGCCCTCCAAATACAAGCTTTCAAATGGAAGATTTGGATTCCAATGCATTTCAACCAAACACAAATGAGGATTTGGAATCACATTGATTCCAATGTAATTGTGATTTGGATTTCAAAGCATTCCAAATCCAAGCTCTCAAACAAGTCCTTAGTGTGACAGTTGGTCACATCACGACCTTATCCTTCCCATGCTACTTATCCTTGAGTGCTTGGTGTGACACTTGACCTTAACTGAATTAGGTCCTAATTTTAACAGGGTCCAAAAAGGTGAGACCCAAATGTAACCCAATTTCTGATGGGCCTTAAAAAGGGACGCTGACCTGTTAAAATTTGGTCAGTTCCATTTGGGTATGTGTGGATCTGGGTGTCCTTTAACCCTTGTAAAATCAACACCACTGATGGGGCAGATCAGTTAAAATCTAAACTGTTGGTTGCTAAGCTTGTTGGGACATTCAGATTACTGAAATACGTTTCCATTGTTTGATGAATTGCCTTTGAATGTTCTTCTAAAATCTGGAGTTAGGCAAAATTTTCCTTGTCTAATGTTGTATATGGTATAGATTTACTGACATGATGTAATGATTACATTTAGAAAGGTGCAATTTTTGTTCTCAAGTAGAGTGGATGATATAGCAAAAGTTCCATGCCTGACTCCCAGCCAACCATCCTTTTTATCTGGGCTTGGACTCTGCAATGAGGTTTTAGGGATGCTTTTATATCTAATGCATGTTTTCGTAGCTTAATTACATGGGACTTTATTTTTGGTGCATGATCCATCCGAATTGTGCCTAATTATGTTTAGTCCACTATTTAATTGTTGCTATGCTCGCCATGGTGGACTCTATCCCCTTTACTGTGGCTTTTATGCTTAGGTACAATTGGTAGTGGGCCCATATAAGGTAGTCTCTCTTTTATACTGGTGGGCCCCTGTGTTGCATGGGGGTTTGGTGGTGTGCCTGTGGACGTGGAACATATATTTAAGAAATGGGCTCTAAGATCATCAAACTTCATGTAGTAACTCTACTGTATCTTTTGTTTCATTTCTTCTGGAACAATCACAAATGCTTTATTATTATTATTATTATTAAAATTATAGATCTACCACCAGAAATTCAATGTGTAATCTCAGCATTCAATGTATATTCCTGAATGGAGTGTGGATGTGCGAAGTGAGAACTGGCAATGCACCTTGGGAATTTGGACTGTTTTTTATTCTTCTTTCCCCCCTCTACACCAATTGTTGGTGTTCCTTTTGTTTTGTGATCCAATTGTTGGTGTTCCTTTTGTTTTGTGATCCAATTGTTGGTGTTCCTTTTGTTTTGATACTTTCAAGGGGTAGTTTCTGTTACTTAAATTCTGAAGCATAAAACTGGGGTTCCTATGCGCAGCTGGATGTTGGTGATCAGTCCAGTATGTGTGTGTACATATATATTGTATGAAATATGTATGTTTGAGTTATGTTCATCCCTCATCAATTCTGAAGCATAAAATTGGGGTTCCTATGCGCAGCTGGATGTTGGTGATCAGTCCAGTATGTGTGTGTGTGTGTGTGTATATATTGTATGAAATATGCATGTTTGAGTAATGTTCATCCCTCATCAATATCTTCTGTTCTAAATCTTTTCTTATCCTTTTCTTTCTCTTTATTTTTTGCCCTGCCCCTATCAAAGGCTGCAAGGAAGTCGGCCCCCACTACTGGTGGAGTGAAGAAGCCTCACCGATACCGCCCTGGAACTGTTGCTCTCAGGTATAGTTGTTTATTGATTTAGCATGATTTTCACCCCATTGTTGTATCCTTCCAAATTTTGTTATTAATATTAATTTTTTTCTCATGAAACAGGGAAATCCGCAAGTACCAAAAGAGCACAGAGCTATTGATTCGCAAGCTTCCTTTTCAGCGTCTTGTTCGTGAAATTGCACAGGACTTTAAGGTAGGCAATGCATGGTCTGGATACTCCCTACGACTTGGGCGGGGGTTTTGCTGCGTCTCCTTTTGTAGTGCTGATTAAATAGTCCAAAAAACCTTAATTATTATTTTATTCTCTGATGACTTGTGCAGACGGATTTGCGGTTCCAGAGCCATGCAGTTCTTGCTCTGCAGGAGGCTGCAGAAGCATACTTGGTGGGACTGTTTGAGGATACAAACCTTTGTGCTATTCATGCTAAGAGGGTGACCATCATGCCGAAGGACATCCAGCTTGCCAGGCGTATCCGTGGTGAACGTGCTTAGGTGTTTGGCTATTACATTTTCACCTATGGTTCTCTCTTTCATTGCTTTTTGTATAGCCAATGTCAAACTGGTTTGAGGGGTGGCTTATCTAGGTAGATGTTAGTCTTTCTATCTCTGCAGACAATTTTGCGGAGGGTTGTGCTTTCTTTAAGAAATTTGGATTTGGATTTGGATTTGGATTCTTTAAGAACCTTCTCTCCTAAAATGGTGTTTAATGTTTTTGATGGTGAACATTGATGAATGGATTGTCATGTTAGGGCTTTGTTTCTTAATCTTTTGAAGAAATTTGATGGTTTGTGGACATTCACCTGCCAAACCGCATTGTAATTTGGTTTTCTTGTTGAAGGGCCCACTTTTTGGCATGTTGGGTCCCCCACTAAATGCACCATGCTCCCATATTCTCCTTTTGATTGAACAGCTGCGTGCCTTTTATGTTCAATTTCTTGCTTGCAAGTAGACTGACAATTGCCTACTATTGTTATGTTGATTTCACTGCCCGATCATGAATCCAGATACCCAGCAAAGATTTTTGGCCTTGATGCTTGGGAATGCCATGGGTGGTCCTGGTGTGCTCATTGTTCATTGATCAAACTGTTTATATTGTGTGACCCATTGTGAATGTGATGTTGGACTAGAATCGGTTCTATTCCTAATGTTAATGGCACCGGTTTTGAATAATTTTATGGAGTCGAGGAGAAAAGTCCTTGAAACTGGGATGGTCTATGACTCCATGACTTCAAAAAGCTATGAATGTGGTGAGGTTCCACAATTGAAATCAATCAACTGCTTTCGAAATGGATTAAAACTGTTAAAAGGTGCCTTTGTACAACCATGAAATCAGGTGGACCTTTCCCATTTGCTAGCAACGTCATCCTCTAAGCTATACTCCAACTAATTGGGTTGGCTACACAAATGAATCAGGTTGAATCGTGAACTGCCATTCCACTCTATCAAGGGCTGCATCCTTGGCCTGCATTGTCTTTTGCCTCCCCTTCGCCTCTGAAAAAGAAAAGGAAAAAATAAAAAATAAAAATCAAGAGAATTTATATGGTGACTGGTATCATTCACTACCGGCCCTCACGTGGGTGGGGCATAGATTGGATAAGAGTTGCTAGAGGGTGGGAGTCATTTTAATGGGATTAGTTCCAGTAAATTTCCTTTTTCAGATTTTTTGTCTAATTTTTTGCTTCTCTTCTCGCACAGCAGATGCAACCAATAACTTTTGAGATGCCTTGCCGATGGTTTTTGGTGGTCTTGTTGTGTAGAAACTTTTCATGCACTTGTTTAAGAGACACTGTTGTGTGAACAGCTTCTGATGTTAGATAGTTTCTTCTGCTTGATCATAGTTTGGCCATGAATTCTTTTAACCCATATTCTCCAAGATTCAATAGGGGTCTTGTCTTTTACAGACTTTGTTGGGCATGCGCTTTAGAGATAAAGACTGCTGTGTAAACAGCTTCTGCATAAATGATGTTTGCCACATTCTTCTGTATGATCACAGTTTGTGCCATTGCTACAATCATTCTGTTTTTATGTTCCACCGAAGCAATTTTGTTATAGACTATTTGTTAAAGTCGGCCCTTTGTCAATTCAAGTTTTTATTATTATTATTATTATTATTTTCAGGTATACTCTCCTCCTTGTTCACTGCATGAGGCTTTCATGTCATGACCACTTTCTTTTTCAAAATGGATCTTTGAATTTCTTAAAAACATGAAAGCATCAGGTTTTTACGTTAGAAAATAGACTCCAATGGTGAAGATGATAATCAAATCTATTTCCACCACGAGATGGGTCTGCATTGGCTCACGGATATGAGTATGAACCAACTCTAATGGTGCCTTGGATCTCTCCATGATGTACCAGATGAAAATGACCATGGTTTCCCCATTTTACATCCCTCAGCAGGCTTTTATTTTTTCTAGATATTTCTATAAGGCCTTTTACTAAATTTTCCTGATGCAGTGACTTTACACTCTAAATTCAAGTATCCAAATCTTCTGTTCCATACCCATGAATCATCAAATTTGAGATTCCATGGTCATATTTCTTTCATATTTGAATGACATAAGAAAATTTCTATTATGTTCCATTTTGACCTTGGCTATTTCTTACTCTTTATTTTTCTAGTAATATATAGTGAATGAGTTGTTCTCAAATTGAAGAACATACCCATTTTGCACCATTGGACCAATGCCTAACAGATTTTGACTTGCATAGGAACAATTAGAACAATTTTGATGCGTCTGGTTTTTATCAATGATGGTACCTTTGTCCATTTTAACTTTGAATTTCACAAATACACATGTTTGCGAAGACTTGTCTTTCCTTGTCATGTGGTTAACACGACCACTTTCAAGATACCGAACATTACTTCTTTTTTTTTTTTTTTTTACTTAAGATGCAACTCGGACAGTCATAAAAGAGATTCTTCAGCCTTCTCATTTTTCTTCAGAGAAATTTGCGTACCACATGTGACCCCAAAATAACAGGAGTCAAGGCTCAATGATTTCTTTTGAGGTGGAATTTTTCTTCAATGCAGCTGAATTTCTTACCATGCTTTTTTGAATGATTGGTTTTTTTTTTTTTTTTTACAAATTCTACAGAGGAAATCGTATTTTTTCCTTCATAATTTTTCTTTCGTTGATTCTATAATATTTTTGGATTTATTACTCTGCCTTGGATCTCTTTTTGTTTGTTTGGATTTTCTTGTGATTTTTGGGATACAATTGTGAGATGGGGATAAATGGGCACTTTCAATTGGTTTTTCAATGTCTATTCACTCTTTGCTCATGACTGTTTAGAGAATCCATCGGCTCACACATAGATAGTATATTTTTCAGATAGACCAACCGACCTACCATGATTTTTTCAACTACTACCTGATTGGTAGTTCTTCGCCCCAGCTGGAGAAACAATTCTTTGTGCTCTCTAAATCTTTCATTTTAAGAATTTCCAATTCTCTTTAGGTTGTGTTTTTGTTGCTGGTTTTTATATTTCTCGATTTAGAAATTCCCTTATTCTTTAAAAAAAAAAAACATGTTTGGTTTACCCTCGTTGGTTTTTACATTCCCCAAGAATCCTATTCCCTAATTTTCTTTTAAAAAAAGAAAGAAAAAAAGTACCCTAGCTTTTAGCCGGAGAACAGGAAACCCAGAGAATTTCGACTTGTAGACTTTTCTAAATCTAAAGTATTTCCAGAAAACACTGTATCAACCAAACTATAATCAGGAGTTTCAACTCCCGGTCAAGGGTTCAAGTACCCATAGGTGGTGAAATTCCACTAGTGTGAGTGTGTGGGGTATGTGTGCGTGTAAAAAAAAAAAAAAAAAGGTAACTCTTAACATTTCTCAAGAAACATAAAAACCAGAGAATGGAATTCCCAACAACCAAACAAGACTTTAGAGTTTGATGATAATTTCCTTAGCCATTCCCTTGGAATTGTTTCTTCATGGCGTCCTGTGATGAACAATACTTTAGTATCCCTTTTACTTTAATTTTTCTTATGCACTTGTAACTTGAGCAATGTCATTTTGGATGATCTCTGCATCTTAATGCTCCAAAAGTTACAGTTTTGAGACAATCCAATAGATGACATTTGATCTTGCTAATGTGACTTATAATCATTTTTTTATGGTTATATAAATTGGTTACTTTCATAAGATCTGGCCAACCATTAGTGAGTATCGAACAAAGCCGGCTCTGATACCAAATTGTTGTGGTGGGAGTGGAAGTAGTTGATTACTTAGTCCCATGAATTGGCTAGGGAAGCTCGGTCGGGTGAGTTGATAAGGTCGTTCAAAAAATGATTTAGTTTTTATTATAAAATAAATTGAGAAAAATATATACAAAATATGATAAAAGCAAGTATAAAATTTTAAAATTTATCAGACATAAAATAAAATAAAATATGCACTATTATATCTTAATTTTAAAATTAGATAAATAATTGGAAACACTAGAAATAGAGAAATAATATGAAAATAATAGACGACAACAAAGGAAAGCAATTTATTAAAAAAAAACAGAAAAAATATTCTATGAAAGAAGAAAGGATTCTTGTTATTTAAAAACAGGTAGATCTAACAAAAAACGAGAAAAGTCGATTTCTTCTTCTTCTTCTTCTACATAAAATAGGAATAATCAAACTATTATTGGTCAGAGAGAAAAAGGATCCAATTACTTGGAAAGAATTGAACAAGGAGATGTATGAGGTGAAAATCTCATGTACGGTTCCATAGAGTGATTGAAAGCTGGGTCAGGTCAAGTGGGTCGGTTGAACCTCACCTATTATAATTAAGTGGATTGGGTTGGGTCGGGTCAGGGTCAGACTCAGGCTCCTGTAATTGGACCGACAAGCTTCTAAGTGGGCCAGGTCGGGTCACAGGGTAATATGGTTAGGGCTAGATTTCTTGGCCTGTTTATTAAATGGGTGGAGCTTGGGCTAACTCCTAATCAGGCCCACCTAACATGGTGTGACCCTGACCGTGGGCCCACCTTGATGTATGTGTAGTATATCCATGCTGTCCATCCATTTTTTAAAGACCATTTTAGGGCATGGGACAAAAAATGAATCAGATCTAAATCATAAGTGGACCGCGCTAAGGAAACAGTGGTGATTGAATATCAACCATTGAAAACTTTGTAGGGCCCACCGTAATGTTTATTTACCATCCAACCTGTGGATAAGGTCACTAGACTTGGATGAATGGAAGAAAACAAATATCAACCTGATCCAAAACTTTTGTAGCCCACAAGAAGTTTTTAATGGTCAATCACTATTGTTACCCGTTGTGTGGTCCACCTGAGACTCGGATCTGCTTCATTTTTGTTCTAGTGTCCTAAAATGATCTAAAAAAAAATAAATGGATGGCATGGATATACTATACATAAATCAAAATAGGCCCACCGTAGGACCGTACTGTCCGAAAATTGGACCCGCGGATAGAGATATGGATAATATACTCCTCATCTTCAAGAACCAAACACAAACTCGCCACACGTGACAACATGACAAGTGGGCCCCATTGCATTCTTACGGTGGTCCTGCGGTGCACTTGGCCTATGCGAAAGAATCAGGCTGGTCCGTTCATTAGGTGAGTGACACATACTTTCTAGCACGTTTCTTTAGACGTGCATGGCTCCCAATCAACGAACTGGTGGATGGATGCTTTAAGAAACGTCTACTATCGGGACCGCCCTATGAACAGTCTGGATCACTGCACACGTGTACCATGCTGGCTCACATGCTATAATTTTGTGGTTGTTGAAGATTAGGTGGCGCTCGTAACAAGCATTCCTCGTGTTGTATTCCTACCCCCATAGCTTAAAATATCTTCACGCCCATCATTTTTTCCACTCTCTTCTCGTAGGAAGCGGATTGCGACCTAACCCCGCCCGGCCGGTGATCTGTCCGGGCAGGGCTCTGTGGGGCCCACCGTGATGTAAGTATTTTATTCACACCATTAATTGTTTTTATATGATTATTTTAACATATGAGCTAAAAATTGAGGTAGGTTCAGGGCTTAAGTGGACCACAAATTGTGGATTAGACTTCCACCATTAAAAACTTCCCGGGAGCCGGAGAAGTGTCGGATCAAGATGAAATTTATGTTTTCACTTCATCCAAGTCTGCATGACCTTATTAATAGGTTGGGTTGTCACGCCCCGAATTCGGAAACCGGGCTTACAAAATTCTCGATCGCCGAATCCGACACCGACAACTTCTGTAGTACCCTATTTTCGGCTCCCGACACTCATATACCAGGTTCCGATCCTGTGATGTTACAAAGAGGACTTCTAATAATCAATTTTATTTGTAATGAGCATAACTATAAGCATAACCCACAAACAATAACCACAAGAACACCATCACAAAATCTACTATGATAAAAAACTTTGAGTACAAGGTGTATGAAAGGAAATACAATATAATGCAAATAATGGAAACTCCAAAAGCTCGACCGCACATTCCTGCTGCTACTATGCTATGGTTGCGTCCTGGCGTCAACTGCACGCATCAATTGTGTATAAGTTTATAGAAAGCTTAGAGGGTGGTGTAAGTGTGTGCGCAAAATGAGCGTGCTCAGAATGTAAGGTCAGAGAAATGCGAAATCATGCTGATAAGTACATGAATGCAATCAGCCGTACCAAGGCTATGCGGTGCAAGATATGAATGATATTGGTCATGTCAAGACCACGCGATGCAAGATGTAGCTCAAGCATGCCAATCCTTATCATATATCAGTACAGTTCTCATTAAGGATAATCATCGGGGTTTAATACACTCCAAATGGCACTGCCGCTCTCCCAGCCACACAGTCCAAGTGAGCGTAAGAAACCTCACTATCTTCCTGGCTAATACCTATCCGGCACGTTGATAGCGGACCCATTCACGAGCTGGTCAAACTCAGCCTAGTATTGCCCCCTACTCTTAGACGAATAAGGCCACACCCATTTCCAACTGACCACGACACAGTGGGAGACGCGGCCTCTTGGTATTCGACCCTCGTGCGCTCACATATCCACTCGGTCTCGACATTGGAGTCATCCTCTGGTACCATCGGGTTTAGGGATTTTCACCCAGGGACATCTATGGTGCCCCGATACTAGAATCAGTGTTTTCGGTATTCAACCCAGCCACTCACGATGTGTTTGTGGAGGTTATGGCCTTGATGTCACTAGGGCATACAATAATCATAATCACACAAATGCAAGTGCAAGAATCACACTACCAGTCATGCAACAGTCCTGCGCGTACCAAGTGCTTAGATAGGGCAACTCTGCCTGTCAGGGAGTCCATAAACAATCTGCTCGAAGGATATGCTATGATCAGTCACTCCTCATATCAAGCATAGATATGATGCGTATGATCGTGAATCATGTTATACAGTGATGGGCTCTGTACATAACGAAGATGGGCCTAGACAGCCTACACACTACAAGTATAGGCCTATCAATGGGCCCTATGGAGAGTGACAATGCGAACATTTAACCAATATTATCCTTGCAATGTGGACATCAAACCATCATTGCTCCTAAAGCATAGCCCGCTATAAGAGTCAACACATATACCATGGTGGAATCACACTACAATGGGTCTTATGTACGTCCTATTGGGCCTCTAATACACCAAATGGCCTCATAATATGGGCCTCATATACATCAGTGGATGGGCCATAACTACATCAAGATGAGCCAAATCATATGGGCCTTATATATATATATATATATATATATATATATATATATATACACACACACACACACACCAAGGTAGGCCTTAATAGACAGCCACAAATGAATCAAGATGGCCTCGTACATATACCAAGGTGGGCCTCAATGGACGGCCACAAATGAATCAAGATGGCCTCCATGTGGCATGTGGGCCACATCATATGTGCCATATGTACATTGCGATGGGCTATAACCCATGGGCCTTGTGCACATCACAATGGGCCTTATACAATTCAAAGTGGGCCTCAACAATGGGCCTTATACAAATCAAAGTGGGCCTCAATGAACAGCCCACAAATACACCAAGATGGGCCTCATCACATGACCTTATATGTACCAAGGTGGGCCTCATAAGGTAGCCAATGCTTTGGCAAACAAAGATGGGCAATGGGTTAAACATGTACATCACGGTCGGTTTCACGTGTTATGGCGGACTACGTGGATAAAACATTCATCATGAGGGGTCCACTGCCTATGGACGGTGTGGATAAACAGCGCATTAGCCAAGGTAGGCCCCACAGACCTTGGTAACGTCACTACAGCAGCCATACAGCTGCAGTGACGTCTACCAACCACCCCACTACCCGCGTGGAGATAGAGCGGATAAAATACTTACATTAGTGGGTCCCACGCGGGGCCCACCATAACATTTATTTATCATCCAACCGTTGACAAGGTCACACGGTGCTGGATGAACAGGAAAAACAAATTTCATATTTGATTCAAAGCGGGTGACAACCCAAAAGGGTTTCAACAACAGACGTTCAATCAACACTGTTCATGTGGTGTGGGCCACCCATGTCTCATGTACAGCTGATTTTTGGGAGGGGGCCCACTCACCTAGGAGCCCATCAAATGGATGGTGCCGATGTTCACACACATCATGGTGGGACCCCCGGCTGGGACCGTGGGTCCCTGCCTCTTCCGTCCACACGACAGCGATTGGCAGCAGCAGACGTTGCTGCTGCTGCTGCTTTTGTTATTTTTTTTAAAAGAAAATTTGTTTTTCTAACGAATTTCCTAGGTGGGGCCTACATCCGGTAAATCTGATCCAGTCATTGCATTCCATAGCTCAAGACCGACAAAACAAGCCCAATATTGGATATGTTTCGGTGTGTAGAATCATCAGGTGAATTTTTAACGGTAGAAATCTCCTATTTCTTATGCTATGGCCTGCCAGATTGGGTTCACCTTTCGGCTCAATGCCTAAAATGGGCTGAGAAATGAAATGGACGGCGTGGATTATCTACATGCATCAAGGTGGGGCCTGCATGAGCGGCCCACCCCAAAAGCACTTTTTCTTTTTACCTTGTTAGTACATACCCATGTCAGTACACGCTCTCCACGTTAGCCACCACACTTTCATCACGTCCAGCGTAGATGCAGGACGGTCATGGATAGAACACAAGCATTATGGTGGGTCTCACATGGATGTGGCCCAACTGTTTGGATCACTAATATTTGTATTTTTCCTTCCATCCAGGCTCGCTAAAGGGCTGGACGGTGTAAATCAACACATCCTTCAGGTGGGTCCCACAACGATGGATGGCATGGGTGAGTTACATACTTCATGGTGGGATATATCTGGGTGGGCCGCACCGTCATATTATCACAAAGAAAATAAAGAAAGAGAGAGAAGGAAAGATGAAAGAGACGTGATGGAGGGGGGCCTTGCCACTATGGGCCCCTCATGAACACAACATATACATCATAATGGGTCTCACCAACAAGTGGACCCAAAAGTTGAAATCAACGGTGGATCACCCACCTCTAGGTCTTTTCCTTGGTCCCTTAGCCTCCTTAGCTCCTTATCTTCTCTTTTGATGGAGGTTGATGGGGTTTTGATGATGTGGATGAGAGATGAGTGGGTAGGGAAAGTGGGCCACACTCGTTGTTGTTTGGGAGATGAGAGAGGTTGGACGTGGAAAATTTTTTTGGTCGTTGGAAGTGGAGAGATGGAATGAGAGAGAGAGAGAGGAGTGATGAGTGAAAAGGATGGGTGAGGTGTGATGTGTGATGGGTGGAGTGATAGGTTGTAAGAAAGTGATGGGTGAAGAGAGAGAGAGTTGACTTTGGGTAGTTTGTGTAAGAGAGAGGTAAGGATAGGGTATAGGTTGTTTGTACTTGACTTGATGTGTGATGTATACTTGATTGATGTAATTGATTGATTGATTGATGAGATATGTCATAAAGATTCTCTCGGAATTCATACGCGTGGCGTTTTCTTCGAAATGAACGCTGGCCTACATCTTCTAGTCTGGGTATCGGTTCAATGCGCGAGTCGAGCCGTTAGAACCGCGGCGATGGAGCGGTCGCTAAGGTACAAGTTTTGGTTTGAGCCGACTTCGGTATGCGGGACTAGGCTTAGGATTGTGCGTAAACGTTCGGACACGGGTTGAGGATTGCTGGAATTCGATCGGAAGGACCGCAAAAGCCTACAGAATGGTACAGATTAGGATACGGATCTCACATGGGTGGTAAAAAACATCATGGTGGCCCTTAGAAATGTTTTAACGGTGGGTGTCATTATCACTGCAGCTTCCTTTGATGTGGTCACTGGATCTGTTTATTTGCTTCATTTTTTGTATAATACCTTAAAATGATCATATAAAAACGTTTAACGATGTGGATAAAATTATTACATCACAGTAGGCCCCACAGAGCCCTGCTCGGACGGATTACCGTCTGGCAGGGATAGGATGTAATCTGCGTCCCTTCTCATAATCATTCATTTCAAATCTCACTGTACAATATTTGTTAGGTATCACCAACGTCTTAGTACGTACGACTGATCATGCATGGGACCCTAATACATTGCAGGGTACTTTAGTGATGTAGAGCAAGTCGCGGATACTTTCATGTCTAAGATGGACCAGAAAAGGCTCAATTGGAGGTGGAAGTTATCAAGATCATCGGAACATTAAAACTGGTATATCTCGCAAACCAGAATGAGTTACTTAATGTATCATATATGATTTTGGGTAGAAGAAGCTATTTTAGCCAACCAACTCAGCATATCCATACTGAATTTGTGAGATTCCATCAGAGTTACGGTAAAAAATTTAGTAAGTTACAAATTTTAGAGTTACTATAAATTAAAATAATAACGTGGTTAAGCCATATAGGACACTTACTATAAATTTAGTAAATTACAAATTTTAGAGAGTTTTAATTGTAGTTTAATTCCAAAACTTCTTGTATCCTTGTTTAAAGATTTGTAAACTCATTTATTTCAATAATCACCCAATTTACTAATTTTCATGAACGTTATTTATATTTTCTTACTTTTTTTTCCGATGGATTCGGGAAGTCTTTTTGAGGAGTTAGAAAAACTCCATGGATTCGAAGTAGTTCTCCTTAAGGAAGACGGGTGATCGAGCTCATCACATTCTTCCCTGCATCGTATATGTGGGGCCCATCTTCCAGAAATCTAAACCTGTGAGGGGATGCATCCCAGCCCTTGGATTGGTGGGATGAAAAAAAGGCAAGGAAGGTACGCATTCAACGGATAAAATGCTAGATATCAAAGGGTCCATCTGGGAGGTTTCAAGGGCATTCCTCATTCATGGTGTGTCCCATTAAATAATGTTTGGATTACGATGGGCCCCACGTCAGAAAACTAAATAGGTGAACTCGGAAAGGCGTATTTCAAATAAATATTAAATATTACTCAGAAAACTTGACTGAGTTACTTGGACTTCACTCGACTTGGTTGGGTTTGTAGGGCCACCTTGATGTATGTGTTTTTATATCCAAGCCGTCCATCCATTTTTTTAAAAGATTATTTTAGGTCATTAACCAAAAAATGAGGCAGATTCAAATCTCAGGTAATTGATTGCCTTGATATTTGTGTTTTTCCTTTATTCATGTCTGTGCGACCTTATTATTAACAGATTCGATAGCAAATAAACATTACATTGGGCTGTAAGAATTTTTTAACGGTGGCCTTCAATACCCACTGTTTTCTTCTGCTGTGGTCCACCTGAGACTTGGGTCTGCCTAATATTTGGAATCATGATCTAAAATAAGCTGCAAAAATGGATGGATGGCATGGATAAAACACAGACGTCATGGTGGGGCCCACATAGCACATATCAGTAGTGACGTAGGTAGTGGCAGTGCCAGTACGCAACTCAATCTGCGTCCCACACCGTGTGCCAAGGAAGACGGGTTGGCTGGTGTACCACACGCCAGCTATATAGCTGGTGTAGATACGTGTCGTGCGAAGACGACGCCGACGCTCCTCGAGCTCCGAGTTGTACGAACGGTTCAAAGGAGATTAAAGTTACGTGAGCCCCACAATGATTTATTTACTATATCCACACCGTTCATCAGATTTTCGAGATTATTTTAGAGCATTATCCAAAAATGAATTATATCCAAAGCTCATATAGACCACACCAAAAATAGCAGTGGGAATAATGATTTTCACCGTTAAAAAATTCGTAGGGCTCCCCATAACGTTTATTTTCCATCTAATCTACTCATAAGGTCACAAATACCCGGATGAATAGGAAAAACAAATTTCACATTAATCTGAAACTTCTGTGACCCCAGAAGGGTTTCAATGGTAGACGTTCAATCCCCCACTGCTTTTTGCAGTGTGGTCCATTTTAACTTAGGGGTCGTTTGGCACCGTGGATTGGAGGGGATTGGAGGGTATCGGCAATCCCCAGGCCGTTTGGCACCATAAAGTAACTGGGGATTGGCAATCCAGGGGGTTTGCAATCCCCTCGATCTGGGGGTTCGTAATCCACGCTCAGACCTTGGATTACCTTTTTGCAGTAGCTCAACGGTCGGAAATCCGACCGTTTGAAATTTCCTCCTTTAAAAACTCATTCGCACGCACTTACCACGGCTCTCTCCCGGCTCTCTCATTCATCTTCTTAAAAAATGCTCATTTATCTTCTTTCCGGTACCAGCGAGGGTGGCTGCATACGCCGCTAGAGTCTGCCGGACGATTGCTGCCTGATCGCTGTTACAGAGGGGAGACGGACGGTTTATTTGAAGGTGACGGACAGTGACGGTGACGGACAGTAAAAAGGTTGGTTTATAAAGTTTTGTGAATTACCATTTATTAGTTGCATGGCCATTAAAATGTTTATACAAAATCTGTTCCGATTATGTAATTACTTATCAAAATTTATCCGTATAGCCAAAATATTGTACTAATTTAGGCTTAACATGGGCCACACCAAATTAAACAGTGAATGGAGGGACGAGAACCCTTTATTCATATGTCCCACCATGATGGTTATATGGACGGTGTAATCCAACCATTATATAGCCCATTAAAATTTAAGATTTGAGGAAAAAAATTAGGAGTAAATATCATGCAAGTGTGCCATATGAATGAAAACAAATTTAACCATTATAACTGATTTTACATACTATTTTTAACTGTGTGATCAACTGGAACTACTAATGGCCCTAAAATTTAGGCCCTACGCCTAAAATAAGATAACTTATATTATAGTCGGAGTGGATTTTCAACTATTATAAAGGAACATGAAAAACTTTTTTTTTTTTCAAAAAAAATCAAGTTGGCAACAATCCATGCAAGTTGGCAATGCCATGCCTGTGAAGCCACCACAATTTAGTTGTGCATTCTTTAAAATACACTGCAGGGCCACCATCATTCATTCATATTATCCCATCCGTTCATTTGTTTTATCAGATACTTTTAGTAGGTTAACATAAAAATAAAGCATATAAAAAAACTAGGTGGACCACACTATTGAAAAAAGTTTGTGTTAGAACATCTTAAGGTTGAATAGTGCTCTTCGGAATTTTTTCTTTTTTTAAAATTTTTCTGACATGACCATGAAGAATGTCTGGGATCAAATGGACCAAAATGCTATATCTAGCCAGCTGTTATGTATGCATGAAATTCTATGTTATTGTCTAAATTGCCCTCATTAATTTAAATGGCAGTTTAATCAAAAAAGAAAAAGAAAGAAAAAAAAAAAGAAGAAAAAGAATAAAAAATCCACAGCTCTTCTGACAAGGGTCAAACTAATCCAATTAGATCTTTTATTTGTTGATGTTCTACCATACAAAGCCAGACCTGTATATAAACGGCTTGGATTGTTGAAGATGACTCAAATTGCTAAAGTCATGACATATCACAATTCCAAGAAGTTTGTGCTATTTCATGGCATATGATACATGTACTTAAGACTTGTTGATGCATAGGGCACTTCAGCCCTATTCCTTGAAAAGAAGAGCATAGCCTATCAAAATATGGTGTGTTTTTAGATTTTGCAAAATTAGAGTAGATATGTTTATCTTAACACATGACAATGGTGAAATTTAGTGGGCCCACTTTTCTGGCCCACCAGAAGTTCGGAATTACATTTTTTTTTTCCAATGTGCATATTTTGATGGGCTTGTTATAACTATTATTTATGTTGTAGTATATTTTAATCAATTTGGGTATTTTAAATAATTTACTTGGTCTCCTTAAATATTCATGCAAATATACTACAAAATTTGAGGGGGTTTCAAATCCACACTCCCAAACACAAATTTTACAATCCAGGGGGTTCCAAATCCAAGGTGCCAAACAAAAACAGGGGGTTCCGAATCCAGGGGGTTGGCAATCCAGGGGGTTCCGAATCCAGGGGGTTTCAAATCCACGCTCCCAAACAGGCCCTTAGATCTCTCTTATCTTTCAGCTCAAGCCTTAAGACGAGCTCGCCAAATGGATGGACGGTTTGGATATAACACATACCTCGTGATGGGACCCACAGAACTTGCTGACGTCAATACATCACCTGTGGTATACCAGCCAATCCGCTTCCGTGTGCCAACTTGACATGTGTGGGTCCCACACATATATATTAAAAAAGCAGAAGGTTTAACCCAAGTTTCCACAGATGGTGATACATGCCAGGTTAGCACGTGTTGCGTGTCAACGGGGTTAGCAAGAGTGAAGGGAGAGATGATCTCAGACGGTGGACTTGAGAAGTGGACCCCACAAATAATAAGATAGGAGAGATGATCTCAGACGGTGGACTTTAGAACTGGGCCCCACAAATAATGAGATAAGAGACTATCTCAGTTTGACAAATCATGTTTTTTGAATTTTTTCTTTTTGCGTGTGCTTCACTTAGTTCTGACCTTGGCAAGCTAGTTTTGGTTTGAATTGCACCAGCCCAACTACACCCTAAACCCTATGATCTGCCACGTCCATCACGTACCATGCCTCATGTTCACCGACATCTCGAAAACATGATGACCTAACACTTAGGTGGGCGACAATTTAGAGAAAGTAGCTTTCATGAAGTTAGATTGCTCTGGTTGTTGGAAAATATGTTGGGAATATTGAAAATAAAAATAAAATAAAATAAATTATTTTTTGTTTCACTAGTCCGTATTATGTAATAATTACATTATTTAAAGTGTGATACGTCCCCTTATCAATTGCTGATGGGTTAAAGTGGAATTGCTTCTAGGATAAGACACGCCTATCTAGATTCTAAGTGCAACAATCATGAAGGGTCTGCTTAGGAACAATTCAATGCAACTGATATTCTAAATGACTCGAACAGTGGATGTATTTGCAGTATTCTTTGATGGAGAGGTTTTTTAGAGGATTTGATGAATGATGAGAGATTTGTTGGAGTTGTTGAGATTTGGACTGGAATGGTCCAGTTTATATAGGCACCAGGGAATGGACCGTTGTTAGGTTGCCATCAATGATTCATAACGTTTGCAAAACATTTCTAACAATTGATCATTAATTTGAACTGTTTCTAGTCATCGAATCGAAAGATTTAACCATTGGATCATCATAGCCCGTCCGTTTTCAGACTGTTGTGGATTTTAAGGCTGCTAGCCATTTTAAAAAATGGCTGACCGTTTCGAATTAATAATCTAATAATTCTCTATATCCTATAAAACCCTGGCTCATTTCAGAACCCCTCACTCCCAGGCTCATATCAGACCATTCGCACCGTCTCATGACGGTTCGCGTAAGGTTGCGAGGGAGCAACCATTTTGTGACACGATGTGTATGTGCGAAGTGTAAAGTGCGCCAACTAGCACTACTACAACCACACTGCAACGCCTACGCCCGTGCTAGAGCGCGCGTGCGCAAACCGAGGATTTTAATATCTAAAACTCCAAGTAAAAATACTACACACACCTTCATATATAAACCATAAGTTTTCTTTTTTAATTTTCGATGTGGGACAAAAGCATAAACTGCATATTTTCATTTGGAAATTTTTAAAATCGTTTTGGCGGCAAAACGATAATTCTGAAAATTTTTCGAATATTTTTTATTTTCAAAAATCAAATTTCATCAATCCCTCACTAGTTATATATATATAGTAAAATTCTGTCAGAGATAAAGAACACTTATTATGCATAGAGAAAGATATCTTACGATTTGAATATTTCCTTAGTGTAAGTATTTTAAAGTTTTGTCGAAATTCTTGGTTGCCGCAACTTTAAACCAGTTATTCATACATAACATAACCGAAAATACTACACACATAATAACTTATACGTTATGTGAGTTCCTTTATATTACTTGCTTAACACTTTTAATGATCATATGCTTATTCTATTTTGTGAACAATTTCAAGAGAACTCTAACTCTCACGAGAAGCGGCACCACTTCTATGTTCGCATAGAAATTGTTGAAGGAATGAAGAGTCAGGAGTGGATGTACAGGACATTGGGGAATTGGAAGTATCCATGGATTTTGAGACCGAGAGGCCAGCCTTCTGGGCGATCAGGTTATCATATTCTTCTTAGGAAATCTAGACCATAGGAGTGGAGGAAGCATACAGTGTCTCCTCGGATTTAGTAATAGACAAATTGGCTCATCGATCACCTGACGAACGACCACGTCCACGAGTGAAGCCTCCTCGCATGGGAGGTTTACTATGTTTGATCCAGCAATAGTCAACCATATGGTTGGTATGTTTGTAATGAGTGCAAAAAAGAGAACCACGACCACGACCTCGAGTTCTACGACCTCGACCCTTATTATCAGAAAAAGGAGCATCAGCATGTAAGGCAGACTGTGTGATTGAGGCATGAGGAATCATAACCCGCTTTCGTTTTTCTTCTCTTGCAAGCTGAGCATAAACCTGATTCAAGGTCATTGTATCAGCGTTGTGGATGATTTGTTGTCAGAGTATCTCGTACTCATTATTAAGTCCATTTAAAAACTTAAAGATCCGGTGTCGCTTCTGACGTTTCTTGATAAGAATCACATCGCAAGAACAATAAGTATCTTCCTCATCATGATAGGCGAGCTCCTCCCATAAACTCCGGAGTGTGAAATAGTACTCTGTGAGGCTTTTGTCGTTCTATTGGAAAGAGGCAATCTCCTTCTCTAATTGAAAGATGCGGGACATGTTGTGCGCATTACTATAGAGTTTATGGACCGTTTCCCATATTTCTTTTGCCGTTTTTAAGAAAAGAAGGCCACTTCGAACATTGTCGGCCATGGAGTTCCACAACTAGGACATGACAATCATGTCATCAGATTCCCATGCGGCTCTCTTGGAGTCTCCATCAGCCGGATAAGAAAGGGTCCCAGTGATATGGCCAAGTTTCCGTTTGCCGCCTATAAAGATGTGGACAACCTGTTGCCACTGGAGAAAATTGGGCCCTGTGAGAGGAGATGATGTGATCTTCAGTCCTGGATTTTCAGACTCTGTGAAATCCTCATCATGGAGAAATATCGTCAAAGACCTTGGACGATGCCATGGAGAAATATCAAGGTTAAGGGAATCAAACTCTCCTTTTTTTTTTGGAAAAATCTTTTATTATCACCCACCCATGATGGGACGCAACAGACTAATGGTCATGATTTGAGAGCAATAGGCCCACACTTCAAAACTTAAAAAAAATGCAGTGTGAAAAAAACTGGCGGTTGTGTCAGGCCGAAGTTGACAGCGGTCTGCAGGTTTTCTACAATTTGGGGGAACTGAGAGCGACTGTAGATGGATTGAATACCAAGTACAAAAAAACCAGGCGGTGAAGAGCTTGAGTTCTGCCTTGAATATGAAAGCTATTCCAACAGAAACTGTTCTCAGATTCAAAAGATCAAAGGCCAAGCTAAACTTCCCCGAGAGAGTGCAAGGCCTGTCCAATCTTGACTTCTACACGGCAGGGATGTCTAGCCTTGGTGCAACTCCAGCATTGGAGGATTTGTACCCAGATCTACATCAATATGCACAATTGTTGTGTAGTAAGGATGAATGTATAGAGTATGTGGGGTCTAGTATATATGATCAGAGTCTTATGATTTCGACGGCTGTGATGTCAGCCACGTCAGCATTCTTCTCATCTTCTTCAGCATTAAAGAAAAAGCAAAGGAGGGGCTTTGACAGAGGATGGGCAGCTGTATAGATCAGCTACATTTAAATATGGTGATCACACCCAACAAACAGATTTGGTAGACAGAGAAGATGGAAGGATTGGGGTGCCCCTATGCTCTAGGCTTATGAAGCTAGATTGGACCGTCAGATCAGTGGCCCAGGTCGAGAATTGCTTTGATACCATGTTGAAATACACGATAGAGAAAAGAAGAGGCTTATTTCATTTGAGCCGCATACCACCCGTATTTATATAAGAAATGGAGGAAAACTAAAAGTATAAAACAATGAAGAAGATGAATCTACAGAGATTATAGAGGCTGGAATGGATACGATGCTATCACGAAGAATCTGCAGATGAGTTGGTAGATGAGCTGGTTGGATTCAGACTCCTCGTTCCTTCAACACTCCCCCTCAAGCTGGGTCTAAAGATATTCGAAAGACCAAGCTTGGAAGTGATTGTGTCCTGCTGGTCATGTGAAAGAGGTTTAGTGAAAATATCTGCCAGTTGGTCCTTAGGGCGAACATGTGGAGTGATAATTTCATGGGATTTAATTTTTTCTCGAATAAAATGGCAATCCACCTCAATATGCTTTGTGCGCTCATGAAAGACCGGATTGTTAGAAATGTGAATGACAGCCTGATTAT
This sequence comes from Magnolia changhungtana, assembly GCA_030180095.1. Lineage (NCBI taxonomy): Eukaryota > Viridiplantae > Streptophyta > Magnoliopsida > Magnoliales > Magnoliaceae > Magnolia > Magnolia changhungtana. Next base: position 4,524,234 of record JASAUF010000445.1, on the reverse strand, counting down.
AACACATCATCGGCATAGGTATAGATTGAGAGAAGCCAAGATCGGTCAAAATTTTTTTTAGCCAAAGTAACTCACAAGTTATATGGGCCATAGCCCTATATTCGGCCTTAGCATTGAATCAAGCAACAACCGACTACTTCTTACTTTTCCAAGTAATCAAGTTTCCCCCCACAAATGAGCAGTAACCGGTTGTAGATTTCCGGTCATCTTTAGCACCGGTCCAGTCTGCATTAGAAAAAGCGAAAATAGACAAGTGTCCATGTCTGGAATAAAGAAGGCCCTTATCAGGGGAACCTTTGAGATAACGGAGAACACGATAGGCAACATCTATATGGGTAGCCCGTGGGGAGTGCATAAACTGACTGAGCACACTCACAACATGAGAGATATCGGGTCTTGTAATAGTTAAGTAAATAAGGTGGCCAATGAGCTGCTAATACGGACTAGGATCTAAGAGAGACTCACTAAGGAGAGAGGTGAGCCGAGGATTGATATCAAGAGGAGTAGCAACAGGCTTACAGCCTAGCTTACTCATCTCATGAAGTAAGTCCAATGTATATTTCCTCTGATATAAGGAAATACCAGAACGAGAGCGAGCAATCTCAATGCCAAGAAAGTAATGCAAGGAGCCCAAATCTTTAAGCTCAAAGGTATTAGCAAGATGTGACTTAATGCCGGAAATAGAAGTAGAATCATCGCCCGTAATAATGATGTCATCAACGTAGACTGAGACCACGGTGAGCCCATTGGTGGTGCGCTTCCCAAAAATAGAATGATCGGAGCTACATTGGTGAAAATCAGCAGCCTGCATAGCTTGAGCAAATTTGTTCAACCTAGCCCGTGGTGATTGCTTAAATCCATAGACGGACTTGCGAAGGTGACAAACTTTATGTTCCTCCCCCTTACGATGAAACCCATGAGGTAAGGACATATATTTTTGTTCATGAAGGTCACCATGTAAAAAGGCATTCTTGACATCGAGTTGATGCAGGGGCCAATCCAAATTAACAGCTATAGACAAGAGAACTCGAATAGAATTCATTTTTGCAACTAGAGCGAAAGTTTTTGTGTAGTCGATGCCATAAGTTTATGTGAAGTCTTTTGCAACAAGGCGTGTTTTGTATCAATCAATGGTACCATCAGATTTATGCTTGACAGTGTAAACCCACTCACAGCTCATAGCGTGTTTACCGACCTGTAAGTCAAAAAACTCCCAAGTTTGATTTTTTTCTAAGGTATTCATCTTCTCAAGCATAGCAAGCTTCCAGTGAGGGTGAGCCAATGCCATATCAACTCGTGTAGGAATAGATACAGAATCAACATTGGCAATAAAAGTTCTGTAGGATGGAGATAATGATTGATAAGAAACGAAATGCTGAATAGGATGAAACGTGCAAGGATGAATACACTACAAGAAAAGGGGGCTTTAGCCTCGGTTCAAAACAGTGGCTAAAAAGGTTAAAAACTGAGGCTAAAGCCTTTAACCTCAGTTTTACCTCAGTTATCCAAACTGAGGTTAAAACCCCCGTGGCTAAAGGCTTTAGCCTCAGTTTTAGCAACCGAGGCTAAAATGATTTTTATAACCTCAGTTCTTCAAGTGAGGCTACAAGAACCTTTTTAGCTTCAGTTTTTACGAAATGAGGCTAAATCAAAATTTTAGCCTCCATTGTTTCCAACTGAGACTAAATCCAAATGTTAGCCTCAATTGCCTCCAACCGAAGCTAAATCTATTTTTAACCTCGGTTCTCAACAACCGAGACTAAATCCTTTAGCCATGGGAATTTCAGCCTTGGTTCTCAACAACCGAGGCTAAATCGAAGCCTCGGGTACAAATTGAGGCTAAAAATGTTTAATTTTTTTAAATATTTATTTAAACTACTAATCCATTCATTCAATGCACTCATGAAACAATCAATCATGAAAGCCATAATACCAACAAAATAGTTAACAACAGTCTACAAAGTTTTCAAAACAAACTCAATCAAACTGTTACACAACATTAGGTTCCACAAATATTATACCTCATCATTAAGAGCAACAAAGATAGCACTTAAACTATCAGCCTATGCCAAAAATTCATCGAAACCTCCATTTCCATGCAGAGATAAAAAGACTGACTGACGAACACTAACATCAGCATCTGCAACAGTAGCAATTAGAAGTTTCTCCACAATCTGTAGAAAGCTCACCCTGCCAGCATCCTCTGACACGGACAGTGAGTCAGACATTAAGTCAAACGAGTCATGGGGACAACTCCCCTCCACCCACACAAACCTCTTCAATCATCTTTGCTACTTGGCCCATCCTCAGCCGTTGATCGGACACCACCAAAGTGCACACCATTGCAATCTGTGGCATCTCCACCATCTGTGGATCAAACACCTCTGCCATCCATTCCTCCCTCACCACCAACTGGACCCAATTTGGAAGGTCCATGATGGACCCACCGCCTGCATTGTCCGTCAATGACAGGCACTTGCCCATAAGCAGCTCGAGCAGTAGCACACCAGAAGACAGACCAAAGTCAGAGGTGCGCATTGCCAGCCTTGTTGGGAAGGACATTGATGGATTTGATGTTGCCATGGGAGAGTTTTTGTCACGCCCCAAACTCGAAAATCGTATTCACAAGAATCCCGATCGCCGAATCCGGTGCCGACAGCCTCCGTAGTACCCCATTCTCGGCTCCTAGCGTCATACGCCAGATTTCCGATCCTGGGATCCTACAAGGAGGATTTTTTTTTTGTACATTTAACTCGCAATAAGCATAACGACAAGATTACCCATATCACAAAGGCAACATCATCGTCACATATCCACTAATATAATCATTTGAGTACAATGCTGAAAGGGAAATACATAAATAAAATTTAAGCTCCAGAAGACCGATGTACGCTCCAAGCTCAACAATGCTGCAACCTAACATCATCTGCACGCATCTATCGTGCATAAGCTTATAGAAAGCTTATTGGGTGGTGTAAGTGTGTGCACAAGGTAAGTACCAAGTAAGCAATATTAGAGTAATCAGAGTAAGCGGGAATACTAACAAGCCCATAAATCATACAATATCAGAAATAAGCAGAAATACTGACAATAGCATGAATTATCCGAGTAAACAACATTATTAACAAGGTCATAAATCATACGATAACAGAGTAAGCAAAAATACAGACAAGTCCATGAGTCAATCAATATCAGAATACGCATTATAGAACATCTATGCAACTGAGGAGTTATAAAGAGCCAAACATCAGATGCTAAGGATGCGATGCAATACGCAATTCCTGATGAGTGCACGAATACCGTCAGTCGTATCTAGATCGTATAAATGCATAAACATAGTAACTTGGAATGCCATATGCAGTAGATGTAATGCACTATGCGGTGCGAATGGAATGACCATGCTGGAGTGTGAAGTCGGGATGATAGTACTTAGTATCGCAGGCTATGGGGTCCATCACAAGGGCCTTCTATCCAAACCAGTCCCATACCTAAATTTGGATAGTCAGACTCCGTGTGGTAAACTCCCGATCTCAGGTTAGTCGCGTGCCCCAACCGAAATCCTTGCCATAACGAAGGCACACAACAATTAGTTGCGCACCACCAGCCCGAGTGGATAGTGAATGAATGAATGAATGAGCATGCAACTCCTACTCAATAAGTCCACATATCAGTACAGTTCATCTCTAGGATCATCACCGGGGTTTAGTACACTCCAAATGGCACTGCCGCTCTCCCAGCCCCACAGTCCAAGTGAGCGTAAGAAACCTCACTATTTGCCTGGCCAATAGTCTGCCAATACCTATCCGGCACGTCGATAGTGGACCCATTCCTCGAGTTGGTCAGACTCAGCCTAGAAATGCCCCCTACGCTCGGGCGGGTAAGGCCATATCCCCTCCCAACCGACCACGACACAGTGGGAGACGTGGCCTCCTGGTATTCGGCATTCGGGCGCTCATGTATCCACTCGGTCTCAACGTTGGGGCATCTCCTAGCCACGGAGGTTTAGAAATTTTCACCCAGGGACATCTATGGCGCCCGTATGCTAGAACTAAATATTTTCGGTGTCCCCTCTGGCCATCCACGATATGCCTGTGGAGGCTACGACCCTGATGTCACTAGGGCGTATAAAAATCATAATGCAAGATGCATGAGTCATACAATCCAGACATGCATCAATCCTGTGCATACCGTGCGCTCATGTGAAATAACCTCTGCCTATCAGGGAGTCTCATAACAACACACTCAATGATATATGCAATAATCAACCACATCTCATAACAAACATGCAGATGATGCGTATGGGCGTGTATCATAATGCTATGCTATCACATACTCATAATCAGTATCAATAACCGGCATCAACAATCTGCCTCGATCGATAATCGGTTAATCGGCCACGACAAGCAGAGTCGGCAATCAGCCACGTCAATCGATAATCGGCCACGATCGGTAATCGGTCACAATAATCGGCCTCGATCGGCAATCGTCAATCGGCCACGACAAGCAGAATCGGCATTCGGCCACGATCGGTAATCAGTCATGATAATCGTACCTCGATCGGTAATCACGATTAATTGGCATGACAAGCGAATCGTGATCGCCACGTCAATCGATGTCGGCCACGATCGGTGTCGGTCCAATAATGTCGGCCTCGATCGGCAATCGTCAATCGGCCACGACAAGCGAGATCGGCATTCGGCCACGATCGGTGTCGATCACGATAATCGGCCTCGATCGATGTCGGTCATTACCATGACAAGCGTAATTCACCTGCAATCGACCACGTCAGTCGATAATCGGCCACGATCGGTAATTGGTCACAATAATCGGCCTCGATCGGTAATCGTCAATCGGCCACGACAAGCAGAATCGGCATTCGGCCACGATTGGTAATCAGTCACGATAATCGGCCTCGATCGCACCGGTCAATTAGCCGCTGACAAGCGAATCGACCGCGATCGGCCACGTCAATCGATAATCGGCCACGATCGGTAATCGGTCACAATAATCGGCCTCGATCGGTAATCGGTCAATTGGTCACGTCAATCGGAACCAATGATCGGTATCGACAGTCGATACCGACAACCAACACATAAACAGGGCGGGGTCCATAGATGAACAACCGATCAACCACAATATAAGGATCGGCCCTCTGCCGTGGGTATATCAAATCCGGTAACACGGAGCCATCCGTTCATGGTAAATAGGGCCCACTTATTTGGGTTAACCCACAGAGAGAATGATGAGAATGGGCCTAACAAAGCCTGAGGGAAGGTCACAATGTGGACATTAAACCATTATTGCCCAACAATGTGGCCATTTAACCAACATTGCTCCCAAGGAGTGACCCATACAAGGAATTCATACACGACTTAACGGGCCATACATACATCGCACTGGGCCTCAACCATGGGCCTTAAATACATCACAATGGGCCTTACTAAATGGGCCGAAAATATATCACAATGGGCCATGTCCCATGAGCCTTGTACATATCAAGTGGGCCGCATCAATGGACCGTACCAGTAGACTTCATAAACGTCGAACGGGCCGCATCAACGGGTCGCACCAAGCGTCCTCATAAACATCAAGTGGGCCGCATTTCATGGGCCTCGTATACGACAAAACAGGTGGGCCCTGCTCATGGGCCCTCAAACACATAACATGTGGGCCCTATGCATGGGTCTTATATGCATCAAATGGGCCATGCCAATGGGCCTAACACATATCACAATGGGCCTTGCCCATAGGCCACGAATACATCACAATGGGCCTTGCCCATGGGCTTAACATACATCACAGTGGGCCCCTGACACGGACTCAATATACGACACAAAGGGCCCACATCCCATGGCCTCAATGCATCATAATCGCCCTCTGCCTGTGGGCTCCAATACATCAAGATGGACCACATCAACCACAATGTCCATCTAAATTTTTTAAGGATAATTATAGATCATTTCCAAGGAAATAATTCATATCGACAGATCGCCTAGACCGTACCACAAATAATAGTGGTGATAATGATTTCCACTGTTGAATTCTAGTGTGCTCCACTGCAGTACTTGTTTTCCAACCAATCTGTCCATAAGGTCATAAAGGTCCGGATTAAAGAGGAAAAACAAATATCATTGATCCAAAACTTCGGCACTTCCAAAGAGTTTCAAGGGTGGATGATCCATCCCCACTAATTTCCGCAGTGTGGTCCACCTAATGGACGGCTGGATCTAACACACATGAATCAGATGGGTCCATACAGATGGATGGTGGGTACAACACATGAATCAGGTGGGTCCATACAGATGGATGGTGGGTACAACACATGAATCAGATGGGACCCACTGAACTTGCTCACGTGGACACAAAGCCAGTGGAGCTCACCGGGCGACGGTTGGGATATAACGCGTCCCTCATGGTGGAGGCCCACTTGCTGACGTCTTATATCATGGTCAGGCCCATGTCCTCAACGGACGGATGGTTTGGATACAAATACAACATAGTGAACTTGCTGGAATGAAACACAACATGGTGGGCCTGCTGAAAATACACATCATGGTGGGCCTGCTGAACGTCCAGCCCATAAATGGCCCGAGTGAAACAGACACATCAGTGGGCCCCACGTCCGGCCTTTGTACGGCGTGGATGAAACTCATACATTACAGTGGGTCTCACTCTCCAAACGGTGAACGGGATGGGTACAATAAGTACATCAGGGTGTGGCCCACCGTCCATCAAATGAGCAGACGGTGTGGATGCACAGATGCACCAAGGTGGCCCCACGTGTAAAGCAGAATGGAAGGACGGTGTGAATATAACACACGCATCAAGGTAAGTCTCACCGTCCAGACCTGCTGGACGGTGTGGATTATACATCAAGGTGGGCTACGTCCAAGCAGCTGGTCGGCTGGGATCCATCGGTGGGTCCACAAGTGTGGCCCACCGGCTTTCAAAAGATCAAGCGAGATATTTGTGTTATTCTGTCATCAGCGTCCAGGCCCAGGACGGCGTGGATATAATAAAAACATCATGTGGGTCACCACCGTCCGGATGATGGACGGTCTTCGATCAAACACTCAACAGTGGGTCCCACCGTCCACACACCGGGATGGTGTAGACGGTAAGATAGAACACGTACATCAGCAGGTTCCACAGTTCGGCGCGCGTGGGTAAAATACATTACGGTGGGTCCCTCGGATGTTTGGACGACGATCCAGCGACATCCCACCGACGGACGGCCCTTCGGCCATGCTGCGGCGAGCGGTGATGGATGGCGAGGATATAGGATGTATACATCATGGTATGGTCCGCATGTGGGGTCCACACATGTGGCTACAAGGTTGGGATCCAGCTAGTATTTGGATCTTCCCCTACATCAAGTCCTGTGTGATCACTGGACGTCCAGCAACTTGGACAGACAAGGGCATCCTTCAGCTGGACGGCCAGATCCCAGATCCATCATGCATATTTATCAAGTGGGCCAAAGAAACATGGAAGAGAGAGAGAGAGAGAGAGAGAGAGAGAGAGAGAGAGAGAGAGAGAGAGAGAAGCACCCACCTATGATCTTCTCCTCCTCCCGCCAACGCGATCTAAAACTCCAAAGGACGAACTTCAACGGTTGAGATTGTTTTTGGAGGGTGGGGATGAGAGATAGGAAGTGGGCCACACAAAGCCTCTCATGGAGTTTGGTTGGACGTGAGTTGCTCTCATGAGAGGTACTTGGAATGATGAGAGAGAAATGAGAAAGAGAGAAGTGGTGAGGTGGAGGGATGGGATGAGAACATGGTGCTTGTTGACTTTTGGGTGAAAAGAGGAATGGGTGCCATTCCTTGTTGGTGAAAAAAGGAATGGTAAGGTAAGGTTGTGTACTTGACCTTCATTAATGGATTGATGTGATGTTTGGGGTAGAGATTCTCTTGGGAATTGCGACATGCGGTGTTTTCCTCGAACTGAACGTGGGCCAACATTTTCTAGCCTGGGTATCGGGTCGGCGCGCGAGTCGCGGCATTGGAACCGCGGCGACAGCGCGGTCGCTAAAATACAAGTCTCGGGTCGAGCCGCCTTTGGTAGGCAGGACTCGACTTAAGATCGCGCGCAACGTCGGATACGAGTCGAGAATTGCCGGAGTTCGACCGGAAGGACCGCGGGAGTCGGCGGAACAGTAAAAACTAAGATACGGGTCTTACAGCTTTGGCTGAAAAAAAAAAGAAGGAAGTTTCATCATTACATCTGCAGTCCAACCAAAAAGAACCTAAAAAAAAAGAAGGAGAATAACATCTATATATTGGCAATTTGTTTGGGTCTGATAAGGATTAAAGATTCAATGCCTGCGGAGGTAGAAGCTGTTCTTCAGGCCGTTAGGATGGCACTGGAGCTTCAGTTGTTCACAGTGACTGTTGAGTGTTGCTTTAGTTATTCACAGTGACTGGAGGGTGGAAGCAGAACTCCATAATAGTAATTTAGATTCTATTAACGGCCGTTATGGTGACAGAATAACATGTCACCATTTTATACACAACACAAAATAGTAATCTAGATTCTAGAGACTTCTTTCTTGCATTTTCTTGTATTTAACTCTCCCCGAATGGAGGAGGGTGAGCAGGAGCGACCTGGAGATCGTGACCATCCTCGCGAGAGGCCGTGGGAGTGCATTTCTTCCCGTAAATCTCTCCGTTCAGAAGGTTTCTACTCTCTATTTGCTACCAATCTCACTTTCGACACCAATGAGGACAATCTGTTCCGTATCTTCGGCAGATTTGGAAAAGTTTGGGACGTCTTCATCCCTAGAGATCGGATGCTCAATCGATCGCGGGGTTTTTCTTTCATCCAGTTCTGTTATGAGCAGGATGCGCTTAATGCTATCCACTGTCTTCATGAACGAAGAATTGATGGGAGGGTGGCTCATTTTGCAGGTTGGCAACACAACCACCCCCTTCTTCATCAGAACAGCAGCAACGGCGTTTGAATGTGGCTCAGCCTTACCTCAATGCAGTTAATAGACCAACCCACAGATCTAATAACATTGTGGATGCGAACGCCGGTGTTACGACCATTGCAGATTCTAGGGTAGTGGAAAATCGCCTCCGTTGCTTGAAACTCGCCTTGGTTGGGACGGTGGTGGACCAAGAAGTTTGTATTGATCGGATATATGGTGTTCTGAAGAAGCCGAATATGACGTTCTCGGATGTGGAGGTTGTAAGGATCACAACAAAGAAATTCTTGTTAATCTTTAAATCTGTAAGCGAGCTGGATGATTTTAAGGGGAACGCTGCTTTACAGAAAGAGATGAGATTTCAATTGATAGAAATGTGGACTCCAGAAGAGGTAATTGGGGGAGACGGGGTATGGATTAGATTGTTCGGTATTCCATCTCACGCTTGGATTGAATCCGCTATTCTTGATTTGGCGAGCTACTTCGGGAAGATCATTCAAATCGACTCCAACTCTAGATTCGGATTCTTCCAGGCTTTTGCGAGGTTCAAAGTCATTCCCCGTCTGGGTGTATGTTTCAATCGGGTGTTGCGGCTGCAGGTTCTGGGGAAGATTTATCCAATAATTACGGAGTTGGAACCTCTATTCAGCCTCGGTTGTTCCTCCTGCAAAAATCAAACCACGGTCGAAACTACCAAGGAATGGGTTCTCCGAAGATTTCAGGGAAACAATGGCCCCCCACCAAATGTTTGTGGAAACGCCTCTGTGAGAATGGAGGAGACTAGCGAGGAAATTTTGGGCAATCAACCAGATATGTGTCAAGCTGCTCATATGTGTGAGAGGGTTAAAGCTATGCCGACAACTGGTGGATTTGCTAATTCAGAGGATAGCGTCATGATCATCTCGGTCGCTGGTGGAAAAGATAGTAGTGGGGTAGTAGGCACACCAGCTGTTTGTGCTATTGTCCCTACTGGTGGAATCGCCATCTCTGGGGATATTGGCCGGTCAGGTGAGATGGATGAAACAGACGTTGGGTCTTTGGTCAGTCTAGGACCTTCTGCTCAGACCCCTCTGATAGAACCAGCTATGGCTTCCCCTACATTGCCAAGAACAGATATTGCTCCAAGTCGTCAAGAATGCAATCATGTTAATATTTTTCAGGGGGAAACAGAGATGTTGTGTGGAATGCAGCAGTACTTTCAGCCACAACAGAGGTCAGTTGAGATGGATGGAACATGGATTGGGCCTTTGGTTTGTCTAGGACCTTCTGCTCAGACACCTCTGCTAGAACTTGCTATGGTTTCCCCTTCATTGGTGAGAACAGATATTTCTTCAAGTCGTCAGGAGTGCCATCAAGTTACGGTTTCTCAGGGGGAAACAGAGATGTTGTGTGGAATGCAACCTTACATTCAGCCACAGCAAAGCATTGAGATTGCGGTTAGTCATTTGGATATGGTACAGCCCGAGGGGTCTGCGATTAGATATGTTGATTCCGAAGCAGTAGGGATTTATGTAATGAACAACACTATCTGCGGCCAATCTCAGGTTCACCCTCCGGGGCCTATTCAGACCAGTGGTAAGAAGAATCTTCCTCCTCAGTGCTGGAATGTTTATTCTCGAAAGCACACGACGGCGGGTGTTAGGAGTGAAAGCAGCGTTGTGGCAAGAGGAGGGAGACATTCATACCCAATGTCTGAAATGGAAGGAAGGATTAATCAGGAGGCAAGAGCAGCCCTTGAGGTGGACCTCTCAGCTTATTTCTCTCATGATAGCCAACCCCTTATTGCTTTAGATGGGAACCAAGAAGAAGGATATGTCAGTTCACCTGCCAATCCGTGTTGGAGAAAGGATCCGGTTCAGGATATGAATTTGGGACAAGATCTTGATTTGGAATTCAGGCACTAGGCTTTGGAGGAACAAGGAAGACAGGAGGGACAGACAGTTCTTGATGTCCAGAATTCTGTGAAGAAGTCTCAAAGACACAAAATTCTTTACACTACAGGAAACTGGAGTTCAAGGCTTTGTAGGTTAAGGAGACGGGCCGTACATACAGGATGTGTGACGGATGGATAAGATCATGGTGTGGAATGCCCGTGGCATTGGTAATCAAAGGTCGATTAGATCGGCTAAACGGATCATTGGTAAATATGATCCTCGGATTGTCGCCATTCTTGAGCCTATGCTTGGAGATGCGAAAAGAGTGCAAACAGGTTTAGCTTTGGGTTTTCATTCTTCCCTTTCGAATTATGAGGAGGGAGACAAGATTTGGATTTTTTACAAATCATTTGCTTCGATTTCTGTGTTGTTTAAATCTGATCAATGTTTGTCGATTGTGGCTTCTATTCAGACTTCGGCTTTTCCGATATACATTGCTTTTGTCTATGCTAGGTGTGCTCGGGTGTTGAGGAGGAGTCTTTGGGCGGACCTGCTCTCCCTTTCATCTTCGACTCATGGCCCTTGGGCAGTTTGTGGGGATTTCAATGCGATTGTGGATGATTCCGAAAGAAGGAGTCGCAGGCCGGCTGATTGAGCTTCTGCTGCTGAATTTGCTGATGCTATTCATAGTGCAGGTCTTCTGGATGCGGGTTTTTTAGGAAATAAATTCACTTGGAGTAACAACCAGGAGGGTAATTCTTGGGTATGGGCGCGGCTGGACCGGGTCCTTATTGATGTCAGGTGGTCCTTGGCGTTCCCATAATTTCAGGTTTCTCATTTGCCTCGAATTCAGTTCAATCATGCTCCACTTCTGCTCAGCTTCCCGGATCAGCCAATTAGCAGCCCAAAGCCTTTCCGATTTCAACGTATGTTGACAAAGCATGGTGACTTGATCAGGGTGGTAAGTGCAGCGTGGAAGAAGGTCGAATCAACCCATCCAATGTATAACATCATTTCCAAACTGAAGCAGGTGAAAGCTGATTTAAAAGTATGGAGCAAGGTTGAGTTTGGGAATATGTTTGAGCAGATTAAGACAGTGGAATGTATAATGATTGATTTGGAGTCTCAAATGCAGGATTTCTCTGGTCCGTTTGAGCAGCTTATTAGTTTGCAGCAGGAGCACAAATCTAACTTAGGCAGACTTTCCTCTTTGGAACTTATGCAGGAGATTTTCTGGAAGCAGAAATCGAGGGTCGATTGGTTAGCGGAGGGAGATAAAAACACAAGGTTTTTTCATGCTACTGCAATGGAAAAACAGAGGTGTGCTTCTATCCGTCACGTGGTGCTGGAGGGGGGGTCAAGTTGCTGATAATCAGGCTGATATAAAAGCTGAGGCAGTGGCTTATTTTTAGCAGATTTTCTCAGCTGAGCAGTGCCAAATTGACCAAAACATTCTTCAATGCATTCCTCAAAAGGTTACACAGGAGCAAAATGAGATGCTAATGGCTGCCCCTTCCCTGTTGGAAATTTAAGCTGCGGTTCTTTCCATTCCGAGTGATAGTGCGGCGGGGTCGGATGGTTTCTCAGCGAGCTTTTTCCAAGCTTGCTGGGAGGTGGTTGCGAAGGATATTCATAGGGTTGTCTCTTTCTTTTTCTAAGGAGGAAAGCTTCCTAGGTCAGTTACGTCGTCGATTATCTGTTTAATCCCAAAATCTGCTTCCCCTAAGAAGTTTTCGGATTATCGGCCAATTAGTCTATGCAACGTTCTGTATAAAATCATCTCAAAGGTTGTCGTAGCAAGGTTGGGTGAGATTCTTCCATCTATTATTTCAGCAGAGCAGGGGGCCTTTGTAGCAAACCTGAGGTAATAAGATGGAGAAGGCCGATGCCTGGTTGGGTAAAAATTAACGTTGACGGTTCCGCCAGAGGGAATCCTGGGTTATCGGGTGGAGGTGGTATATGTAGAGGGGAGAGGGGCGAGTTCATTTTTGCCTTCGCAGATGGGTATGGATTTGGGACGAACACAATTGCCGAGCTGAGAGCAGTGCATGATGGCCTTCTCAACGGCATTCAGAGGGGCTTCGACCAGATCATTATCGAGTCAGATTCGAGGCCGGTTGTTCATCTCGTCAATGGGTCAGCACGGCCAGGCTGGAAATGGAAGCCCTGGCTGTTTAGAATCTCTCAGTTGAGGCGGCGGGGTACAGTTTTGGTGGTGCACGTCCATAGGGAAGGGAACTATCCGGCAGACTACTTGGCTCGTTTAGGCAGTGTTGTGCAGTCTCATGCTTCTTTCGAGAATCCTTTACATCTTCCGTGCCAGGTTCGAGGTAATATTTTTCTTGATAAAGTGGGTTTGGGTGCAATCAGAATGATGTGAGCCCATTCAGCTTTTGTATTTATTTCGCCTGATTTCCGGTTAGGGCTCCTGTATTTTTTGGGTTGGAGTTCCATTTTGTATAGGTTGTTTTGAGCTGATCTATTTGAATAGAATATATTTTTTTTGAAAAAAAAGAAAAAAAAAAGAAAAAAATTCTAGAGACTTCTAGCATGGAAACAAAACTCCATAATTAAACAAATCTCTCATTCAACAAAAGTTCTCACACAAGCACACTTGTAAAGCTAACTGGATCCAGGTAATATTATGTTAGTAGAAAGCAAAGACATTGCATAAACATCATCTCATGCAAAGATTCTGGAATGAAGGTTAACCAATTCCTAGGTGATGGTAAAAGGATAAAACAACTGACCTAACACCTTCAAATTGGACTCCCCACACTTGAGAGAACTTGGAGGTATCATTGGGGCTGTGATGCTGTTGTACCCCCCCCCCCCCCAAAAAAAAAAAAAAAAAAAAATCAGGTTATCCTACTATGTAAATATATACACACGTATCAATATAGAGCCTATCATGTTTAGAATTGTGTGGAATCAAATTCAAAATGTTGCTTAGGAATGAACGACTAGACCATTGTAGAAACGTCATGGCTCCAATTTTTTCTCAGACAATCACGGCTTCTTCATTTCAAAGAACCCCAAACGTGGCAGCATATAGTGAATAAAATGAGATTTCAAATTCGAAATGTCTTTCAAAAACTTCAACTCAGTACAAATCAAAGTTGTGGCTATGACTGTAATCTAACAGAGAAGTAGATCATACCCAGTTGTTGGGGTAACTATAACATCAACCTTTTTGAAAGCTTCCATATGATAATACATTATCCTTCTCCTGTCATAACAAAACAAGATGACAAAAAATAAATGCAAATAGTACACCATCTATCATCATCACTCCTATGAAGACAAATTGTAATGGTTTTCAAATTTTCATAAGACCAATTAATAACATAATTTCTGAAAGCAATTGAGCATAAGGAGAGGAAGAAATATTGGCAGTTCGAGTGAGCCGATCTGATGGAACATAATATCACATTGCCAGCTTGAATTAGGTGTTTTAGATGTGTAAAATGCGTGTTGTGTGCCATACAAGTTCAAGCTTGGGTGTTTTCCGGGCTGTGTGAAACAAGGGTAGTAGACGATTCTGGTCATCCTTTGTGTTGAGACTCCTACGTAACAATTTCTTGTTCCACAGAAGAGTCCTGAATTTCGCCGCTGACAGGCTTATGCTGATCCATCACCAAGTAAATACGTTTTCAGCCAAGAGATTTAAGAAAAAAAGAAAGAAAGACACCAACCATGGAAAGAACAGTATATAACGTAAAACAGTTTTCAAACCGTACATCAGCAAAGCACAAAGATGATGAACTAGTGATTAATAAATTCTCTGTTCCAAAGCAACAAACCTACAACATTAGTCAAGAACCTACATTTTCACGTGCCAGTTCTTCCTCAGGAGAATTCTTTTGAGGTAAAGCCACTCTCATGCAAGTCACACTATACAAAGTAGACAATGCAAACACAGTAACATACTGTTAGAAAAACTATACACGAAAACTTTAGATCGTGATTAGAAATATGGCACACAAGTGAGAAATTGCATATAACATGGCATACTCATAATGGAGTTCATTAGCAAACAAAGCATGAAGCAAAAAAGCATGACCCACCTTTTTTCAATCTGCAACCCTCATTTCAAGACAGCTCTTGGATTCTTTTACATGTCAAACACATAAATACGACTTGACCTGAAAAAGAAAGGACCAACTATTCAATGATGGTGAACTATAAAAAACAAAGGGATCACAAAACCCATGATGGTGAACTACAAAAAACTCATGAAATGTAATAAAACATAAATATATATGTAAAAGATCACACATAAATGAATCTCAGCAAAAAACTACCTATTGATTCTTCGGAACCTTCGACTGAAGTCCCTCAGCCTCAGGTCTATCCCTAGGAGTGGATACTGAGTTAGCCTCTACATTTAGTACATTGCCCGAAGTTTGGTGCAGCCAATGAGTTCATGGTATCTCACATTCGTGCCATCATCTGCTCCATTATTCGTTCTGTCATCCGTTGCTCCATCTGCTCCGTTATTCACTCCGTCATCCATTGCTCCATCTGCTCTAGATGCTTAGCCATCTGTTCTTTCATCCGCTCCTCTACCAGTTGCTCTACCCGCTCATTCATTTGTCGTCGCAACTCATCAGTCTCCCTCCTGAGTTCTGCAATGGTATTTCTCGTGCCCCATAATGTGGAAGTTGTGGGACTTAACCCCATCATGCAGACCCGACCTGGATGCTTTAGTCCCAATATCTGAGATAAAAGATCGTCTCGGGCAGTGCTACTCTGAGAGGACTCAACAGTTTGAGTTGCCCGTAACTCCTCGATCATTTCCTGCAGTGTAAAAAAACATTAAATAAGTTGTTCAATATTATGACTTAATGAAAAATATTAATTGAGATGTCAA
Source organism: Magnolia changhungtana (assembly GCA_030180095.1). NCBI lineage: Eukaryota > Viridiplantae > Streptophyta > Magnoliopsida > Magnoliales > Magnoliaceae > Magnolia > Magnolia changhungtana. The sequence goes on along the minus strand of JASAUF010000445.1, from coordinate 4,508,558 downwards.
TGATTGATAAATTTCTACATACAATAACATGAGCCGACTTCTTGTTCACAACACTCCCATCTTTCTTCCGATCGGTCGTTATGAACAACGTTGCCCGATCAGGAGACTCTCCACTAAGATTCTTTGCCCGCTTTTTTCATGTAAAAATAAATAAGTTGGTAACAATCATATTAAAGCAGAATGATGGCATTTCAAGTTTAGAAATCAAAGAAGAATTTACCTCTTCTTCACGCACTTGAGCAAAGCTCCTTGAGCCGGTAGTGTGGGCCATACAATGCTTGCTGCGGTTGATTTTATTCCTTTGAGTGCGGGCCTATAATGTGACATAGTAAAATAACTAAATTTTAATATAAATAACAATATACACTAACATGAATATAATTTTTCTTTATATTTAATTTTTACCTGTCCTTCATCACTTGACCAATATGTGACGAGCCACTTCCAGTGTGTCGGCTCCACTCGCTCAGGACAGTGAGCTAGTCGTTCCTCATTAGTTAAATATCGGTTGTAGTGTTCTTTTTTTAACCTCTTCTTCCACTCCTTCCATGAAGCTCCGATGGACCTCATTACCCAATTTTGACGCTCCTCGTCGATATTCCACTTGATAATTTGCAATACATCAATTATTGATTATACTTAGTATACAAAATACAAAAAGAGTAATTGAATTTTTGATTTCATATTACCTTCACTTTGTTCCAAATCTCGTTCTTGTTAGATAGTGGCACATGATGCCAACTATCGTGATCAAGAGGCGCTAAGCGCCCATTCCTAGATAAAATGCCCAACCACCTTGTAAATTCGGTGTACTTGTGTCCAATGGGCTGCCCATATTTATTCCAACTGATATTCAGCTGCTTATAGGGTGGCAAGTTCGCCACCTCGCTGATGACTGTAGGGCCTTGAAATCGTCTATTATGAATACCACCCTCTTTATGAAACAAAAGAATAGATATGAGCATTCTAAATATTTGAAATATAATATCTATATTTAATTAAATCAAGAACAGAACAAAACTATAAAAGTTACAAGCTTAACTTCACTTCACTTAAATTATATATTTATATATCCGGAGTCGGTGCTGAACTATATGAACTCTGTCCGACCTGGCTGGTGGTCGGGACCGAGTCAATAAAGCTCGAATGATGATGGTCGGAGGTTGACATCTTCATTTCCTTCACAATATGAAAATAATATATGTAATGAGATTTGAGTTAACCAAATAATTGTGAGCATAAAAAAAATAGAAGCATGCATCACATTTGTGTTAGGCATCAATACCTAACCATCAGATTCTGACCCAGAATTGTGGTCCTCTTTAATCAAATTAGATAAGTTTTGTGGAGTGTTAACTTCGTTTCCCTCCACATCCGTCCTATCCCAACTCACATTATCATCATTGGCAAGCATAGTCGCTTCCAATGTATGATTAATGCAAGGCAAGCTCTGAAGGTATGTATCATTATCAACAAACGAATCATTCATGCCCATTTTGAACAAATCCCTCGGTTTTGACCTGATAACAACATGCCAATAACGATCTATGGGATCGGGGACATAGAATACCTGTTGTACTTGGGTTGCTAAGACATATAGTTCATCATACAGGTTTTGACAAGTATGTCATAATTGTTTGAAATTCACGAGCGTGAACCCAAATTCATCCTTCTTGATTCTCCTGCCCTGAGTTCTTACATCCACCCAATCACACCTAAATAATACAACTTTCTTGGACCCACAATAATCCAACTCGATAATGTCTGTTAAAACACCATAGTAATCTACATCCCCTATAACAGAGTTTCTATCACTTGTACTTGCAAAGCTTGATGTCTTTATCGTCACTACAACTCCACTATTCTGTGTTTTCAAGTCCCTCTCGTGGTCTCTTGTACGAAACCTGAAACCATTAATGATTTATCCTTTAAATCTTCTTGCAACAGTGTTAGGGCCCCGAGCCAGGCTTCTAACTTCTTTCGGAACTTGATCATTCCCAACATGGTCCATATGCTTCCCAAGCCAATCTGAAAACTTTTCATTATGGATGCGTTCTAGGAGCCTCGGTGCTCTTCGGGGCATCTCCTTCTTAATCAATTTCCTGTGTTCACTGCATTTTATTCAATTCGATGAATAAGTCATAAACAAGTGAGATTCTTATGAATTATCATTACAAATAATACTACCTTACTCAATGAATGGTGCGACTGCATTGGTGTTGAACAACACATATCTATGTGCCTGTGTCCTATCAACATATTCGATAATAAACACGTCAATCTTTCCCAATGGACGACCTACTGCCGCATCCCTAAAGTCCTCATTTCGAACCGGTCTGTTGAATCTTGTCTCAACACCATGTAAGTACCGAGAGCAGAATGTTAGGCATTCTTCAGCTAGGTACCCCTCTGCAATCGAACCCTCTGGCCGACTTCTGTTTCGAATGTAGGACTTTAGTCTCTGTAGGTACCTATAGTCACATAATAGACATATAAGTATACATGATTTTATCTATTACAACAAGATAAATGAAAGTTCATATTGAGACCTTAAAACACACCTTTCAATTGGGTACATCCAGCGGTACTGTACTGGCCCAGCTAACATTGCCTCGCTGGCTAAATGTATAGGCAAATGCACCATGATATCAAAGAATGACGGCGGAAAGATCCTCTCTAAATGGCAAAGTGTTAAAGCAATCTGAGATTCAAGAAACTTGAAATCCTGCATCCGGCCAACCTTGGAACACAAATCTCTAAAGAATCCGCTTAATTCAATTAGGATTGAGCTCATGTTTGGAGGTAATGTCCTTCGCACGGCGATCGGAAGTATTTGTTGCATCAAAACATGAGTGTCATGGCTCTTGAGTCCTAAAATCTTCTTTATTTTGAGATTGGTGCATCTTGAGATATTACTCGCATAGCCATCTGGTACCTTCATGTTCTTTATGACTCTGCAGAAATCATCCTTCTCCTTATTCGCCATTGTAAAGCACGCAGGGGGCAAATATGTTTTGCCTGATGGTCTCTGCTTTGGGTGAAGTGTCCGTCTTATCTTCATTTCTTGGAAGTCCAGACGAGACTTCACATTGTCCTTTGTCTTCCCGTCAATGTTCAACAACGTCCCAAGAACATTGTCACATACATTCTTCTCGATGTGCATCACATCAAGGCTATGACGCAACATATTACTTGCCCAGTATGGTAAATCGAAGAAGATACTTCTCTTCTTCCAACGAGATGCCTTTCCCTTTTCGTCATTATTGTCTCGATTTCTCTTCTTTTCAACTTTGGTATCAGACTTCTTTCCAAATATTATGTTAATTTTGCTCACTTGAGCTAACACTTCATTTCCAGACAGTTGTTTTGACACCTCTCTCAACTCCAGCTTTCCATTAAAGTTCCTTTTATCATGTCTATATCTATGATCTCTATCCAAGAATCGACGATGACCCATGTAATAAAACTTATGGCTATGTGTCAACCACTGGGACTTTGTGTCCTTATTACAGTTAGGACAAGCGAGCTTACCTTTTGTGCTCCATCCTGACAACATTGCATATCCAGGGAAGTCACTAATAGTCCATAACAAAGCAGCACACATTCGAAAATTCAACTTTGATAATGCATCGTAAGTGTTGACACCGACCTCCCACAATTTAAGCAATTCTTCTATCAATGGTTGTAGATACACGTCGATATTATTGCCAACACCATGAGGGCCTGGTATAAGTAGAGACATCATGATGTAAGGCTGCTTCATGCACATCCACGGTGGTAAATTGTACGGCATCAAAACAACAGGCCATGTGCTATGAGCAATACTCATCGTCCCGAAGGGATTGAATCCATCAATTGCTAACCCAAGCCTGACATTACGACTATCACATGAAAAATTCGGGTGTTGCTCGTCAAAAGATTTTCATACAGGAGAGTCAGCAGGATGCCTCGTGCACTCATCATTGGTTCGTCCCTTGTCATGCCATCTCATGTTTTTAGCTGTTTGTGCTTCCATAAATAATCTTTGTAACCTTGGTATCAATGGAAAATGCCATAATGTCTTTGCTGGAATCTTCTTAACTTTGGAGGGAATAGTTGTTGCCTCATCGTCATTAGAATTATGTTCCGTTGTTTTCCATCTAGATATACCACACACAGCACATGACTCATCATTCACATTAGTCTTCCAATACAACTGACAATCATTGGGGCATGCATCAATCTTGTTATAATTGAGGCCTAGTTCTTTAATAATCTTCTTGGTCTCATAAAAGGAACTCGGCAACGTCTCACCCTCAGGGAGTGCTTCTTTCAACAATTCAAGCAACATAGTGAATGACTTGTTGCTCCATCCATTTAAGCACTTAAGTTGATACATTCGAACAACAAAAGAGAGTTTCGTGAACTTCTTACATCCCAGGTACAAGGCTTGTTCGGCGTCTTGCAACAACCTGAAAAATCTTTCAGCTTCAGGATTCGGTTCCTCTTGTATTGGCTCCTGTGATGGCAACTCAGTCGGCATGGCATCCACACCTGATATTCCAAACACATCATGCAACAATCCATGCATGTCATCACATGGAGGCATATCATCATGTGTACTAGTTGCAGGGCCGGAAGTTGATGAAGAAGACGCCTCCTCATGGAACACCCAACGGGTGTAATTCGGCATAATTCCCTCACACATAAGATGATCTACCACTTCTTTATGAGCACGCCAAAAGAGGTTGACGCACTTTACCCATGGACATAAGATCTTGCCCTCGCTAGCAGCATTGTTGAATGCAAACTCAATGAATTCCTTCATGCCCTTAACATATTCCAAGCTCACCCTATATTGTCCAAGGAAACAAAGGGAACTCTTAAAACAATACAACTTTACAAGGAATCCAAATTCGAAGGAGAAAGTATTGCTCAACACATTACCTTGACTTTTGCATCCAACTCTTATCCATCACTTGTATTGAACTTTGAACAATGCAATACTCCGCCCAAAATTCATGTCAATCCACTGTAGTTATTACTCTACTCAACATTGGTCCTGCTACTATCTTATATTCTAGTATAAATTGGTTGCCAAGGCTTCAGGACTCCTCTAGAGTCACCAACACATCCCTTAGCTACTACTAAGGGAGCACGGCTAGAAGTGTTACCTCTTCTACCAAATGGGCTCTTGTTTTAAAGAAATTTAAATAATTAACCTCGTATATCTAATATATACTAGTAACATACAAGCAGAGAGGGTATATACTAGTAACCATGTACACCAACTTGCAACTTAACCTATTGGGAACCGTCATACACTATGATGTCTTATAGCAGAGCGAGTTCTGAGGAGTTACAAGTTGGACCTCTAAGAAAGAATATAAATGATGCCATTAAAATATAAGTTAAATAAGATCAATTAAGAACATGCAACAGATCAATTAAATAATAGAGAAATTAAGAATGGAGGTGTGTGGCTATGTCACTTTTGTGAAGATGATTCGTGCCAATTTCTTTGAAATAACTTATATGATCCACAATGATCACCTTTGGAATACAACCATGAATGATTGCCATCTCAAAAAAACTAAGTGTACATGTGGCAGCTATACAAATCACAGCGATGGATTCAATCCTAGATTCAGTTAGCTTGTTAGTACACACAACATTGTCAGTTCAAACTTCACTGTTAGCCACCCCCACCAGGGAATCGAAGCCAAGACCTTAATGTTGAAAACGAGGTATTTTCACTCAGTCTGCCACTTGAGCTATGGATCTGGATATGGGTATTTTCACTTAGTCTGCCACTTGAGCTATGGATCTGGATATGGGTATTTTCACTCAGTCTGCCACTTGAACTCCAAGGCACCTAATTAAATTACAAAACCCCTAAACATCCACAGCATGAATGATTGCCATCTCAAAAAAACTAAGTGTACATGTGGTAGCTATGTGACATTGAGGTAGCCACTAACATGTAAAAACGATCATTAGTCTTACATGCGTCAGTAAATTTCCTCATCTGTCCTTTATGTATCTAAATTTCCTTTTAGTCTTACATACGTTAGTAAATTACTTACTTCCAAAGTCTCTCAATTCGTCTATAACTTTCTTATCCTACCCATTGTGTGTTTCGGGATATAAGGATGAGGAAAAGGATTGGTGGAGGACATGGAGTGGTGTTCTCTGTTATCTGGACTGGGAAGGAGTCAGAGCTATCATGTAGATTACATCCCCTCATTAGTGGCATTGCCGGCTAGGTCACTGCTCCTTGAACAATTTGAAGACTGTCATTCCATTCTTGTCTTCTATGTCAGTGCTAGAGTGTGAGGCTTGTGAGCTAAGCATCACAAAGTCATGTCTTCTATGTAAGTGTCAGAGTGTCAGACTTGTGAACTAAGCATCACACAGTCACATTCCCACCAGGCGTAGAATAACGTAATTCAGTCTCATTTTCTTTAGTTCCTTTAATGTTTGGAGACCTGTTCAAGATCCCAAAGATGTCTGGATTCCAAGTATTTTGTTTGCCAATGAACATTGAAGAACTAATTGACTTTATTTAATGCAAGATAATTGAGTTATTTTCCATTCCTAAGATGTTTTTTAATGGAAATTCAGAATCAATTCACGACACTGCCAAGAATATCTAACTCTCCATAGTTGGCATATTCAGGTCCTATCAGCTAAGGTTAATTTCTAATTGATGATATGTCAACTATGGTATGTCTGGACTTTCAAAGCATGAAGATTCATCTTATTTTATTATTGTATTATTAAGTTTGGTCCAGAGGAATGGAAAACAATCGAAATCAGCTTTAAAATATCTGTCCAATTTCTGCTATGAGACAATGTGAACATAAACCATAGTAGAGATAGCATTTTACAGAAATTCTGCAGCAACTAGTATGAGGGATTTATTTATTTATTTATTTTTTTTTTTTTTTGCATGTGTCTAAAATCTCATTCCTAGAATAAATATCCATCAGAAATACACACATATAAAAATGCACTACGTTCTACCATATTAGACTTATCTGGCATAGAAAATGCGCCGCTGGACATAACTTTTTTTTAGATATACTTTTGTAATGCATAAATCCCCATTTCAAAAAACAACAGACACAGGGCCTCAAGTTCAGAAGAGTGAAAAGAATAAATGAGAAATGGTATTAGCTCAATGTAAAAGTCATGTAGTGCACATGCCATCCTGCATGGACAACATGTAAGTAGTTATCCACAACCATAAAGAGAAAAATCAGTAATGAGTATACAGTTCTAGAAATCTAAATTGAAGAGCAGCACAACAACTAGAAATTTGGCATAGCTCTAGGAAGAAAACCGGGGAAAAAAACAACTGGGACGACAGATAAATCTAAGATCTACAAGGTTAAATAAAAATAGATCACTCCTGTCATGCTACAACTAGTTATCCACAACCACTCCCAAATGCAAAATTATCTACATTGAATGTGAATCACATCCATCTCCAATGAGGATCAGTTTCTGCTAGCAGAGGGAAGTGGGATGCAGGAAGTGCATGCTCCTAAAAAACATAATACATAACAGATCTTTCTCTATTCTCCTAATCTGATCAAATTTGAGATCGAGAGAAAAGGAGCGGAAGGAGCGAAATGAAAAGAATTGAGCTTACCTTGAACTGATTTGGATCTGGATCTGAATGATAAGGAGGTCTTCTAGCAGCTCTCCTTCTTCCAATCGAGAGAGAGAGAGAGAGAGAGAGAGAGAGAGAGAGAGAGAGAGAGAGAGAGAGAGATAATGGATTTGGATCTAGATCTGAATGATAAGGTCTTCTAGCAGCTCGAAAACATGCGAAAAGAATCAAAATCTGCAAACAAGGAAATCGCAAAGGTTTTCTTTATGGGAATTCGACAGAATTCCACAAAAAAAATCTCTGCATTCCTCTCTAAACCAGACGATCTAGGGTTCTCGATCCAGAAAAAACAGAAAAACAGCAAAGAAATTCCAAACAAATCAAGAAAAATGAAATTGAGAGCTAGAACATCCGATCTTCAACCAGATTTAATGAGAAAATGCGGGAACAAGAGCAATACCGACCTGCACATCTGAGAAACGAGAATTCCGAAGCTCCTTTCGCCATTAATCGACGAAATGGTTGGAAATGAAGAAAGAAATGACGATTTCCGAGCAGAAATCGAGAGAAATGAGGGTTTTGGGAGACTTGCTTGGACTCGCTGAGAGACCTTTGGCCCAAGCAGAAATAGAGATTTTCGAGCAGAAATCAAGAATTTCGAAAAGCCTCTGAGGGAGAGGAATGGTCTTGCTTTTGTAGCTGGACATTACTGGAAATAACGAAAACGCCACTGGAAGGTCGAAAATACCCTTGCTACTTGATATTGGCCTCAGTTTTCAAACCGAGGCAAAAAGGCCTAGCCGAGTACGGATTCTCTAATCATCCCTCGTAGTAATAGCCCCTGAATCAAAGAGCTCTGTAGGGTCCATCATGACATGGCATCTGCTCCATCCATCATCCATCTCTTATGATAGATTATTTTAGAATGGGACCCAAAATAGTAGGCTGATTCAACACTTTAATGAGCCATAATGCATGGATCATTGATAATGGGACCATTTACCTTTAAAATCTTATCGTGGCCCACCGTGATGAGTTCGGTAGCCTCAAGAAGGCTTTAATGATAGACCTCTTCAAGAAATAATTTTTCGGCCCACTTCCATAAATGAGTTTCCAAAAATGATGGATAGACTTTTAGCCTCGGTTACTAACCAACTGAGGTAAAATGACAGACTTTTGGTCTCAGTTACTCACCAACCGAAGCAAAAGGGTAGACATTTGGCCTCAGTTACTCACCAACCGAGGCAAAATGGTAGACATTTGGCCTCAGTTGTTCACCAACTGAGACAAAAGGCAGACTTTTAGCCTCGATTGCTCACCAACTGAGGCAAAAGGGCAAACTTTTAGCCTCAGTTTCTCACCAACTGAGGCAAAATGACGGACTTTTGGCCTCAGTTTTCAATAATTGAGGCAAAAAGGTAGACTTTTGGCCTCAGTTTTCAATAACCGAGGCAAAAAGGTAGGCTTTTGGCCTCAGTTTTCAATAACCGAGGTAAAAGGACAGACTTTTAGCTTCATTTGCTCACCAACCGAGGCAAAAAGGTAGGCTTTTGGCCTCAGTTTTCAATAATTGAGGTAAAAGGGCAGACTTTTAGTCCTGTAAATGGAGAGGTCGAGTGGTGCGGCGTGGTGGCAGTAGCAGAATCGTGGAAAGTGATGACGGAGAAGGTGAGGTAGGGGGCGAGGAGTTTAGAAAAGGGATAGGAGTAACATGTGGTGATAAGGGAGGAGATGAAGTCGTCGAAGAAAAAAAACTGAGAGATTAAAAAAATGTCACATCTAGAGTGATATAGCGATGGCCTATATGCGGATCCACAAATTTATAACTGTTTTGGGTAGGTGAATACCCAACAAACATGCAATAGATGGATCGATCTGATAACTTTGTTCGAAATGGAGAGAAGTCATACACATAAGCAGTGCAGCCAAAAACTCAAAGAGGAATATCGATGACATGGTGAACTTTCTCAAACAAAGATATCGGAGTTTGAAAGTTCAAGGCAGAATTAGGCAGGCAATTGGCCAAGTAGCATGCGGTGAGAATCGCATCTCCCCAATAACGTTTGGGAACATGCATCTTAGTGAGGAGGTAACGAGTGATATTCAATAATTATTGGTTTTTTCTCTCTACCATCCTATTTTGCTGAAGAGTAGAAGCACAAGTGGTGTTTGACTCGATGCCGTGCTGATGAAGGTAGGAAAGAAAAACAGTGGAAAGGTATTCGCCACCATTATCACAGTGAAGTACCTTGACTTTTGCTGCAAACTGATTAATCAACCAAACATGAAAAGATCTAAAAGTTTCAAACACATCAATTTTATTTTTAAGAAGATAGATCCAAGTCATCTTGGTAGTACAATCTATAAAAGACACAAAATACCAGAATCCCATGGAGGAGGGAATAGGAGTAGGTCCCCAAACATCAGATTGAATAACAGAAAATATAGGACCAGAGTCTTTATTTAAAATTAAAAGTCTTTATTCAAGACTAAAGGAAATGGAACACGTTTCTGCTTGGATAAAACACAAGTACTACATTGAAAGGTCTTAACATCTTGGTGGGAAGCTACAACGGGAAATAAATTGCGTAAAATGGGAAAAAATGGATGACCATATCGACGGTGCCATTGAAAAAAAATCCTCCTGAGTGATTGACAGAAGATGGGCTGCTGATCGAGATTGAACATCAACATCGAATTGGTAAAGACCAGCACGTTCACGCCCACCACCAATCATCTTCTGCGTTTTGAGATCCTGAAACATACAATGAAATGGAAGAAAAATGGCAGCACAATTAAATTGTTTGGTGAGAATACTAACGGAAAGCAAGTTGGAGTCAAGACCTCGGACAAGAAGGGTCTTGTCGAGGGAGACAGTAGAGGTTAGATGAACAATTCTTGACCCCATAATGGGAGTAAGGTTTCCATTTGCTAACTTTACTGACCCTAACGTAAAACTGAGATGAAAAGATGAAAAAATGTGAGACATACCAGTCATATGATTTGTGGCCCTGGTGTCTATGACCCAGGGTTGGGAAGAGTTGGCAGATGAGCTAGTTGGTTTCGGACTCCTTGTTCCTTTAAAAGAAATCCTTCCAGTGTTTTCGTTATTTAAAATACTTGTTCTATTTTGCTAGATTTTATTAAGAGTTCTAGGACTTAACACTCTTGTTATAACGACCAACACTTACCGTCTTGGATGATATTATTTTTACATTTAGTTCTTAAACTTTCCACGTATCAGTGATTTGTTATTATCCATTGAACCCAATTTTTAGAGATTTTTTAATTTTGTGTTAGGTTTTTATAACTTTGATTAAAGAGTTTTAACGTCATCCCTTTAATAAAGGGATCAGGCAAGTTATTACTTGACTTTACAAATAATATCACAATGATTCCATCATGGATCAATTACTTTGTATAATCATGTTTCAAACTTATGTGTCCAAACTTTTCATTAAACGTATCGCTGTAAACTATCGATAGAGTGGCTTCGCTATCGTAGTGAAGTGAATCAGCCATATACACTTGAAATAATGATTCAAAGTGACTGGTAAGCATGGATGAAATATATACAGCATGGTTGCCTACAAAGTACAGTCCAGTAGCCATGTGGACCTTCGCTACCTCTTCAATGAACACATGCTCTACAGCTAGGATTTGCCATTTTGTGCGGCCCGTACACCTTTGTAGGGGAAGTGGATTGCGTAGCGAGTTACTCACTGCGCTTAGCTTACTGATTGAAATCTGTGAGGTCCACCATAATTTATGTAATATATCTCCTCCGGCTATTCATTTTATTAGATAATTTTAGGGCTTGAGCTGAAAAATGAATTATATCCAATGTTCAAATGAACCACACCTAAGGCAACAGTTGAATTGAACGTCTACCATTGAAAAATTCATGAGGCCCACAGAAGTTTTGGATTAAGCTTATTTTTGGGTTTTCCCTTCATCCATTACTTTATAATCTTATTAACGGGTTGGATGACAAATAAACATAACTGTGGGGCCTAAAAAGGTTTCAACGGTGGAAATCATTATCCCCACTGTTTTCAATGGTGTGATCCACTTGATCTTTGGATATGCTTCAATGTTGGGCTCAACCCATTAAATTAAATGGGAAAACGGATGTTAAATTAAATGGAAAAACGGATGGACAGCATGGATAGTTCACTTACATTCAAGGTGAGCCCAACTGAGTTTACTCAGTATGATAAGAGCGTACTGAGTAACTCAGTACGCAATCCAATTTCCTTTACAAGGGAGCTGACATACTCGCAACAGTCGCGGCAGCACGGTACACGTGCATGTTCCAATCTATGCATAAGAAGGTATCACTACGTAGATGGACTGGACCAAGTATCAGGTTGTCCAATTTTATTATTATTATTATTTTTTAAAAGACTGTATTGCTGAAAAAACCATGTCGAAGTTTTCCACACCGTCCACCTGTTTCTAAGATCGTGGCCCATTTTCAGAGTGGACCAAATTTATTTTGTACTGAAGTCGTCCACAACAACTAAGCTGTGGGGCCCGGTGAGAACAGTGATTTAGACCGGGCGAATAGAAGAAAAGCCGGATTAAAAAGTCATGTGGGCCACACCGGTGAAAGGATGCAAAATTGGGCGTGGGGCCTATCTTGACGAATGCGTCTTACATCCACACCGTTCATCTCTTTCGCCAGCTCATTTTAAGGCATGAAACCAAAAATGCAGTGTATCCAAATCTTATTTGGATCACACCAAAGGAACAGTAGTGATTGCTATTAAACATTTATTGGGAGCGACCAAAGTTTTGGATCAAGCTGATATTTCTGTGGCCCCTTCATCTAGATCTTTGTAATCTTATCAATAGGTTGGATGGAAAATAAACATTCTGATGGCCCCAGGTAGTTTTTAATGGTGGTCATTTAATCACCACTGTTTCCTGTTCCGTGGTCCACATGCGATTTGGATCTGCTGAATTTTCTGGCCCATGCCCTAAAATGATAGGGAGAAACAGATGAATGGCCTGGATGTAAGATACATTCGTCAAAATAGACCCCACAGTCAGTGATCCACCACTCGGTGGATCAATCCACCAAAGCTGCGCCCACAAAATTTTTATCAAAGCCATTAAATTGACGCCGTGGCCCGCCTGATATTTTTTATATATATATATATATATATATATATATATATATTATCACATGATTGTTTGTCTTCGCTGCAACTAAGAATTACACGTGATTAACAGGTTCGATGAAAGATACACCCGGATCCATATCTCAAGTGGTAGATTGAGTGAACGATACCTCGTTTAAACACTGAGGTATTAGTATCGATTCCTGGAGGGGGTGGCTAACAGTAAAGTGTGAACCGTCCGTGGGTGTACTAACAAGCTTTAAAAAAAAAAAAAAAAAAAGACAGTTCGATGAAAGATGCACACCATAGCAACATCATACACAAACCTATGGTCAGCATCTCATACCCCCATTGATCCATGGTGTGGCCCATCTGAGCTTTCGATTTAGCTGATTTTCATCATCGGATTCTATCACAGAGAATAAAACCTGATGGACGGAGTAAAATTCACACTTAAAGCATGGTGGGGCCCACAGCTTTGTTGTTTAACGGTGTCTAAAACAGATGTTGGAGCCGATTACCGTCCGTTTATTGAGTACGAAACATCTGTCATGGTCTGACACACCTGATGGACGGCTTGGATATTGCACATGTGTCACACCGGAGCAAATGTGGCTGCGTGTACACGGTACACGCGTGTGGGCTTGAGATTCTTATTAATGAAGAAGAAGATGGCCGAAAACAGAAAATACCCGTGACCGTTCTATTCTATGGTTCTCTGCGTCTCGTGACCGCACCACAACGGACTCGTAAATGACTAAAATACCCCTATTCGTTCCGACAACAGCAGCACGGCCCCCTATCTGATTTTCAGACTCGGGAATCATATGATATGCGGCTCGCCTATTTTGTTACTTGGGTCTTTAGTTCTTACAACTGGAAGAATGTATGAGTAATCCATACCATTCATCTATTTGGGTCCACTGTAGATGGACCATTACCAAATAAAAATACCAATATAAATATTCTAAAATTTTGATTTATGTTTTGTAAGTAGACCGTTACAAAGAGAAATACAACAATATTTCACCATCAGTTAGAACGTGTCCAAAATCTGACGGCTAGGACATTTTAGTTTGTTTTTCTTTTGGGATATTGTCCATCCATCGTGGGATACAACAGGCTCATGTTCTGGATCAACGAACTTCAGACCCTGATTGTTGGAGAACATTTATTGGACGGTTAGAAATGAAAATATCCAATCGTCCTATTTCCACAGGTTAGGATCATTCAACCAATCAAATCTTGGGATTGTGACCCGGAGACGGTGAGTTAATATATATCACGTGCAATTTATGAGTGCCGGCGTATCAAGCGTCGTTTGCAAGCAGAGCATCATGTACTGTACTGTAGTGTACTGTAGTAGGATAAGTGAGAACTTTTAACCTTTGGATATGGTATCATATTTCAATGATCCAAACCGTTCATATGATGGGCCTCAACTTGTAAGTTGAAAATGGGATATAAAAAATAACAAAATGGTACTTATATTAAAATATTATAACCATTTGATGATTTAGCTCTTTTTCGCTGCATATGGACGGTCTACTTTAATAATCGAGGGATGGCCATCAAATGTGGGGCCCATAATAAAAATGGTCTGGGTCATTGAAAGCTAGTTCGGTACAATGGCTAATGCCCGGACGTATCACCTGTATTCTAACAATTCTCTCCATAAACGTATCACTCGGGATTACTGCGGCGAGTCGCGCGACGAGAAAATGAGAGGTGAATATCTTCTCACGTGCCTATATTCAATATACATTTGTGGAACATTTGATTAGAGTGCTAGCCTAGATTTTGGAATAGAGAATGTTAACTTCGAGGCCCATCACATTAATGGTTCAGATCTCTCACGAGTTTACCACGTTGGCACTTGGGCTGCGATGTATCTCTTCACCATAAATGGCTTTGGCGTTTATCTTGTTCTCGTGCAACTGATTATGCAAGGACCATTCACGTGGACGCGGATTGCGCGGTGACCCTGCTACAACCGACTTACGTGTTTGCAGAATTATGTGGGGTCCACCGTGATGTATGTGTTTTATCCACGCCGTCCAACCTTCATGATGACCTAATAAACAGATTTAGTTTTAAAATAAACATTACGTTGTACCTTAGGAAGTTTTTAATGATCTGCGTTCAATGATCACTGTTACCTATTGTGTGGTCTAATTTATATTTTTATCACCTCTGTTTTTTGTATCATTCCTAAAATTAGCTGTCAAAATGGATGGACGGAGTAGATTTATAGTACATACATTGAAGTGGGCCCCACGTTCAGAGACACATCTACTGAGATATTACCTGTATTCATCGAATCCAGGATTAGGTGTTACCTTTACCGTATGTCACACCTTGATGATATGTTCTATATTTACTCTGTTCATTCGCTTTTCTAACTCATTTTAAGGCTATATGTCAAAAATTAATCACATACAAATCTAAGGTGAACCACACCACAAGAAACAGTGATGATTGAACACTCACAGTTAAAAACTTTCCTAAGCTCACTGTAAGCAGATCCGTAATGTTTATTTGTCGTCCAATCTATTGATTAGGTAAAATAGAATTGAGTGAAGGGAAAATGCGCACATTATTTTGATCTGTCCCATAAAAAGCTTTTAATAGTCATTTACCACTTTTTGTAATTGTGTGATCCACCTGAGAATCTTAGGTATGCTTAATTTTTGAAATAACTTACTTAAAGGAGCAAAAAAAACAGATGGGATGACTTCCTTAAATGAGCTGAAAAACTGGATGGGAGGTGTGGATATGAAACAAATAAATCAAGGTGGGCCCACAAGGAAAGGTTAACACCGGCAGAGCTGTTACACCCAGGTAACAGCTAATCGGCTCCCATGATACTAGCCCGAAATCAGGCTGGTCTATTCAATCAGATGGCCACACCTTATGAATGTTAAAATGGACGGTTAGGAAACAAAATGGCCGCCCGCAGGTGTGGCCAACCTGATGAGTTGACTTTGATCATGGGACCAACCCAAATATTGGTAAAAGTCTGTGATTATGACCGCTTACCTACACGGTGGGCCCCACCTAATGAGCAGACAGGGTCACTACTGTTACGGAAATGTTTTGATTAAAAAATAATTTCAATAAAAAAAATTATATATAAATATATAAAAGAAGTTCGTAAAAAGTCCTTTTTTTTTTTTTTTTTTTTTTTGGAATAGTCTCATATTAAAGAGAGAAGAAATTTTTTTGTCTCCGTGAGTAAGGCAGAGTACCTTATTATTTGCTCGGTGAATCCGTGGAGTACCAAGACTTGCATGGTCTCGGGCATGATCTTAGGCTCGGTGCGAGGGCGTGAGCAGGTAGGTAGCTGGAGTGACGTAGGTAAGAGGTATGAGAGAGACCCGTCTGCCTTGCATCGGGGCTAAAACTAGCTAGTTGTCTAAGAGGACTGGTGTAACTGCTCATGCAGTAATAATTCGGATCATGCAGAAACTGCTGATTATGGCTAGCCCAATAGTTGTAAATTGCTAGCCACTAAGTTTAAATGGCTAGTATGCACCTGGTTTTATCATATGCAAAATAGTCAGAAACTGCAAGATAGCGACTAATTTCTCACAAACAGTCAGAAACAGTCATTTGGAGTTATGACCCTGAACCAAAACGTCTAGCTACCATATATTATATAAATAGATCTTGGATGGTTCATTTTACCATCACATACCACTCGAATCACTCTCTCATATGAACCAATAAAGCTCAAGAGTTCTTTGATTAAGCTAACAAGGTTCAATAGGAACCTTAGCCAGCAAGTCCTCAAGAAACAGATCAGTATAGTGGTCTAAGCCAACAACTCTTTTCTGAATTTCTCCTTGATTTGAGATTTTCTTCAAGTTTTTTAATATGCTAGCAAACTGTGTATATAGAGTTCTATTAGTGGTTTTTTTTTATTTTTTTTTATTTTTTATTGTTGAATATAGAACCACGCATAGGCTCGTAGTATTCTAGAAGCTATTTTCCTGCAACCTATCATACTACCAAAAAAATGACCGAAGTTTGTATGGTAGTTTTCTCGACGGATTTTAGCCGTCAGTATCTCTGACAGCTAAAAGCCGTCAGCGAAACATACTAAACCGTCGGCGAAACTAAAAGTTAATAAACCCTAAACATGGGTATTACCCTTAAGGACAGTGTGATCAGTGGTCTCAATTATTTTGAGAAGAGGTGAATAACGCTTTAAGGACTGTGATCACACGTGCTTCAACTTGTCCTTAACATTTTCGGTTTCTTTCTTTATTTTATAGAAATTACAAATCTATAGTTTTAAAATATCAACAATCTTAAAGCGTTATTCCTATGGAAACCAAAGCTATATTCTCCATCAAACTGATTAAACATGATCTGATTCATCTCAATTAGTTTGATGGAAACTAACTTTACAAGGTGGTAAGACAATACAAAGTTTCCCCTGACGACATTGAAGATTTACTACATATACGATCCGAATCTTTAGCTGCCACATGAGGCAACTGATGAGGACACACATGAACACATTGTTGCATGTAACAAACAAGCTGAAGATGGATTACTATGTTGTAGACGCATACTAATGTGCTTTCTAACTGATTATATGATCTGTACATGCAAACTTCATCTGCAAAAAAATTTGGACCATCCTAGAGTTCAAATACAGGACCGAAGAAGAAGGTACTAACAAGTCCTTAATAGCCAAGTACTTTTACTTTAATGTGGTAGATAATAAATCACCACTATCCCAAATCCAAGAATTGC